>CM036906.1:131936567-132650734 GCA_020800305.1 Porphyrio hochstetteri | reverse complement strand
ATGTCACCAGAGGATGAGGAGGTAACACGCGCTGAAGAAGCCCCACCCTACAACGAACTGCCAGAGAATGAGAAGCGATATGCCCTGTTCACTGATGGGTCTTGTCGCATTGTGGGTAAGCATCGGAGATGGAAAGCCGCTGTATGGAGCCCTATAAGAAGAGTAGCAGAAGCCACTGAAGGAAAAGGTGAATCAAGCCAGTTCGCTGAGGTGAAGGCCATCCAGTTAGCCCTGGACATTGCTGAGAGAGAAAAGTGGCCAAGGCTCTACCTTTATACTGATTCATGGATGGTGGTGAATGCCCTGTGGGGGTGGTTGCAGCAGTGGAAAAAGAACAACTGGCAGCGTAGAGGCAAACCTATATGGGCTGATGACTTATGGCAAGATATCTCTGCTCGGTTAGAGAAACTTGTTGTAAAGGTACGTCATGTCGACGCCCATGTACCTAAGAGTCGGGCCATGGAGGAACATGAAAACAACCATCAGGTAGATAAGGCTGCTAGGATTAAAGTGGCTCAGGTAGATCTAGACTGGCAACGTAAGGGTGAATTATTCATGGCTCGATGGGCTCATGATACCTCGGGTCATCAAGGGAGAGATGCAACATATAGATGGGCTCGGGATCGAGGGGTGGACTTGACCATGGACGCCATTGCACAAGTTGTCCACGAATGTGAGACGTGCTGCAATCAAGCAAGCTAAGCGGTTAAAGCCCCTTTGGTATGGAGGACGGTGGATGAAATATAAATATGGGGAGGCTTGGCAGATTGATTACATCACCCTCCCACAAACCCGCCATGGCAAACGTTATGTGCTTACAATGGTGGAGGCAACTACCGGCTGGCGAGAAACATATCCCGTACCCCATGCCACTGCTCGAAATACAATTCTGGGCCTTGAAAGGCAAGTCCTCTGGCGACATGGTACTCCAGAAAGAATCGAGTCAGACAATGGGACTCATTTCCGAAACACTCTTATAGACACCTGGGCCAAAGAGCATGGCATTGAGTGGGTGTACCACATTCCTTATCATGCACCGGCCTCTGGGAAAATTGAACGATATAATGGACTTTTAAAAACTACACTGAAAGCAATGTGTGGTGGGACATTCAAGCATTGGGATACACATTTGGCCAAAGCCACGTGGTTAGTTAACTCTAGGGGATCTACCAATCGGGCTGGCCCTGCCCAGTCAAAATTTCCACGTACTGTAGAGGGAGACAGAGTTCCAGTAGTGCATATGAAGAGTGTATTGGGAAAAAGAGTTTGGGTCATCCCTGCTTCAGGCAAAGGTAAACCCATGTCTGGAATTGTTTTTGCTCAAGGACCTGGCTGTACTTGGTGGGTAATGCAGAGGGATGGAGAAGTTCAATGTGTACCTCAAGGGGATTTGATTTTGGGTGAGAATAGCCAATATAATTAATAAAGTAGAAATTGTAATAATTGCCAAATAACCCATTATTGTATATTTCATTATTGTTATGATTGCTGTATGTTGTACCATAGCATTATAGCTGGAGTCATACAAGTTAATGAAGAATGAGTGCCATGATGATGGAACTAAAGCCTGGCCTCTCAAGAACTTTTTTGCTCCCGTTGAAAATAAACTCTGACCCACAGACTATGAGCATGGACCATGCCAGGTGTATCAGTCAAGAGCCTGAGATGCAGCGTGCAACGAGCCAATGGAACATACAACTATCCTGAGAAACTGTTACGACAAATGGAGCCTGAAAATCATGGACTAAATGAACTCAACAACTTCAGAGGGATGATTCACAGACTGAGGGAATAAGATCTGTATGCACGTATGTGTGCATATATGTGTACATACATATATGGGTGTGTGAAACACGAAACTGGTTGTACCCAAAGAAAATTGTTGGATCTGGTCATGACGTAAATGGTATGGAATAAGGGGTGGATAATGTCCTGGTTTCAGCTATGATGGAGTTAAACTTTTTTTTTAGCAGTGGATGGAATGCCATGTTTGGGTGTTAGGATGAGAACAGTGCTGATAGCACCCTGATGTTTCCGATTTGTTGCCGGGCAATCAAGTACCTTTCTCAGCTCTGCATACTTCCTTACTAGTGAGAAAGGAGGGGACGCAGCCAGGACAGGTGACTCGAATTGGCCAAAGAGCATATTCCATGCCAGTTACGTCATGCTCAGTTTAAGGGGGGACTGGGGGGAAGAGGGGGAGACAACGCCAGGACGTGCGGTTTCTGGGGCGGTCGGGTTGTCCGGGACGGGCTCTAAGCTGTGCGGCCTGAGTTGTGTGGTTTGGTGAGAAATTGCATTGTGTATCACCAGTTTCATCTCTTTTGTGTTTTAAACTTATGTTATTGTTCTATCTAGTTTTCTGTTATTGTTTAGTAAACTATCCTTATCCCAACCTGCGTGGTTCTGGTTTCTAGGTTGTGGTTTCTTTTCCTCCTTTCTTCCTTCCCTTTTTCCCCTTCCCCCAACTTTCCTTCCTCCTTCCTTTCAAAAGTACAAGCGACTGTGTGGGGTGCGGCCCTCGGCCGGGGCAAAACCACGACAAATCTCCAACATAAGGACATCAAACTGTTGGAAGGGGTCCAGAGGAAGGCCATGAAAATTATTAGAGGGCTGCAGCATCTCTCCTATGAAGACAGGCTGAGAGAGTTGGAGTTGTTTGGCCTGGAGAAGAGAAGGCTCAGGGGAGATCTTATAGCAGCCTTCCAATACCTGAAGTGGACCTACAAGAAAGCTGGGGAAGGACTTTTTAAAAGGACAAGTGGGAATGGTTTTAAATTATAAGGGGGTAGATTTACATTGGATATTAGGAAGAAATTCTTCACTACGAGGGTGGCGAGGCACTGGAACAGGTTGTCCAGAGAGTGGCAGCTGCCCCCTCCCTGGAAGTGTTCAAGGCCAGGTGGGATGGGGCTTTTTGGGCAACCTGATCTAGCAAAAGGTGTCCTGGCCCATGGCAGGGGTTTGGAACTTGATGATTTTTAAGGTCCCTTTCAGTCCTAACCATTCTATGATTATAAAGTGCATCCTTACCCCCATGCATCAACTGTGCAATTTTAACATGTCAGCTCTAAAAATATAGTCTGAAGCCATGACAGAGGATACAAATACTCTAATAAACATTACAAGTGTCGGCCCACTCAACAACAGAAGGCAAGACATGAGTTTAAAGAAAGATTTAAAACGTGTGCATAGTTTATGAACTATACAGAATAAAGTGAAAGTTTAGCCTCAAAAAAACCCATTATCTAAACCAGATGTTGGCCTCGCAACACTCAATTTATGATAAACTGTTTCAATATTTATACCTAGCGCAGGCGGGGTAATAAATCAGACAAAGGCAAAACATAACGAGCGTTCTGAAGCGAAGAAATTACACGCCCCTGCTCTGTAAAACCAGCTCGCTGGAAGAGCAAAGGGAATACATCTCCCAATGGCTTTAACGATGTTTTTCCTCACCTGCCCTTCCACGAGCAAGAGAGAAATCCTCCCTAAAACCCCCCGAATTATTATCAACAACAGCTAAATGCTGGCTTGCCAACCTCCGACGCCCCCCTCCCCGGGCGGGCGGGTGAGGAGCCGCCGTGGCCGGGCGCGGAGCTGCTGCCCGTCCCGCGGCCGGAGCGCTGCCCGAGGCCGCCACACGGGGGCGCCCGCCGCCCTCCTCTCCTGCGCCCGGGCGCGTCGCGGGCTCCGCAGCGGCGGCTCCTCGCCCGGCTCGGTACGAGGTAACACGGGGCGGGAGGGGAGCAGGGGCAGCGGGAAACGCGGTGACCGCGGCCCGAAAGGCGCGCTGCCCTGCGGCACGGCAAGCTGCCCGGTTCCTCCGCTGGTAACGCTGGTCATTACGCCCCGCGCTGGCGCTGCCGCTGCTCGGCAGGAGAGCGGCCCCGCGGTTTGGCAGCGCCTGTCTTGGTTCAAGGTGAAAAGCAAGGCTTTTGCTGCCTGCTGACAACTCTTCAACGTGCCAGTGAGAGTCAGGCATCAACGGCGGGGGGTGTGTGCACGTAATGTTCCATCATGTATATTCGCGTTGAGAGGTGACGCTGCATTAGATCAGATGGAAGAGCCAGGAACCGAGAGCTTCTCACCAAAACCAACCCAGCTTCAAGAAGCAAGAGGCAGTGGGGCACAGCGATGCACGCAGGCAGGAGCAAAGGGGAGACTCCCCGCTTCATACAGCTCTACAGCAAACCCACGTGAAGATCTCATCCACATCAGCCTGCTGTCATGACATAGTAGTTCAGCGCCCTACTAAATCGTGATGTCGACTGCTTATGTCTGGAGCAGGCACTGCAAAGCAAGCTTCTTCCCCCCACAAAGTTACCTGGTTTAAACATGTGCTGCTGTCAAGAGGCTTCACCTCCATCCCCTTCCTTGCCTCCCCAAAAAGCTCAGATGCTGCCAACGCGGAGTCAGTGGCAGCTTTAGCACCATGCACTGCAGGGAGAGGATGCAGCTACAGATCAGAAAAGGATAAACAATATAAGCTGCAAAGAAGAAAAGAGTTAGATTTAAAAGAGGCAAAATACCAGTTTCTGCCTGAAACACCTTGCTGATAGAGGAGGTGGGCACTGAAGCAGGAAGGCAGAGCCTTCACCTCCACAGATTGAAGGGGACCTCTGTTTTTTCACATCTAGGAATAAGAGGTGCCACAACTGCACAAAGTGTTGTTGCCAGCACAGCAGGACTTGCAGCTTTCCGTGCTACCCACTGGGCACAGCAGGGCTGGAGAAAACAATGGTAATTAATGAGAAGAGAATGGAGAAAACAGCCCGAGTTGGTTTCAGATCTGAGGAAGTTCCTGGCTTTTCAGTAGTGTCATCATAACTCCGGAGAGGGCCAAGTCAGCCTCACGAAGTGGCTTACACTGGGTGACTCACCCTTACTTTACTGGGCACCTGCAGCATCACCAACAACAGCCCTGGCAGCCAGAGAGCCACAGCAAGTAGTAGAGGGATCTCCTTTTAAAATGTAGGATTTGGTGTTTTTTCTGTGCAACTCAAGCACATCACTGAGGCAGGAGAGATGGAGAATGCAGAGGGGCCAGAGGCAGCAGCTCTCTACATGCAAAAGCTCCCGAAGCAGCAGGTGGTTGGAAAGGTTGCCTTTTCTCCTACATGGGTATGAAAATAAAATTCTGTCTCCCTTCCAAACATGCTACAGAGGGTTTCACCTTTATAGCATGCCTTCAGACAGCCTCATATAGATACACCAGATATAAAAATACTGTTAGGTACCATACCAGAAGGCCAAAATCACCCTTTGGCAATACAGTGAGAGAATGATGTAAGTAATGATTTACCAAAACCAAGTTCAGCAAACAGCTCAACTTCTTGGTTCCTCTAATAAAGGAGTTTCAGATTATGATTAGAACTCCTACAAAGAAGTGAATATAACAATGCAGACATAACTATTACGACATCACACACATACACATCTATGCATCAAAATATACTTTGGAATGAAGCTGGAAAAACTAGTTTGAGTAATACCTTAAAGAGCAAAACACAAATACAGATAAGTTTGAATAAACACCTGATAAACAGTATTTTGTGAATATGTGAAAAGAGGAAAAATGGAACAAAAAAAGTCCTCTTTCCAACCCCCTCCCTCCCACCTATTCCCAGTTACCTGCTTACAAATTATCAACCATTTTCAAAAACTTGTGGTACCTTCTGAGACAGAAGCTGCAGAGTCACAAGAAGTCCAAGAAGATTATTAAAAACTATCAGCTAAAGATCACTAGAACTGGTACCAATGTGCTTCTCATCTCATCCACACATGGAACTTTATCATTATATTGGAGCCAACGTACTTGCCTAAACTAATCAAAGGCAATTCCCCCTCTTCTCTTGAAGCCCCTTCTTCTATTGAAGATATTTGTCAATCACAGCCTGTCTGTAGTATAAACAGTAAACGTGAGAGCTTTGGAGAGGCCAACTCTGACCATTAATCAGCAACAGGTTTTAATGAGATTTGAAGTGGGTTTTTTTTCCTCTTTCTGTGCACCTTGAAATACCCAGAGAGCTAAATTTCACAGACTTCCTTCTCAAACAGAAATACAGATGTTGCTGCACTGGAGTTAGAAGAGTAGTCTGTGCCTTTTGTACCCATTAACCTGCAACATTTTATGGGGAAGTAGGTTAGAAATCCTTTTACTTTTGTGTTAGACTATACTTTATTTGTTGCAGCCATTCACACAAAACGTGCCAGGTATCCCAAGCTGTACAGAGTTCCATGATATATTTAAATTGCTGTTAACAATTAATTAATCCATCACCAAGAAGGATGAGTATCTGCTTTTAAGGCGACACAATCATGCTTACCTCCTGTGAAGAGGCTTAGCACGAAGGAATAGTACACTGATGAGACACAAAGATTGCAGACTCATTTAAAAAAAGGTATTTACTTTGCCCACACTTATTCACACAGGAAATCCAGTAGGCCATTACTCTTAAAAAAATGACTACTGCAGCAAACATTCAAAACTATAGGTCATTTTTTCAATTGTATTGGGAGTCCCCTTTGGCTGCCCACTGCTGCTCTGCTTCTATTCATCCTGCAGAAGGACACCCACACAGAAATTAGCCTTACTAGAATCACGTTAACTTCCACCTGCCAGCAGCTGGCAACAGAACCACCACTGGAAACTCGCATGAAGGAGATGCATACGAACACCTGGGAGTTTAACACAATAAAAGCAGCTGTACAGTAAGCATGGGGAGAAATTATATCCAGTAGCATCACTTTACAGTAAGCAACCTCAATAATAACTATAGGGACAGTAGATTATTGGTAAGAGAGGAATAACAAGGTGAGTTCGTGATGCTAAAACAAAGCAGCAAGTAATGAAATGAATGGTTCTACTATCAAATAATAATACACAGCCAATAAACCATTGAAGGATCAGTACAACTAAGAACATGTACCAAGTCCTGGGCTTCCTTCATGGAGATGAGGATAAGTCACATTGAATTCATGAGTGAGTAAGCACTGCTGTAGAGTGAGAAAGAGTACAGAGAGGTTCAGAGATGGTACTAAGATCAATCTTTAAAAAAATTAAAATTAGAAGGGATAGTTTATTACTAATAATGAAAATTAAGAGGTGAACAAGCCAGTTCACCACTTCAAGAGACTCTAGAAAGGTTTATTACCTAGCAAAGCAGAGTAGTCTAACAAGCTGCATTTGTGTATCTGTCTTTATGTTACCCTCCCCCTTCCCAGAAAAGGGGTAAGCATCAGACAAACTCAAGTATGACAAAAAAATTCAATTAAGCATACAGAATAAAACTTTAGCATACAGAAATAATAAGATGAGATTTTTTTTTTTTTGTATCTTCAAGCCTGTAAAATCAGACAGTATTTCAGTGTCTAGTACAATACTGTCCAGGAAAAAAAACCCAAACAAAATCTCACACCTGTTTTGTATTCCAGTCACTGTTCCAGGGGAAAAAAAAACCAAACAGAGTCTAAAAAGCAAAACAAACAGGTCTAAAAGACTCATAAGCATCCAGATAGCACAAACTAGCAGTACGCAGTGATCCTGCACTACATAACACAGATGTAATATCAATGGCCAGTGTCCCAAAAGGCAACTACATACACTATTTGAATGTTTCACATAGAACATGGGAGCAGTGGAAGGTATTGAAGTTTCTTGGAAAGTAATAGTCACTTAAAATAACACTTAAACAGAACTACTGGACAGCTTTGCTGATAGCTCTTGCATTTTGTTATGCATCCCACCTGAGACCCTGTCCATACCTTGAGGCGGTACGGCTTGAGGGGGACACGACACATGAGGGGACAGTGTGTAATTTCTACATGAAGACAACCATTTACATGAAGTTTATAAGTAGATGCAGTTGACATCCCTAAGTGCTTTCTGTCCCCACCAAGATTTCACGCTGAGAAAGCTAAATGAAGATCTGTCTTGGAGAGGAGGCACGAGCGAGACACACATGGCATGAGACACACAAGCTCCCACCTGTGTGCACACACAGGCTACACCTCACCCTCCACAGTGAAGTCCACAATACCCTCTTCAAATTTGCTCAGTTAGTTTTCTGTGCTCAGCCTGGCCGTGTTACAAGGCTGTTTAAAAAGCCAAGCAGAGCACCAGAACTCTCCTGGCTATTTAAAGTTACTAGGGTTCACTAAATGAAAGCACTGGGTTTGTTCTTCTCTTCCAACTGTGTGAACTTTCTCTTATGCTGATGTGCAGATATACTCCTCCTTTGTTCTTTGTCCACCTTCTTCCACCAAGTTAATCCATGGTCTCTCCATAAACACTGCGCTCGGTTGCTCTGAGGTGGGCTCACGCTACACAGCTTGTATGCCTGTCTTCCAAAAGGCCAAGAGGCTCTGAAAGTGGCTAAAGAACTGCATGTTCATAGCTATCAATATATGAAAATAAGGAGTATGCAAATGAGAATTAGCTGCCTGAGCTTTCTTCCCAACTATATTGCACCACAGAGGCACATTTTTAATATATATATTATTTTTAAAGACAAATAGGAGTGAGAAAATGCTGTTTTAATCAGTATTTTCCAGTAAGGAATGCAACAGGTGCTGAGAGCTGAAGGAAACCCACATCTGCTCCACTGAGACGGTAGGCTCTGCCTGATCAGATTTTACAATACATATTTTGCACATGCAGGAATTACTCAGAATCTGAGGAATGCAGCCCATACCGCTGGGAGACCATAAAAAATATAAGGAATCTGTGGTCTTTCCTGCAGTGTGGATCTGGAATGCCTGTACTGTTTGCGCAGTGTTACAACAATAGTGGCCCCAAAACTATTGTCAGTATGATTAAAGCCAGTGGCATTCCTCCCCCCAGCCAGAAAGCTGAGAGGTTTACACGTCACGCTGGGACATGAGGTTTTTTTAGTTCTGTGTGCAAGGTAGAAGTCCATCTGCCCCCTACTCTTGACCATGAAGGTGGAAAGATGAGAATTTCTGCTGCTTTAGGAAAGGATTAAAAAGGGTTAGTATTATAAGGCCAGCCTTCTTCCCAGGTTTGCAGAAGTCTGGATGCCCAAGGATGTATCTACAATGCAAACAAAATCGTATTCTGTCTGGTTCGGTGGCGTGGGGAGGCCAGATAGTCTCTGTTTGGCCTTGTAAGGAGCCACATTCCTTCAATTGCCTTGTAACAAGTTTCAGGGGATAGCCACATTTATATGCGCCACACAGATAATGCACTTGAAATGCTTTGGGACTGATATGAATAGGAACTATTCTTCCCTTTAATTAGCATTTTTGCCAGATGAACACTGCTGCAAGTGCCAAGCTGTGGAGTCCTCCTGCAAGTTGCAAGAGATACACAACCCATGGCCAGAGCGCACCCGAAATCAGAAGATTTCCTTTTGCAGTTACGATTTGTTTTGTCCACTTAAACGAAAATAATGCAATTATCAAAATGATCTCCCAGGATAAAGACAAAAAGAGTGTACTACACAAGCCCTGAGGAGTCATACATAACACTCAGCTGAATTCTTGGGCAGCTGCATGATGTCCTTTGAACAGTGACTAACATCATAAACATCGACCACAAGAAAAAGGAAATGCATTAGTACACTTCCAAAAAGATAGCTTATCATAAAAACATCCAGAATTTATGGGGTTTTTTTTAAAACAAGTCAAACAGCTGATCTTACCCATGATCACACACATACAAAGCAGTCATGGATGACTGTTAGACCATTTATAAGCATATTTCTCCACAACTTCACCTTAAGTTCTAACAAGTAGGAAAACTGTGTACAGAAATGTAATAAAGCCATTAGTTATATTGTTTGAGTGTTGGTGTTCTTGTATTACCAGACGAATTGACAATTAAATAGAAAGACAGTATGGATTAAGAAAAAAAATATTACAAAAACATTGGCTTGTTTCCTAGCAACAGCTCAGCTAAAATTACTTAACATTTCTACTCAATCAAATGTAAATTTGACTATGTTATCCCTTAAATGTTGATTATAACAGCCCCTTTCAAATGCAAATTCAATGTGTAAAGTGAATGTAAACGTTGACAAAGCTGATAGGAAAATCTCCTGATTAACATCATTTGCATGTACACAGCAACATTATTACAAACCATCTAAAGACAGAAGGAAGTGGAAATTGGATAGAGAATCACCTTCAACCATCATCTTCCTTCCTGCTTTGTTTAAGAGCAAAACAAGACAAAAATATAAAGCCTTTTGGATTGCATGTAAAATTCCAACAGTTTAAGAGTGCGAGGCACAAGCTGTATGTGAATGTCCCACGTACCTTGAGTTGTTCGCAAAGACAATGGAGTGAAAAATTCCGGTTTATTTCTCAGGCACAGAACTTGCTGACTATATGAAATCCATATAGCACAGGGAAGACTGTAAAGCTCATACTACATGTAACCACTGACAGCTCGCTAGTTTTCTCATCTCTTTGAGCTGCAATAGTTGCAAAAGACACAACTGGAGGTCAGGGGAAATGAACATACGTTGTTCCCAAAGTCTGAAAGTTTGTTTATTGCATGTATTCAAACAACTTAGGTACACATTCACTCAGGGCCAGGTTACTTTTGAATACATAAAACATACAGAAGATGCTTCAGAGAGGGTGTTAAAACATTTCTTCTCCACTCCACTATAAGGCCGTTGAACTACAGTGGGTGACAATATTCACATTACATCTGGCTGATTAACTGCTGCTTCCCCAAAAGTCAACAGGAAGCTACAACTAGATGCAGTTTACCTTCAGCATGAAGCACAGACTCAGAATTATCCTTTACAGATGAGAGTAGAAAACACCACCCTTCCTTCTCAAACACCTCAAGAAGGACACCACGCTCAAGCACAAGATTTACATCTACAGACCTTACCAGCCTGGCAGTTCGGGTGAGGCTGTTTTTCCATAGTGATGCAGGCAGGTGCCTCCATAGCTCACAGAGACACCCATGTGGGTAGTCCTGCAACATTTACACCATCAGAATTTGCACAGCATCAGCTACACCGGTATAAATTGGGTAATTTAGCATACATCAGCCACCATTTTTAGAAGAAAAAAATAGAAGCACTTTCTTCCTCCAGCGCAGAGTTTTTTATGATGGTTATTACAAGCCTGTTAAGGATTATCTTTTCTATCCCAGATTAGAGTTGCTACTATAAGTATTTTAGACAGGACATAATTCTCTCCCTCTACAACCCTGGGCTGCAAACTTTAGCAATGTCAGATTCTAAAAGCAGAAGTAGGTGACTTTCTAAGAAATAATGAGTGTTGAGAAGGCACAATCAAAAAAACCCATTTACATCCATATTAAGAACAAATTGTCCCCTTCTCAAAAAGCCAAAATCATGGATCTGAGACAGATCCGAACATGAGTTCTGGGCTTGACCAAAAACTGTGAAGGGAGAGGGAAACCCAGGATGACACAAGCAAGAATACTTCATGCTCCTGTGCCAAATCCTGCCTGCTCCCCCATTGCTTTCAAACTTCTTACATTTGCTGTAGTCCAGTTGCAAAGATACAGCTCATGAATGGAGATGCATCCTGAGCACGTAATGAGCTGGGCTTCTTCAGCAAAGCCTGAAGCAGCAGGATCTCTAGAACTTACTTCACTGATCCTTCACACTTATGCTGCATGTTTGCTGCTCCATCCAAATCTAGCTTCTGGGAAGGGAAACGAACAGACTAATACAGACTTTTGTGAAAATCCTGAGATACTCTTATTTTATTTTTGTTTGGAAAATTTCCAGAAACCCTTTTAGTGTAGTATATACACAAGAAAATTAATATTGTTCTATATTAATACTTCTTTCAAGTGACTTCTACAGACTGAAAGCGAAGGTCAGTCACACTGGGTTCCAACAATCCACTGCACTGAAAAAATAACTTTATTTGCCCATATGGTACTATAATTAAGGACATAGCAAAATACTATTTGATCTTATGACTGTCTGAACAGACAGCTAACAACCAGATTTTTCCAAACTATGCTTTTAGCTTAAAAAAAAAAAAAAAATGAGAGGCATCCATCACTGACAGCAAGATTTACAATTAAATATACAATCAGCGCATGTGATGCGCTGAAAGATCATTACTAAGCGATTTTGTGGCTAACTGGACTCTCACGTCAAGACCACGACCCAGGGGGTTGGAAGATCATACCCAGGACAGTGGTTAAAGAGATAAAACAGCAGTTGAACCAGCCAGACACTGGCAGTTGGGAAGGGAACTACAGTAATTGTCTCTCATGCAACACACAACGTTGCTGGAGAAAAGGCACATTTACAACTAACAGGAGAAACATTTGCTACAGAACAAAACTATGTAAACAAAACAAAAGCAAGATGTGCACAAGAAGTTATCCTACACCATATGGACTATCACTGCCAGGAAAGTTCCAGAGACGAAGCTTTTAAACAACTGAAACTTAAAAATCTGCAGAAATGGGTTGAATGTCGACAGGGAAACAACAACCGAACACTACTTCTGTACAGAGACCTTAATAGAAAGAGTACAATGATTCAAACTGCCTGATGCCCTAAAACCAGGTCCCTGGGTTAAAGAAAATTAAAACTCAAGTTAAGCAGTGGCCCAACTTTTACAGGAAAAAGCAAAGGTTTTACTCTGAATAATAACCTCCTGAATGCAACAGATGTACATAGAAGTAACTGCCTCTCGCATACGCATAGCACCAGCAGTCAATTCAGTACACTTACAGCATACAATGTCAGATGCCAAAGTTAATTTGAAAACGATTTTATTATCACTCAGACTAGAGCAGGACAAGTTAAATGTTATCACTTGAGTTTCACATGCAACGAAGTACGAAACATGGTAAGCAGGATGCTGCAATAGGAATAAGGAAAACTATGAAAAGACAAGAAGAACTAGCCCGGACAGCGACAGGAAATTTTAAGAAAGGTTTGTAAATGTCACAGCAAATTAGTTTTTAAACACTCTGTATTCTTAGTAAGAGGCCATACCAGAATATTTTTAAATTGGAAGCCAAAACACTTCTAAACAGGATTACAAAACCAGTCACTTGTGCACTTTGATGATGAAGAAGACATTTAGCCCTGTGCAAAGTAAGGCACAAGCCAAGGTGCAAAAGGATTAAGAAAAGATCAGAGAGCTAAGGGTGGGGAGCAGCAAACCCAGAGAAGGGAGGAAAAGATGAGAGGAAAAATAAAACAAAGAACTGCAAAAAATATTTTTTAAAGTTCCCAACTCTCCTACCTAGTGAATGACAGGAGAAAACAGTTCCTTAGGAAGCACCTACACCTAACTGAACCAAGCCAAAACACTGTTTTCATTTGGGAGGTAAATACGGTTATAGCCACACAGAGTTTTAAATTACCCTTGCAAGCACTTTTATCTTTTGTTTTGCAGCCAAACCTCTCTAGATTTAAAAGAAAAAAATACCAGACACCAAACCAAACCCCACACAATCTGTGAACATATGTGCTGCTCGAGCACAGCATGGGGACCTAGAAGTACTGTCCTGCCCCATGATGGAGAAGACCTCAGTTAGTCACCAGAATCACAGAATCATTAAGGTTGGAAAAGACCTACAAGATCATCTAGTCCGACCATCCCCCTGTCACCTATATTACTTACTAAACCATGTCCCTAAGTACCTCATCCAATCTTTCCATTCACGCTCTTGACAGAAGGTGGGAGCATGTGGGTGTGGGATGAGGAGGAAGGCAGAAAAGAAAATAAGTAAGAGCCATCTTCACCACTGGGCCTGACTCCACAAAGCGGCCTCAAGTCAGACCACAATGTGGTTTTGATTCACAGAAAGAGAAACTAGGGTTATGTCCATAGCTTGTGATTCCTGCCACAGCTTCTTTTATAGGCAGTAGTTTCTATAGATGAACTGATTGGACGTAAGCGGCTTCAAGTAAGGAACTTAAAAGTTAACTTAAAATCACAGGCTCAGTCCTTTCCTGCTACCCCACCAAGAGCACTACAATGGTTCTATGCACAGAAGAGTTAAAGAAGATATAAACTGCTCCCCCAAGAGCTAAAACTCTACTTAGGGTCAGAAACAGCACCTTGCTACCCATCTCTCCCTTACCTTTCCAGGGCTACTTTAGGCAGTCTCCTGGTCTGAGCACTTACAATGGAAGTGTGATCCCATCACTTCACAGAAAGACAGGAGAAAAAAGCAGAAGTCGTTTCCCTTTGCTGACCAGCCACATCAAAAATGCCCACAGCCGGTTTTGCACTCCTCTGAGAGCCTACATCCCCTTGAAACTTCATTGCTGCCTTCAGTGCATCCCTGCCTACTGTGCCGGCCTCAGCAGCCCTAGTGACTACACACGAGGGTCTGCTGGTCTCTCTCATACTTCCCATTCTCCTTCAGGGTCTGACTTTGCTTAATTTGCTTTGTGTTCTTTTCAAGCCAAGTTCAAGCACTGGTAATACACATCCCACAGCAGCTTCTGGTTGTCAATGTCAAAAAGCCAGTGTATTGCTGCCAAATTCATGGAGCTATAAGTAAGAACATATCAGTGAGCCATTAAGTCCTACTGGAGGTAGTTTGGTGATGTATAGTAAAGCTGTTAAACACTTGCCACATCCTAAGGTCTAACCAGATAAAGCTTTACAATATGAAAACAAAAAAAAAAGTCAACAACAAAGAAATATAAAAATAGGTAAGTCAAAAGACATCAAGAAATGAACACAGCAAATAATCAAAATAGTAAGCCCTTGGAGCACTTAAACCTTGGATTCAGAAATGGTCTCACAGACACTGCTCTGAAATTAAAGCTCACAGACACAATACAAAGCTTAGAAGTTAAAATACTTGGCTGCTGGAATAACTATTTATGGTTCACCTCACCTGCCCACATACTTGGACCACTTAAGATTTTCTCCTTCACAATGAGAGGAGATAGTTATCAAAGCCTCAGCAGCATAATAAAGAAAGCAATGGCAACAGTATAGCTTTTTTTGTAATCAGATGTTTACAAAATGCTATCAGAAATAAAAAGTATTTATCTACTCTCTCTAGAGCAAAACTCATTTTGAAACCTGTGATCTCACCTCCTTGAAAGGGAAACTGGGTATCAGTTTCCTACCCAAAACAAAACCTATCTATTTACATATAACATATTTACATGAAGACAAAGGAAGTGTAAACATCCTCTGTGCATGTATAGCTTCATTTTTATATATTGATGTATAGGCTTATTTCTGAGCCTACACCTGACATGCTCATCAGGATCTTTTCAGCAGAAAAATCATCCATATGCAATCCAAAAGTGTCAGGGACATCCAAAGGGTTTTTTTCTGAGAGGTGCAAATTATCTCTTTATGAATTACAAACCTTCCTGCCCACACACCTCCCTGGCATCTCACAACAATTCCAGTAAGAAGGCCCAGCCCTGCCACCAGCCCAGGACTGGTTCCACCTCCATAGGTTGGTTCTCCTCTGTGGTTTGCTGAGCCATGTAATCCCTGCAGCCACTTCTAAATGGGAAAGACACATTGCCAAACATTAATGTTTATTATTACAGTCAATCAATTCAACTATAATTCTACCATTGTTATCCACCAACACTTTTCCTGCTTAAGTGCAAGGTATGTTTACTTTATTACTGAGGAGCTCAAGCGTTTTCTTTCATAATAAAACATTCCCTTCCTCCTCCCACCTAAATCAAGGTGAACACTCATGAACCAGACCAAGATCTGGAACAATGTTTTCACTTCTACAGTGACATGGCCAGGTGCAGGAAAGCTTAGAGTTAGGATTTACACTAGTTTTAAGACCAGTTGAAACATTTTAGTAAAAAGGGGAAGGTGGCACAGCTTTCAAAAAAACCAACCAAGTAAAAAACCCCAAACACAACACCCAACACCAACACCACCACAGAGAGTTGGCACTTTATTCTCCTACATTACTGCTGAAGCAGAAGTTGGAGATCTATCACACCAAACGAAGTAGCCATGTAGGGGGAGATCAGGTGGCAGAACAAGTAACACAGATCTTATAAAAACCCATCCAGACAAAACTAGTTTAGATCTTACTCCAATCTCCTTTGCAAAGGGCCTTCCTATTGCCCTTAACCTGCTAGAAAGAATCTACACCAGTAAAGCCAGTTCACAGCTACAGAAAAACATGCAAATTCCATCTCTACACCATATTTAATAAAGAGATTCGTTTCCTCTGTGGTCCATGTATGCACAGAAAAGCACTGCCTATCTCTTCTAGGCAATGCTTTATCTGTTCATCTCTTGTCAGCTAAAGCAGTGGAAAATGGCAAAGAAAAATCCAGGACTAAATCCTTGATCCAGATCAACTAGCTTGATTGAAAGCTGGGTGAAGAGAAGAAATGACAGAAGTCAGTAACAATGCAGAAACCCCTATCTAGTGGTAAGGCATTGGTGACTTTTAGAAGTCATCTTTGGCACACTCAGTTCTTTGGGAACACTGGATAAATGGCTGCAGAGGAAAACTTAACCCTGACACCTTGTATTCACAGCTAGTAGTTAATGGAGCACAGTGCTGGTAACTTCTGCTCCAGAATCAAGGAGTGCTGTTCTCATTTTCCCATATCCAGTTCAAAATAACACCATTAAGCTGACACCACCACAAGTGTCCATCAGCAGGAGAAGATCGTATCTGAAAATCTTTACTCCTCATCTGAAGACCTCTGTATAAACTGCTCCCTCAAAACTGGAACTGATAAAAATCAGCCAACCACACACACACACACACACACACACACTCAGCTTTGAGACCCACAGATCACAAAACATGTAGGAACTTGTTCCTTCTCAGGAAATGGCCACAATCGATCCTCAAATTCAAGCCCCGAACAACCATTAACATCCCGCAAGCCACTAACGTCGTTTATCTAAGTCCTTAAACTGTGACCATCCCTGCGGTTATCTGAGCCCTTGAACAGAACTGACAAACGTGCACTTAGCAACACATCTCATTATTACTACATTTTTGTGGCAGGCAAGTATACAGGCTTTCCTCTGTTCTCCTCCAAGCAAGGCCTCCGCTAAAGCCTGTATCTCCCCATGCCAGGCAATGTGTTATTCAAGCCATTCTCCTAAGGTCACGTCATCGTTACTGGATGTCTTTCATATTACAACACATCCTAAGCAACAGAAACAAAATTATGGCTAAACAAGTTCCTACTATATTAACAAGTCCACCAAATCACTAGAAGAAATGCAGTGTTCTCCAACTGCTACAGCACAGAAACAGTTCTCTGTTCCCCCCTGTGCTATCTCCAGAAACAGCATCCAAGAATGGAGGATGGGACCAGCCTCTACACAGAGGTACCGGTACCTCTTGCTGCTGCATCTTCTCTTTCCTCAGGCCGTTGGGCAGGAAGAGCTGCTGGGTCGGCTAAGTCAGCCTACGTGCTACAAGCTTTCCACGTAACAATGGATCAGCTTTGTTTGACTAAACCATACGCACCAATTTTTAAAAGCAGTCAGTGCCAAAAGGAGATACTGCAAAAGACCATCAGTTTTCAGAGGGTGAAGAACTCACCACTTCCTAAATATCAACCCCTCTAGAAAAGTGCCTTGTGCTGATTACACAACAACTAGCATATGTGGTCACAGAATCACAGAATACACTGAGTTGGCAGGGACCCATAAGGATCATCATACCCCAAATCACTAGTTCTCCCCTCTCAAAGTAAAGTCAGAGTGTATTATGGGTATCTGAGAGTCAAAATGTTACAAAAAAGAGCAGAAACACTGTTGTGCTTTTCTCTGGGACATGCAGCCCAGCAATCAGGTAAGTAACTGGAGGCACCGAACAGCACGTGTCTCTGTGTCAGCCAGCAGTTCTGTGAGATACCACACAGGCAAGCTCCTCTTCTGTCACACAGAGATATGTGCTCAACTCAATGTGGCACCATATTGTTCTGCCCTGGTAAACTCATACTGCTTAGGACAGGATTACTCACTAGCTGTTTTGTTGGTAGAAATCCTTTCCCACATCCTACTGCAATGCTGTGACACCACAGCATCAACTAGTAGACAGCAAAGAGACAAGAGAACTCAGACTTCACCTTACCTACCTAACAATTAACTAAATATGATACTCCACTGCACAGTAAAGATACCACAGAGAAAGCACATCTCCTTTGCCATGGTGGTTCACACTGGGGCTCAAACTATACAACATGGAGCAGTTCCACTTGGTGCACTGTTTTAAAATGGGGGACAACCAATTTGCTGTCTCATATGCTTGTGAGATAGAAGACTGTCTTGGAAAGGATTCAAATCAGATTTATATCTACCCAAATACAAACACGAAAACTTCTGGTAATGGTCTTCATACTTCTGTTCTTAGTGAAAAGTCAAAAAAAACCCACAAGTCAAGCCAACAACCTTGGTTTCCTGAGCACTTGTCATTAGCTTTGCCTACTGGATTCTAAAAATTGCCATCCTGCAAGATGTGCAATTATCTAACTCCAGCAGTTCAAAGTTGGGGAGCTGCAATGGGCTTATGGTGAGTAAATTAGTGTACAGGTCACAAGAGGAAGGGCTCAAGAAGTCTCAAAATGAGCTGCAGACTGCCTGCTAGGGAAGCTATTAAGAAATCTGTTCTAGTAAGCCATCTACTCAAGACAACAAGGTAGAAAGCAACCAAAGGATATTCAGAGAGGAAGGCCTTTATGATCTTGAGATCTGTTCTACTGTGGAACCACTGGAGGGAAAAAAAAAGCAGTTCTGCTAAAACAGCAACAAAACAGTGTTTGTTTAGGAGGGACGGACCATCAGCCCAACATTTAACAAATCTGAGGACTCCAAACAGGATGACCTTAAGAGAAAGTTTACTGTAATCTTAGAATAATGTTAAAATTACGTCCGATCTGAGGAGATTGCTTATGTCTCCACCAGGAGTGCTTCAGCATACACAGTCAGTAGCTGAGAACCAGTGCTTTGACCCTTGCCCTTTGGATTCAGCATCTGGTTCTCACCATCCCAAGCAGCAAAGCCAAGCAAAAAATTTTCAAGTCTCAGCTGTGCAAATTCTGCTTCAAAAAGAAAATATGGAGGGGAGTAATCTACATCCAGATCATTAATGCTGCTCTTAATGAGTGTGATCGTCATAAAATGCATTTTAAAAATAGCACCATAGCAGGTCACCTGCAAAGGAGGGAAATTCAAAATACTAACAGGAGTTCAGAAAGCTTAACAAGGCAGCTACAATAACCTACAGAAACAATCTGAGGAGGTGTTTAATAACGCAGACAAGAGGGGTTTTTCAAGATAAATTAGATAAGGCCTTTGAGGAGAGTATACCGAGGATACTCTTGGCATCTGTTAAGGGCTCTGAATCTCAAACAAATGCCTCAGACTGCATGAACAACTCTGAACATCCAGCCCCACAGTGAGCCACAAGAAAGTGCACAGCCTGTACACCTGCTCCCAAATGAGTGTTGAAGAAAATAACGTTTCTGTTCAGGCAGGTAACTCTGCCCAGCTCGTGAGACTCAAAAACACCAACCAGGACTTCCTGATAAAGGGCTCTATATAAAAAGCAGGCTCTGTCTTTCACAAACTCATTTCCTTCCTTGCTTCAACTTAAGATTTCTTCTTCTGTACTTCTTACTATACTCTGCTTCTTTGTTTTCTCTAGAAGAGAGTGAAAATTAGGAAAAGAATATTAGATATTAGTAAAGAATGGAGACAAATACGTGAAGATCTGAGTCTCTCTCACCCCAAAACCTGGCATTCGGCCTTCAGGTTGAAAGACAAACATCACTTCGTGAAGATGAGAAAGGAACCTTCTGTGTTTAAAAGGTTAAAGTACTAACATAGGGGCCTAAACAATACAAGCACAGTTTATCATACCATTACGCCTGTGTAGGTGCCCTGTTCCTAAGCCCCACCTGCCCTGCAGAGCATCAAAAATAAATAAATTGGAACAATCAGCATTCACAAGAAAAGGCTTTGAGATTTTACAGGAAGAAGTGGTTCAGTGGCTCCAGGACAGAGGAACAGCGGCAGCTGCCCTGATAAGCTCCAATAAACCACTCATCTGTGGAGCAACAGGAGAACAGGACGAACAGTCAGAAGGGTCAGCAGTAGGTGAGCACAGATGCCAGCTGGAGATTTATTTATTTATTTTACCCCCCAGTAACACAGCAGCAGGCAATTTCTCATTTGCCTTAAACTAAACCACATACCCACCAACTCTGCCACAGAGCACACACAGAATGCCTTGCACGGTGGAAACTTACTATGCAAAGGCCAAACCACTTTGGGACACCCAGAACCAAAACCTGTGGTCTCTGTGCACATGTAGTGGAACGCTTTGCTGAGCTTAACTACTTACCAAAAGCTAACCACCACCGGAGCACAGCTTGCTCCAACGACAGTAACAGGTAAATATGGCATTTATAAACCTGCTCCTTCCACCACCAGTCCCGGCTTGGCAGGCAAGAAGTGGCAGGGGATGAGGGGAGTTTTATTTTCCTGACTTAGGAAGCAAAGCTAAGAAAGAACAGAAGACTTAAAGGTCTGTCTTTGTTCCACAGGTTAACACAGATGAGGGAAAAAAATTATTTTTAATGCCACCCCCAGTATGTACAGTGGTTTTTTTTAGTCATGAAAAAATGACTAATCCCACACAACTGTCTTCCCAAAATACAGGTACTGGGAGGTTTTTAATTCTTAGCGCTGCAGTTTACTATCTCATGTCAATTTGTCAAAAGCAAACTAAATGAGTGGGCTCTTCCTAACCACCTCTCTTCAGTTCTCACTTTCTATCCTAACCACCTGCATCTCTGCAGGTTTCTGAAAGAAACACTTACTTGGTCTTCCATTACAATGAATATTTTTAAATTACACATGCAGAAAGATCAGCGGGAATTACTGTCCCAAATTATTAATATAACAGGTCTAATAGAACACAGTGGTTGCATAATAAATTTTAAATCATCACACCACATAGCAATACTTTCTAGAAAACCATACACTCAATTCCATGCCATGATGCCAGCCCCACACCACCACTAGAGATTATGAACAACTACTAAAACACCTTCAGTATTTATGCACACCTACTACTACACAACAAGCAATGGCAAAATTATGTGTTTGGGCTCAACCTTGAATTCATGAGTTAACAAGTATCTTCAGCAGGCACTTAACACCACTGCAGGCACAACTCCACTCCTTTCCAATACTAAGATGTTAGGAGTTTGACAGGAGGAGTAAGGGGATTTGGTTGACACTGAGGAAAAAAAAAAAAGAAAGAAAAAAGAGGCAGCTATCAATTAACTCAGTTTATCTCCAGAACATTCATTAAGCTTATAAATTAATATTCATTATTACTCTGTTCCAATATTCAAAACGCATTTAAGGTCACACGTACAGCACATGTATAGCAAGAGCAGATAAAGTATTTCTCACTCATCTCTTTCAAACATTTCCAACTCAGTGATACGAAAATTGCCCCAGAGCTAAAATTCATCAGGTAACGGTTGTTCAAAAGTAATTAACTGTTTTACAGATTAAAACCCAACCATTTAATATTTAAATACAAGAACAAAACCAAAAATATCCACTGAAGGTAAAAGCAACAAATACCTTTTCCCCTTCCTGAGTATCCAATTATTGTCACATACCGTAACAAGCTCTTGGTATTTTCCCCAGCTCTGGAAGCAGGTTGAGCGAGCCACTAAAATTCACTATGTTCCAGATCACAGCGTCCAATACAGCCTTTATGTCCCCGCTCAATCTGCTCTAAAGAGAGCCCTGGTAATTGCCCCGAGGTAGCTGTCAGCAAAGATGAAGTATTTGCTCTGGTCTGAAGACAGGCTCAATCTCATAAAAAACGTGCCAGCAAGAAATGGGTTATTCTGGGTAGCTGAAATGAGAACAACTTTACATACTGGTAGCTAACTCTCAACAGTTGCCCTAGGACAGAGACCAAAATCTGGAACCACTGTTAGGCACAGCTGCTGAATATAAAGCATGAGGATTGATACAGCTATGCAGTGTTGGCTTTTCCTGTCTGTAAGAGCATTTACATAGTTTAGGAGTTTTTAGTCAATTTAAGAGATTTCTGGAGCTGTAAGGAAAATGCAGTTATTACCAATGCTAGTACTGTGTGGAATGAGTCCGACAGCACAGCTAGAAAGTCTCTCTGAAGGATAGCAAGTGCTTACACTGAGCCTAGGAAAACTCCATAGCATAGCCCTGTCAAATGTAAATTCGTATCAAAAAAACCCCCAAAACACGTAACATTATCTTCCCAGCCTCTACAACTACATCACTACTTTGCCTCATGTCTTCCCAGGAGCACAGAGCACTTAAAACTACACTAGAGGACCCCAGAACATCCTAGTTCCTCTCTGGAAGACTGTGCAACCACGGGGTTTTGTGTTAAACACCTCATAAGCCTCCCTTCTCCATCCAAATATCATAGTAGTACTAAGTAATTTTTATTTAATTTGTTACTGTTGATGAAGCTGTCAACTGCCTGGTCCACCCTGCCACATCCACTGTACTCTGCATTTGTGTGAATAAACCCCAGCAGCCGCCTGTTCCTGAGCCTCTTCCCCTTTCGGCGCTGTCATTGCTGCGGAGATTTTTCACTCCCCATCCACAAATCCATCTTTTTTACATTAGCATACTTATTAAATGAGTCAGGAAGTTCTTGCAATACAGCCCAAATAAATCTATGGGGAAAAACAGTTATTTGGGCTTTTTCCTTAGAAATCCACTTATCTTTCCTCCCTCCATTCTATGCAGAAAACATGTTCAGGTAAGGAAGACCTGAAGCTGCAGCTAGAAGGTTCTGCAGGCTTCCCAAGAGCTTAATGCATTAAACAGGAAAAAAACATCTGGCCCCAAACTGAAATATGGATGGGTATGCAAGTGGTTTATTTTTATTTCTTACATTGAAGCTGGGATCTTAACTGCTCTCACATATCCCAGTTAACTCAGCACGAGAATTAATGGTGCCTGCAAGGTAGCAGACACTCCTCTACTCATCAGCAAGTTACAGGAGCTCCAAGACTCCTCCAACAGATTGCTAGAAAAACATGGAAACTTCCAGGGTTTCCCTAAAAGCCTGTCACCCAAATTGCCTGGATCAACATCACTCCTTTGATCTGAAGGCAAAGAAAGCAAGAGTAGACCTCAGCAATTTGGTATGCTGCTGTCACCTGCAAGCAGGGAAGCATCTTAAGTCTGCATGAAGCCTTTGAATGAACTTTGTGGTCACTCCTGTAACACTAACACACACACACTCTCTGATGAAGATACACAGCAGGACTGCATCAAAATAACTAACTGAAATAATGGCATAGTGTTATTGTCTTCACTGAATGCCACTGTCATCTACCAGATAATGGGCTGAGTTCACATGCATGCAGCCATGCCACAATCTCATACGCCAGTGAAACTGCAACTCCTGCATCCTAAATGTAACGCCTCCCAGTTTCTGGGTTACAGCTCCACTTGCTTCTATTGGGTTAATTCCCAGAAAGTAAGTTGATGACTATATTACACATTGCTGAAGAAATAAGTGATATTTCACATCTATTTCTCCTTTCCACAGCATACTCAGACATCCAGCAGCTCTATTTCTTATTCAATGAATATTTACTATCTGTCAAAATATGTTGGGGGGGAAAAAAAAAAAAGTATTTCCAGAAGGAACAGAAATGTTTGCAGCTTACTCAAGTTTGACAGGATAGTCTTGGGGGAGGGGGAAAACAAAAAAAAACACCACACCAAAAAAAAAAAAGAGGAAGAGAAATCTCAGAAATGTCCAAATATTTCCTAAATTAAAAAAACATTTTGTTGGAGCAGTTTCAGCAATGCCAACATTTCAAAATGAAAGAAAGCATTCAGCTTTTCACAAAAAAACTCTTAAAAAATAAGATGGTGTCTATTAGCACGCACTGAAATCTTTCTCAGGATCAGAAGAAATGTTTCAAACTTTATCCACAATTAAATTTTAATCTTTTTGGCCATAGAGAACTGACCAGCTTGGCTTCAAATTCCCACTCATTTTTTTCCCATTAAACCAATTAATTTCTTTTTCTATTTCTACTCTATTCTTTGTAACACAAGATGGAATGTTAAGAAAGATGTAACTCACACCTGAATTTAAGTCAATTCACCCTTTAATGAATTACATAGCAGTAACATACTCCATCCTAGGCACTGATCAGAGACACAAACAGCACCGCAGTGTCATCAGCAACTTTGGTGAAGAAATCTATTCCCCTTTTTTATCTTAGCACAAAGTTGAGAAAGTGCCTCCTAAGAACTGAGGGTGAAAAATGCAAATATTACATAAAGAAAAATCATTAAACTATAAACCATAAATATTTCTTCTACTCTACAGACCAGAACATTGCTCCAGCCTCTTGTAATTAAAAATAAGTTTAATACGCCATATGTATCCTCCCCCCCAAGTATTTGGCAAAAGTCTCAGGAAAGACTTAAGACACTGAGTAACAGGAAGACGTTGTTTAATTTTAATTGTGAAATCATTCATAGAAATATTCCCTTAAAACCAAAGATTTAGTTTTTAATATAGCTGATTTATTAAGTCAATTCTCTAACTGCCGCCATTTCATATTGACATTAAAATCTTTGTTTCTGCCTTATCAAAGTGTATGTAGATGCTGCTTAGATGTTTATCACCTATAATTTAAATTACTGGTGCTTACTAGATACAAATATAAATAATTCTCAGTGAAACACCTTATTCAAAACAGGAATTATAAATGAAGGGGGGCGGGGGGCAAGCACATTCCAGAGCAACATTAAGAGTACAGTGGAAGCAGCTGGCCTCCGGTGCTTATTTGTTTTGCATTAAAGTGTTGTCCAGATTGACACAAGATATTTCTGACTGACTGTATTTGCATTATATTATACAGGAGGAAGCAATGGCATGCAAGATCATTTCCAGATTGAACGGATACGTTTCTTCCATCTTCTAGCATCACCTCTTCCTCAAGTTATTTTTTATTACACTGTCTGTGGTCTTTTACCACTCCCCAACAAATGATGAAGTGGAAAAAAAAATAATCTGACTAGCAGGTATGGGATTACTTTACATGCCTCTTAAGAATTACAGGTTAGCTACAGAAACATCCTCGCACGCCCTGAAGAGTGACATGATAATCACTATATATTTTCCCCGAACAGTTTAAGGATGCCCCACACAAGTGAACTACAACACAACCGCTACAAGTTACCTGATGTTCCTTCAGTTGTTCATTTTCTGACTGATGTCTGTTTATGTCTGCTAGTGTGGAAGAGGCGCAATCCTTGCCAACCATAAGGATGCAGCCCTTCAAAGGGCCTGATCCAAAGCCACTCAAGCCAACAGAGGAAAAAGGCAAGATCCCCATCAGCTTTATGTGAGGCCTTCAGCCTCAGAAAGGAAAACATCAGTTTACAGCATGTTCACAGAAATTTGTTTTCAGTCCTTTCCTCCTAGGAAATACACCATTCTTTATGCCATCAAACATGCTTTAGCCTCAGTGTACTTGGAAACCTCAGAACAAGAACAATTTTGTGTCACAGAAGTATCAAAAATCATGTTTTAAAGTTTAAAGGCAATTCCATTTACCTCCCCGTGATTAACATAACCTAGGATTTGTTACAAATATGGCACCTACATTGTATCACTATTTAAATTCAAACTCAAATAGGAAAGGAAATCAGACCCAGAAGTGAAAAATAATCCAAACCCCTGCTCTGCTCAAGGTTAGAAAAATTGTGAGAAGTGGCTCACACACCAGAAGGCCGCACTGCCATTCAGTGAGACATGGACAGGCTGGAGAGCTGGGCAGAGAGAAACCAGCTGAAGTTCAACAAAGGCAAGTGTAGGGTCCTGCACCTGGGGAGGAATAACCCCCAAGCATCAGCACAGGTTTAGGGTTGACCTGCTGGGAAGCAGCCCTTTGAAGAAGAACCTGGGAGTCATGGTGGACAAGCTCTCTGTAAGTCTGCAACATGCCCTCATGGCCAAGGCCAATGGTGTCCTGGGGTGCATTAAGAAAAGCGTGGCCAGCAGATCAAGGGAGGTTCTCCTACCCTTCTACTCCGCCCTGGTAAGGCTGCATCTGGAGTGCTGTGTCCAGTTCTGGGCTCACAGTTCAAGAAAGACACGGAACTACTGGAGACAGTTCAGCAAAGGGCTGCAAAGAAGAAGGGACTGGAGCATCTCTCCTGTAAGAAAGGCTGACAGAGCTGGGTCTGTTTAGTCTGGAAAAGACTTCAGAAGGGATCTCATCAACATTTATAAACACCTGAAGGGTGGTTGTCAAGAGCACACAGCCGGACTCTTTTCAGTGGTGCCCAGCTAAAGGACAAGGGGCAACAGGCACAAACTGTAACACACAAAGTTCCATCTGAACATGAGGAAAAACTTTTTCACTGTGAGGGTGACAGAGCACTGGAACAGGCTGCCCAGAGAGGTTGTGAAGTCTCCTTCTCTGGAGATACTAAAAACCCACCTGGATGCTGTCCTGTGCAACCTGCTTGAGGCGACCCTGCTCTGGCAGGGGGGGTTGGACTAGATGATCTTTCAAGGTCCCTTCCAACCCCAATCATTCTGTGATTCTGTGGTTACAAGTAGGGTGAAAAAAGTGCTGATCAGAACTGTTAGTCAAAAAATACTCTATTTGATAGAAAAGCCTTCCTAAAATAGAAGAGTGTTCCTCACCACACCAACTTACAAAGTGAATGTGTACTACGCACAGGTCTGTACTGTGATTTCCACTGAACACAGTATCCGTATACTTAGCTGCCACATCACTGTCAGTGTAAAAGGCCTTGGGTTAAGAACTACCACCTCTTGAAAACAGCCTGTCTCAACTCCAAACGTTAATTTACACATTGAACAAAATGCTAAAAAAAAACCACCCCCAACTACATGACAGTAACCACTTTGACAATGTCCATGCTCTTCTGAAGATCTCAGCTTTGAGCGAACAAAATCTTTCACACAGACTTTAGCTTGCCAGGCCTTCCATAAATGCTGAAGCACGTAGCCCCTCAGCCTCAACACCAGCAATATAAAAGGGTTGCATCTTTTTATGCTTGTGTTACACAAGGTACTGTGGGGTCCAGTATATAAGCTGTCATCTATGTCATACTGCACTTTATCCAAGATGCTGGTGGAAGTTTGGGCGGCACAGGATAGGGGAGCGAAGCAAATGTTTTAGCAGTTCCAAATGCAGGTTTTGTGTATGCTCACAGCCAGCCTGTAATTCAACACATTTACTATCAAAGTGAGGACACAGCCCAACCTTTCTAAGCCTTTCCGAGAAAATATGGAAAGGGTCAACTTTAAGCCAGCTGCAAGCATTCAACCAATGGATTATTAAACCACTCAAATGCATTGCTGTGGAATTTGGCCCCTTGACTACCTAATATTAAATAAAAATTGAAGTCACTGAAGGTAGCAGATACCAAAGTTAGCACCAGACACACAATTTCAGAAGCCTCCTACCCGCTTCTAAAGACCAAAACTTTCCAGATAGATAGCATTTCATGTACAGGATTCTGGATTGTCTTCTGCAGCTATGCCTTTATTGAAGTAGTTTTCTTTTTCCATCTAATCCTGTCCCTTTGGGAAAGCAGCTGCCTCTGCTCCCACAGCAAGTACTCTTCTGTTGAAGGTCCCTTCCTAATATTTGGGAATCGGTCAACTTTGATGCATCATAGCTCCCAGTTCCGACAGCAATGCTACACAAATACCTCACTGGAAGCTATCCAACACTGTGACTTACAAAGTTATGACAAAACATTCAGCAACAATAAATGATCTTAGTTTATGCAACTACTGTATAAGCAGATGGGCTTTTTATTTTCCCCTACAAATTCCCGTAGCAATTTCAGCGCAATGCCATTCACCAACTTGACTCCCATTATGGTAAGAGAGCCCTGAGTTTTATGTTCTGTATCACTTCCTATCCACTCTTTCACCTCTTTGGGACCAACACTGTATGTTCAGACACTCAATTAATTGACATCCCTCTCCTCAATGCTTGAGGAGTCTTAGGAAGAGCAGAACTGCTCAAATAATTCATACAGCCATGCAGATGCATACAGCATGTCAGTACTCATCCCAAACTGAACACGTAGTGGCTCACATAAGCAACAACCTCAACTATATGCATAATAAATTCAGCTATAAATACAAAGCAGAAAATAAAAATTGAAGTTATGTCATCCAAATCTGATTGAGGTTCTGCTCAAATACTGTCTCTTCAGCATGAGAATAAACTTTATGTTAGCAACTAGCTTTCAGAAGCTACTTAACCCCCCACTCTAAAGGCTGAAATTCAGCAATGGGTAGATTCAGGCATAATCAAACCACAGGAAGGGCTGGGGGGGAGGAGACACCAAAGGGTGTGCCCCATGGGCTTCCATGATCAGCTGAAAACGCCCCAGAAGATTACTTACACCAAGCTAAGAACTAAAGGTAATTTCAGAAATGCTCTATGGAATCAGAGGTGCTGTTCCCAACCTCACAGCCAAATGCACTACCAGGACTGCAGAAATGCAATAAAATCTGCTATGTTGCCACAGCTGAATACTCAGCAGACCATGATTGTGAATTTTTATTTTCTCCTCTCTTGACAGTACTCTGGGGAATCGAGTGGATTAAGTCCATTCCATTCTACAGTGTGAATCTGGCAAATAGCAGTAAATTAGGCCTTCTGCTCCCAGGCTCAGGACATCAGAAAAGTCAGCTGGACTACCCACTAAGGAACAGAGCAGCCAAAACCAAGTGGTAGGGAGATGGCCTAACAAGGCAGGCAAAAAGCCCCTTTCTCAGCACACCTGCCGAGAATGAAACAGGCACTTCAGGTTACATGGACAACATGCTGGTAGAAAATGCTCCCAGAAAACCATTTACTCACCAGCAATTTTAAATCAATGTCTATTTTCAGCCGTAAGCCACAGAAAATGCGAATAGAGTCTGTTTGATAGTACTGCTACAGACTTGAAGAGTTCCTCCTGAAGAATGTGGTCTTGTTGCAGAGGATACTAGTTGGGTCTTCCAAAGGATCACAAGTGCAGGTCTTCTGAGCTAGCCTAACTGTTCAGAAGTCTTCACTACACATTTGCAGAACCCAGAAAGGACCTGATATGATGATGGGCATGTAGCACCATCTCAGAGTTGAATATTTCATCCAACAGGCACAAGTCTCCCAGGTTATCTGCACTGATATGTTTTCAAGTACCTGGAAATTTATTAGGTGGCCACTAAGACATAGGAACAAGTAAAAAAAAAAAAGCCATTGTAGAATGAATTATTCCATTACCCTATGATTATTCATTTGTTATGAATAAGGAGGCCAACTACAGAAGCCCATGGAGACCAAATATATTCTGTTCCTAGAATGCCACAACAATGTTTCCTTAATAATAAATCGAGTTTTATTTGCAAGGTTGAAAAGAAAAACCAAAAAAATCCCTTGATAAGTATTTGTTCCCTCTTTTTCAGACACAATACAGCTCTGAAAAGCAACCAAATTCTTACCAGCTCTTCACTGACGTGTGAGCCATTAACGCATCCTGTAAAACGTGACAGAGCAGCAGTATTGCAGGAGCCAGACCACAAAGAGCCCATGCCATACACACCTCCCCACAACGAGCTGTTTGCAGCATCAAGTTTGTTATCTGTACTGTACCACTGCCTGCCCAGCAATCACCCACTTCAGTTTAAACTAATAATGGAAAATAACTCAATCAAGTTTTATTCCTGCAGCACACACTGAATGTGGAAAGCAATGTATGTTTCATACAGCATGTTACTCCTTACTCTGTAAGCCAAAAACTAGTCAGTTTTTCACAGAATGAATTTCACTGTGTGTTTCTAGACTTGTATGACAGCAAACATTGAATGTATTGAATCAGGCTTACTGAGAAAGTAATTCCAACACAAGCTCCTATTCAGATGTTTATTCCTTTATTTCCCAGCTACCTCCAGAAAGGTCAATCTTTTTTTGGCTGAGTGCTTATCTGGTGAGTTATCACAGCTTCTCTTCCTTCAGGCTGTGTCAGGAGCCCCTCACACACCACAAACTGTACAGCTCAGCCTCCACATAAGATCTGGGATCAACATACAGTGTCACTGGTGCAATTTCCAGTGTTTGATACAGGTGAGTAACATAACATACCTGCCTTGTGTACTCACAAACAGGCCAAGTTTAACTTGCCATCATGCTGAGGTGAAACATTAGATGAAGCAGAAGCAACCTTACACCTCATTCTCCACCACTCTGTACTCAAATCAGCAGCAGGTGTGACACCATACATGCAAAGTTACAGTTCTGTGTCAAGTGTTGCAAATGACACACTCAATTAGAAGTATGTGTGTGCCAAATCTATACTACTTGCTTAGTTTTGAGACAGGAAAAAGTAATGAACACTGTCTACAGAATACATAGTTACCAAGAAATTACAGTATTTCAGCATGTAGTTCTCTCTGTGAAGAAGTCCAACAACTGCTGATCAGGGATTAAAGACCAATGCACAGACCACGTGGGCTGGACTCAATCTTTTTCTGACACCCTGCAGGCTACAGCACCTTGGGGCTGATAATCCACTTGAGGGATACACAAGATGACTTAAGATCTTTCATTTTGGTAAACTGCTTCTCCTAAACTTTTTCTGGTGTAATCCAATGCAAGGTGTAGAAAAAGCTAAGAATCTGAGATTAAAAATCCCCAGCAATATCACAACAGTATGCTTGCACCACGTCGAGTCATAAATTACAGAGTTTTGTGGTATGTGGTTTTGTTACCTCATACTAAGCATCATGATAATTATGAGAACTACACCTTTCATCTCGCTGATCTATAACATTACAATAATGTAATCTTACACTCACAATTTAAGCTTTTGGTGATTTTTTTTTCAGGTATTCAGGCCTGCCTATTAGAACTTAATACACCGAAATCCACAGTAGGTTCACTGGTTATACACCAGCATGTCGTTTCCTTACACTTCCAGTGTCTCTGGTCCCTGGGTACTTAAAACTTCTGTGTTTTTCCCCGGATTTTAAAACTTGGTCCGCTTCAAAGAGTGAGCTCAGTTTTTGACAGTTTAAGCGCTGTATTTTATTAGCAAAAAGATCAAAGTCGACAAGTTCCAGAGGGGAAGCAGCCCATAAGCCAAGGCAGCACACCTGCCGAGGCAGAGGAGTGAAGGTGCGGGGCGGCGGCAGCGGCTGGGGCCGGCGAAGGGACGAGATGCTTTGCTTAGAACCTGGGCCGGGTGGCGCGGTACCGGCCGCAGACCCTCCACGCCGACACACCTCAGGCCCGTCCGGGCGCTGGCACGCCGGTCCCGCCGGCGGGGAGAGGGAAAGTTGGCGCCCGCGGCCGGCCGTGAGCCGCGCCGCCCCCTCCTCCCCTGGGCGCCGCCCGCGCTGCCGAAGGGGCGGCCCCGGCGGCCCTTGCGCACGCTCCCGCCCGCCGCCCATGAGGCGCCCTCGCCGGGAAGGCACTGACGAGTCATCGCCCCGCCGCCCGCAGGCCCCGCGGCGTCCCCGCCCCCGCGCCCCTGGCGGGACGGGCGGCCGAGTGGAGCGGGGGGCGGCGGCCGTCCGGGCAGCGACCGCTGCGCCGGCGCGGGGGGAGCCCACAGGTGATGATCCAGCGCGGCGCTGCCCGGCCCGCCCTCCGCGGCCTGGCCTGGGTTCCGCGGATAACGGCAGTGGGTGCCAGCGCGGCCGACTTCGCTCCTCGCCCGGTCGGCCCCGGGGCGGGGGGAGTGGGGGGGTGGTGCACCAGCGGCGCGGGTTGCCGGCCCCGCCGTTGCCGCCGCTTGGCCTCCCGCCCGCCCGCCGCCGGGCCCTCCCTCCACGCCCACCGCGCCGGCGGCCCCGGCCTCCCTCCGCCGAGAGGCGACTCCCGCGCTGCGGCGGCCGGTGCGGCCAGAGCACGACCCGTCCTCCCCACCACACCTAGCAACAGCGCTGACAGGACGCAGTGGCGGCGGCAGCGGCGGCGGGAGGAGGAGGACAAGTAGGAGGAAGCGGAATGGCTGCCGCCGCGGCGGCGGCTCCCTCCCTCCCCGGAGCCCTGACAGCCAGAGCCGGGGCGGAAGCAGCAGGCGGCGTGCTGTGCCCGTCCTCCTCCCTCCTCCGGGCTTATACGCTCCCTCCTGCCAATGCAAACTAACTCCCCCTCGCCAGGGCCGGCGGGCTGCACGCCTCCCCCGCACCCACCCATGCCGCCACCGCCGCGCTGCACGCCGCCTCCCCGAGGAGCCCTCCACGTCGCCCGCCGGACCCCTCCTGCCACTCCTCGGTCGCCCGCCCGCCCGCCCACCTCCCTCCACCGGCAGCCACCGCCGCGCCCCGGCTCCCACTGCACCTTGTGCCCCCCCCTACCCCGCCCCGTGCCGCCGCACACGCGGCCCCCACGCCCCCCGTGCCCGTCGCCGCGGTGCGCCCCCGCCGCCCGCCTTGCCCTGCCCCGGCCCCTGCCCCGGCCCCGCGGGGCACTCACCGATGTGGTTGTCCTCGATGTGCTCGATGAGCTCTGCCAGGGTTGGGAAGTGCAGCCCGCAGCCCCCGAACCTGCAGGCGTTGGAGAAGAAGGAGGCGGCGGCGATGCCTGTCATGGTGTTACATCGAGATCCCCCTGCGGTGCCTGGTCTGCCAGGGCCGGCGGCGGCAGGGCGGGGAGAGGCGGGGGCAGGGGGGGAACGGGACGGAGAGAGAGAGAGATGGGGAGCGAAAGAGAGGGTGGGGGTGGGGAGGAGGAGGAGGAGGAGGTGGCGGCGGCGGCAGCAGCAGCAGCAGCGTCGGGAGCGGCGGAGGGGAGGGACGGGCTGGGTGGGGGGAGATGAGGCAGCCGCAGCTGGGAGGAGGGACCAGCGCGGCTCTGTAACAGCTGTGCTGCCCCGGCGGCGGCCGCCGGCAGCGGGAGAAGGGCACCCGGGCCGCCCGCTGCTGCCGGGGGACACCCGCGTCTCCTCGTCGCGGGGGCGGCGGAAGCTGCCGTCCAGCACGGAGCGGGGGTGGGGAGGGGAGGAGGGCGCGCCCCGCCGTTAACTTTCCCCCTCGCCCTCTTGCAGGCGGTGGTCGTGCTGGGGGCTGCAGTCACGGCCGCCTGGGTGAGGGAAGCTGCTCTTGGCGTAGGTGCTGGGGCCGGGAAGACGGCGCCCACAGAGGGGGCTCTCCCGGCCACGGGGAGTTGGGTCCTAACGAAGCCGTCACCTTCACCGCATCGGGGCAACCAACCTAGGCCGAGGTCGCACCTTCCCCGAGGGGCTCTGGGGCCGCCAGACTCAGCACTCACCTGCCCGGAGACGAACCGCAGGCCCGGGGCACCTGCACGCCCAGCAACCGGCCAGGCCTCGGGTGGTGGGGTTTCCCTTACACGGGGTGGGCTCCGGATCTCTCTGAGCTACCGGTTACAGCCCGGGGGCTGTATCCTTCCCACCCTTGCCTGGTGGCCACCGAGATGCCCCGTTATGCGGGGCCGGGGTGTGAGGCAGCCGGCTTGGGCGGGATGTTAGAAGAATTGGCACACGCCTGGCTTCCAAACCCTATTTTGACTTTTTGTCTCCAGAAAGCTATTCAGCAGAGAGGCTGACTGATTAATTGATTTTAATGAAGGTCTCCCTAGGCTCAAGTTCGCAGACAGCTTTATTTAAAGTTAAAAGGAGAAAAAAAAAGTGAGACTTTGCTTGTCAGGAAGGCTCTTATTTCCCCCCATCACGTTTTATAATAATCTTTTTTTTTTCTTTTTCTGTATTTATATGGTCCTACAGTATTATTAGTGATTTTGACCAAAAGTGTGACTAAAAAAAAGCCTCAAAATCTGCATAAGGCTCTCCTAATTGTACAGACATAAGTGATTCCACTGACCCAGTTAATGGGTTACAGTCCCAGGCTGTTGTCTCTCAGAATTTAAGCAAAGGGCATAAAAATAAGCAAGCCCCCTTGCCTGTTTTATTAACTGTATTGCAGGTGGGAACGTTCCTAGTATTGCTGCAGGGGCCAGACTAGCAAAGCCTAAAAATGCAGTAGAAAGGCTGTTGAGTATATGAGTATTTGCCCATTTGCTCAATGCTCAAATAATCCTGAGGCTAGTGCCTCATGTCCTGCATATCAGAGAATGTTCATGGTGACAAAACAAGCTTTATCTGACTGGTCATTTCCTTACATGTTTGCTTTAATATTTTTCTGATGCCTTGCCTTTGCACAACTGTATTTTCTTGATGTATGAATCCACTAGTTTATAGTGAAAAAAGCAAGTACAAACCCAGCTTCCCAGGAAAATAGCACTTGAAGAAGCCACCTCCTTCTTCAACATACAGAGCTAGAGTTTGTAAATAGCGTTTGCGTAGCCATGAGATGCTGAACTACAGAATTCTAACACTTGAAAAAAATGGTACCACGGACACATGGTAGTCCACAGTACTTTTTGGGGTTGACCTGTAGTCTAGAAGTTTGTGGAACTGCTGCTGTTAGGCATTTCATGAAAACGTGTAATTATTTTGAATAATACACCTGGGGCTGGTATCAGACACCTGTCATTTGATCCAACTGTTTCAAGGATAGCTCCTTCACAGGTTACTGTTCTAATTTCTCCACTTTCTGATGTTACTGAAGGAACTTGCTCGCTACGGGTTGACTCAGCAAAGAAGTTGTTCCTCCCTAAGATGGTGATTCTGGAAACCCGTGTCACACAAACTCCTGTTATGAATAATGCTACAAAATCAGGTATGTGTAAGTGCCTGTGTGGATCAAGACATAAAGCAATACGCAGTGGGGCAGAGAAGTAAAATGGTAAGATAAGCATCTGCCCAATTAAGTTGCAGTTTGGATGCTCATTTGTACAAACACATAGGCCTTTTTCAGCCTATAGTGGTTTTGGTAAGTGTGAATCCTCAGCACTCTTAACAATATCAGGACTGTAGATTTTATTTTTTTGATTGCATATGAGTAGGCATTCTTAGTGTTAATCACCAGCATAATTCAAACGAAATTTCTAAGGCAGGAAATTAAGGTTAATCAGCATGAGTATTAAGTGTAAGGATTTCACGTGGCTGATCTGTTGAATTCAACTAAACTGTGATTGACATTGGGTATGTATCAATAACTTTTATTAACAAAAAGTAGTTTTGTACCTGTCAAGTGAAAAACATTCATGGTTAACCACCTGATAGTAATAGACGAGGTAATGATTGCTTTCTGATGTGTCAGCTTGTTCAGTTAGTCAGGTCTCCGTTCACCGTTAGCTATATTTTCTAGATTTTTGAGACCTTTTGAGCTAGGGAGAAGACTTCATTCTTGCAGCAGTCCAGAGGAGCTGTAAAGTCAGGAGTTATTCAGTATCCTATAGGATAAGGATTCAGGCTAGTTATGTAAGTCCTCCTCTCACTGCAGGGCCCGATATTGTAGATAATCAGCTTTAATGGTTTCACTAGAAGTTAGGGCAGTTAAAACCACTTCATGTTTTTGTCCCCTGTGATTTAAGCAGTTGGAACAGTCTCCTTATTGGTGTTTGGTTGGTTGGTTTTGTTTTGTTCTGTATAGAATCAGAAGCGGTTTCCTCCCAACATGGTTGGACTGGATGATCTTCTAGGTCTTTTCCAACCTTGATAATTCTGTGATTCTGTGATTCTATGGTTAAGGGCCTTCTGCCCTTGGTTTCAGTGTCAGGGCAAGGGACCAGGTTCAAGACAGCCAGCTTTGAACAAACCCAGGGAAGAATGCCCCAAACTTAACTCTTCTCATCCCCAATTCACTGTCATTGTCACATTACCACATGTCTATTACAGACAAAATACATTATGTCTTGATAATAAGTAGTGTTTGCAGATAGAACATGCACTCCCCATGTACTTGTTCTTTCCTCAAGTATCTGGGGGACAGAGTAGTTTTATTAAACTTGGCAGTATACCCCATCCAATATATTTTAAAGTTCTTTATTATGCTTAGTCATTTCCTTATTCAAGCTTTACTAGGATGGAGAACTAGGGTATCCATAGGACAAACGGGCAAACTAAGAGAAAGTGCTCAGAAGTTGCCCCTGTCCCTTTTTTCCATGTGAGAAATAAATGGAAATTAGACCCAAGTGATTTGTCAAGTCAGGGCTAATTGCTGAGTAGATCCATTTCAGAGGTGATAATAGCTATCTTAAAGGATACTTCAAATAAATGGAGCTGAGAAAAAGCTCGACTGGCTGATAGGCCCTGTTTTATTTGTTTTTGAAGGACTTATTTTGAAGGCCCCTGAGACCATTAATTTAACAATCATCTCAGCTTAGGTAGATTTAGGGACAACTGGGAGCGGGGCTGCCTGTGAGAAGAAGGATGTGCTGCTATTCAGACCTCTGTACAAGGCTGAGGGATGATTAACTGAGGAGATTTCTAGGTCATCTGATTATTTGCTAATAAATGCATACATTAGGACTGCATCTTTTCTTCAGTAAATTTGTATGTTTGTGCCTCATTTTACGTCCATTTTGATAAAGTAAGAAACACATCTAGAGTAGGTTTAATTAATTTCTTCCTAAAATTGATGGTTTATGTTCTCGGATCCCTTATCTCCTTAGATGGTCTGGCTCTTAGACATTTTTCAATGACTTTTGACTGCTGGTCTAATAAACAATTTTTATTAATAACTTAATAGTTATATTGTGCTAATTATCTGCTGTAACTACTGGGCCTTGTCTGAGGACAGATTGCTACTAGCCACTCATACTAGTCTGGATTCCCAAAAGCTGATTTTTTGGTCCTGATACTCTCTGGAAGGTCTGAATTTGAAAAACTTGATAGTTTCTGCTCTTGGTCCTTTGAGGGTGATAAGACTTATATTGAAAACACCCTACTCCTCTGTCAAATAGCAAGGAAAAGCTCAGGCTTGCTTCAGAGTCTGATTTAAAGCAGAATTTAAGTACTTGTTTTCAGCTGCATTTATAACAGTGGAATGTTACTGAGGAGATTCTTACGACTTTTCTGCAAGGACGTTGTGAATCTGTGAAACTTTTTAGAATTACAGGCTTACCACAGTTCTGATGTTGACACTATTGAAGTTATACTTGCAAATATCTCCTTCTGTTTGTTCTAAAGAAAAAATAAACTAAGGATAATTTGGTATTACAGAGAAATAGTTGGCAGCACCTTCCCCTAAAAAAAAAACCCAAACAGATTGATTTTTCAATGACAATTTTAATCATTTAATTTCTGCCTGCCTCTGCATGCTGGCCATGTAAGAAATGTCTCACAATTTTGGAAAGATTTCTTAACAGAGACGTTATCACTGCTGCAGAATCATTATACAAGTAAAACATATTCATGCAGTTTGTGTCACGAGAATCCTATTTTTAATTTATACTGCTGAATTTGTTTTCTCTTGGCAGTGCACTGTGTAGCTTCAGGGTGCAATGGAAAAACCAAATGTTAAGCTGGGAAAGCACTGTATTCCCCACTAGTTCCAGATGCCCCAGAACAATAGATAGAAATCCTGCTTACTTGAACTTTCTGAGAGACCTCTACATTCTCAGAAGAACAAACCTTGAGATAAACAGGAGATCAAAGCTGCCTCTCTATTTCCAGTTACCTGTAACCTAGAAAAAAGGGATTTTCTTGTCTTGTTTTGACTACTTCAAGAAATTTGGATTTAACATGATGTTATAGCATAAGCCACTGTTACAGTGTTAGTCTGCCTTGGAATTATAAAGCACAAGCTATTTTAATGGTCTCTTGTAAGAACCTACAATTACATAGGTATTGAATAACCTACTCTGTTCTTACTATGGGTTGTAGTAGAATACTGAAACCTTTTATGTTGTTTCACTCAGACAATCAGAGCTAATTAACATATACTTTTAAAAATAACTGGCTAGAAAAATAACACAATTTTGTAAAGTTATCTCAATGAAAGGTAAACTTGTTCTTTAATGCAGGTTAATATAGAGTGAAACTTCCAGTTTAATAGCTTTTACAGCATCTCAAAAATGTGGAAGTCTATAATTCTGAAATTCTTGCCTTTTCTTCTCTTACTTCCTGGATAGAGTACCCAACTTGTAGCCAGATTTCATGGAATCTACGACATCGTAATCCATTAAGTCAATTAAAAAAGGCAAATTAATTCCAAAATGTATTTGGATTATAGTATCATTTTCACAAAAATTAATCCTAAATTAGAACAAGCACTTCCTGTTATTCCTGGTTTTCTTTGTTGGAGTAGATATGTCATCACAACTGACAGAATATCAAACTCTCTTATTCCCTGACTCTAAAGATCATTTAAGATGCTATAGTTACAGGATGCTTTAAAGCACTTCTGACTTACATCAGTGGAGTGCAAAGACATGGGATGCAATCCCATGTGGTTTAGTGCCATCTCACCTTTTCCTTCCTATTTCCCTATTCCTTTACTCAAATCAAAATTTACCTAGGAGAATCCAGGTCCTTTGTTTCTGGATCTCCCAGTCACAGGGAGCTGTGTATTTTAGAGCCTGAAAATTCAGAACAGGCTTTTTTCTGTTCAGCCTGAGAATTCCCCATTTAAAAGTTCTTCATTGAGCCAAGAATACCAGTGACAGGGAGAATTCTGCACAGAGGCATAGATGTCAGCAAAAATCCACTTGCTAAATCATACATAGGATCAGAGAATCCCCAGTGTCCAAATAGGCAATTACATGGGGTATTCTTCCTGTTCTTAACAGACATGCCTTTCTTACATTCTTAAATTGGCTTAGGGAGAAGAATGCTTTGGCATGAAGTTAACTTACAGCACTAGGGATGGTTTGCAGTCTCTAAGAAAAGGAAGCCGGGTAACTTTGTTATCTGGAGACTTGGCAGTCATTGACTGTGGAGCCTGACATCATTGGAAGGAGACCAACAGTTCAGAATAAGATTGGTTTTCAAATGAAAGAAACCTCCATCTTAGTAAACCTCTCAAACCATCTCTGGCAAATGAACTGTCAGAAGCTCAGCTGCAAGAATGTTGCAAATCACTTGCAATCACCACTGAGGGTGGTTTATCAAATAAACATGTATTTCTTGTGACATGTTTAAATCAGAGATAGAAATAACATGCCTGTCAGTCCTCACACTCTATGTGATGATAAATATGGCCACTACAATTCTGAACAAAAGAACAGAAGAACATCAGCTCTTGAAAATTTCTGTAGTTCTCCAGTGGCAGCTGAGGACCCCTAAAGAATCTGTCCCCTCCACTGAGCAGATGGTTACATAGGGTGTGCCGAGGATCACCTCTTTGAACCCATAAATCCATTGCATCACTCTAAGTAGATATTGGGCAGAAATAAAAGCAGCAAAATCTTTGGAATACTAAAATGGAATATTAAAATGGTACTGTGCAAATACCCGAAATGAAGAAGCTCTCAGGGAAATAGTATGAACAGTTACCTGAGAGAAACATGGGGACAGTAAGAAAGGGGATCTAACACTCCCACAAAGACAGTATTTGCTGTCAACCACCTAGGCAAGGGATACAACTCTGTATCATTGAAAATATGAATGCCCATTGGGCATAAGTGCCAAGACCCAAAGGTTCCCTCGTTGCCTGGAGAGGAATGTGTAGTTGCAAAGGCCTTAAACGTTATTCTGATACCTTTCAGTGTGTATTGCATCATAAATCTTACATTTAAAAAAACATATTGCCATGCTTCCATGAAAATTGTCCTTGTTCTCATCTGCATAACAATGTGTAAGGGTTGGAAGCTGCAAGATAATTAATTACTTGAAACCATCACTCATTTTGTGTATAGACTGACTTGTGTATACCCACTGTCTTCAGTGTGATTTTTAGGTATTCAGTGCTTTTCAGAATTTCATCTGTAAACAGCTGCAGAAGCTCCTGCTTTACATAAACAAGAAACTACTCATCATAGTCTCAGAAAGTCATGGGTCTGCTTTATAAACAAACAAACAAAAATGCCTAGGCATAATGCGGTATTTGGAAACAAACTTGGACATTACTCACTCTTCAGAACATCTCCTGATTTAGTTATCTCACATGAAACAAAAGGAGCTAGCGTGCTTCTACATTAGGTGCCAGGACGTCCTAGTGGGAAAAGGCATAAAATAAAAGAGGATAGATTTGTGGTGTTTTAATAAGATATTATAAAACACTGGCAGAATGCTAAAGTGTCTCACCTCTTCTCTTTCATATCTGCATCTCGCAAATTCACCATATTTCAACCTACAGAAATTACTGGCTGTCCCAACAACTTTTTCAAACCAGTGTGTAAAAGCAGGGACAGCGTTCCTTGGGCACAGAGATACTTAATCTTACAGAAGGAAGAAGGGCATGTCCTAAGCCCTACTCATTTTCAGTTTCTTACAAAACTCATAATGGGAATATGTCTCTGTAACAGTGTCTGTGTATATCTACATATGACAGTCCCTTCTTTATAAGGGACATTATAATAATGTCTTCAGTTATTTTTCCTGCTTTGGTGTGTTTATATTGTAACTAGACCATGGCCAGCCCCATGAAAGTATCAAAGGGCATGGTGAAATAAGCATCCTTATCCCTGCTTTTCTCCGGTATGTGGACCAAACAGAACAGGTATTCTTTGCAGGACCTCACTTCTTTTTGCTCTTGTTTTGTGTTCAAATTACTTGTGCTTAATTCTTTGTACTGATCTATCTTCCAGCATGTAATTTGAACACCCAAAGTCATACCAGAAAAAAGACTTGTGGGTCTTATAAACAAAAAAATTTCTTAGCTTTCCTCTGAAAGAGGTTCAGCAATGCATACATGTGATGATTGTTTTGTTCTACATCTGGTTTTAATACTTCCTTCCGTATAGTTTTGGGATATACATATGTGTGAATCTATTGAGGAGTACAATTAGAGGCTTCTTGCATGTTTAACAGATGTGACTCCTTGTGATGATAGTAAAAATGTATGCAGAAGCATTGGTAGGTTCACACTTTGCCTTTGACTGGTTTGTGTGGCATATTTCCAGCTCAGCAGTAGCTTGAGAAACTGCATGTCCTCATTGTGTTGTCTTGGAAGTATACACAAACAATGCAGCTTAAATTTTAAACCTGAAATGATTCTTGGGTGTGCACACATAGAAGAAATGTAATATATTCAAAAGTTTTTAATATGTAACAATATTTGTTGCCTTTCTATCTCCTTATTGGATTAATAGTTAGATGTTGCTGGTTGGCCTTTTTTTTTGTAATCGTGTTGTCCATTGAACATTGTCACAATAATTTTTATATGGATAAAAGGATAATTAAATTATTAAACTTAGTGTATTATGTAGATTAGAAGGACCCTTTCAGCTGAACTAAGCTATCATAGATCTGTAAAAGTTGTTGGACCTTTCATTTGAGATAGGACTTAAGAGGAAAGAGTAGATCAGAGTATGCAGTGGGCATACCCTAACCTTCATGCCACTGTTTTTCCACTGCTGATTTAGGCCCTGATCATAGAAATCAGATGGATTCCTTTCCCCAGTCCCTTGACTGACCACAGCTGGAGTCATAGGGGGTCCCACACCTATGTGGGTTTACATGCTATTCACAGCTGCTTTTGCAGCATTAATGTTTTCTGAGTACATTCTTCCATCTGATCTGCAGTGTCAAACTAACATGATTGGCAGTGGGGAATTTATGATTCACTTTGTTTGGGTTTTGTTCTGATTTTTTTTTTGTTTCTGCTGTCTGGGAAGGCAGGAGCCAAATAGTTTTTCCTTCTTCCTCTGGGATGTTGGTTTGTTTGATAAACATATTAAGAGGACTATTAGTTCTCAGGCAATATCCTCAATTTTGCAGCAGCTGTCTTGTGTGCTTGAATGAGAGAAAAAAGAATGGTCTCTGGAGGACCACAGGAGGCTAGTGTAGGTGATGGTATTTCTCCTAACTGCCATGTGTTGTTGCCTTAAAAGGTCAGGACAAATAAAAACCAGAATGAAGGGCAGTTTATTGGTCTGCAAGAGATGTAGATGATTTGGTCAAGTGGAAGAAAAATAGCTTTGTTTTACTCGCCACTGTTGAAGGTCCAGGTGGGAGTATTTGACATGGTAGTGAGTTTTAAGGATCTGTCTTAAAGGACTGTAGCAATGTACGGACTATCTACCCCTGAAATATATCATTGTTATTGATTTAAGCATTTTTCCAGTGCCCCTCTTCATTTTACAAAGTAGACTTGTGCTTTTGCAGGCTATTTTATGGTGCAAGGTCTATTTCATAGAAAGCTCCAGGCTAAATCTATTTCTGGAGTCATCAGGCCAGACTTCTCATGCTTAAGAAATGGGGAAGTTTATGTTCTTACCACAGTGTCTACATAATCATAATCAGCAGATTTGGACAGGTTAAGTAAGTCCAGACCAGCATTGCTCATCCAAATTGTTTGAATATCCTTCACTGTGGGAAAAACTGACTCTTTCTTGGTGAGTGATGCTACTCAGTTCTGTCAGAATTGTTCATTTGCGGGGGAGCAGTGGAAGTGCAAAGAGGGCCATATCATCAATACCAGCATTTTTCAATGGAATAATAGAAGTTTGGGGAGCACATGAACATGTTCTCGTGCTTGAGACTTGTTTCCTTTTCATTTCTGGAAGCGTGTGGGGAAGTGTTGGTCCCAGTAGTGACAGTAGTTGTCAGTACTTTTTAACAACTCTCAACTTGTCTTAAAGAAGGACACAATTTCCTTGCTGCTTAGTGATAATCTATTGCTAATTATTGCCTTATTACCCAATACTCTTCCCATTACCAGATGTTCCCCGGTGTTTCTCCATTTCAGTTTTGAGGCTGTATGGAGACAGGTAGCATACTGTCTCTTGGCCACAATGCTACCTGACCCACATCATTCTGTTTCCTGACTCACGATTAGATAAGGGACCAACAGGTTGTCCTCCTGGGTATGGACTAAGATCTGTGCTTACAGTATTAAGCCTCTCACTGCCTTTGATCACCAAATGGCTTTGTCTTATTTGCTATAAAAAATGGATGAGGTACCCTTTGGATGGTGGTGTTCTCACCGTGCTGTGCATTTCCAGTGGCCAAAGATTGTTGCCTCACTGAGTTCCATTTACTACTTACTTGCTTGTTTCCCCTCCTTTAAATCATGTAATTGGTAATTTGGGAGTACACATTCAGTGTATTTTGTACTCATATTTCCACGTTCAGTGACCAAGCCAGCTCTACTAGTAGCAGGAGAAAGTGGTCAGGATGGATAAAGGACAAGCAGTTGTTACTTAGGCGAGGCAAGAGCAAGGTGGTACAACAACTGGAAGAGATGATGGTTTCTGTGTCATTGATTTCAGGAGGTTTTGGACTACCCTGTTAGATACTTCACTGCTTGTTCTTTCCCCTCTTGTCAGCAGGGATAGAAGCTGCCTGTTCAAGGATGGCAAGACTGTACTTAATTATTTTGGTGATCAATCTCATTCCATCTTTAAACATGAGCCCTTGGGACAGAGGACCCAATGCAAAGGGGAGCAGACTGCTAGTACAAAGAAGATTGTGAGGGTGCTGTAAATGAGTGGGACAGTGCAGTTCTGTAATCTGTTATGCATGCTGGTCATTCTCCTGTAGACTACTCTGTTAGAAAACAAATTGCAGGAAAAAAATAATCAGTGGTTTGCTTATTAAGCAGCATCTCTTTCCTAGCTACAAGTCTTCCTTATGGTCTGTGTTGTCTGCCTTCTAGTTTCTGGACTAACGTTTAGCTGTTGGTTGTGAGCTGTAAAACGATCGATGATCAGAGTTCTACTTAACCGAGATATTTACTCCAGCTCTATGATACACTAATGCACCTGTAGGTCCCTGGGCCATTGTATCATCTTCTTGCCTTGTTTTGTAGTAGACCAAGCTTATTGTATTTCAGCACTACCTTTTCTCATTTGCTTGTAGAAGCTGAGTGTTTTTTGAGCAGGGATTTGAGATTCTGGGAATTGTTCACAAAGTCAGGTTTTTATACACACACACACACATTCTTACATGGACACATATACATATATATGCATAAAAATATGCATTTACACACACATGTATAGATGCTTACAGTATTTGTGACGGGGTTTTGATAGGTCTCCTTGTTTGCTTAGTGAACCCATGCTTGGGTTTTCTGACAGCATGGTGTTCCAAGGATGAAAATCCCATTTAACCTAACAGGGAAAGGGAATCCTAGCTTGTAGTTCTGGACCGTGGAACAGTGCCTTGCTCCTTCTCACAGTGCTAACTGGAGAGTCAAGAAATAATCCTATTACAAGGCCTCAGTAATGCCAGAGGCTAGGAGAACTTGAAAAAAAAATGCTGCAGTGGTTCTATACAACAAAAAGAGTACAGGTAAAACTTATAAAATACATAATTATTAACAAATCTATATAAAATACTGCAGATTTATTTTGTTGAATTAGGGTTATATATTACTAGATACAAATGAAACACGCCTTAGGCATTGTCTCTCTGATAACCTATTTTTTTCTTTTAGTAATTAAAAAATTCCTTCAGGAATATCCCAAAGCCTTAAAGAAGAAGCAAAAATGACTAAATCTCTCCAAACAGGAATTCAGTTCACCTACAGCTGAAGTGGTTCACAGAATCACAGAATTGTAGGGGTTGGAAGGGACCTCGAGAGATCATCGGGTCCAACCCCCCTGCCAAAGCAGCTCCCTAGCTCATATTGCACAGATAGGCATCCAGACAAGTCTTGAATATCTCCAGAGAAGGAGACTCCACCACCTCCCTGGGCAGCCTGTCCCAGGGCTCTGTCACCCTCACTGTGTAAAAGTTCTTCCACATGTTGGTGCGGAACTTCCTGTGCTCCAGTTTACAGCCATTGCCCCTTGTCCTGTCTCCACAGACCACTGAAAAGGGGTTGGCCAATTCCCCCTGTATCCCATACTTAAGATATTTATAAACATTAATTAGGTCCCCCCTCAGTCTTCTTTTCTCCAGGCTGAACAGCCCCAGCTCACTCAGCCTTTCCTCATACAGGAGAAGTTCCAGGCCCTTAATCATCTTCAACTCCATCTGAAACAAAAGAAAAGCAATCAGGTTGCACGCTCATGAAGCAATTGGTTACAGCTGCACAACTTTAGTAGTGGTACGAGGTGCTTCCTTCCAAATATGATGCTTCCTTCTCTGAAAATAGAACTAGGTGGGGGGAATTTGCCAGGCCTGATTTACATAGAAATGCAACTAGGTTTCTCAAAATTAACTTTTGTTATTTTAGCACAGGTTTTTTTTTTTGTTGACAGTGGGGTTTTTTTCCACTAAAGTATTTCAAGTTTATATAGCTAAAGATTTAAGATTAAAAGTTTCCAACCAGGAATTTGTACTGACCTAAATACATTGTGTTGGACTGTTGTTTTTTTGTGTTTTTAAACCCACCCATTTAACTCAAGCCAGTGCAACTTCTTTGTACAAACAATCTTTGTATAATCACTGAGCAAGAACAGGCATTAACAAGTACCCAGGCAAGGTGCAGTATCCTTTAGAAGTGTTTTCCTTCTGAAATGAACAGAGGCTAGATTACTGGTGTGATCAGAAAGAAAAAGGCATTAGGGAAGTAATTTGCAGAAGCCAAAATTCTGTCTATAGAAAGCATTTGTAGTACTATCTCAAGCACCTCTGCAAATATCTGCAGTATTATTCTGGCCCTGTTTAAATCACTGGAAGCGATGCGTGGATGATAAACAATAAAGAACAAAGATGTTTCTTCAAATAAAATCCCTGGAAGCTTCCAGACTTTCTCAATAAGGCAGCATCAGAAGTATCCTGATTCATTACTATGTTGAAAGATAATAGCATAATTTTTGGGGGAACAAAACAGTGATGGGGGTGTTAAATGGTGTTATCTCCCAAAATGCAACCTCCCCCACCCCAACCCTTTCTATTTTTATTTGTTCATGTAAAGTTTTACAAAGTTTAGCCTGCTGTATCATATCCACCCCAAACTGCTCTGCTTAAGTTATGAAGTTGTAAACCTCTACGAAGGCACTTTATTTGATTTAAAATGTCTTGGTCTCCGTTTGGTTAAAACACTTGATGTAAACCAAACTGAAATAAGCCAAATCTAGACCAGAATAAGACTGTCCTCACCACTTTCTGCACAAGGTAATTTATATCACTTAAGAAAAGGGTTCCCCCTCACAGTCAGGATAATAATTCTTGGAAGTATATTAACCACAAAATTGAGAGCAAGATCTTTGGACAGACCTCATCTGCAGAGGCAAGAAGCTATTCTATCTTAGAAGGAACTAAACTTCAGAAAGGGCCTTCTCTCTGTGGGGGAGTGCTCTGGCTTGTCCCTGCCAGCCCACATTACTGAATGTTGGTGGGTTTTTGGTTTCATTTGTTATGTGTGGTGACTGTATGAACATTCACTGTGTGTGTTCTGGAATAATGGTGTGGTTAATGTTAATTTCCCAAACACTTACATGTTTTTTTTTAATAATTTGAGTGTTTTCAGAGTTTGGCTTCTATCTTTCTACCCTTCAGCTGGGACAAGCAACTACAGTGTGTATAATTTTTCACCCAGAATTAAATGTGCCTACAGTTTAAGACCCATAAATTGTGATTTTTTTTTTTTTCCCCTTCAGATACAACCAATTATTTAAATGAAAACTAAATATAATTAAATTTAAATTTACAGTGAAAGTAATTGAATAGAAGTAATGAGGACCTGAAAATGAAAGTCTGATCAAGACTCAGTACTACTTTGGAATGCAGAGTATTTTTGCCTTTCCTCTCTCAGCTTATGTACATATGCATATGTAGCATGTGTATGGTATAGAATGTATAAGAGCCTTTACTTGTTACGTGCGAGTTTTGGACTCTCCTTTATAAGGACACTGATGTACTGTAATGAGGCTGCTGGACATGATGAGGGACTGGTGCACAGTGACAGAAGAAGTGACAACAGACATAGAAGAATGTGGGAAATGCCAATTAGATATTAGGAAAATCTTTTTCACCGCAAGGGTGGTCAGTCATTGGAACAGGTGCCCAGAGAAGGTGAGCAATCTCCATCCTTGGAGAGAGCCCGGGCTTGGCTGGGCAAGGCTCTGAGAAACCTGCTCTTGGGAGGGCATTGAGCTAGGCAGAGGTCCTTGCCAATATAAATTATTCTGTGATTTTAATGATGCGTGACATGTTGCTCTAAGCAAATTCTAAGTCTGAATAATTGGGTGGTCCTACCCACCTCCTCTCTTCCCTCTAAGTTTCTTAAAATCTCAAAAACTGCAAAGAAGATTGTGATTCTTCTCTGTACAGTACAGCTGACCCGGAAAAAAACCCCCTGCAAACAATAGTTTACAAAATACAGCATGGGGTTATTATTTTAAAAAGTCCCATTACGAGTTAAAGCTACCAAAGTAACTTTTATCAGTGATGGCATCCCTTAAGTAATTTGGGCAAGGGTTCTTTCACAAAATATTATTTTCCCTCAGAAAAATCCTTTTTTCCTTCCAATGGAAAAGCTGGCCTATGGAATTTTGAGATGTCTGCTGAAATAGCACGGTCAGTATACTTCACATTCCTTAACTGTTGTTCATGCTTGTAGCCTCTGGAAACCATGGGAGTTTGGGTTGCAGTATGGCCTAAGAATATCACTTTGAATGTTTTGTAAGCATAGATTCTTGGCTTTTATATTTTCACTGCATGTACCAGTTAAAACTAAAATCCTGGCAGATTTTCTAAAGAAGTGTTGCTGCTCTTTCTTGTGGCATATGTATCTCTGACTGTGCTTCTGTAATATGAAAACTGGACTGTAAATTTATTAAGACCCTATCAATCTTGAGTTTATCAGTCTGTGCTGTATTTGGTAGACCAGTACCTTTTACCTCCCTCCCTCATTTCTTCATCCAGAAATGACAATATAACTGAAGCAAAAACTGTAATTTACTGTAAATAAGCTATATAACTTTTTCAGAAAATTGAAAGGCCCACGGGAGCTTTCAGCCTTTATGCTAGAATACATGTTGGATTCTGAGGGTCTAAAGTTTTTTACTTTGTTTTTTGCTGGGGTTTAGATGTAGCTCCATTTTGTGTCTGAGGTTATGGAAATAACTGCTGATTCATACATTTTTCTGTGAACTATTCCATTGCTGTGTTGTGGGTTTGCAGATAAACTGCATATAGTAAGCTTAATCTTCACTTTAAAAGGACTGCAGCTTTACTGCTGAGGAAGATTTTTGCTACAAGATAGGTGAAAAGAATAGATGAGGAAAAATAGACTCATGTCATCTATGCATGTGAGACAATTTAAGCATATCCAGTGGTGGGGCATCAGCAGGTCACAGAATTTTACAGGTTGGAAGGGGCCTCAAGAGATCATCAAGCCAATCCCTACCCACCCCCCCAGCCAAAGCAGGTTCCTTAGGACAGGTAGCACAGATAGGCATCCAGATGGGTCTTGAATATCTCCAGAGAAGGAGACTCCACAACCCCCTTGGGCAGCCTATTCCAGTGCTCTGTCACCCTCACTGTGGAAAAAGTTCTTCCACATATACAGGAACAACCATTATTCAGTGGATTTCTCAAAGACAGCAGGGGGTACTACAAACTCAGACTTGTCTGACTGAATAAAATCTATGTGGCCCAGAGCAAAAAAAAAATTCACTGTTACAGAGGACTGCTTTTCTGTGGGCTAAAGTCCATCTGGACAAGTGTTGGTGAAGATATCAAATCCCCGGAAAACATTGTTTTTACATGACAGCTGTTGCACTAAACTTCCTATACTGGCTGCCTTGACAGTTTGCCTGAACCTCTTATGGGAACAGTTTAATCTCTGCAGAACTTTGGCCTCTCTGCTGAATATATCAGAGGGTTCAAAACTTCGTTGAGTCTCTGTTTTGTCTTCTCTGACTATCATGTCTCCTAGATGGACCAGAAAGCACCAAATGAATAAAGTGGGCTTATTGTTCTGGCTTGTCTCAGTTAGTAAATTGTACCTCGCTTGCAGTACCTAACACAGAACACCCGTAAGTCAATGGTAACTGTATTCTCTCTGCATGGCTTGCTTGAAATGCAGGTTTATTAAATCAAGCTTTGCCTTTTTATTTGTGTTTACAAAATCACCTCAGGGATACACAGCCAAGACTTTCTAAAGTAATTCCATCTTCTGAAAACAGTTTGCACAATCAGGTGTCCCAGGTTATTATTAAAGGGGTGATTGCATATATTTATTATTAAATTACTTACAAAAAGATTAGAAGAAAAATAAGCTCAACTGCATAGTATATTCTATATTCACTGTATAGTATATATAGTATGTTAATTACTCAGTGCATGCGTCACTGTAACTTCAGAAAAGGTTACATAAAAAATAGAAATCTAAACAGAAAGTTTTCACAGAAAAATTGCTAACCAAGGTACACTCAACCAGCATAATGGCAGAATTAAATTTAATTCAGTTCTGATTCTGGCTCTGCTGGAATCTCCTTTAGAATTGTAGGAAAACATTTATTTTTCCTTTTATCGCACATCAAGAACATAACAGGAGAGATGTTATGCATTTTGATTCCAATTTTCACTTTATTTCACAACTCTAAGTAATAATTCATGAACTTTTAAAGAAGCATGATGTGTTTTGGAGTTTGTTTCTTTTTTAAATTCCTTAAGATGTTCTTTCATAAGATACATGATAGAAAAAGACCATTTTTAACAGTCTGAGTAAAGTTCTTAAAAATTTTTATAGGTTATACTTTCAACATGACATAAATTAGTCTTTTGATAATCACAGAGCAAGTTGCTTTGTATAGTAAATATAAGGCTGGATTCCTACAGGCAAAATACTTACCTTAATTCACAGGAGAATGAGAATTAAAATGTTGCATCCCCTGAACATTACCAGAAGGCTTCTGTGTGTAAGTTGAACGGCGCTCAAGAGCTGTACATGAGTAAGTGGTTGCACTGTAAATTGCAGAACCGAGGTTTTCTCAGAGGGATCTTGCATGGATGCTTCCTCTGTACTAAGAAAAAGTCCCTGAGATGGAAGGATTTTCTGTGATCAGTGGCTCAAGGGATACAGTCTGCCCCTCGAGTGAGATTTCTTCACCTCATGCATGTGGGGCTTCGAGGAGTCTTGAAGTCAGAGACAATGCAGAACCACAGTGATTCATTCTTATCTTAACTCTGCTTAGGAAAAAACAAAAAACTCAGCTTTTCTAGTTGTATCAGCTACAAGAGAAGAAAGCAAATGATAAGAATATGGGAAATGATAGGAAACAATAGGAAAGTAGCGATTTTTTTTTTGTTAAAGATGTTCTCTACAAATAGCTCCCATACTGCACAAAGCTAAACTCACTCAATCCATACATAAGGACTTGGGGGAAATGGCTGCTCTAATTCTTTCAGATGTGAAGCAGCTAAAGAGACAGTATCTTGGGGTCAAGCCCAGCTAACTACAAACCTTGTAGACAAAGCCCATGACTACATACAAACGAAACATTATAATGTTAAGCTGTCAAAATCAAGTTTCCTCATTCAGTAGATGTCAAAATAAAGGCTACAGCAATCCCTGGGAACCATGTTTTTAACTTGTGAACTACTGATGGACTATAAGGCTTACAAAACTGTTTACTCATATTCCTGCACATACAACAAAGCAAGCAAAATGGCCAAACCCCAAACTTTGAGTGCTTAGCTATTGACTTAGATTAAACAACTGTGGAAGTGCTGCAAAAGATGGTGCCAGGATTTTTTCAAGAAGCTTAGGTGGTCCTTTGACTTAAACACAGAAAAGCACCTTCATGATATTCTGTAGAACATCATCATGGCAGAGTTAGAGAGAAAAACAAGATCTCCTGGAACCAGTCCAGTGCCTTAGAAAGAGTAGCTTACTGTTTGCCCAATGCAATAAATTAATTACAGAAAAAAATATTATGTGATAGCCTGTTTTCTGCTATACATAGAGGGTCAGAGTTAATTCTGACAGTTTCAGTATTTATTACACAGGCAACTTAACTTAATTAACATTGTTTTGACTGCAACAAAATTGTGAACAACTGGAAGCAGAAATTTGAAACAGTGTGTTAGAGTTGTGTATAAGCTAGTTTGTCACAGCCTTACAAGAAAGAAAGAAAAAGGAACCTGATACAGCTGGAGAGACAGAGACAGAGAGGGGTACACACATGTGTCTATGGATCCTCTCACTCTGTATGGGAGTGAGAGCACAGTGGCTGGGATTCCCGAGGGCTCTGCTCCTTGTGGAACACTTATGTGTCAGCAAGGTACAAGGAACAATACCCCAAGGAACTCTTGCTTTTGTTCTGCTAATGCTTAGGCAAGCTTGACTGTCTCAGATTCTTTAGCTTCTCCATTGTACTAGAAGATATACAATTATTTAACCAACCTTTTTTCATCAGTTCCATCAGACATGATTCTATGATAGTCCCTGAAATTTCAGATCTTCTGGCGTCATATGAATGTGGAAATTAGTGGTCCAGGGTTTTCTGTGTTGCCCCATGAACATATCTCAAATCTTACCTGAGAAGGCTGTCTATAAATTTATCTGTTTAGAAGTGCTAACCTGAAACTTAACAATAAAAACTTAAGCTGTGGTGGTATTTTTGTCAGACACCTGCTCACAGCCACGCTAACAAACAGTTCCGTTTACAGAGATCGTGAGGTAGCTGTGGGGTAGCAAGTGGTTTTTGGGCTAGTAAGTTCACCTAGGCTAGATTGGAACAAGCAACTGAGAGCAAAGTGTCTCCTGTCCCGTCACCTGTAGTGCAAAGCCTTCATGCCACCAGTTGCTGTGGTTTTGTATGTGTATAAGTGTCTTTTTGAAAAGGACTAAGCTGCGTTATGTTCTGAAATTCTCTGTGTCAAGGTCTTGATTAAGCCGGTTTATACCTAATGAAATGAACACTGTTGATTTAAAACATTATAAACCAGGGAAGAATCCAGCCTTCTGCTCTTACTGTGTTTGGAATCTTGGTTTTAGATATATATTGATAACAGACACCACACATTCCTGGTGAGGATTTTTTCCGTTTTTACACCTGGTACAAGCTGTTCCAAATAATTTGTCTGCAGACTTTGATATTAGCACAGTTGCTGCCATAAACTGTGCCATGCTGAGAATATTTGTACAGTTCAGAGCACATGACCTTCACGTTATCGTCTGTGTAGCGGTGTGAACTGATGTCAAGAAATGCAGGGTTTAATCTGACTAAATGAGGTTTTTTTCTTAAATATTGTTTTCTCTTTTGGAATTGGATCATTTCCCTCTGAAGTCAGCAGAAAACTCTTGTGAATTACAGCAGAACTTGGACTGAAGGTTGAGCATAGGCACGTGTTTCTTTTTCATTGTCTCTTTAAGATTGAAAGGGGAATGAGTGTAAGAATAAAAAGGACAGTAGAGTAAATGAAGCTTTGGAATCAGAAGTTTTACAAGAAGCTAGATAACAGATAAGAAATGTGATTGGGAGGCTTTTGTAGTGTTTTGATGTAGAGAGAATAGAGTGCATAGGCTAAAGTAACATAGGTTACTTTAATGAAAGGTAGATGGAGGCAGATGGTGTTTTTAGAGTTTTCTAGTTAAGAACCCTGGAAATAGCTAAGCAGGCATCTAACCTACATCTTCCAGGTTATAAACTGAGCTTACTCTTTATTCTCCCCATCATAGTACCACACAATTTGGCAGCATTGCTTGTATCCTTTTTAAGAAGGCTTCAGAATCACCAGATTCTGCCTTAGCAGGGAAGTTGCAGCTCCTGACCATTTCCCTGAGCAAAGTGCTGGTGGGACCTAGCATGATCCCTGCTTCTTTGCCTCGAAGCTGAGTGTTCCCTAGAGAATTCAGTATCTGAAAGGGCTGGACCAGAGCTCCAGCACATTAAAGAAAGCAAAAAGATGCTAAAAACTTCCTGTACAGCGGTTGACTAACCCTCCAGGAGAAAAGTAAATACAGGTGAATGCTACCCCATGGAGGTGAAGGAGTGCTTTAACATGGACTTCAAGAAGACCATGGTGTTGTCTGTAAGTGAAGAAAGTCTCTGTAAGCATATGGTCCCAGCCTTATCTTATTCCTGCAAGCAATCTGTTTCCTAACTAGTCTCCTTCCAAATGGTTAAGTTCCTGTGACTTCCTGTGTGAATAAAGACTTGGCCTATCATCTGAGCTCTCTGATTTCATTGCTGGTGAGTATTTAAAAGTCTCTGTCACAAGACCAAGGATTTAATTGTCAGTTTTCTTGCCAATCCCTCCAGAGAGGCAAAAGCGTGTGGGAGCAAAGGTGTGTATGTCAGTCGTTCCCATGGATAACTGGAGGACCTCCAAATCTCCACAGCCATTGATGTAACAGTATTCAGCTACTAAAAATTCCACAGTCTTTAAGTGGAAAAAGTAGAATTCCCTTCATGCTCCTAACTTGTCATCTTCTGCATAAAATACTTGTTTCCCCAAATGAGGTTTCTCTTAAGAGATAGGACACCTTCTCTTTTTCCCCTTCTGTATTTAATCATTTCATCATCCATTATGTAGTCCATCTGCCCTCTTGTGGTTTCCTTTTTGATCTTTCCACTTCTACTTTGCATTTTTCAGAGACTTGACTATTTTATATTTCCTGTTCTCCAAATGTGGGATGAGCTCACGAGTCAAGTTTCACCTCACAATGTATTTTCCTAGTCTGAGTAATTCTGAAATCCATTTTTAGTGTTAGATGAGGCTGGGAATTAGTTGCAGCCCTGGAAAGACATCCGGTGTCATGAACAATATGGTCAGTTCTCTTAGGAGTTTTCCCAGTTCTGACAGTCAGAGGGGAAAGTCCTTTCTCCTACTTCTAGAAGTTATCTTTTCCAATTGGATTTTTAAGGTGTTTCTCAGCTGATGCGTCTCTTTTGGGAGATGGCAAATGCGTTTTAAGGGGTGCTGTTCCAAAGAGGTGAAACAGTGGAATTGGAGAAAGATGCAGAGCAGTCTCAACACTTCATATTGGAAACAGACCCTTTAACTGAGAGCTGGATGTCGTGATCTCTCAGCCAGCATTGCCCTTAGCTTGGTGAACACCATAAAGGGCTGTTTGTTTAAACGATCCTTTTTAAGAGTGGCTTTGCATTCACCTTGCCAAATCGAGCTCCACTCCGTAGGGCAATAGGAGGAGGACTTTGTGGTTGTATGGGGTGATGCAGGGATACTCTGAATCAGTTGGTGACAAGGGAGAAGAAGTGCTTTCTTCCTCATTATCCTTGGCTCTTCTAATGAGGTCGTTGCTTAATCTCAAGTCCTGCTATCATCACAAAAGGATGCATTTGAGAAGAAAAGTGCTTCCCAGTGTAGCGCAATCTGGTGCCCAACGGATCACTGAAAAGAAATCAAGGATTTGATTCCTGTGTTTGGAATTTTAACCTTTTTCAAATTCTTTTCAGATTTGTCCCTCCAGATGCTGCAGCTGAGGTGTGTGGGGGAGGTGGCTGGCAGGAGGCAGCTGGGAATCACTCTGCAGCTCTTCGGTGTCTGTCTGAAGGGACAAGGTCTCAGTGGTGTCTCTTCCAAATACTGCATTGTACAAGCTTTTTCAAAACCACTGGAGCTGGCTGAGGTGTGTGCTAGAATTTGCTGAACAACATACTAAGAGATAACTAAATCGCTATTTATCTTTTAATTTCCAGGAGTATTTTACTGTGATCTACTCTGAACCCCCTGTTCCACAAAAAAACCCCTGTGCATTATGCCATGAGACCATCCCATTCATTATAGCTCCTTTGAGATTGGCAGGGAAGCAAAACGACCCCGCATCTCACTTTAATGAGGCTCATTAATTGTGTGTATGGAAGTTCAGTGCTGAAACAGCAAAGTGTTGGTCAAAGGTTCCCAGATCTGAGCATGGAAGGTAAGAAAAATAAGAATGGATCACTGCTGCATTTTGGTATTCCTTAGCTTGGAACAAATAACTAAATATCATCACTCAAAGTACCCCATAGGCATTTCTGAGCCTTTATGAGCTCTGAAAATTGAGGAAGCTGGGAGCTACTTCCAGGAAGCCTCAGAGTATAGCTGCATAGAGAGCTCCAGACAGAGGATGGGTGCTCGTCCCACACTGAAGTTTCTGGCTTCAAGACAGCTGTGAACAAGGGCCAGGAATATCTATTTTAGCCCACTCCTGAGCTCAAGATAGTATGATGTCTGCCTCTGGGACAACAGGCTCTTGAGTTGAGAGAATTGTTTTCTTTCAGAAGTTCCTCCATTTGAGTTGCTGCTCTCACAGCCACTGAAAAGGAAATATGCACCATTTGTTAACTAAAGTCGAAAGCCTTTCTTTCCTTCTCAGAGCTTGTAGTAAGCACAGTAAAAATTTAATGAAGATTTACTTAAACCTGTGACAGAAAGTGAAACTGCAAGAGCTCTTCAGTACTGATTGCTTGCATGCTGGAAACCACTCTGGCTTCACTAAACATCTCTCAAAGGGTTTGTCTGATAACAGAATAATAGGATCTCTCCTTCATTTGAATAGGACATTTACTTATTGCAGCGTTTCTCACTCACCAGGCTGAGGCTTGAGTTGTGATTTAACACAGGAGACCTTCTGAAAACAGAGAAATGATAAAGAAATTGTTTTATTGTATTTGCATTTATCCCTTGCTCAGTCAAATTCTTGTCAACCACACAGAAAACAATGCTTGGCCTTACATGGACTGTCATGAGCACTAGCAGGCATATGCTACCACACCTCAAATTTAGTTTAACTTTAGTAAATCATAGGTGTCTGCTATCTGTGATTGTTTGTTCTTCAGGATGAGGACTTGTATATCAAGACCCAGCAGAAAAACACATAATTACTACTTTTACCCTTCTTCCACAAAGCAAAAATAAACTTAGGTCATCAGGGTGATACGCCCTTCTAAGTGGAGGTCCTCTGGCATCAGCCATAAAGTGCACACAATTCTATCTGCAGACAGATGCTTGAATTGCGTAGGTGTAGGAAAGGAAGCATGCTCTCTGTGGAACAAGCAAACAAAAGCAAAACAAAATCCTATCCTGCAGACTCTCAGAAGTTAAATTGTTATCTTAAAGCTTAGTTGTTTCCTTCAGAAGTTAGAGGGTAGAGGGAACCAAAAGACAGTAATTTCATTTTTTCAATCTGCTCTGAAAGCCAGTGTGAAGAATTTGCTGCTCACTGTGGGACAGAACTCCAGTTTTATGTCCCAGATCTTGCCTCCAAAATATGATGCTAGTTGATCTTCTAAACTTTTTGTAGTAATAAAGTTTTAGAGTAATGAAATTTTACACTTAATTGGAATATTAGAAGCTTGCAGAAGTTTCAGCATTCACAAGAATAAATCTGGTCGGCAAGAGTTACTTGATGCTACCCAAAAGAAGTTACTGTATTAATTAGCATTCTGGGCTAAGTTCTGTGTTTAAGTAACTGGCACAATTGTAGTAATTTCTGTGAAAACTCTTTGTTGGTTACTACCATGAACATCTATCTTTATTTTTTTTTTATTTTCAACAGCCACCTTCATGTGGCTTCTGTGAAATGTAACACTTTATTTCTAAGCAAAAGTGAATTGTAGTAGTATTTAATTTGTCTTACAGCAATCTGTGGGCTGGGCCTGTGGTTATGTAGATTATATAACACTTACAGTTCCTTACTGAAAGGTTAGTTTTCGTAAGTCATTGCAGAGGAATAAACCAGGATTCCAGGTATACTCTGAGTGTTTTTTAAAAACTGCCTGAGGAAGAAAAAAATAAAAATGATAAAGCAGGGATATTTATTGTTCTGCATTGTGCTTGGAACTGTGCATGAAAAATTAAAGGCTTTTGAACTATTTATGCTGTGGGTTTGATTTTCAACAGCAATATTTCTGAATTTAAGAAGAAGTAAATCTTCATTCAGAAAATGCAAGTGGCAAGTGGTTCTCTTGCATTGCTTGTTATACTCATTAATGATGTCACAAATACTATGACATCATAGTAACGTAGTTAAAAATAGATTATATTTTGGCTCCTTCTCTACTGATAAAACCTTTAATGGCTGTGGTGTACAGAAATGGTTGTGTTCAGTTAATGCTCATTAATGCTGTTACTCAACTGTTAGGTTTTTTGAAATACTGATAGAGCAGAATCATAAGATTATTACAGAGTTAATATTATCTGCTAGTAGCAGAAGCCTTGCCCTTGTAAGGGTCTGACTGTTTCTGCAGTCGGGCTGGACCAGTATACCTGGAGTTTAGCTGACCTTGAGGTGAGAAACCCACAAACAGCCTAACAAACAGCAGCGGTGACAATTCAGTGGTACCCCAAGAAGCAGCAGATTGTGATACTGTCAGGACCCATCCTATTAATATTACACATATCAGTATGAAATTAAAGTGATTTTAGCATGGTGTAGTGAAAATCAGGTACCTGTACGTTGGTTTTCATCAGTTTGCACTATTGACAATATTAAAGGCTCTATCATCTGATAGTTTAAGTTGGTATCTCTGAGTTTGGCAAAAATTTGGACTGCAAAAATTTACGTTGAAAGACCTTTAAATCTAGCTGATCTGTGTCAAGTAGTGTTCTTTAAACCTGTTAACATGAAATTCTAAGCTAACCAAATGTTGAAAACTGCTTTTTTTTAGGAGGAACTGGACTATATCAGTGCTCATGTTCAGTAGTTTTATACATTTCTGTAATAACAGATGGGAATTAAAAAATAACTTATACTGATGGGAGAGAGTATGAGCTGTGGTTTTCTGGGGTTTTTTTAATGACTGAGATTCAAAAACCCCTAGAATCACAGAATCACAGAATTGTAGGGGTTGGAAGGGACCTCGAGAGATCATCGGGTCCAACCCCCCTGCCAAAGCAGGACAGGTAGCTTAAAAAAAAGGTGTATTTTCTTTTTGAGACTTTTGTGCCATTTCTAATATTATAAAAAATAACTCCAGTAGCTAAGAGGAACCAAACTGTATACCTAGTGCAACAACCAGTTGAGCCGCCTGCTTGTGGTTTCAGTTCATCTTGCAGTGAGACTGATGCAAATGCTACTATGTGTGATGGCCTGTAATAAAAACAAAGGTTTCCTATATGTCACCCTTTTCCTCTTCCATTTCTTAAGACACTTTCTGACTTCCCAGAAGTTCATTCTTTCATCTCACCTTCTTATAAACTTGCAGTTCTCCTAAATGACTCATTCCTTCCTCAGTCCGAGGCCAAAGGACATAGCAGGACCTTCTAGGCCCATCCTGGAGGGGCCAGTCATGTTACTCGGGTATTTAGTATTTTCAGCTCAGCTCTGTGACACCTATTCAAATGATCCTGGAACAATTCCAGAAGATTGGCAATGGAATGATTAAATTAAACTGTGCCTGTTAATGAGTAAGTTTTTAACAAGTGGTGTATTGAAACCAATTATTTTCATCAGGGTAATTTTTAAATCTCGCTACTTGAAGATGCACAGGTACGTAGCAGCATCGTTAGTCGAACTGCATTTCTGCAGTTGCTTTTTTCTCTACTGCTGTAGTGTTTTGGTGTCTCCTTTCTGTTCAAAGATTTAAAAGGTTGGCAGTAGGACTTCTTGTGAGGGCATTAAAAATGTAGGTATAACCATTAATATGGTGTCACCAAGCCTTCTTGTCCAATTGAGAAATAACGTCCTCAGTGCTAAGTAAGGCATAGCTGTTACAGTGTCACTAGTTTGTTCTTTTCATGTGGTCAGAATATTAAAGAGAAATATGAAAAACATCCTCTTACACCCTAACCTCACAAGTTGGGCTGTGTGCAGCCCCTGTGGCAGTAACGCTTGTGGTCCTAGCGACTTAAACCAGCAAAGCAGGTCCTGTGTCCATAACCTTCCCCAAATGCATGGCCAGTGCTATTGAAAAATCCATGTCTCATCTGCATGGGCAACATAACCTCTACCACGTTCCCTTTGCTTTCCAGCCATATTGGAGGTCACCTAAGTTACAGGCTGATACAGCATTTGCCACATCAGGTTGCTTTGGCTAAGTTGATAAGATCCCCAAGAAAAGTCTAAAACCACCAACCAAGCAAGAGCAAACTAAAGGATAGCAGGTAACACTAGTCTTGTAAATCCTAGTGTGTAGAGATGTCCTTGGAAGAGCTATCCTGAAGGGGAACATGGCTGCAAGCAGTTTCAGCACAGAGATCAAATGTGGAATGGGCTTCATAAAAACAATGTTTTCATCACTGTTTGAGGTCAGGTTGTGGCTAAAATAGGCTGAAAAAGAAGGGAGCATTTTTCTTGTCCCATCCCAAGTGGAGTCCCTGGAAAGGCTGACCTTCAGAGAGAGGAGGAGCACACATCTCTCATTCAAAGGAATGAGAATGACTTTTCTTTTTTTAATTGTTGTAGTAAAATGTGGTCATATTGACAGTGCAGCAAAACAAATCTCCTTACATGACATTGTTTTTCTGGTTTCTATAGTTTCAAAGACTTTATCCTGCTGCTACATTCACATAAACCAGTAGTATAAATGAAAGAGTTATTACTGCCAATCATCAGGCCCTCTGAATGAGCTTCTCTGAGTACTGTGGGGCACAAACATTGGTCACTATCAAGTATTGTATTTTTAATGTTTACCACTGTAACTGCAGCAATTTTGAATAAAGAGAAGTAGCGTAATAACTGGATTAGCTTCTAACATCACCCACAAATGCTGCATCGACACAAAGCATTGTTTCATTATAGAAAGGGACAGATTTGGATAAATCCACAGAACAGTGTAGAGGCCGCAGAGGATCTCAGCTGAATGAAAATCTTGCTTCAGACTGAGTCATTCAAAGAGGAGGAGCAGGGCACTGCACTACCTCTCAGGTGGAGCAGCACAAGTTCCAAATCACCACAACTCCGTATCTAATCATGGTTTAGATACTCTTTTCCAATTGCTCTTTTCCTTCAGTTGTGCCCAGAAACATTGAAAAACAGGCTGATGTTGCAGGCACAAGAGGACCATTGACCACTATTTGGAAACTGTTGAAAGAAATTTTACCTAAAAAATCTTTGGGTTTAATATATTTATCCTCTGTCCTCCTACAATAGAGGTATCTCCTGTCCCCTTTCATGTGAGACTTCACAAGAAACTGAAAAGGTGTGCAAGGCTCACAGCTCAATGTAGGCATCATCTAAGGTGCTCAGAGGCATATTTACTTGAAGCTATTGCTTACTAAATCACTTTACCTTAAAAATGTATTCTAGAAAAAAACCCAGATTCTAGTGCTTCATAACAGCTCTGCATAATCAATATAGAGGTCTTGATTTTATGTGTTTCCTAACACTTGTTTGAGTCAGACTGTGCAATATGCCAAAAGGATAATAGCCTTCAAAACTAAGCATGTAGATTTTCAGTGGTCTGGTCACTGTTTGTCATACATCCAGCTGGAATTGATGCTGCTTCGGTCGAGTCAATCTGTGAACTGGTCTTGAATATCAAATATTGCTTTTGCCTCTGAGAGAACTGGTTTTTAGTATAACTGAAGGTATCAACATTGAATTCTTTGAACCATGGGGTGGGTAGATGATCTGTCTCCTGCTCATTTAATGTAGGATTTTGACAAAAGTGAGACTGAAAAAGTAAAGATTTGTTAGTGATTTACCTGAGTGGGATGATATTAGAAATGAGCCGAAGTCAAAGAACTGTGGGTATCTTTAAAGTGCTCACTTTATGTATTTTAAGAAAATCTAATGATTTAATAAACTTTTAAAGTACGATTTTTAAGATTAATAGTTTACTTTAGGAAAAGGAATGAAAGAAAACCAAAGAGAGAATTTAAATTTGCTGAAATCCAAAGAGGGGAAGACTTGAAAAAAGTATTTTCATTCTTCATCAAAATTTAATCTATCTTGTACTCCTTTGGCCACCAGTGTGAAGTGCCCTGCAGTCTCCTGAATGTAGAATGGAAAATTCCCTCCCTTCACATAGGTCTGTGGAATTGTAATATGTCATCCAGCTATATTCCCATCTCATAAGCTGTCAAAATACTGATGTGAGACACTGACCCCCTGTCCACTGCTGGGGAAAAAAATGCTGCAGCTGAATGGCTGTGCTATAAATAGTTAAAGGTGCCGAGATTTCTGCAAGACGGCTCTTGCCGGCGGTGGGTGAGCTATCCTGGAATGACATTTCAGACAAGGCACGTTCCCTGCCTGCAGGAAGGAGGCAGGGGCTTCAAGGCCCACCAAAGGAGGATTGCCACCTGGTAGCACACCTCGTGGTGTGCAGGAAAACGCCTTTGTCGCCCTCACTGGAGAGAGAGTTTATCACCTGATGTAGTGCAGCAGGTATTCTGGAGAAAGTTGCCTATGTTGGTGTCAGAAATTTGCTCAGGTGTTCCACAAAACTAAAGACTTGATCAACAAGCTGCCATGAGACTGAATTTCTTTACAGGAAGCCTATTTTTAAAAGGCACATCTTTTTATGGAATGCATTAACAAAATAAATCTAGAATTAAGACTGAGCTATAAATAATACAAGTGCCCAAGCCCAGAACAAACACTGAAAACCAAACTTAGTTTGTGTTATCCTGCCCTTCCTCCCAGTTCAGTGCCCTATAAATCCAGAGCTGGGTCTAATGTGGAACAAGTCACACAAATTATATTGACATTCATACATGTGTTACCTGGCTTTCTTGGCAGTGAATCTGTTTCTGTCCTGAGGGAAAGTAAAAGTGTTTCTTCTGCTGTTGAGTTCAAGTGCTTCCTACATCCCATATGCCACAGTCAGAGATACTAGCACAGTCTGCATTTTACAGATACAGGAATGAACTTTTGTACCTAATAAGACCATAAGAAGTAAGGGTAGATTTGCAAGACATCTGATGGGGACTTGAATATCCTTGTTCAAATCATAGCTTTACTGCAATCTTTTTATTTCATACACTGGGTAAGTCACTGAGAATAGATCTAGTTCTGTCTGGAGGTGTAATTGCAGCTTGGATTTACTCATGTGGGTTAACTTTAACACTTTAACTTAGCTCAATCAGTCATAACTTGAGAAAGGCAGCATCAACTCCAGTGTGCTGCCATAATCCCTTTGGGTCTGTGAATAGACATTCAGTAGGTAATGTCTGTGATTTAAGTGTCGTGCACTACAGTATTTAAGTATTGTGCACCACAACCCAAGCAAACTACTTAAAAGTTTTGACCTGGTGTATGCTGTAATGTGAATAGTATTTTAGGACTACAATGGATTCCATCAGTTAGTGCTGTAGTTCCCAACTGTGTCAGGGAAACATAAATATTATTCTTGTGCAGCCTCTTGCCTGTCTTGTCTACTTAAATGGTGACCCCTTTAGAGCAGGAAATGTCTTGTATTTTGTGTTTGTACAGCAAATAAGGCTTGGATCTTCATTGTGATTTGGAACAGTCATTGAACCTATGGAGCCACCTCTTGTTCACATCTGATAGTATGTTGTTTCATGAGTCTGTTGCGTGAAACTCTGGGTGGGACATGTTGCTGAACTCCATTGTGCATGGAGGGGATTTGGCCAAAGGGAAGCCATCCACAGGTTTCACAGGTTACTTCTGTGTTCATTCTCATCTCTTGTATAGCTCCGAAGCAGTGCTTTGGGCTGTAGGGAAAAGCATTCCGATATCCATTTAATATGTTTATATTTTGGGGTTCCAGGAAGAAAATAAATGCTTTGCATCTCCTTGAAACCACGCTCAGTGGATGGTGCCCACTGTCTTCGCTTCCTAACCTCTTGTAACATAGCCTTTGCTTTATCATAATTATTAAGTGATATCTGCATCTAATCAGACAGGACCTAGGCAGTTAACAGCCTGCTTTCTATTTTAATTAAAACAAAGGTTTATAGTCTGAACCAAAACTGCATGCTGTTCTGAATAGGTCCTAGTTATTTACGAGTTCAGATATTCTTTGCACATAGTGTTGTTAACTCTGGTAGAAAAGAAAAATAAAGTTAAAAGTTTCCATTTCTGCTATTTATGAGAAGAGAAATTTTAAAATCTTAGTGTTATACATCACCTGCGACAAGTGAAATGTGTTATTCAGTACATTATAATGTTGTAACTTTGCCATCGGAAGCAGTTGCCTAGCTAGGAACAGAGATCTGGGTGGGCCACAGGTTATGGTAGATGGGCAATGACAAAAGGTCTGGCTTTACAGCAGATCATTTGTATTGCAAATGATTTAGAGCAGACTCAGAGCTGGACAGGCTTGGGTCAAACTGAATGAGTTGGTGTCCACCCATGGCTGCACCTTTTGTTAGATGGACTGGTGAGCACAGACGTTTAATAAAATGTTTCAGATGAAACCACTATCCAAGTGAGTAGCAAATTTGCCAGGTACAACACATTTCAGCTCAATGTAAAAGCTCAAGCTGGGGTATTGATTTAGGATGTGTGCAAGGATGTGGCTATCTCAACTCAGCACAACTCTTGGTATCAGTGTCAGCCTATGCTCACTGTACTTGCACTGTGCATGTAATACAATGGACATATATTTTGCACAGAGATGGTGTTTGATACTCCCAGCAATTTCTTTTTCCCAAGGAGTCATCATGGATCCGTGAACAAGTGCTTGGACTGCAGACTAGTCCAAGCAAATGTCTTGCAGGGAAGATGAAAGATTTTTTTATTTCTGAAGGTTTTATAACAAGATAAAGCTCAAGAGTAGCTTCTCTAGAGTAGCCTGAATTTTCTTAGTTTGCTTTGTGCTATTGCTTTCAGTTCTTAGTTCTGTAACTTGATTTGCACTGACACATTCAGTAACACCATCCATATTTTTAATGAAATTCCAGAATAGAAGGCCTTACTCAATGGCTGGTTCTCTTGATTGCATCTGATGTTGTTTGTTTGTTTAAGGGACTTTAGAAATGAGAAAATTGCTCTGTAGAATGTTAATGCTGCTGGAAAGGGGCATGAAGATTGCTCACCAGGAGTATGTGTTTTAGCTTTCTTCAGTTAATAACGTCTGAGCTTGCTGTGCTCTCTCTACTTTCTCAACTACTTAATATGCTCTCTACTTTCTCAATTACTTAATATGATGTCCTTATTATTCTTAACAGCTTATTAAATTTGTTATGCTGTTTCAAAACAGGCAATATGACTGCATCTTAAGAACATCCATAACTTTGAATATTTTTTCCTATACTTAAAAGATCTAAATGAAGCATCTTATTACACAAGGCTATAGAATTGTTACAAAATTACGACTTTGGGCTAAGTCCTTGACTCTTCTCAAAATATTGAAACAAATGATTTGCAAAATCTGTTTTGTGGTGGTGTCCTCTGTGTCAAGCAAAGTAGCAAATTCTTTTTTGTTGTTGTTTGTCCTTGCATCTACAAGTCTGAAGCCAGCAGTACAGCCTTTCCTTTTCTCCTTTGTTCTTTCCTGAAACTCAGCCTAGAATACTGAATCATAATAATAATAAAAAAATAAATCCAGCTTTTGTCAGAAACAGTTTCAGACAAAATTTAAAGAAAATGTTATCCCCCCAAGTATTTATTATTTATAGATTAAATGTATCTGTGCCATATCAGTCATAAATGCAGCACTACATAAAGTCGTAATTAATACTGGCAGGCACTGTTACCTTAGATGAAGCTTACATGCAAAGCAGAAACAGAACCTGTAGAAATTGTATGGTTTCCTCCACTGATGATGACCCAAATCAACTTGTTTTACTCTCTGCTGAGAAGACTGAGCATTCATACCATCAGGTCCTGTGCCTTGGGAAGCAGTAACCTTCTGCTGAAAGCAGTAATTAACAGGTAAATGGAGTAACTTCATACATTGTTCCAGGTCATGTCACAGGTCTCCTGATGTGCCTTGCATTTTGCTGACCACAGCTTGCTGGGGAAAATGGTGTTGCCAATATGTAAATTGAGAAATAGTCTGACTGCTAGACTACAGAACCTTTTCTGGAAAGAAAAAAAAAAGGGTTTTGGGTTTTTTTCTTTGTTTTTAAATAAGGTTCCTGGTATCAGTGATGCAGCTCTTCATATTACCTTCTAGTATGTCATGACATATGCCAGTGAGTGTATTGACCAAAAAAAAAATGGGAAAGATACTCTTGTGCAGTAAAGAAGCACTTTAATTTGTACATTACTACTTGATGTTTCCTGCAGTTTATTGAAGTAAGTTCACACAGGAGGAGTTAACACTTGCAGCTGCAAGCAAATGCTGCTGCCCTGTGAAAATTATGTGTCGTTACTTTACCTGTGCAGATTAGCTTGAAAGACAAAGACATAAGATGGAATGCTTGTTACTAACCTCTACCCTATTGTGCACACACCTTGCTATTTATTCTCCAAGTTCTCAAATATATGACTGGGGTAACCTGTTGTCAAGCCCCTGGTGAGTTTGAGTGATTGTCCTCGTGTGTACTGCAAGTCCACAGCGGCTGTGAGGTAAGATGCCCATTGAGAACAGACCTAAATTGCATTATGCTGCATTGGTGTGGACTAGGAATGAGCATGAGTTTCGTTGTTTCATGTGTATTTAGGAAGATAGATGCCGAACTTTTAAAGTACATATGCATAACTATATAACATAGCTTTATCAGTATTAATTGATCTTCAAAGTAAAAATTTTGCAGTTCACATATAGAAAGATGGCTTCAAATATATATATATATTTTTTTTTTCTTCCTATGACTAATTGTACAAGTTTAATGCTATTTGTTTTAATAAAGAAAATGGGCTTTGAGTACCTGAGCCGCACTGCTCAGCCACCTGCTGGAAAGAGGATACAGCAGAAATCCAAACTTCCATTTGTGCTTTTGCCTTAACCTGTCCTGTGCCTTTCACAGAAAGTAATCCTGGCACAACCTTTGCAAGGTCCCCGTGTCCCACACAGAGACAATACTGCTTCTCTGCATGGCTGGTCTGCTAAGACATATAACTAAACAGCTCACCAAAAATGCTCTGTACTTTGGCCATGGAACTTAGCCAAAGTCTGTATCCTTTTAAGTCATTAACTATGTCATATTTTGATATATGTCTGAAATATTTACAGTTTTTGCATTACCAAATGTTTTCAGGCTTAACAAAACCCACACTCCTCTGTAGTGTCTATAGATTGTCCAGGTCTAACATTTCAGAGGTTTGCAAGATGCTCTCCTGATGTCTGAGAGGATATAAATAGATATAAATAGCATTCAGCTTAATTAACAAAGGCATGTTGCAAATAGATTCGTTCTGTTACTGTCTTTCTCCATTTCTTAATTTCAAGATAATAAGCTTTCCAAAATAAATTTATCAATTTTTTTCAGGAGGAGAGGAGAAACTTTTTTTCCTGTTTCTCACAAGAGAGGAATTGTTTCAATTCAAATGTTCATTTTTTAGTGAGAAAGTAGTGAGGAGATGAAATTGCTGCGATGGGCTAAGGATATAAGGATATAAGGATATAAGGCAGGTGAGATTGTGTGAGGGGATAAATTAGCAGCTGGTATAATACAGTTACCACATTTCCCTGCAAACTTCTCTGTTTGTTTCCTTTTGTAGCAGCATTTAGTAAAGGGGAAAAAAAAAAAAATCACAGTTCTTGACCCCGTTGACGTGACGGAAGATCCTGCCCTACGACAGTGAGAGCGTAGCTCAAGACAGAGGGCTGGGCAATCTTGGTCCTGGCTAGACTAGATGCCAGGCCAAATCGCATCATAATTAAAACCATTTGGAAGCTGTTTCCAATTATAGCAGCTGCCATTGGACCACGTTTCTCTCCCTACCCACACCCCCTCCTGGTCACGGTGCAGCTCCATGCACACCCACAAAGCGCTTCTGCTGTGGCCATCTTCACGCAGCGCGGGAGGAAGCTGGAGGGAGGTGAAGAACGGAGCCTGTAGTTGTAATCTGGATTTGCAACCGAAAGGTTACTGAGGAGGCAAGCGCTCCGGTTTCCCAAAAGCAGGCTTAAAAGGCTGTAGGGTATATTTTCAAAGCACTGTGCAGGATTTCAGCCATTTGACTCATTAATGTCAATGGGAGTCATGTTGTTAAAACTTTGTGCAGTGCTTTGAAAATGTATCCCTATATGTCAATTTTCTTTTCTGGGGAAAATTATCAAAAACAGACCTTGTGGGCCAATTTTTAAAAAGAAGGTTTTCAGTATTATATGTTAATAAATCAACGTTTTAGCAGGCTTGATCTGCTCTCATTCCTTTCTCCTCCATCTCCACTTTCCATTTTCTCATTGACTTTGATTTTATGCAGAGTTACAGTAACATACAGTTTCTGCAGATGTCGCCTGGAGGAAGACAACTGCAAAATCTCAAACAACGGGATTGCAAATTGTCTGAAAAGCAACAATTGTGATATAGAGGGATAATAATATTTGTAGCATCATTTCAGCCATAAAGCAGAATCAGTAAGGAAAAAAACATATTTAGATTTTTTAAATTACTGTTTTCATTGGCAAATTGCAGCAAATCAACACTTGCTTATTAAAAAAAATTAAAAATTTAGTTTGAAGGATTTGCAATTACCTTTTCAGGATAATTCTGTGATCTGCTAATAGCAAAATATTAGATGACAAGAGTATGTTTTAGCAAAAACCCAAACTAATATAATGAGATCTCTGGTTTCCCAGGAAGAATTAGACTTCATTTGATTCCATTGATTACAGAGAGAATTACCCTGAAACACTTGTAAGTTTTGAGCTACAACAGTGGGATGAATTGTGTATCCCAACTAGCTGCATTTTATGTCAGAACACGCTGCTCTGCTTTTGGTCCTTTTTCAGGAAGTCAGAAACATCTCCAATGTATAGTTTACTACTTCTGTAGCAAAAAGGTGCATCCTTTCTATAAGGTCCAAAGCTTTTCACCTTTAGATCACCAGTTCATGCCTGTCCTGGGAACCATATCTTAATTTGAATTAATCTCTGGAATAAAATGATTGCTGTCTGTATGGATAGCATATCATTTGCTTCTGTAGTTCCATTTCTCAGCCAGCAGCTGTTCCATTCAGTAATTGCTCTTTTACAAGTCTCAGCAAAGACAGAAGACTAGAATTACACCCTCCTTTCTCTTGGAAGTCACTGTTGTGGAACAGTTTTGGGATAGTGCTGTTAAGAAAGCTTGTGTGCTGCTGGTTTGTGACTGTATGTGGTGACTGGTAGTCAGTCAAAACAGGAATGTCTCTTAGATGATATTGCCAGTTGAAAGAAAAAGGATCTGTCTTCATTATTAGTAAATAAGAGAAGAAGAATCTGCGAGAATTCTCCAGCTTAGTAGACAAAGGTACATAGAAGTACTCCTAGAGAGGTTAAACAAAGTGCACCCCTCCGCTTACCTGCTTATTTTTATTTTCATTCTCCCTTTCCAGAGAGAAATCACATTTTTTGTCCAGTCTGCTGTGTTCCTTAGCTTTCTGACAATAGTGGGTGCTAGGCTTATGTTATGTTCTAACTTAAAAGAGTAGGATCATTTTATTCAATGATAGTTCTGTGTAATGATGTCTTCCTATGTTCCAAGAGTCCATTATTTGTCTAGCTAAAGCATGCTCCCTCTTATGACTTCACAGAAGATGGCATAGTGCCACTGAAAAGCGAGTATCTGGATTATAACACCAAGTGTAAGGATGCCACAAGGGTTACTTTGAGGGAGACAAGTTCCAGCATATTTTCCAGTAGTCACATTTCCTCTTTTCTTTTTTTTTTTTGCCTGGCATGCAAAAGCTTTTTAATATGCTTCCCCTGAAGTGTTTGGGAAAGTTTACATTCTGGACGATCTTGCAGTGTAATATTGATTTCAGGGAAGGCAGTCAACGGGGACAAAGCAGGCAGTTGTTAGTCAGACAATATAAGGTGGTCAGTGAAAAATTTGGAGCTCTGTTCTCTACCCTACAGGCAGTAGTCAGGGAAAGTATAATGCTTAGGAAAAATCTGAGATAGAAGAGTTAGTTTTGCTGTTTTGTCTCCAGTAGGAGTTATGTCAATAAAAATGAGAGAGAACCTGAGAGTAGGTTCAGGAGGCCACTATGCCTTCTTCAAACAGATGCCTGGAGATTCAGCATGAGCAGCAATATGAAAACTTGAAACTCAGCTCAAGCTCAACAAAGACAGGCTCTAACACCTTTTTCCCATCATTGTCTTGTTATTGGACGGGAAATAATTTCTGTTTCCCCATAATAATTATTCTCTGTAAAGCTCAAAGCACTCCAGAAACATGGTTGTGCTCTGTAAGCTCTTTAGGCATCCAGAGGGATATGTCTTCTGACATGCTGCCCTGAAATCCCACCTTTCTCTGGTGCCATCAATAGTGTCATCATTCTTGCCCTTCCTCTACTTGCAAGGTGTCCGTTTTGTTCTCAGCAGAACACCAAAAGCCCCTACAGAGAGATTTTAAAAGCCTTTTGTAGTTGGATACTGTGGTGACAAATGTAATATAAAACTTCAGTGAGAGAAAGTGCTAAGTTTAGGGTTAGTTAGGGTGGTGGGTTGGGTGTTTTTTAAGGAACCAACTGTAATAGATTTCTATACACACTTTTCTAGACTAGGTTGAGGTACTGTGAATCTTATTACAATCATTACCATTATCATTAAGTAATCTTACTAAAAATCTTTCCACATTGAAAATGGGGGAATCCTATTTCTATGATGTTAATGCTTGTTACTTTCAACTATATGCTTTGGGTAGGAACACAGAGTAAGCTCTTGAAATGTTGATGAGATGCATATTTTATGACTGCAGGAGTAATTTTAAAACGTGAACCCTGTGATTGAGTAGATTTTCATTCTTCCATGATGTGGACATGCTGCCTCATTGCCTCCTTTTCCAAAGTTTGGTCTCTAGCACTTGAGGTAAAGCAAAATCTGCGAATCCATGGTGAAATCTTAGGCAAGCCATGTTCTAATTAAGCCTCGTTTGTAAAATCAAAACATACATCATTTCCTTATCTTTCCAGGGGCTAATGGCTCACTGCTTCTCATATACTCTTCCTCTAACATAACACAGAAGTATGTAATTTTTGTATTTATAATTTATGTAACTTCAGATTATGTTTTGAGTTTGCCCTCCACTTTTCTATCTGCTGGAGGAAGCAAAACATCTTTTGTGTTTATCTTCTGAATATGAAGACCTCTCTGCTACTAACCTCTGAAAGCATGCTGACAACTCACTCTCTGATGATTATACTGTTTTCCCTTGGATCTGGGTATGTTACAACCAATTTACTTCACATGGTATATGACTGGGCTAATACAGAAGTTGAATAAATTGGTTGAGGACCAGCACAAGTTGGTAACGCAAGTACTTACTATGTCACACCTGTACCAGTCATTAACCTGCCCCAAGTTCCTCTTGTTGGAGTGTAGTTGGAGAGTGGACACTGGGCATATGACAACCAGTTTGACAGAAGGTGACCTGTGGACTGGATCCATTACATGGATTGTGTTGGAGGTCTCAAGATTATCTTCAAACAACTGAATTGCTCAGATGAGTGCAGCAGTTTGATCTGAAGATGGCAGCTAGGCTACCCATTTGATCAAAAGCATCACTGAACACGGTACCAGAGCAACAGGTGGAAAGACTGACACAAAACTTTCTCAGTGATAATCCATGAATTCTGTGCTCTAACCTATTACGGAAAGAATTATAATGGGTGCTGAGTTAAGTCAACTTGTTTATAGAGAAAATAACCAAAAGGGAAAAATAGCTCAAGATCCGTCACCCCTTTGGCAAATTCAGTTTAACATCAATTAATGGAAAACCTGGAAAAGCATGAAGTGCTCCCACACCTTGAAGCTTTGCACCCCACAGACCCATGGGTCTGCCAAGGTCTGGCACTGTGCCTGGGCTAATAAACTCTCTGACAAGCGGCAGCACTGGGGATCTGTGTGCTGAGATACCCTTGTGGTTCATGTCTGGCAGAGCTTAATGATTCAGGTTCAGCATCGTGTGAGAGCAGCTGCACTGCTGCTGGACCCGGTCCCAGAGTTGGCTCAAAGTTTCTCAGCAGCATAATGACTCAGTCTTGCAGTGGTGGCTGAGAAATTCTGGAGCAGGTAAAGGAGAGTGGGGGAGGAAAGGGGGGTTGGGAAGAGTTATTAGGGTTTTCATACCGCTGCTCATGGAGGGACTATGAAATTTTGCATTATGATTTTGCTGAGGGAACGGACTGAATGAAGTTGATAGTGTTTTGAGTGGAGGAGTCCATCAAAGATCTGAGAGATTTGAGCTTTCTCTTTCTGCCTCTACTTCTGGGACTCCTTTTAATTTTGTTTTATGAGTGTAGAGCCTCTTTAGTCCATCTTCTGCAAGGATTATGGGCCATCTATTCTCTCCTCTCATGCAGTCACCTGCTCTGAACCTACAGGCAACCACTTCTCTGGGGTGGGAAGAAGGCCAGGAAAGATACGGAGGGGAAGCAAGGCTTGTTTTCCAAGCCATTGCTGAGGGCCTGGAAAAGCCTTGGTACTTCTGCTGGGCCAGAGACCCTGCTGATGCTGACTCCCACCTGTTGGTGGACATCCTGATCCAGCCTCAGCCCATCCCCATTCCTACAGAGGTTCCCCATGCTGAGGGCTGGGGCAGTCCCCAGTGGCCCCCAGCTGCCAGGGACAGTGGGATGGCAGTAACGAAGCTGCTGTAATTTACGGCTCGGTTTGCTTGTTCTTATCCCTCCCTAACTGCAAGGTATCTTGGGATTATATGCCTTGCATTGATGGAAAACGTTTTTTAAATGCCAACAAATCCATTTTAAAGCATTTTACTAAATCAAGCTGGAAAATTTATTGAGTCAGATTCAGGATTATCTCAGATTTCGGTAGCTACAATATTTATCATATTTCTAGACACTCATGAAATCAGCCATTGTTGCCTTATAGTTTTCTTGTGTGGTATTTTATTTTTCTTTCAGTTTCCACAGCACTTTGTGTCTTTTTTTCCCATATTTTGTTTTCTATACAAGATTTCATTCTTTCCAATAATCTTAATTTATTTCTGTTCACCTAGTTTTCATCGTGTGTGTGTGTGTTCATTATTCTGCAAATGTTTTTCCTCTAGTTATATTTTTTTCCTCATTTGTAAGTTAGGAAAAGAAAGAAGGGTGGAGAACAACCCCCATAGCAAAAATGTTTTCAGTAGGTGGTGAAAAAGTTGCAAAGTAATTAGCGTTGTTGTGAAATTTTGTTAAGCAAACTTTGGATTCCTTGTAGCTGTAGAGCACAGTGAATGAAGCCAGGCCCTTTGGGAAAGGTGAACACAAGGTCAGTGGGCCATGGAAATCCCTCTCTTGACTTCAAAAAAATGGAGTTTAAGATGAAATGGCACACCAGCTGTAGATATGATATTAGTTTCTCTTTTTTTATGTCTTTTGCTTATGTTGCTGTCTCCTTCGTTTCTTCTCACTTTCTTCCATTTCCTATTCTTGTGCTGTTTGCTCCTTTGTTCCACCTGCTGCCTTTCTCCACCTTGCTCTCCTGGCCCATCAGCGCTGGAGATAAAGGCACACACGATGCTGGCTACAAGCACAAAGGAGCATTGATTTCGTTATTAGTCACTAAGGTACAAGTGGATTCCAGTTCTCATGAAGACAGTTTTCACACATCTGACTCACTGGAGGATGATGCTGCAGGTATGTGAAATAATGAAGGTTTTGGTCCAATTGCTACATGAATTGAGCTACATAATTACATGTATTTTCTTTTCCAGTTTTTCTCTGTGTGTGTGTGTGTGTGTTAATGTTACCAATCTGTTTTTGTTTCAGGTGCCTCCAAGTACTGTTTTCACTAATAGTGTTATTACATTTAAGTTCTTTCCCCGTATTTCATGAAAACTACCAGCCAAAAGATCAAAAGTTTTTCTGTGCAAAACAGATTGTTTAAACAGCTGAAATATTTCTTACATGTGTCTGCGTCTACTGTAGATTTCTATGAAGTACTAAGTATCACACGTTTAGGCATCTGCCATCTTCCAAGTGATTTCTGAGTAATGGATGTGAATAAGTCAGCTCTTCAGATGGCAACTTTCCATAACTGTATTCAATTTGGGGAGTGCTGTTATTTGATATTGCTTCTTTTTCTGGTAAATTTTATTTCCAAATTTCATTTTCATTATGTTCCTTTTTATACCATTTCCATTATCTGTCCCAAGGGAGAAACCAAGACAAGTACTTTTGAAATAATAATAACACAGAAACTACATTTGTATTCTTTTAAAGTTGGGATTTATATCCTCTCTCACAAATCATGGTAATTCATAACAATAGGCTCATCTGAGTTCAAGACGAATGGAGAAACATTCCATTGACTTCAGAAAGTTTTGAACTGGGACTTGTACCGTGTTCTTTGGAGTATCAGTGAAGCATTTGTGCTTTAAAAATGCTTCTATACATTGTTTGTCTTCCGTTTGTCTTTCCATTTCCTTTCTGAATATTTGGCTTTGGAAGGTTCTGCAGATGAACTGTGCATGGAGCAAGTCCACTTCAGCAGATCTGCATTTACTACCTTTTGGTTTTTCACTGATTGCCTATGTAGTTGTGTATAATGCAAATTAATGTCTATAAACTATTTTTTTTCCCCTAGATGACTGGTATTTTTTAATGACCATTTGTAGTGAGGTTTCTCTTTGAGGCAGACAACTCCAGCATGTTCAGGTTCTCCTTTTATGACATCTTTCTTTGTGTCCTTCTTTGCTTCCAGCTCTTAATTCTGTGTGATTTTACAGTGCCTTTAGTGAGGTAGCATTCATGGTACCAACTGTATCTGCAGAGCATGAACTCCTGATATAAATAATGGCATAATTCATGTGGCAACATTTTTTACCCACCTGTTTTTGTGCCCTCTTACCTTTTGTTTGCTTTTTTTGACCTTACCTGGGCATTGAAGTGTCTTGGCTGTCCAGGGCAATGTCTGGGTCCCTCTCTTTAAATAAAGCTGTCAATTTAGAACCCAGTGGTCTTTAGGGAATTATTTTAAAATCTGTCTACCCACGGATGGTGGGCTCTCTTCCAAAATTCCTTGGTTGTTCTTTTATTTATTGCTTAAGAGGCTTCATAATCGTTCTAATGTTTCTCACAACAACTAGCCAATAAACCTCCTGAGCTGGTGGGAAGAACTTACTCCAGAGAGAGGAAGAATGTTTTATTCTCTGTAGGTTAAAAAGTTTAACAGCCTTATGTATGAGGGTGGTAGTGCTGTACTCGGCTCTATTTCAGTGCACTGTTCTCTCAGACATTAAAATAAAGGTTGTTTTAAGTCAGCAGTCGCTGATTTGCAGAGTAAACCATTGAGGTTATTTCTTTCCTGTGTAGTTGTTAACTACAAAATTATGACTTGGGGTTTTAAAATTTGATTGCAGTGGGGGGAAGGGAAGAAGAAAAGACACCTGGATTTGCAGGTCTTCATTTGTGCACACATAACTCTAGATAAAATAGGGCAGATGAAGTGGTTTTAATTTTTTCCCCCCCCCCCAGAATGTGAGGGAAACAAATCCTGTCCAGCTGAAAGCTCAGTAGATAAATTGCATTCATGGAGGGAATTTCTGTTCCCAATGCTTAATACTGGAGTAACACACCAATTCCTTCTCCTAAGGTGAGAATTTTGTCATTAAACATTTTTTTTGAGGGGAAAAGTACAAGCTCCTTTGTCATGTATGTATTTGCTTACTTGGTTCCTCTAAGGATTAACAACCCTTCTCAGTGTTAATAGTGAGACTTTTCTTGATACCTGTGGTGTTTGGTGATGCCCTTCGAATTGTTCAACTTTATTGTACATTTCCAGAAAGCAAAGTAAAAGTAAATTACTCAACATTTCCCACAGTGTGGGATCAAACTTGGCTGATGAAGAGTTGCAATTGCTGATTTCAGGAACCAAATTCTGATCTCAGTGCAATCAGTTTAAATTTCCCCCCAAAGCAGGTCAGCTATTTCAGGTTTACACCAAAGTAGCAGAGCAGGCTTTGGCTGCAGGTCTGAATTTGGCTGATACACTGTAATGCAATTAGTTACCGAAAGTCTAAAAATAATAACAGATGCTTTACTACTTCTTTAATCAATAGGTTTTGGGACACAGGTTTCTTAAAGAACAAAATTGGAAACTCCTTAGAAACCCATTTATTTCATCTGACAAAAACCCCAAAACCAATCCACAGCATTTTAGCTTGGGTCTGCTGTTAGTAACAGATAGGTCAGCTTCATTTAAAGACGAGGCTTGCCTAGCTTCTTATAACTTGGCCATAGGTTTTGGAGGACATCTGCAAATCATTCAATGAATCAGAAAAGTACAAATTCACAACAGTTCTACTCTCTTGAGTTGCATTTGATATTTCCTGTTTTCAAGGTTTCCTTGGTATCTAACACATAGGCTGCTAAACACCAGCTGCTCTCAGTGACTCAGATCTACAGACCTTTGATCAATTTATCTTGTTGTGATTAACCAGTTTCTATACTGGAGGGAGGATGTTACCATTTTCTGTGAGTATAAATATTGAGCAATCATCCTCTGTGTTTCTGCACAGTACAAACCCCAGTCTTTAGTGTGTCCTGCATTGTAACTGCAGGTCCCTTTCTCCCAATTAACCAAAATCCTATCAAGGACACTCTTGGCAAAGTTTTATTTGGAACGTAAGGTATTGTCAGTAATGGACAGGAATTGGAGCTCTGCGACTAAATTGGGCTACTGAGAAGCTGCCTTTTCGGAGTGCCCATTTTCTTCCAACTGATTTTATTTAAATTTTTTTGATTCATCCTCTGGAAAGAACAGCAGAAGCAAAAAGGTAAGGATGAGACAATTATGCCACAGTGAATTCAATCTGTTTCTGTTTAGAAAGTAAGAAAACTACTTGTTCGTGAGTTCTCTGAGTGGAGGGGTTTCAACTTTTTGACCTGTAGACCTGCAAATGTTGCTAAAAAACATGGAGGCTCCTGTACAGTTCCAGAACTTTAGTCCTTCAGAAGCTTTTGAAACCTCGGTGATCTTTGGATCCTAAGAAAAACTTCTAGGAAGCATAATATGTATGAGACAGGTAGGGTATGATTGCTACATATGGATATATAAATATATATTTCCATATGTATATACACGTTTAGTCTATCTGTTAATCGTTTTCTGTGAGAAGAGAAATTCCAAGAGACTCTGGAAATTCAAAACGATTACAGGTACTAGAGGTAAGAGTGTGCATGTTAAGTCTCCAGACCTACACACATGTTCATTTCAGTTGTTGAAATCGTTGGTTCATTTGGAATCATTTTGTTTCTCTGCCATACATCTATTTATCTGCATTCTCACTTAGTTGAGATAAAGGTAGCAAATTTGCCTTGTGGTGTTTTAATGTCCCCTAATACCACTGCATACTGCTGCGTGCTTTTCTGGCTGTGTGCATCTATTCAGTGTCTCTCTCTTTCTAGGTCATCCTATGGACTCTTTTTGTCTTTTTATTGAGCATGCTTGGTATGTCATAATTCAAGAATGACATTATGTATATTAAAATCTAATCTTTTCTTCAAAACCAGCAATATACTAGTGCGCGCATCATGCCAAATAACCAAATTTTAAAACATGACTGTTGTATACGGTACAACAATGACATTTTTTTTCATTTTGAAAGTTTTTCATAGACATTCATCATCAGTATTATTATTGTTGTTGTTGTTGTAATAGTACTACTCCACAAAATGGGCATTAGCCCAAAATTCAAAGGTTTCAAAAAGCTAAGAAAACACAGGATTATGCTGGAAATCCAGTCTACAGAAGATGTTGTTGAATGACTCTGCTGTGTTGGCTGCACCAAATCTTTCAAAGTGCATGGATTGTATCTGGGACATTTGCTTGATCCATGATGCATGCCACAATTGTAAGCCTTTATTCCATCGGGATTCCAGCTCCCAGTTAACAGGCTTTACTCCTGATGTGATGGAAGAATCCCATGTTCCTTTCCCCTCTCCATTCCAGGACTGGGTTGCTGAACTGCAATCTTCCTTCCCACTTCCCAGTCACTACAACCATCCCATGTGTGTTTGGCACCAGAAGTTCTCTTTGCTTAGAAGCCTGTGATCTAGTCTGTTAATGTGCTGCCTTCTCACAACAAACTATTATTTATCCATCTATTGATATCTGCAGAAAAAGAAGGTGAGCTCAACTGTTTTTTACTAATTCTTACTTCATTGTAAAGGCTGGTGGGTTCTTCTTAGCTCATATATTGTCCCCTCTGTCCAGCAAACATTAGCTAAGTTGTCATTATGTTTTCCCCCATAACCTTTTCTTCTCTAGGCATTTAAAAAAAAAAAAAAAAATTATTAGGACATTGTCTTAAGACTAAGACTCACAGATAGTATATGGAGAGAATATTTCCTAGTATTTATTTCCTGCTGTTCTTAAGTATGATTGTATATATTCCTGAACATATGAGCTATCAGAATGGCTTTGTCTCCTATTTTCCCGTCGTAGTGACCCTTTCTGATACAGCTCCATGTAATCAAGCAAGTGATAGGGGATCATTAGAATATTCATTATAAACTAGTAAAGAGCTTTGCTTTATTCCTCAGTTCTCCCCTTTTCCTTCTTCCCTTTATCTTCCTGCAGAGAAAAGAACAGAGTGGGGTTGGTTCTTTAGGGAATTCCTGGCTCTTCATCCCTAGTTAGGGTATCTACTGCTGTCTTCTCATGACACGACTTTTATCATGGGAAAATGTTTCTCTGGGTTTAACAGAACTTTTCTCAAAGCTTCTGTTGAGTCTTAGGAAAGTTTTACCACTTAGTGGGATCCCCTTACTGCAGCTTGTTTATTATTGTGTGTTTTGTTGCAGGGTGTGTGCAAAGAGAGAAGTTAGTACTCAGTTTCTGACGATATGTGGACATGCTGATAGATGAAAGGTTTTTTTTAGTTTCTAGCTTTGAGTTGTTTTGGTTTTTTTCCCATTCTATTGTAGGGATAATTTGCTTCTGCTGCTCCATCCATTCAGTCAGCCCTGCATCTGAACAGTTCTTCAAGAGCAGACTTACCCTGTTCCTAAGACTGGCTAAAATTATCAATCACGTATGTGTGCCAAGACAACCTCCCCCTCTCCCCCACCTCCATCCCTTTTAAAAGGCCGACAGTCCAGATGTTGAAAAGTAGCTGAAGAATCCTTGTGTTCAAAGTATAAAACCAGGAAACTGGGAAGAGCTACACGTGTTCTGAATGCTGATAGCAGTCTGGATAGCGTGCCCAACAACCTTTCCTACTGTAATTTCTGGTCCCTGCCCAACAGCAGCATGAGTTGCACATCAGCACTCTACTCAGCCTAATCCACCCAGAGGTAGATAATCCCAGACACATGGGCACAAAGCTCTGGTGATGTGCACCAACTCTTTTATTGTGAATTGATCTGCAAATCCACAATTGCTCTAAATACTAATTAGCAGGTAATCTGTCAATTCTCTTTAGCACATAGGGTCCTGTTTCCTGCCTGTGGGAACTGACTCAGCGGGGTTTCTGTGCAGCTCTGATGGTTTTGTTTGGTTTTCCCCTTTTTTTTTTAAATTATGATTTGCACTTTGCATCCCTATATTCTGAGAAAAAGATATTCTGGGTCAGCTGCTTGAGTCTGAAGACATGTGAAGCATCTTCACCTGCTTCTTTCTGCTGGTTTTTTGCTAAAAGCAAAATTGCTAAAAGCAATTTTTCAAGAGATGGGCATGTTTTGTGACGTCCTCTTCCCCATTCCTCTTCCCCTGACTCCTCATAGCAAAAGATCGATCAGGTGTTTCTTCAGTTCTGTGAAGAAAGGACCAGAATTCAGCTCCTTTTAAAGCATAGTTACTGCAAAATATATATGCCTTTCCACAATAGATCAGTTTCCAATTAAACAGTGCTTACCTTGACAGCAATGTAGAGGTTGTGGGTTTTGGTGGGTTTGTTTTCCTTTTGAGTTTTTGGTAGTATCTAAACCATAATCAGGAATTTTAAATGAAAGGATGGGGAATATCTTTGAAAACTGCTCATGACTGACTTGCTGGTTTCTGTCAGTGGTCTGATGATACTGTCAACTCATCATCCTTTGATATTTATAATGATGTCGTTAGATCCAAATCAGATAACTTCTAGTACAAATTCCCAACAAAACAATGTGCTTGATGGTTTACTCTTGTGAGTGCTACATGACACTGCAGCCTTTATGGGAAAAAAAGCAGCACAATGCAAATTTCTTATGGTTGGTAGATACCAAACATACTACTTTGTATGATATAAAATATATTACTTTTTATGATATCAAATATACTAATTTGGTCTTTAAGGTCCTTTAAATTGTTTTTTAAGGTCTTTGGCACTAAAAATGTAAATCAGGCTGGCCCTGGTACTAAGTCTTGTCAATAGCTAGATACCAAAACTCCATAAAGCAGACTCCCAGGAGAGCAGCACTTTCACAGAAACATAAGGAAGCCACGTGTATGAATACTTCATCCAGGTGTATTAGCCATCTATTATTTTTTTCATGCATTAGTTTATTTAAAAAACAAAACCAAAACCCACCACCTTCTAATTTTTGGCTGTTGGTCTTACTTTAAAGCATCACAAAAGCTGATGGGAAGCAAAACATCGAAGAACTGAATATCCAGGCTTCTGAATATCAATACAGGCTTTTTGTGCTTCACTTTGCTGGGTCATATTAATTCAGTTTAGATTTAGTTACACTATAATAGTCTTTAGGAATTTTTCTAAAATTAGACCTGCAAGAAATATTTGATGTGAAATTGCTTCGATTTGAATATGAAAAGTGTCTGCAGATCAGCACATTTTGGACAATGTTCTTCAGTGTCTCTGAAAAAGGCTGTCAGAGCTGGGTATGAATATCATTTTGCATTGTCTGGAAGTCTGGAAACATTTATAAGTAGATTATATGGATGCGTTTGACTTCGAGTGTTTGGGACGGGAGTGGACAAGTGAAAAAAAGCCTCAAACTGTATGTTATCCATTTCAAGTCTAGCCAGCTCTCAGAAATGGTGGCTGAAGACTACTCAGTTTCTTTTCTCCTTGGAAATAGTGTCCTGGATTTTTGTGATCTAATCAACAAAAATAAGCAAGAAACTGGGTTGGGTTTTTTTTTAGGTGGTAGTGACTACAGTATTTCTAAGAGTCACTTGAAGTGTGTAGGATCTATCACCTAGATGTCAGTCATCTTGCATTAGAAAAATCAAGACAGTATTATTTTGTTTTCTACTTCAGTGTGTCTACTGGTGAAGCTCAAAGGCAGAGAAAAAGAGAGGATGAGTATTGGCCTGCTCTTGGCAAAAGTACATTAGAACAGATAAACTGGATGTGTTCCCTTGTTCCAAGACTTTCATGATGGGGGTGGGTGAGAACAAGGAAACCTTGTGGACAAGGTATTCCAGTCTGAGACTTTGGAGGTACATACAAACCTTTAGATTTCCCTCCAAAATAATCCTGGAGCCCTTTGGGCTTTTACCATGTACAAGTAGCTGAGCATAAGCGAATCTGTTCTGCAACATGCAGAGGTATTTTTAAGGCCAAATACTTCTTGCCCTGTGAAGAAGTGGGACACAGAAGCAATGCATTTTGGGATGCAGGGCAGAGGGAACTGTAGACAGCATTTAAAGAAAAAAAAAAAAAAGACTTATGTAAAATCTGCCTTCCCTCCTGCTTCTACTCCCTGGGTCTTCTCAAAGGAGCATATGACTTCTGTGAATGGACAGGTCACGCACTGAGTAATGTTTTGGCTCCATATTTACAAAAGAGGTAATGGATGCTGGCAGGGGAGCACTCTGGGAGATCTGTCCCATCTGTTAAGATCTGCTATGGACTCAGTTGGAGATAGCTCAGTGTATTATCTTTCTATGAATCATCATTGCTCCTCTAGCAGTGTGCAGAATTCAGTTCAGCAGCACTGGGTAATGCTTTGGGTACACGTTAGGTAAGAAAGCTATTGTCTACAGTTCCTGCTCGGTGCTGCTGCCTTAGTTTTTAAATTCACCCTTGCAATATTCTTCCCATCTGAGAGGTGCTGTTGTGTTACCTTCTAGAGGACACTCACAGCAGCAGAGCATGTTTGTCGCAGTTTAAGGAAAGGACCCACAATGTAATATGTTTTATTTCTTTTTGTTCCAGTTTTACTTGTTTCTGAGCAAACAGAAAGTGATTCTGAGTGACTTTTTCCCAAGTTTGAACATACCAGGGGTGAACTTGGCCTGAAGACAGAATATGAATTATTGTAATGTAATGGACAGAATGTGAATTATTAACTTGGAGGTTAATGAAATCTGAATGACCAGTGGAGTTTCTCCAAACACACTTTTTAAATATAAAAAGTGAGTTCTTGCTCCCTTTAATCAGATTATTGGCTAAGATTCAGGAATCATTTGGCAAAATTATGTAGCTTATTCAAGCTAGGTTTACATAATAGTTCATAATGGAGGAAAACCTTGTGTCGTGATCAACCTTCAAAATCACCACCAGCCTTCAAAATTCCAAACTAAAGTATAAAGAACCACAGGAACGGATATAGCAATGCCCAGAGAAATACCTTTATTCCCAAAGAGCTCATCTGTAACAAGCAGAGCTCGTTGTTTTAAACAAGAGATTTTAACCTTCAGAAGACCATGATTTTAATAAGCAACATTCATCCTGTTTTGCCTTTGTATAATTTTGTTCTTTTCCTAAGAAAGTTAGGTTTTTGATAGGTAAATATTAATATATATTGATTTTCAATTAAGGAAGCTTTTATGCTTCATCTAGTATTTCTTTTTGCTAACTATCAGAATTCTTTATTTTCATACATAAGTGAAAATTGAACTTGCCTTTTAAAACTTAAGGAAATTTCCCAAATGTTATGATGTTATAAAATAGTAAATTATATCTCTTGTTTATTGCAATACTTGGTCTTATTCACTGTTGGGTCAAAATGCCTTTGGATAGAAAGAGAAATTCAGCTACAGTGCAGAAAACCAGCTTTCTGAAAACAATATGATCTGCCAAAATTGAAAAAAAAAAAGGAAAAGAGAACTATGTGGAATGTGGTGGAAAAAAATATGATTAAAACTGATTTCTTTCAAAGAAATTTTACCAATAAATGGCTGAGTTACTATTTCAGGTCATTCAGTCCTTCAAGATCTTAGACTTAGTGTGTTTAAGCCCCTCAGACTTTTTATTCATAGCTTGGAAAAAGAAAACAAAGTTTCCTGCTATTCAGATCCAAATCAGTTTCTTGGTTTAAATGCTCCCATTATTGACTTGGCAAAACTGAATAAATAGAAATGAGGAGGATGTTTTCTCCAGAGCTGTAAAAGAGCCCGTATTGATTGTGAATTTCTCTCTTAACATACTCTGTTTCCATGGGGTAAGGAAAAGACTTGGTATCTGTTAAAACAAAAGATTCAGTGGCAAATAATGTATTTCTTTATTATGATTCTTTAAAAACAGTTTTTAAAATCTGAGTTTCAAAGAGATAAGTAGGTGACCATCATTTCAAATTAAGTAGTTAAAATTTTAAAAGGAGAACACTAGATAACCCCTCCAGATTTCTGTGGCAGAAATGTGCTTGCTATTTCTTCAAAAACTTTTGTTGTCTTTGATAAAAAGCAAGTGCTCAGAAATCGTGCAGATGGGCTTTTTTCCAGGAGCCTCTTGGAAACTCACTAAAACTTGCAAGCTGTCCATGAGGGTATACCCTGATTCTAGAAACGGGCAAGCAGATGAGCCTTCATTATTTTGTATTACAAGGAATTACCAGCTTGTGCATTAGGTGTCACTGCTGCCTAATCACTAGGGATGAAATCTCCTGTGTAATGAGCTAAGGCACCACATGGTGGGACAGAGATGCTGTGGGTGAGCTGTGGATAGACCTTGTCCCTTTCCTCCTTTTGTCAAAGCTCCTCTGGGCCACTCTTCCACAACTGGGGTTTATTTATGTTGGGACCAGCTATTTCCTTCAGTTAACAGCCCTGGACTGAGGATTTGAAGGGTGACATTCAATAAAGCTTTTGGAGACAGAGGCTCATTGCATGGCCTGTGAGGTCTGGGCAGAGCTGCCAGGCTCACCTGAGGCTCTGTGCAAGAGGGAAAAACATCCTGACAAGTCAAAAGTTCCTGCACCCCATTGAGGAGGCTTACGTTTTGCAAGCAAGTAAATCACACTAATACAGCACATATAACTGATTTGGAGAACATTCCGTTTCAGACAAAAAAAAGGACATTGAGGTCAGGCTGCAGAAAGAGACAGCTACATACAGGAATAGTATAGTATTAGAGGGTAGAAGTTTGTGTGTGGGGCAAAGCAGGAAGGTTTTCTGGGTTTGTCCACGAAGTATTAAAGCATTCCTAAGTGATTTCACTGCAGCCTGTGGTAGTCACACAACACATGGGTTTGAAGCTGTTTGAGCTCATGCCATCCTACTTGTTTGGGAGTCAGAATCCAGGTTGTAGTTTGTAATGTAATTTTTTTTCCCCTGATAATGCAGATAAGAGCTACTCTCCTTAGTGCCAAAATCCTGTCGCTACCTCTCCACAGTTCCTCCAGAGTTGTGTTTTCCTGACCTCATTCTGTTTCTGTGATTACATGTATATCTGTGGGGTGATTGAGTCTGTGCGTTTCTATGTAGCTCTTTAGTGGAGATGGCTTTGGGAAACCGCCCTCCCAGCATGCTGCTGATTAAGTGGCGGCTCTGGCCTGGGTTCAGGTGGGCTTCTGAAGGTTACTCAGTAATTACTGCAAATGAGGAAGACCAGCCTAGAATCAGCATGGCTGCTAGAATATCTTTAAGAAGTTGGCGGCACTGATGGCTTTGATAGCAGTACAGTGCAAGGAAAGAACAAAAAACCTTGTGGAATATGTGTGTTTAGAAACAAAAGATTTTCTAATTTATTTCTTTGTTCCAGATAAATCTAAGGACACTGAACATTTTGGTCCATGAAAGTGTGATTCAACCATACAAAATGACAAGAACAGTACCTTTCTTACTCTTTCAGTACTAAAAATACTAAATCCTAAAAGAAAGCAAGTTATGCCAGGTTTTTAAGATAAGATTGGAACACCTTCCTACAAAATGAGGCAGGCAAGTATCTCTCAGAAAGGTTAAAGTCACTAGTGAGCTATGCAAGTTTTACCCCACGACTGAATCGTGTTTCTAATCCCATATAAAAATGACCCATCAGTGTGGGTCCCAGAGGAGCCACTCAGCTTGATTTCAGTCAGGCAAGCTGATGTGATGGCAATAGCAGCCATTTTTACAGTTTAGAAGAGTCACTGTTACCTCACTGTGCTTGAGGCATGGATCCAAATATTCTAGGTCTGAAAATGACCGACCTTTCCACCGTACCAGTGTAACCTCTGCTCACTTGTTTGGTTTCAAAGCCTGCGTTATTTCCATGGCTGGCTGTTGGCACCATCCATCCCAACCCATGGCTCCAGTTATGCTTTTTGCTCTCCTTCAGGCTGTGGCTGCTAAAATCATCCCCATAACCTCCTCCCAGCAAAGGGGGTTTGTCCAGCCAGATGAAGTTCCTGGTCCTTGTGGCCTCGTGGACATCAGCAATGGTGCAGAAAGGGGGTGGCTTATTGGAGTGGTCCCTGGATGTAGGATTGGTTTCTGCCATAGCCTGAGGTAAGCATAACAACATTAGGATTTTCCTTGGGAGCTGAATGGCAGAGGACATGTCAGGGACACCCAGCTGCTGTGGCCAGTGCATGGTCACGAAGGGCAGGGACGGCCCCCTGGGCCTCCTGGGCTCAGGGACCGCCTCAGGAGCAGCAGCCCAAAGCCCTCCTGGAGTAGAAGGGTGTTTTCAGGGCTTCTGGGGGTCCTATCATCCCCATGTTAAAAATGGGGCATCCCCCTGTGTCCCACTGCCAGCTCAGCTGGCCAAGTCTGGCAGTCAGACTAGAGGATCATTTTAGGTCCTTTCCAACTCAACTATTCTATATTTAATGCTGTACATCTCATCTGATTTAAGATGGCTACTTTCAGATGAGAGGAATCGTGTCCTAAAGGCACCTCTTTTTTCCCAGTGAAAGAGCCCTCTAAACTCAGGTGTAGATACATGTCAGAGTTGATCAGAGGAATCACATACCTGGTAATTTGAATCACCAGTTTTACCAAGGATACAAGTTAAGTATCTCACTTATAATAGTAAGATACTATTTTTAAAATAGCGATGCTTAAACTTGTTCTGCTTTTTCTTTTCTTACTGCTTTTCATAGGAAAGGTCCATTTTCATTGGTTAGAAAAGCAGTTAAAACGAATGAACACTTCATGCTCAACCTGGTATTTGTTGTTTCGGAGGGTTTTTTAGCCAAAAAAGACATGGACATCTAGAAATATTTATTTAAGCAATTAAACAGTTTAATGTTTATCCAGATTCTTTATGTTTACATTTCCTCATCTTCAGGAATGGCAAATGAAGCATTTCTTATTTACTAAATTGTCATTTTTACTGGGGATTTTATCGAGCTGCATTTGGTGGAAACTGTAACTTGACCGTTTTCATAGTAATCAATGAGGGATGAAATCAATGGGAATCAAACCCTCTTAAGCCTATGCTGTCTTCTCATGCCTTTGAAAAGTGGGTGCCCTTTCTCCAAGATCTGATCCTGATGAAGGATAGACTTTGTTCAGTGATTACAACAGGGAAATCAATTTTCTTGCCTTTTATTTTTCCCCCTTTTTCAGCTGTCTCACACATTTCTCAGCAGTGCAAATGAAGTAAAGATTCTTCCTGCTCCTGTGAGCTGACTGAAATGCTCAGGGCAAATTCAGGCAACTTTTTTTTAACGTACAACAGAGTCTGAAAGTGCTTTCAGTCAGGAGAAATGTAAATATCAGAACTTGCTCAATTGCAAAGACTGAAAATAATGTAAATATTTAATGTAGTGCATGACTTTGCAACATATTTATAAGGTGAGCTGACCTCAAAAGCTTCCTTTGCTACATATAACTAAAGAATAGCACCTTTTATCTCATTGGACTTCAAGGGCTGCTTATTGATTCAGAATATTTTTAAAGTGTACCTAAATAGTTTTCAGGTATTAAATCTTGGCCTTAATGTAGGGTGTTATAAAATCAAATGTAACTTTAAGCAGGCCTATTTTTCTATAATAAAAATATGTTTAAATAGGAAAAAATACTAGCTGCCATAAAGCAGCAAATGTTATCCATCCTGTTAGAATTGTTTAAAAATGCATCAGATTTATAGGTTATTTTGGCTCATGCAAATTAAAATTCATCAGGCTGGCTGAGGCTGGTGATGCCAATAGCCTGTGTCCTTCCATCAAAGAGACCAAAGGTCTGTTAGTTAGATGATGAGTTTGGTCTGGGCATTTCAAGTGTAGAGACCGACTGAGTTGAAGTCCTTAGAGAGTGAGGCCATTTGTTGCCTCAGCCAGCAAAATAAGCGTTGTGGGAGCTGATAGAATGGCCATGAAAAGCAGAGGTGGTTTCCTTGACTCCTAGGGTTATCAGAATCCCATCTTCTCAACAGGGGATGGTTTCCCAGGTTGGAAACCAGTGCAGCCCACGTCTTCTTTTGAAGAACAAGGAAATACCTTGTGTGAGTCTTGGTGGCTTGTGCAAGCAGGTAGGTGCAGAGCCTACCTGTGTATTGTTCCTGTGACTGTGGCTTGCCTCTTCTGCCGATGCACCCTGCCATCCAAAGTTGTCCTCACCACCTTCTCTTCATCTTCAAGGAGCAGCCTGGGCATCAGGTGATGCAGCAGCACCAGCCAAGAGCTCTCTGAGGCCCGTGTGAAGCAGGGAGGAGAGGCATGTAGACTGTAGAAGAGGATGTATGGGTCATGGAGAAATCTCCTATGTTCTTTGTGCAGCAAAAGCAGCATTGGTAACACCTAACACAGCTCAGTCACACTTGTCCTCATGAAGCTTGATTCACTTTTTACACCGCTGGTGCAACAGCAGGTGGGTAGATGGCCTAGAGGAAGTGAGAGACTCAAGCTGAGTTATTCAGCAACCTCCCAGTCTCCTCTTGAGCTGAGATATCATTTGGGGCCTCTGCCCTGAGGGCAAGAAGATTGTTATGTCTGGAGAAAATACTGCTTTTCTTTGCAGAGATTTCTCTTTAAGAGAAAGGTGTTTCGAAGAAAAGTTAAAACTCAGCATATTAAGCCTGCCTCAAATGGATGTGTCACTTTTATTGGAATTCTAATTAAATATAGACTCATAAAAAGTATACCTTCCCAATTTAAATATGGCTGGCTCTCACATCTATATGATTCCAAAACTTATGACGACAGATTAATGACTAAGCTGAAAGTCTGTCATAACCTGGTAGGATAAAGCTAATCCAAATCGACTATATGCCATGATTTTATGACACAAAGTTATTGAAAAGTACAAGAATAATTAAGTGGAAATATAATAGAGGAAACATTTTCTGAGCTCTGGCATTGTGGGCAGAGCCTGCCACCTGATATGGTTGGTTAGAATAGCGGGTCTAGAGTAGTAACACATTTTTATGCTACTTTTTAGAGAGACTGGCTCAAGTAGTCCATCACTGAAATTCATTCTGAAGAAAAAGCGTGACAGCTTTGGCAGTTATAAAACAGAAGTGCCTTGTTTAACTGGGTGACACTAATTATAGGTAAGAGCTCTATAAACACAATCCTTTGTTCTCTGGAGGCTGGGCAACATATAATCAAACTCTGGCATAACAACAATGTCGTCTATAAATAAATAGAAAATAGCTGCACTTGTTTAATTGAACACAGATAAGAAAACAAGTTAGGACCACTTAAGCTTATTTTTCTTGGTGGTCTTTTTTCTTCTTTCTTTTTTTTTTCAACTATGCTATTGAAGTGGTCTTTGGAGTACCTCCATCTGTGGGTTTCTGTGGCTAGTCATGTACAGGATCAGGTCTGCACTGATCCAAGCTAGTCAGCTTCATAAATTCAAGGTAGCAATTTTGGTCCAAATCTCTCTGTCTGCTTTAGATTGGCTACAGGTACAGCATAGATGCTTGGGCTAATGATTACCAAAGTCAGAGGCATCATAGTCATATCAGCGTTATGTGCTGCCTGAAGCGACATGTCCTAGTGTGAGGCTGAACTCACAGCTTACATGTGGTTTCAAGACAGAGCCAGGATCGGTACCCCCCATGCAGACACACCAGCTTATTTAATACTGGCTGGGTTTGCCCACCGTGTGCCTTTCCCTTGCATGGGGGAGATGTGTGCTAAGTGGTGGTGTGCTCTTGCTTGGAAGTAAGAGTGGACAGGTTCAGATGTCTCTTGGTGCAGAGAGATCAGACGTTAAGATTATTTAATGGCAAGTATTATATAAACTACAGGTGAGATTCAGCTCCACTATTCTGTGTATCTGAAACATACACAGAGCTCATCAATGCTATATTTTTCCAGTTTTCTCTGTAGTTGGTGGAGCAAGTGGTGCTCTTCTAGAGGATAAATTACCACATAAGTAGCAGACACATATGCTGTGCTGTGTTGCTATTACAGAACAGGTTTTTAGTTAGTTGAAAATGCCTCAAGTATTGTAGGTACAATGTGCTTTGTCATCTCTTTACACACTATTTATGACATCAGGCCTTAATATATTTCAGATACTTTGTTACAAATAATGTTTTCCCTACTGCCATACTGACTCACAAATGTAGAACCAAAGAAACAATCTAAAATGTAGAAGTGTTCTGGTTTGGGATTAGGGACATGTGTTCTGTATAGAAGAAGTATGTTTGGGATGGGTGAGAGAAATGCATGCAGCAGAGGTCAGGGTGCTAAGGTCAGGCTCCCTTGGCAGGTGCTGAGGCACTGTGGTGCTGAGTACAGCACAAGCATCCATAGATCAGGCTGGACTTTCCCATGGGGCAAATGTTCCATCACCCAAATGTGGAGTGAGGGAACAGGGATGCTGCTCCCATTCAGCCTTGAAAGTCTGAGCTTAAACCATTTCTTACCATTTCTGCAGAAGGGCTGATCTCAAGTCACTGTGAAACACCTCTCTCCCTCAGAGCCACCTTTCCTTTCACCATATTTTGGAAGTCGACCTGCAGATCTCTGTGGTGGTTGTGAATCAGCATGTCATCCCACAGTGGGCTCCTTGGGTGAGGTAGTTTTTTGGAGTGTGAATAAAGATGGCTGAGGGCTACATTTATGAGATTTTTGCAGTCTACCTCAGTGGCCTGTTTTACTGAGGGTGGTTTCCATGTGTCCTTTTATTCCAAAACCCATCCTATAGGTCAAACTGCCTTCTAATAAGTTGGTAGCTGCTCTCTTGTAAATAATGTGAACTCCAACGATCTGGATATTTTCGCAAGTTGTAAATTCAGTCATGACACAACTGTGCTGCTGACACCACTCTGGACAATGGTAGGAGTTTGCTTTCCCTCAGCTTCTCCTTCCTGCCTCCCCATCAAATCTGCTATGGCTGTTTTCCCCTCTGTGTTTCACTGAGGAGCTGGGCCCCCAAACCCGGCAGAGGAGGGTTGGGGCAGAGAGTGTCCAGATGTGCTGGAGAGCGGTGGGCCAGGGGACAGAGGTGTGGGAGCAGGGATATGGGGAGCAGGGATGCAGGGGGTGGTAGTGTGGGGCTGGCAGTGCAGGGATGCGGGGAGCGGAGATTTGGGGATACGAGGAGTGTGGGGACGTGGGGAGCAGAGATGCAGGGAACAGGGATGTAGAGATGTGGGGAGCAGGGATGCGGAGAGCGGAGATGCAGGGAGTGGAGATGCGGGGATGCAGGGAGTGGAGATGTAGGGATGCAGGGAGCAGAGATGTGGGGATGCAGAGATGCAGGGAATGGAGATGCAGGGAGCGGAGATGCGGGGAGCGGAGATGCGGGGATCAGAGGGGCAGAGATGCAGGGATGTGGGGAGCAGGGATGCAGGGAGCAGGGATGCGGGGATCGGAGATGCAGAGATGCAGGGAGCGGTGATACGGGGAGAGGCGGGGAATGGAGATGCAGGGAGTGGAGATGCGAGGATCAGAGATGCGGGGATGCGGGGAGCAGGGATGCAGGGAGCGGGGATGCGGGGATGCAGGGAGCAGAGCTGTGGGCCGCCAGCAGCGAGGCTATCCCCCTCTAGAGGGCGCTCTCCGCTGAGGAATGGCCCGGGCGGCAGGGCCGCGCCAGAGGCACATTCGCTCGGTTTCCCTCCCGGCCATTCAGAACGAAACGCGCCCGAGCCCCCTGGAAGCCCTCCGCTTCCTAAAACAACTACACAGCGCTACGGTGCCCCGTGTACCAAGGAGCACTATTGCCCCTGCACCCTAACCGTGCCCCAAATTGGGGTAACTCCTCACGACTTCAGTTCTTCGCTGGAGTATGGTAGGTCGGTACCTGCCTCAGACAGGCGCTCGGAGATGCTGTTTGAGCGGCGATACGAGCTGTGGGATGTCAGTGCTGGAGCAGATGGGCCACAGGCAGCGTCAGCAATGAAATGCCACGGGGTTTGTGTAGCAGCTTATGCGTCCAGCACGTTCAGCGTGAGCCGTGAGGTGAAAGGCCGAGCGGCGTTAATTGCAATTGCAGGAGCGCAATTGGCATCCCGAGTGCTTTCCTGGGATCAGAAAATGGGCTTGTATCATTAGGGGTGAGGGAAGAACATAGGCAAAGGTATTTAATAAGTTAGCTTTAAAAAAATAAATATATATTGCGAGCGGGTTTTCATGCCTTTGCAATTACTGTACTTAAATTACCAGATTTATCCCTCTTTTCTGCAGATGCTTTACCAACTTTTCAAATAACTGATGCTCAGTTTCTTTTAAATGACTTACTGCTGAGCAGTAACAACGTTTTAGGATAATTTCATTATAAGACAGAGCCAAATTAGGTGGCTTACTCTTAGAAAAGCTGAAATAACTGAAGTACTGGGAGCTAGGCAGCTTGCAAAAAGTGTGCTTGTTAGAGCTTTGCAACATGGAAACAAACATGAAGTTTTACGTGTTCTTCCTGTATTATTGAGTAGTATATTTTAAAACCCCAGTTTGCCCTGGAGTTGTGAAGAACATTAAATATGTTTGCCAATTGGAAATATGGCTGTTTACTTTAAGTGGCACCTGTAAATTAAAAAATAGATAGAAAATCAAACTGAAAAGAGAAATTAATTAAATTTAAATAAGCCTGAGTGAATAAGCTCAATAGCTCGCTCACATGAAAAAGCAAGGGGGCAAGAGCTTGTTTGCTGGAGACTTTTTGGCCTCCCCGTGTAGCTTTTAGCCTGACATTTTTAAATGGTGTAAATACTTAAAAGTTCTGGGTATTTTCAATTACTATTGTTAGACAGAAAACAAGCTCCAGTTTCTTCAAACCTTATTTCGTTGAATGTGTCTGAGTCATAGGAAAAGTAATTCCATCATGTCTAGAAACTATTTTTATTCAGAGCACTTGTCAGGAAAGAAAATAAACAAGTATTAGTTCCTGCCACCATTCATTTCAGAACAGTTACAACCGATATAATTAGGTCTCAGATTTTTTTTTTTTTTAAAAAAAAAGTCTGAATGAAAAGATATAAGATTATACGTGTCAGTTGCTGAGCATTTGGCATGAACAGCTTTTCCAACACTTGCTCTGGTTATTATAAGGTTTGAGTTGTAAATGACTGCATTCAGCTGCAAACCTGTCAGGTTGGAGAGCTTTTCATTAAATGTTTGATCTAGAAATTTTTAATCAGTGCACAAATAAAGCAAATTATTAAAGCACTACATCAGCTACAGTATATGTAATTGGGATGAACGGGGTGATGTAACTGGTGGGGGAACAGCACAAGCATTCTTAACAGAAGGCCTGGAGCTACAGAACTTGTTACCACTGGAGATGAAACAGAGCTTGAGTCTTAACCTGTATCTTGAAAATGGTAAGATGCACCTATTGAAGACATTCACAGATAACCCAGTGATATATCATGTATGTTGTACAGCTTCACTGGAGAAGCTGGGGAGGGATTACCTTCTAGAGCACCTTGTGTTTGTGAAATAACACTGGGATGCAGTGTGTGCTAAAAGCACAGCGGATTTTATTTCTGAAAGGAAAAATGAGCGGTTTATATTCTCAGGTTTTCACCACTCTTTTCTTTCCTAGGTGAAGGCAAGTCTGTAAGATCTGCTTTTTGAAGTTATCTAATGAAAACTACTTTGTGGCTTCAGTTCATGAATCAGGGGTTGTAGTTACAACTGTGCTGAAACCAATGGACTGCTCTGACTTCTGTGGGTGAGGCTCCGATACAAATATTATTAACAGTTCAGCTTAAAAACAGAAGTTCTTTTAGCTAGTCTGGTTATTGAAATTTCTGAAAATGCCAGCACAAGGTATTGCAACTAGGATAACAGTTAAAAGGGGAGCTCATTTACATACACCAGATTGAAAACCAACACCACGTAACACTCAGACACAGTGTTACTCTGCACTTCCTAGCAAGTTTTTTAGGCTGGTTTTGTTTGACATTTCCATCTAGGCTATGACACAGTATTTCTGGTTTTATTTTTAATTTTTGTTCCCTGTCTTTGAAGAAATCAGTTTCGGGAAGCTAACACAAAAGGGGGGAGTTACATTTTGCTCTGAAGGCTGCAATAAAGCTAATGTTTCATGGCATGAAAAGCCTGCCTTATGTCACTCTATCAGTAGCTGGGGGCAAGACTGTTTTCTGCAGGCTGTGTGCCTGAAGTCAGCAGCTGAGGTAGGTCAGTGAGTATTCCCATCGTCAGGCTCAGGGGTGAAATCTTACCCCCATCTGAACCACTAGAATTTTTACTGTTGTTTTCAGAGGAGCCAGAACTATGCTTTGAAGCATTAGATTTGGCAGCAGCAAGGGATCCCAGCAATCCCTGTTATCACAGGGGTTACATGCCAGCCAAACGCCTCTCGGCTTCGTGGTGGACTGTGTGAACCAACTTCTGCACATTTTCCTCTTCAGTCCCAGATGTGACAGAGGTAGAGAAACTCAAGCTCTGCTTCTGATCTGGAGCTTCATAAGCTCTAAAACAGCAGGAGGAGAAACGCATCTTGAAAATGCAGGATCTGCCAAGGTTGAACACAACGCTTGTGACAAAAACCTCAGTGGACAACCAGATCTGGCTTTTGGTCTCTAGACACACGTGTTAGCTAATGCTCCTCACACCTGGAAGGCACCAGACTAAAAAGAAAACAATTTTTGTTCAAAAATCAACTTGTAGCTGCCAGGCTTTGGTGGTGTTCCCCTGCAGGGTGCAGGGCCTGGAGGTGTTGGAGCACCGGTCACAGGGGCAGGAATGGTGCTGGGGGGGCTATTATTAGTTGTCCTTGGCAAATGTGCCTTCAGTGCTTTGTAGGATAAGGGGATAAAGAGGTTTCTTTAATTGCTTTAAGATGGAAGCTGGTTCTGCTGCGGTGCCCTGGGCTGCAGGCAACCCCACGTGTAGCTGCACAGTTCACAGCCCCACCGGGGATGCTCTGTCTCCCACCCAGTGTGTCTTTCTGCGCTGTGGTGGGGACATAGAATGCACCTAATACAATCTTCCCTCCCTTGTAGCCTCTACAGCTGCTGTACCTTTAAAAGAAAAAGTTACTTTTTTTCCTTTTTCTTTTTTTTTTTTAATTTTATCCTTTGCCTTTCGAACAGCAATTTATATCCTGTGTGCCTTATCTCAGGTAAGATAAAAATAGTGGCTTCGTTCCATCAGCATAATCAGTTGTGTTAATATCTCTGATTGTAGGCTTGGCTCAGGGTTTGCATTACCCCATACAGGCTGTGTCTGTGCAGGCACAGTCTATAGATACTTTTAAAAACTACCAAACATTTAAAAAAAAAAAAATCTACATAATGAGACTGCAGTTTCTAAGAGCTGTTTTAAAACAAAAAATAAAGATGTTTTCCTTCAGTTTGCAATAATATTTAAAACTTATCTCAAATTGAACAACTTAGTGTGTTTTGTCTCATGTCTATATTGGTTTTTAGGCACACCCTAACAAAGTTCAAGCTAGTGCTTACACACACAGAGAAAAGTGCCCAGTTCCAGAGTGTGAAAAACTGTCCTGTGTTTCTCTATATATGGTAAACAAAAGTATAATTAGATGCTAGCGCTCGCTGTCTTTGAAGAAGGATGTCTTTGGTATGGCCAAGTATCTAATAATATCCCTGTAAATTCTGATCAGTTGTATTTCTTCTCTGATTCCCTGAAGATGTCCCCACATGCCACATCTCATGGCTATTTTCTGCTTTGCTTTTGAGCCCAAGGCTCTCAAAGGAAATTAAACTCCTTAGGAAAAGCTCGGCTCCCTGTTCCAAAATTACTCTTGTCCACAGTCTTTTTCTTCTAGAAATATTTAATGGCAACAGACTTCTAGACAAACTTTCTCTTTGCAGTTTCTTTCCTGAGCCACCAATGACCTCGGCATTTATCTGCTTGTATATTTTAGTAACTCACAACATTTCTTCACTGTCTCTGATCGTCTTACCTGGTGTGTCCTGTCTGTCCTCCCCGGTAGGGAAAAACTGGGATGTAAACACTGAGTCAGCAATTAATAGTAAAACTTGTATGAACATCACTGAGTGTAGGATTTCACTGTTAAGTCTTTTTCCCCTTGTGTTTCCAGCAGGCTTTTTGCCATCTCTTAGGGCTTTCCACAAACAAATTGATGTCTCAATCAGGCTCAACTGTGTTCTTTTGTTTACTCTCCTGTGCACAAAGGCACTGTGACATTTCTGTGTTTTCCCAGGTATTTTTTTTTTCCTAAAGAAAACCAGCTCTGTTGCTCTCTGGCCATTTAGTTTCCATTCTCACCCAGTGATCTTTACAGCGCTGTTCATTTCATGCTACCTTGTGCTGAGTGTCATCGGATCGTCTGGCAAGAGTTGTGTTCGTTTTCTCCCCTGACATTAGCTATTTATCTTTGCTACTAGAACAATACTTGGGACTGTGTAGAGTTACAGCTTCAGAAAAACAAGTTCTCTCTTCTTCCGTGATGCACCTGTATTTCCTAAAGGTGTTTCTAGTCAACCTTGCTATAGTTGAATGATTTTTAGTGGTGCTGTTTGCTTAAAGGAGGTAGGTATTCCACCCTGGATATTTAAGTGCATTCATCTTTTCTAGCAGCAGAGAGAGAATGTGGAAAACTGTTTTATTTCCTATTCTGATTTCTCTTCATTCTCTTCTCTTCAAGTTCTAGCTGTACAAGTGGGGATGATGGGTCCTCAGTGCCTGATTCTTATGGTGATTATTCAAGTAAAATTCCCTTGAATTTAAGGTGGACTTTTATTGAGCCGTAAGGATGTGATTTAATCTCTATGTTTATCTGTTATTTGCTCATATAGAGCACCCCATCCACCTTGTCATTTATTGACAGGTCCTTGAGAAACTTTCATGATGTCAAATATACTGGGAATTTACTTTTATTGTTGCTGTTATGAATGAAACACATCGCTTCCAAAAGAAGGAACTGATTTACTGTCTCATTCTGTAAGGTAAGTCTGAATTGGAATTTCTTGTTCATTTACATAACATCTTAATTTGGTTGCTAGCGTTGCTCTGGAGAAGAGAGGGCTCCAGAGTGACCTAATTGCGGCATACCAATGCTTAAAGGGGTCCAACAGGAAAGTGGGAGAGGGGCTGTTCACCAGGGAGTGCAGTGATAGGACAAGGGGAAATGGCTTCAAGCTGAAAGAGGGTTGGTTTAGATTAGACATTAGGAAGAAATTCTTTACTATGAGAGCGGTGAGGCACTGGGAACAGGTTGCCTGGAGAAGTTGTGGAAGCCCCATCCCTGGAAATGTTCAAGGCCAGGTTGGATGGGGCTTTGGACAACCTGGTCTAGTGGAGGGTGTCCCTGCCCATGGCAGGGGGGTTGGAACTAGATGATCTTTGAGGTCCCTTCCCACCCAAACTGTTCTGTGATTCTATGATTCTATTTGCTTCAGTTGTGTCCAAATAAGTGTCTTATTTGTAACTTCGTGTAATCTGTAAGAAAAACCCCTCTCCTTGGAGTTTTCACTGCACTTCATGTACCTTGCATTTTAGAAACTCTGGGCACCCTTTTTAATTTGCCCCACTTGACTATTAAATTACAAATATATCTGTCTTTGGAGCATACAGCGTGCTGCTTGATCCCTGAGAGGTGGGGGAGGAGAAGAGGAAATCAGGGTTCATGCCATACACTCTGTGTGTTCACCTACTTCTCGATTTTCTGCCACTTTCATGTGCCATTTCTTCTTTTTCATACTACTGTGCTGAAGTTTGGAGGCAAACCTAATGCACTGCAAAATAAAATGCATCACTTGCAAATATTTATCTGTCTTGGGTTTTTGCATTATCATCTAAGATTAATTTATGTCTCCATTTCGGAAGTGAAGATATTAAAATGTTTCTCCTTGTCAACCAAAGAAGAATATGTACAAAAGCAACTTGCAAAAGTAACAAGTGAATCGTTGAGAAAGAGTTAAAACTGATGCATTTTTTTTAATGTCACATATAAAACATACTTCGAAAATCCAATCTGGAACTCACCTACATACAAGAACGAGTTTTGTAAATGTTTTTCTAGGAGTAACTAGGAGAGGCATTAATGCCCGAGTCTCAAGTCTCCAAAATATTTGCAAACTACTCCAAGTAATTTTTTTCCAGTGTAGTCACTCATTGGACCCTGCTACATTTTAATGATTGATTACAGACACGGGATGTAATGTTGGCCCCACTGAATCCAGGGGAGTTTTCCTATTGACTTCAGTGAAGCCAGAATTCTACCCATGGATTTACAGCAGCAAAACGTAACAAACCCGATTCTGTACTTCAGCTAAAATAAACCCCATGACACATTCTGTGTTACAGGAAAGAAAGCAAGGCTGGACCCTTTCTAAAATGGGGTTTGGGCATCTATAAGCTTTTGATTAAATGAATGTTTTTGCACCTGCTGGGGTAAAAGTAATGAAAAGCCAAGCTGCTGCCCTTGTTTTGGTATGGGTATCTAATTTTATAATACGTGCTGTGGTGGTTCATCCTAAATTTAAAAGAAACCCGGAAGTTAAAGGTTTTTTTCATATACACTAGTAATATAAGCTCGATGTCACATGTGAAAGTACCATGTAATTTATATAGGCATGATGTCAGCAGTATATTATGTAAGTTCTTAGTGGCAGACGAGGTTTAGTAGCGCAGACTGATTCTTGGTTTACTTAATGTGACTTTTAGTCACAGAATCACGGAATCACAGAATCGTAGGGGTTGGAAGGGACCTCGAGAGATCATCGGGTCCAACCCAATGATTTTCTTCTCAACCCAATGATTTTCTTCTCAAAAAAAAGGAAAAAAAGAAAAAGTATTTTAACCCTTGGGCCGCTCTGGCTTTTTCTTTCTTCCTGAAAAGGCCGCTTTTTGCCTGTATCTAAACCAGATCACACCAAAAGAGTTAACGACTCTCTTTACCGCTGGTTGTGTGAAATGCTGGCAGTGCTGCATGGCAGCAAACACTTCCTCCTGTGGCACTGTCACACTTCTGAACTTTGCTATTGCATGGGAACGGCTGGAGTTCTTCCTCATCATCTCCTTCTCAGCTTTTCAGCTGGCAAGTAAGGCCGAAGCTTGACTTTCCCTGCACAAAGCCTAACTAAGCAGACTATGCAGAGACTTTTAAAAGGGGTTATAAATCCACTAAAGTGAGGGGAGCTGGGCCCTGCATTACAACCCCTCTGCGGCCCTTACCCATGGGAAAGGAAAAAAGCAGTCTACACCTTTACCCTTGACTGATGTAACTTGAGGTTCTGTGGGACTTCTCTCTTAGGACAGTTCATGTATTTCCCCCCATCTCTTGGGTTGAGGGAAGCGTCAGTGCTAGTAGAAGCATTGGAAACAGAGTACCTGTGGATTCTCATGCACAATTTTTTCTCCCCTTCTGTTTCAAGCAGCAAAAAGCTGGATGTGAGTCATATGAAGGTGTGAATGAGCCATCTTTGTAGCACATTTAAAAGGAGGAAGAGCAACCTTTGTTTCTCAGACATTCTTGGCATCCCCAGGAAGGGAGCTACTAAGAGAGAGTCTGTTTAAAAAAAAATTAATTGCACTTAAAATATCTGTAAGATCTTTTTGCCACATGACTCCATGATTTTTATGCATTAATGCAGCTGTTATGTTATTCCAGACCATTAATAATCAGAGATGTGACCAAATAAGGCAGATTATAATTTGTGGAAGAATTTAGTTTTTTTCCATCCTGCTTAAATATGATTTCTAAATTAGACTCTCAAAAGCATATAAAAATGTCCTCTCTTTTACCTCTTATTTCTCATTCTGCTCCTAAGTCTAAAATACCCAACAACCCAGACAACAAAAAACAAATCCCAAAGCTCAATCAAACAGCAAAAATCTATACAAACCTCTAGACTGGAGCTATACTATCCCAAAATCATGTATCAAATCAGTCTTCCACATTCATGCTCTAAACAATTAAATTATAACTACGAGCATTCCAACAAGCATAACATCAAAAAGGTTAAATTAAATATAAAAGAGGTCATGCAGGAGCTCTATGGGGGAATAATAAAGTGAATAATTTTGTGACTCCATCCCCCCAAAAAAGCATGAAACAATCTTGTCTGAGTATGGAGGAAAGAAACTGCTCTTCGAATTGTGGATACAGGAGGAAATATAAAGTCTGCCTTTCTTACCTCCCTGGAATAGCCCACATGGCACACGGCCACGATGAAGAGATTGTTCCGGTGTCTGAGGTAAGACCCACTGGGGGAACCACCATGTACCCACATGTGCACAAAAGGTGAGGAGTTAAATGACATTGCATGTCAAAGCTGAGAGAACGTGTGCTCATCACAGGCATCAAGAACAAGCCCAGGCTGAGATGCAAAGGGGAGGAGGTTGGATGAACACGGTGTGCTTCCTGACACTCATGAGTGGAGCAAGAGAGACGATGAAGAAAAAGAGGAGAGAGAACCCTCCATCACATTTCTGGGCCTTGTTTCCTGGATGTTCTTATGGAGTTGAGGAGGCCAGCACACACCTTCCTGCAGGGATTGGCATCCATCATGGTCTTAGTCTGCATGAAGGGCTGTTGCTTCTTTATTCTCCTGCCCTTTCTTTTTATATGGCATGAGCATAAACCATGGCTCCTCTTAACTTTACCAAGAGTAAGGGGAAACATGGAATAAGACTGATTTTAGGTAACATGGGAAGAGCTACAAGCCATCTTTTTCAGTGTTGCTTCAAGCTCATTTAAATGTACATGATCAACATATCTTTAATATTGGTTGAAAGCCCATGGGTCTAGAAAAAGCCTCTTTCCTCCACTAGCTCTATCACTTCTCAGTAACTCACACTGGGTTTGTCCTGCAGACACTCAGCACTTTAGTTCAGACAGGGGATTATGGTGTTAAGTGATTTGATACTTCACAGGTAACTTCCCAGGAAATGGAAAAGAAGCAGCAATGTTTCTGGGCTGTGGTGAAACACAGGCAGCTCCTGTTTGGCTCACCCAGATTCGAGTCGCTTTGCCTCTGCAGACAAACGCTGTCAGAGAGAACACGAATCCCTTATTACAGCCATTCTCAGCATCACACAGTATTTGTAGGTGTGCCGGTGTCTAGGATGTCATTCCAAAATAGGAGAGACTTAAGATTTCAATTTGATGTTGTAAAACCCAGGAAGTGCTAATTAGGCTTCTTCATTTCTAGAAAACACAGAACTAATTAATACTATCATGGGACCAAACACGCTCCCATGGAAACCCACATGATGGATGCCTGCAGAAGAGGCAGAGCCCTTGAGCCCTTCTCTGGCAAAACAGTTTTTTGCACTACAAGAGCTCCCACTAAGACCTGGCTCCCTTTATGTTACCTGCTTCAGGCTGAGGAACGTCGTTAAAAGAAGGTGAGACCATCGGATGAGTGGGCGAGATGTACTTAGAGCGAAGAAGCAGAGCCACATATCCCCCAGGATGGTTTCACATCCTTGTGATCTATCACACTTCCTTTCCTCTCCAGCCCACTGGAGAAATGACAAGGCTGAACAGGAACGTCACATACCGTTTAAATCTCAGCTAATAGAAGTTGGGTGGGGTTTTTTTAATGCTGAATGCTACTTAACTTCTGGCTAACTCTACTTATTCTCCATTTTCTGTCTCAGCTTGAAGACTAATACGGTACTTCCTAGTGAGTCCCTGAAACCATAGAGACTACTTGGTTCCCTTGCTCATATCCCTTTCAATCTGTTACTAAAATAAGTAGAGATGAGAGCTGAACAGAGATGTAATAATTAAAGAATTAAGTGTTGCATTAAAACCCTCAGATTTGCATTTGTTCGGGATATCACTAGGATATATTAAATAGCATAATTTGTATCCCCTTTTAAAATGTATTTTACTATCACCATGGATTAAAGCGTATGTTAAGATCGAGAAATCAATTTTTTCCCTTACCATTTTATTTCTAAGGCTTCTCTTCTCTGTGACTAGTATAGATCTTCACTAAAGAGAGAAGAATGCTCAATTACCTTTTTTTTTTTTTAAAAAAAATAACTTTTTGCAGGTTGCTTCCCAAGATGAATGTGGAGATCTGAAGTGTTTAGTAGCATGGAAGGAGGTGAATAAATTACTGTTCGATTAGACTAAAAGATATTGCTGAAAAGTACTTGTAACGAGATAATTGCAAGTGCCAAAGCTGAGAGTAACACTCAACACTGGCAGCAGCTTAGTTAAACATGTGGTTAATGATGTTATAGGAAGAACAGGTATGTAAAATATTCAACTGTGCCAGCAGTAAATATTAATTTTATGTGACAGCAATAGTGTCTTACTGAGACTGATATTTGATGTACAAAACTCTTATAATTATTTTAATATCTCTACCTCCCAATGAATTTAATGATATGACAAAGATTTTAGGTGTTTGCTGAAACAGCACTACTGTCATTTACTATCAATCAAACAAAATGTCATTCTAACTCATTTCACTGCAGAAGTCTGGGTAGTCTTCATACCAATTAAGCTACTGCTGGAGAGAGTATGCTTTTCTTTTGGGGTTTTATAATTAAAGAATAAAAATGACAAAGACCTGTCTGCAAAACATTTATTAGAACATAGAATACAGAAAAGTACTTCAAGTAGGAATTTTGCTGTCAGAAGCAAGCAGCTTTATAAAAGCCTGCGTATAAAAATAGGACAGCATATGACTTTCTACCTTTAAATTATTATGAAACAACATTACAGATAAAACAGGTAGTGCCTCATGTAGTTGGTTGCTCAGTACTTTTCTTTCTAAGTTTCTTCAGTTAATAAAAGCTTTGCCAAGCTTTGAACCATTCAGGATGGAGTTTTCCATGCCAGGTGCCTGCCCTAGGCGGAAGTATTTTGGAAAGCTGCTTCCAAAATTCAATCATTCCAGAAATGGTAAGTTTCCTTGCCTGCCATTATCCCTTTTTTTCTTTTCTTTCTTTTTTTTTTTTTTTTAGTGGGAATATCTAGTTCTTCTGGAGCAGGAACTTGAAGCTCTGCAGAACGATCGTCTCGCTGTCACAGGAGATGCCTTTGATTAGCTTCTAAGATTTGCCCAAATTTGTCCCCAGTATAGAGCTCATTCTCAAGTTACGGCTTGTCAGCTGAGCTGTGGTAACTGACTCTGAGCACATTCCTCATTTGCTGAGTAAAATATGCTAATATAAACCACCTTTACAGGAGTTCATATTAAAGCGCTGTTCTTCACAGCGACAACATGCAAGCAAACATCAGCTCAGCTGGAAAGCAGCAACCTCATAGGAGGCAGGGGAGTTCCTCTTGTCCTGCCATCACCCCACAGTTTGCATCAAGAAAGAACTGAGCAATTATGTTTTCTCAATGTCCCTTCTCTGGTTAGTGTCCTCAGGCTGGAGGAGTGACACATGTTCTCCTCTGTGAACTGCTCAGCAACCAGGCACTGAAGTGAACGTAGGACAAGACAAAGCTGTATCTCTTGGTGCTCTTTTTCACATGCCCATTCAGAGATCAGAGCCGTTGCCTTAGGATGGAGAGAAGGCTGGTAACAGGCAAGAGGGAAGGAGAAACAGGCAAGGAAAGAGCTGCAAGAGGGAGGAAAGCAACAGGAGCAGAGAGTGACAAGTGAAGCAGAAGGTGGGCATGGGGGAAAGCAGCAACATGTGAAACATACTGCAGCACATTTCAACACAAGTAGAACTGTTGACTTTATTCTGTACTCATTCCCCGCCAGGACTACAGCTCATTTCAAGAGTCAAGAGTCTTCCCTCAGGACTCGAGACTCATTTCAGGAATCCAGAATCTCTTTGCTCTGCTGTCAGTGAAAACCAATGTAGCCACCTAGTAAAGCATTGTCACCACCCTCCCAGTGGCAGACACGCACAAACTGCTGCTGCAACCTGTCCATCTCTTCAAGTGACAGAGATCTGTCCAAATAGGTTATGTGGGATGTAAAGCTACTGATCTGACTAATGCAGTGCTTTTAGGATGTCTTTTTGCATGATGCTGCACAGGGCAGAAGGACATGCAGAGTATTCAAGTCAGGAACTTTAAACAAACTTTATTAAATTAAAGCAGGTCCAGTTATTTGCTTACTATAACCTGTGTACAATCACACAGGGTCTACAATGCCATTCATAAGAAAGCATCACCACTAGACTGATAACAAAGCCTCTGGCTAATACGTTACCTAGCATTTTGTTTGCTTCTCTGTCAAACTTGACATAACTGTTTCTTATTCCACAGGTACCTGTGGGGTTTGGGCCTGGTTATCCTTGACTGATATCTGAATTCTCCATTGCCAGTTCCAGTTTGGTCTCATTGAGAAACCTGGCAAAAAAAACCTGCTATGCCTACCTCAGGAAAACCCATTGATCAGCCACAGGCCTGGCCCTGCATCTGTAAAAAGTGTGAGTGCATAAATTGGATGATGAAATCTCAATGAGAGATGCAGAGCTGCTTCCCGCTCTTAAATCTTTTTGTCATGGCCTTAAATAACTGCAGTGTTTCTGTATGTTAAAACCCTTCCTGTGTGACAGAAGTAACTGCATTTATTAGTTTAGTCATCTCTGTAGTTTATAATTTCAGGACATATAGAGGTAAGGTACTTTGCACTTGGTATGCAATTCCCAAGGATAATACCTGACAAAAACGGAGGCTTACAGTGACAGCATCATTGAGCCTTATCCTAAGTAGCTAAATGAGTTCAAAACCTATCATCAGTCACTCATAGGATCAGCTTCTATCTGCTTAAAATCCTGCATAAAGTGCAAGTGAATTGTTAAAAGCCGAGGATGACTATTAGATAGCCTAATATAAACCTGCAAAAGAATGGTATTATTGGGAGTAGAGTGCTGTACTATTGGCATTTATAAATTATTTCCTGATTTTGGCAGTACATATTATATTACTCTCTCCTCCATTAATTGAGTATCAGAGAAAAACCAGAGAAAGCAGTATGTTGCAGCACCTAAGCCCCTGCCTCGAAACACTGTGGTTTCCTTACGAGTCATCCCCAGGCTGAAGTGCTAAAACGCTGCATCGAAATTAAGTCATAACTCCTGGCATGAATCAGCAGCTAAATCCAGTTAATTAGGACCTGTATGCTGGATAACTACAGCGGGGCTAGTTAAGTACTAAAGGAACCTCCGGACCCAGGTGCTGGAGGAGCATTAGGCTGAGACCGAGGAACTCCTCTTACTACAGGAAAACCCGGAAAAGGAGGCGCTGAGGTGGGAGCAGGATAGAATAATAAACTTGTCACCGGCCATCGTTCCAGAGAGCTATACACACATACTGTCAACTAGCGGCACAGCGTTAAGCCCTGAAAAAGACAAGAAATACCTAACGAAACGAGTTCGGAGTCTCTCTGGCTGCGCTGCCAGAGCCCCCGGGTCCGCTCAGCACCCGGGCCCTGCCGGGAGGACACGCGGGAGCCGAGCGCACCTGAGCAGGTGAAGACGCGCCCTCGTAGGGCTGCAGCTGGGGACCGAGGTGTCCAAGTGTCCCGCCCCCGGACACCGCGTTATTTATTAGCCATTCTCTCCGTAACCCCCAAGCAAACAGATGAGCTCGGGGCTGCGGGACCGGGTCCCGGCTGAGCGCGGGCCGCTCCTGCGGCCGCCGCTCGGCGGGGAGCAGCCCCCCGGCACGCCCGGAGGACCCCAGCACCGCCCCGCTGCGCGCCGCCAAGCTGTGACCCGGGGGAGGGACGCGGGGCTGGCGGCTCCGCACAACCCCATCCCCGCCCGCGGCGGACACGCGGCCAAGTTCCGGAGCCCTTTCCCGGGCCGCACGTCCCCCGGGTCTCGGTGTCCGCGTCTTCGTTCCCGATCTCCCCGTCTTCGTTCCCGATCTCCCCGGGCGTCCCTCCCCGCCGCGGGGCGACCCCCTCTCCGGGCCGGGCCGGACCCCAGCGCTGGGGGGGACATTGTTTCCAGGCTGACTCACCCCCGCTCCGCCTCCCGCCCCGCGCTGGCGGGGGTGCGGCCGACCGAGGCCACGCCCCCGCCCCGGAGCCCGGCAGCCCCCCCCCTTTAACCCCCCCGCTCTCCCGGCACGGACCGCAATGATTTAGAAGTTCAGGAATCCCACGTGACGTCACGGAGGGTGATGTAATGCTTCTCTAAATAGAACGTATTGTAACCGTCCCTCAGTCCAACGTGGTTCCTCCGGCCGCGCTGCCGGTCCCGTCCCCGCCGCGCTGGGCGGTAAGTTCCTAAAAATACGGGGCTGCCCCGGGAAGGCGCCCGGCGCGGCGCGCAGCACACCCCGCTGCACGGCTCGGTACGGCGCGGCTCGGCACGGCACGGCACGGCTCGGCTCGGAGCGGGGCAGCAGCGCCGGGGTGAGCGGCTGGGGAAGGGGCAGCCTGCGGCTGCGGGGGCTCTTCCCTCCGCGACTGCATCTGCTCCGGAGGCGGGAGCGCCAGCCGCTGCCGCGCCGCTGCCGGGCGCGGGGATCCCGCCGTTCCCCGTCCCCGCGGTGCCCCGCCAAGGCGGTGCGGGGAGAGGGGGCATGCGTGGCCCCCGCGCCCCGTGGAGGGTCGGGCAGAGCAGGGCGACGGGGGGCCGGGGGCGCATGGCAGCCGAGCCGTGAGGGGCAGCCGGGTTCCCCGCTCGCACCTCGGGGAGTTTGGGAAGTCTCTGCGCGCCGCTTTCTGGGATGGGATGCGATGGGATGGGATGGGATGGGGAGGCTGCCGCGGGGCGCACGCAGCACCCCGCTCCGCGCTGCCCCGTGCGGGGCGGGCAGGCAGCTCTCGGCGGAGGGGTCGCGGTCTCCCCGCGCCCCACGGGGGGCTGGACGGCTCCTGGCCTCTGCCTGCCCCGGCGGCACCCGGCAGTGACAGCTCGGCGGCGCGCCGCCCCGCCACCCCCTCTCCCCGCCGCCCCTAAACTTCTGGACAAGTTTCGCGGCGGAGCCCGGGCCCCAACCGAGCCGGGACCTGCCGGCGGTGACCGCGGAGCGGTGCGTGGCTGCCTTCCCCTGTCAGACACCCCGGGTGCCGGGCTGCTCCCGGCCCTTACGTCATGCTGCGGGCCGGTGCGGGGCTGATGCTCCGCTTCTGATGCCGTCGGGCCCGGGGTGGGGAGGGGGTGTGGGGGAGTGTTGACAAGGGCTCCACTCTGCAGCCCCGCTCTCCCTCTCCAGCCCCGCCGCTCCGCTCATCGCCCCCCTCCCCAGCTCCGCGCGCCCCGCCACTGTCCTCTCTTACAGGGGTCTCTCTCTCCCCAGCGAAGTTTTCAGGACGCTAAGAGCTTCTGGAGTGTAAGGGGAATACTTGCTAAACTCTGCCTGCTCTATTATTTATGTCCAAGCATGGTGAGTGATCCTTCATCTCCAGGGCTTAATATAAGCTTTACAGTCGGAAAGAGAGAGGTCGTTCAAAGATGGGGGTAGGAATAAAGGAAAATGAAATGTCCATATGGGTTGATTTTATTTATTTATTTATTTATTAAATCCAGAACGATATTAAGAGTATCTTTAAGCAGCAAGATTAGAAGATTTCCATATATTACCAGTAAGAAACAGTGCTTAGCTAGATGAAATTAAAGCTTGAGCGGAAGCATAATAATTGCCGCGAAGCACCTTGCTTGGGCTTCCCTTGAGACCGTGCAGTTTGCAGAGCGGTACCCGCTGCCTGCCACCAGCCTTTCCTTGTCTGGCCGTTCGGACAAGCAGCGCTGCATCAGGGAACAGTGCTGAAGGAAAACTTTTCTTTCAAGAAAACTGTCATGCAGAAATAATCCAGAAACTGGAGTGAAAGAAAATTGAGGGGTGGAAGGTGAGAGCCAAATGCAAAAATGTAGCGTAAATGGGGTGTGTGTGTGTGTGTGTGTGTGATGATTTTGCTGAAGGAGCTACACTTTCGGAAGGGGATGGTTTATTCTCAGTGTACAATGTTGGAAGTCCCCGCTAGGTATTTTGTAACTTTCATGTGGTGAATGAGGTTGTCGGTATCAAAAGCTTGAAATTCTTTATAAAAAATGGCTAAAATCCTTATTTGTGACTCCTTAATTCTAATGGGAGCTGTACAGGTCGCAAAGCACTAGGGAAAAGTGTGATTAATGATCAGTGATTAGTGATAAGTGATTAGTGGTTTTATTCAAACTGTTACCTCTGACCAGAAGCACACATCAGAGGATTAACAGGCTCTTTAGATAAATGCTCATTAGTGGAAGGGGGAAAGCAAAGATAATAGGCATGCACACAGGGACAACTTTCTAGGAAAATCATTCCTGTCTCTGGCATAATAAGCTCTATTAGCAGAAAGGCTCTTTAATTTAAAAGTTGCTTTTATCTTGTAAATCAAAGATAGATGCAGAACTTCGCTGCGCTATTATAACCTAAATTTTCCCATATCCACTAGATGTGGATTATCTCAGTAGTGATATTTTATTGAGAAAAACCCAATTGAATCTTTAAGAAACGGAACATTCCCAAGTGCTAAAGCCCTGCATCCCGAGGCATCCGCTCCCAACAGGCAGAGCAGAGCCCGCTGGCAGCGAACTAGATGGCGCAGTCCTGTTCTTTGTGAGTATATAGTCCTGGGTTATGAACTTAGCAAGTAGCAGCTTGCTAGGTGTCCTTCAACACTTACAACAAAGTTGATTCTGTGCTGGGTTGGAGGCTAGACAGTGCTACGAGTTTGTAGTCACATTTTCCACGTCAGTTCATCTAGTGAGTTAAGGGCTACTGGAAAAAGGAGTCTCATTTGCTGAAAGAAACGGTGAGGGAGAGAAAGGAGGAGAGAATGAGAGAGGGGCAAATAGCTACAACCTGCGACGAAACTCTTGATTGAACTGTTTTATACTGCTTTAATGAAGTGCAGTTCTGACAGCCTTAATTACTGAAGCCTAAACGCTCTCGGGAGTTTTTCCCCCAGCGATCACTGGCAAGTAAGGTGCAGGGTTTTTTTGTTCGGTGGTTTGGGGTTTTTTTTTATAATTTTTTTTTTTAAAGTCACTAAAAAAAAGAACAGTTGTCGTGGTGGTTGAACAAAACAAGGTGAACCTGACTGTGCTCTACAGAAAATGGTAAGGAGTCTTTTTTTATGATAACCGACCAAGGATTTCTTATTACTCTTTATTGTGAAGAACTGGTAGCTACTGCTGTCCATAGACTTTGTGATGTTTCTGCTGTCCTGTTAGCTGACACAAGATTTGTGTTTGTTTGCATCTGTGGAGATCACCAAAGTTTCAAAACTTTAAATGAAAAACTTTGGTGAAACAGGAAATAGAAATCATGAACTTAATGCAAGAAAAAGAAACTGCTGCCGTCTCCTATTGTTGCATCTTTAATTGGGGACTGCTAGGAGTAGTCAGGCTAAGGCTTACAATCAAGAAGTTTTGTATCAGCATATGAAACAGGCAATAAGCTCTGTCTGCCACTCTTGAATATTGGATGGCATTCTTCCAGGACTTAAAACTGCAGTATTTAAAAAAAAAAAATCATCTTTACACTTTTAGAACAATCAGAACCCTTTCCCCCCTCACCAAAATGCCCATCAATAGTTTAGCTTCAATTTATCAGACCCTACCTCTGCTAATTTACCCCTGGGGAATGTATATGGATGAAAAGAACAGACAGAAGCGAGATGGTACCTGTCGTTTTATTTACATCGCTGGTTATCAGAACGACCTTCACTCATCAAGTGTAATAGGTACTTCTTAATTTGATGTTCACTTCCTCACTTTGAGTATCTCTAAGCACGCTGCCATGGCTTACATCTATCCTGTGCGCTGCAGAGGAGTCTCCTGTAACAGACTGTTTCGGTGAGAGCTGGGGTTCACTCTGCTGTTGATAAGAGAGAGGCAGTCTCAGGGTGCCTTCAGAAGGCAGCTTCCACGTACTAAACCTTTCAGCTTCGTGCTGGCAGAACCTCTTGTGAGCTCAGCAAGTCTTGCAGAGTGATTTGAAACTTGGTTATTAACTTGTCTGCTTTGTGGCCCCCTTTAAAAACCTATCTCTGTGCCCCTGATCAAGGCACGGGGATCTTAAATACTAGAAGAGTTCCTGCAAGGCTGTTGTTGCTTTTAAAACAATTTATTCAAAGAAATCTCCTCTAATCCTTGTCATCCCGTGTCTCTAATTTCTGCCATCAGATAACTTTCTGGATTTTGCACAAACCTGTTGCTTTGAGGACTTATAACTATGTACATGTATTTGTAGCCATCTTGGAAAGCTTAATTTTAATTCCAGTGACCACCTTTCCTATAAGTGCTTTATTATGAGAAAAATATTTCTGTGCGGAATATTGTGATAAAAGGAGAGCAAAGCTGTTTTTTCTTAAAGTGTTTTTTTAATTATTAAGGATCATGTGATTTATTATTGGAACAAACCGGTGATTTTTCTCAAGGCCCACGAATACTGATTTTTCTTGTAACTCATTACAGGAAAACTCTGCTCAGTAGACACAGTTGCTGGAACCAGAGAGATGTGCATAAAGCAACAGGTCTCTCGGTTCTCCTTCATAGGTCCAGGTGATTCTGGCTTTGATTTGGTTTATGGTTATCTCACACTAACTAAATTAATAGGTAGACATATATAATTAAGATAGCTTATTTGGCTTAATGTTTCCTGCATAAACTCTTGGTGCAAGGAGTACGTGAGTCCCAGTGGACATACTTAAAATGCTTTGAGATTCTGTCGGTCCTGAGTCCTAATGGCAGGGCCGATCAGAGAGCCTGGTAGGTCACTGCCACTCTGCAGTATCTCAAAGCAATTCCTGTTTGTTTGTCCTCTCCTCTTCTCCATGCTGCATGCTATCTAACCCCTGAAAAAAACCCCCACCTTATTTCTGAGTAAATGATATCATGCTGCTCTGCAAATTCGAATGCTCTAGGGCTTGCAGGGCTCTAGCCCTGGAATAGTACTTTTAGGACTTCTGTGTTTTTTTGTGCCTTGAGAAATGATCAAAGTTGATCGCAAATTTAAAGCAACAGTTTGGAGTAAGAGCTGTGAAAGCACTTTTTCCTCTTATCAAAGTGCATATTACCATTCTAATTTACAGTTTTTAAGGTGTAGCATTCTCTGACACAGACAAAACAGTATCAGACAGTATGTTATCGTGCTGTGTTTGAACACCAGCCATATGACAGCAGTAAGTACCAAAATTAGCTGTTCTGGGCTTTACATTGAAACCCAAAGCATTGCTATGGAAATTTTTTTTGTTTGTTTTTTTTTTTGTTTGTTTGTTTTTTCTGTTATACATATAGCCAAAGAAATTATTTAAATTGTCTCAGGTGTGCATAGCAAGCACAACATAACACACATACACCAATTACTTTGGTGAAGGTGGTGAAAAGACTTGTTGAAGCCGATAAGCTGTTGTGTGTCTTCTTATATCCAAGGAGCTGTTCTCTTGGTTTGTGCACCAATTGTTTGCTCCCATTACGGCTCAGGTTAAAGGGGCAACCCGGACACTTAAAAATAATAGTACGTCTAGTATTTTTCACTGAGGTGTTATTTTACTCTGTAATTAAAAATATTGAGTGTCAGCGGTTTTTTTACTAGCCATCACATGGGAAATGCAGCTCTTATTTGCCCTTGGAGAGTTTAGAAAGAGTTGGTTGCCCTGGTTCATATGTTTCTAGATGATGAAATCGAATGCTATTTTATAAACACAAAGAGATTTTCCAAGGATTTTGCTGAAGGCTGTAGGATTTTCAAAGTAAAACATTGAAAGCTTACGACAATTTCCTTAGCTTAAAAGATGTTTTGCTTTTGGTTCTTGTTACCATCTTAGATTTTTTTTTTTTTTGAGAATTTGTTCAAGAAGTCAGTCCCTCACACAACCTCAAAATAAATGTCTGGAAACGTTGTCGTCAGCAGTGTTTGTCTGGGGGTCCAGTTTTAATTGTCTCCTCCTTTGAGGAGATAATGGATAGTGGAAGGGAGTCACAGATTGTGACACTATTGTGATTCCCTTCCACATAGGGCGATGTGAAGGTGTATGTTGCAGCCCTGCTCGGCCAAGGAGCTTTGCTCAGTCGGTGATAAAAATGGCAATGTCTTTAGAAGAAGCCAGGAGGAACGAGATTTGAATTTAATTGGGGGAAAATACTACAAATCCTCTATTACCTTTGCCAGCATCAGGAGCCAATTCTGCTTTTCTTTGGCTCTGACTGTTTTCATTGCTATTACTAGGGTACCGAGACCTCTGTTAGCACAGGAACTGGGCATGGTTTGATCTCACCCTCAACTCTCTACCCCACACAAACTCTGTTACAAACAGTTTTTATCACCTTTACGTCCTTTGCAGTATTTTCTCAAATGGCTTGCTTTGCTCTCCTTGCAGTTTCCTTCCTTGCTGAGGGCCTTGCTGTTGGGTGCCACCACACAGTGAACATTTTGATGCTGTTGAAGTTCTTGGTCCCGATCTCAGCATATTTTTGTGTTTTGAAGTTTTCTTCTGTCTGGGAATGTACTGAGCTTAAGCTGGTTATCCTTGAACACACTGCCTAAATTTAGTAGGTAAATTTATTTAATTAGGCTGATCTTCTTCTAATTTAGAGGAAGAAGTGGCCTTTTTACCTGTTTACTTTGTGGGCTTGTGCCTTCACTTGCTCTTTCATTCCATGTAAGGCAGCTTTGTTCATAGCCAGTTGTTTTTTGGGTTTTTTTTGAGCTGTTTGCAAGTACTCAGAAATTAATTTGGCTCATGTGAGAAATTAACCTGGACCACTGCTCCCTAGATTTAACGTCTGAGGTTTTTTTCTTCTGGCCAAATATGAGTAATGCCAGTTAATATGTAATGCTCAACACAGGGGGCTCTGTAGCACAATAAACAGAGTCTGAGATTGGGTTTAGGATGCGCTTGCATGGAGCAGCTACAGGAGTAAGCACTAAATTGAGATGTTACCGTGTTTCACTCTATTTTTTTCCCTTTATTGTGCTTTAAATCTTTCAGTTCTGGAGCGCTGAGTTGGTATGGTAATTACCTGTAGTATTCTGGCTAAGTAAGCAGCGGAGCGTTCTAAGATGTGGATGATGATATTAGTAGGTCACTCTGTTGTGCACTGATGCTGCAAACCAACTGCCAGTAATTCAGTCATGTGTGAACTAGTTTACCATTATTCCCAATCCAAGTATACCTCTCACTTAAATTTTTAGAAAAACCCTTATATTCAACAGCAACAGCCAGTCCCTAGGTGCAGACCTTCAAAAGGTGAATAGTAAATCATAGCTCCATAGGTACTATCTGAATTAATTTTAGCCGGTTGGTTAAATATGGACCTGCTTTTGGCTCTGGTTAGGTCAGTGAATGAGTTTGTCACTAAATATTTTTAGGAGCCCAGCAGGAACTCCAAAGGTGACCTGAGTGTGTGATGGCAAAGAGCCTGGAATTGGGCTTGTCCAGAAATGAGCGCTGTCTGTCTTAGAAATCTGAGCGTGCCAATAGCGCACTTACAGAACCTTCTCTTCTTGGAATGGCAGTAAAAGACAACCTGAAGAAACTAAAAGATGAGCAATGCAGGAAAAAAATAAAAAAAGATAATCAATGGCTTTGCTTTTTTTTACTCCCTACTGTTTAACTTCATTCCTGGGTGAATGTTTTAGGAAGAAGAAACCTTTATTAAGGTTCTGAGAGGATTTAAACCACCACACCGACTTCCATGCATGTGACTTTAAAACCCTAAAATGCTCCTTTTGCTGGTGATGGGAGAGGGAGGGGACACACACACATTTGCACATTTTTGTTAAGGTGGAAGAGATCAGGATAAGCATCTGTAAGAGACTTCCATGATTTCCCACAGTGTGCACAAAATGAGGGAAAAGAAGAGATTAAAAACAAGTTAAAAACAAGTTAGGGAGTTTTCCTTCTTTCCTCGTTTCCATGTTTTTAAGTGTATATATGTAGCACTTAAAGGCTGTCTTGTGCCTGTTACTTAATAAGGTAAGTGTATGTTTATTTTACTGGATGTGCAATGAGGAAGTATTTTAAAAAGAGAATGGGGGGGAAAAATGAACGATGTAAAAACTAAATCAATTTCTACCATTCCTGAACCGCTCTTTCATTCTCCAGCACTAATAAAGCAGCAAATGGACTCAAGCATGAAAATAGATTAAATTTGAGTAACTGCTGGTTTGTCACAAAAAAGTAAGAGAAAGCAGTAATTTAACTATTTTCATGTGAATCTTTAAAAGACAAGTTTCTCTAAGTAACTTGCTCTAACTAACTTGCTCTGGAAGTAGAAAGGATCAAAAGAGCCGTGGGTTTTATGACTGGGTAAGGAGAATTACATTCCTGTGGATTTAAAAAATATCATAGTAGAGCCTAATTCTCCACTCACCCTGATACAAATCTCGAGCAACTCTATTGAAATCTGTGGAGGTACTGACTGCAATAACACTCATTGAGAAGAAAATTAGATTCATGGGGTCTATTCTGAACGTAGCCTATCAGTTGTGTGCTGTGCAAATCCCATTATTAAAGTAATAGCCTGACATGTCACGTTAAGGACGGCTCTTTCCCCAAGATGAACATGTTTGTAGCTCTCCTCATCTTGTGACTACTTTTTAAGGGGGCAGGGGGATATTGAGAATACTTATTTTGTGCTCAATTAATATTCCTTCCGTGCACTCTCCTTCCTCTCACGCGCTTTATGTGTGGGTGCGCAGTCTGCACTCTCCATCATCTATCTGTCTGTGTCTCTTTGGCTGTGACAGTCACCACTCTGGCCTCAGGCTTGCGCGACAGAAACGAAAAGCCCACCAAGATTTTCAGTGAAACGTGGCAGGATACAATTCTGCTCCTAAACGTGATGTGCAGTTTCCCTCTTGACGACGCTGTTGTGAATTGGGAGTCGCACCTTAGACTTCTGTTACGTTTTGGTTTTAGAGTCTTGTGGTGGGGTTTTTTTTTTTAAATTATTATTAGAAAAAAAGAAAAAGAGAGGGAGATGGAGGGGGGAAGAAGCAGGAAGGCGGTGTAGCCCTGCAGTTTTAACAAACTGAAGTATTTGTTTGCAGCACTGGAAAGCCAGGCCCAAGCCTCTCAAGCATCCTGCACGGTTCCCAGGCTGACCTGCAAGTGAGAGCAGACAAAGTCTTTCAGAAATTGGGAAAAATCCCTTCGCTGCCTGAGCTATTCTGATTTCTTTTTTAAACAGCAATCAACAGGGAATTTTGAATAAGAAAAACATTGTAAAGAGTGATAAATAGGCAGCGTCCAGTGTACAGCTCCCCCCACCCCCTGCCACCTCCCCCAGCCCTATTCACGTACACTCGCTTCCAATTCTCTTCATTTGATCCAGGATATGTGCAGTCAGCTCTGTAACTTTTTGGTTTAACTCCACTGACTTCTCTGAAATTGTGTGGCATGAGTGTATGGCCCACGGCTGTTTATTACTGGCACATGATAGGCAACTTCTCCATATAATCTTTTGTGGGAGGAATGAATGAAAACTTTTAGGCTTTATAACTGACCCCGATGTGTAAAGGTTCTCTGCATCCTTAACAATCCAGAGGTTAGTTTCTAAAAGAAAAAAGAAAAATACACCCCCCCTCAACTATTATTTCATTGCCAAACATTTTTAAAAAGCACTATTTATGTAGGCCCTATATAAGCACACATTGTCTTATGTTCCTTCTGCTGGCTTTGCGTTTGACTGAACCATTATTCTCAGAGCACTGCTGTGCTGAGATCATCAGTGATGATGGTGTGAAAACAAACAAGTTTTAGCACGAGAAGTCACTATATAATTTGACAGGGAGGTTGTCAGCACCAAAACATCCACATTCATTTCATCTCTGGTCTAAGCAAAATAAAAATCAGGTGGCGAGTGGGAAAAATATGTTCTTACGAGGAGGGGAAGGGGATTGGATCTAATTCTGCAAGGTGCTGTGTCAACTAAAAGGAGGACCTGTTGCAATCCCTATTGAAGTCAATGGGTGTTGAGGGCACTCGCGGACTGGTGGCATTGTGTCCTTTTTCTCCAAAGTTTAGTAAAACTGCTGAGATGAAACTTAATTCCTCATTAATTCAAACTCCTAGCAAGTTCTCGGGAGAAAAGCTGTCTTTGTTAAAGTTTGAGATACCCCCCCATCTCTTCAACAGAGAGCTAAAAAAAGTACATGTTCCAATTCGGTAGCCTTCACAGTGTCCTTCAACACGAAGGGTGACAATAAGAACCGATACTCTGCACATACCTTAAAGGTACAAAAGTTCTGCTTCGGAGGAAAGCGTTTCTGGCCCTGCCACTTTCAACAAAATAAGGACACAAAATGCTTCCTACTTTATTCTGTTGAAAGTGATCTTTAATGTTATCAAGTATTATTTTCCCCAGCATTAAATTAAAAACTATTTGGACTAACGGACTACGTGTAGTCAAATACGTGTTGTGAAAAACAGTTTATCAACTGATGTGCATGCCACCTCCCCCTTCTTCTTTCTCATTCCCCGGTGAAAAATTACAATGGGCTTCTTTAACATAAACAGTTCAAGTCAATGAATCCCAGATGAGTCAATCAACTTAATAATATCCTAAAATGCAGGGGTTCCAGATAGTTTGTTTTACTGCTGTGCCGTGGCCTTACGCTTGAATCTCTTACCGGATTATCTAAATTGAGTGGAGTTTGCAGGATACACAAGGAAACACTTCGAAAACATTGCTCCCTCTGTAGCAGTTAGGATGCTACATCTTGTATTTTCTCTCTCGTGCTGACTGATTCTATACAATTTTTCTTGCCAAAAAGCTAGTATTCCAAAATATTAGGACGGCCTATTTCTAGACTGTCAGTCTTCCAGTTTTCATTTCAGAGTTTTTAGTCAGTGCACTTTCAGCCAAGTGCTTTTCAGCAGACTGAAAGTTTTTATGGACAGAGTAAGCTTAGGAAAAACTAATTTTGAGCGTTGTAATTAATGCTCAGTTAATTTCTAATGAGGACAACACGAGATACGATGATGACTGTCTTATCAATCTAGTTATGGTAATAGTTTGGGGTTTTTTTTAAATTTGAATTTGCTATGTTGGCTTCAGATAGCTTAAGTGTACTGAAGATGCCTTGCAGCAAAGTACCGGTTTGGTCTGCTATGGATGATGAGGTCTTCCTGTGTCTCTCCTTTCAAGGGAACATCTTTCTGTGAACAGGGGAAGATGTGGTGTTGGAATTGCTGCCATGCTGCGTGGCCATTTTGCGTGGCATGGGAGCACGCGCTGCACGGTGCGAATGCGGCCGCAGAAGCCTCCTTACGCCTTTCCCCACCAATAAAAAACTGCCAGCCACCGGGGTTAAAGTACCTTCAGAAACCTCAAGAAGAATTTCAAGCAAGAATAGGCTTAGAAAATACTGATCTATGACAGGAAAATGCCCATGTCTGTGTTTACAGAAGTTTTAGTGCTACGTAGCACCTGAAATGGGCAGGTATTACATGGGGAATGCATTTTGTGAAATATTGATTGTTTGTAGCTCCGAATTTGCAGAATTTTAAGAACAAAACCAAGGATGCAACCAGGCAAGCCCATTTACACGGAGAGACTTCTCTACAGAGTAAATGATACATGGCAACAAGCTGTCCATCTTATGCTGGGGGAGAAAAAGGCAAAAGCAAGTGCTCCATGCTATGGAAAAAACAGGTCTTTGTTAAGGGCTGGTTGTGAAAGAGTGAAATGAAAATGAAAAACTAGTACTTTTTTAGCCTTTTATAATTCTGTGGATAGCACTTTCCTCATATGCCCAGTGCCTCCCTAATAGCCATCTTTAAAATCTATGCTAAAAAAGCATCACCCTATTGGTGCTCACACTAAAATGCTGGTTATATCTCTGTCTAATGACCAACTCGACTTAGTGCCATCTGTGTGCTTAAGTATGATGCATGTGAGATAGCCTCTAAAGTGGCAAGGTCCTGACTGAGCCTGTTTTCTCTTGCCAAGCCCCATATTTAGCACAGAGGGGATTTCCTTGCCGTTGTGCAGAGAAGACAGTTGGGCCACAGGGTTTCTCTACAGCCCCATCCAATCCTGAGTTAAATCAGGTAGCAGTTGCCAGGGGTAAGGTGGGCATCCTTTAAGCAGCAGCAACTTTGGAGGGGAGTTCTTCTGTCCTGTGTGGCCAGGCTGGTGATTTCTTTTTGAGCAGAAAAAAAAAATTCACCCAAGACTTTCACAGGAAGAAATTCACTGAAGGACATGGAGGCCTGAAAGTTACAGATCAGATTTTGTGACTAGCTTCAGCCAAAATGAAAGGGGACGAAAATATGTGAAGAAGTCAAAATACTCAATTTCAACATTTTTTCTAAATGAGATACACCTCCTTTGAAAACTGACTTATATTAAGAAAGACACAAGGCACTAAATCATTCAGAGATGATTTTTTTTTTTTTTGTGCTGAATAAAGCCTTTCAGGTTGATGCAAACATTTTTATGTTTATCTGCCTCTTCTTAGTGTAGGGGACTGGAGTTTCTTTACCTTTCTTGTCTGCACAATATAACGTTGCACACATAAGACGAGATGAGCTGCTGGAAAGCTTTGTTGGTGGAGAACATCAAACAGCTGGATAGAGGCCTTTTGTTGGCAGAAGTGCCAAATCTCCCAAACATTTCCTTAAGACTTGATCTAATTTGGTTTGATCTGACTGGGACAGAGAAGGTGACTGCCTTCCCTGGAGGGCAGTGCAGAACTGGCTTCATCAATTGATGGGGTGAGGAAAAGTTAGCTTCAAGAAACCAAGTCTTTGTGTGGCAACTTCACTGAGAATAAATTTAGCAGAGGCTGTCCTCTAAGAGCACTGTCAGAAATATCTTGGAATTTTTTTCAATGAAATCATTGCATAATTGTTAAATTCAGGAACTGGAATAGATGGAGAAATAGTATTTCTTTTAGGGTCTTTTAAATTTATTTCTTCTTTAGGGTAAATGTGGATGTCTTAAATTGAAACCTATGATTAGGAATTATCTGGTCAAAGTTCTGATAAAGTGTTAGGTCAATTTGAATATTCAAAAATGGACTAAGGGGAAGGGAGCTAAGGGACAAATGGAGGTTTATAGTTACAGATTTGTTTGTTTGCTTGTTTGCCTTTGAGCATATCAGTTATGCAATTTTTATCATGAGACATCCTGGGTTTTGAGGGGGGAAGAAATTCTTATTCTAGTTAAGTGCGGAACTACATTTCTTGCAGCTTTGCTTAAATCGTGTGGAGTCTTTTAATCTCCATGTGATGGCTCTTTAACTTGTCTTTTCAAGTGTGTTTTTTGGTGGCTTGATGGTATGTAGAACATTTCCTTCCTGTACTTCAGCATTTCTAACCAAAATCTGGGTATGTTTGAAACCTTAGCTTATTCACACTTCCTAATCATAATCCCCTTGGTTTCCTTGTCAGCACCTTTTTGTGGTATTTCTCTGGACACCTCTATCTAATATCTCCAGAGGTTATTCTACAGAGTAACCTTTGACAAGATCTATTACTTACTACTTACTGCTTTTAACAAGGTGAAAAGAGGTCAGGCTCTGTAAAAGGCAGGCATTATTAGAAGACTGCCGTAGAGTCTCTTGGTGGCTTGTCCATCTCTTCTGACAGCACCGTCTGTGAATTGGTTCAGAAGCCTCCTCTACAACCCAAGAAAATACGTTTATGACTGGATATGATCATAGGTAGGCAATGTACGTGCTTGGGAAAGGGATTACTGTGTACATTATAAAGCTCCAGGCTGCTCCTCTGTCAAGGTTGTAGCCTACCGATGCACCCACTGGAATCTGTGGGATTTTTGCTGTCAGCATCAAGCATACATGATTTTGAGCTGTTAGTTTTTGTACGATTCGTTTGTTGACCTTCACGACCAACACTAATGACTTCTGCTGCTGCAAGAACTGAATTGGTAATTTGGTTACCCCTCCTGTCACAGTTTGGGATCTTCTAAATGAGACTTGGTGTGGTCTATTTCTTTAACCAAATTAAGATGCGAAAGCCACCTCTTTCTGATGTGCAGAAACAGATTGTGGAATCTCACTTTGTCAAAAGACGAGTTTCAAGAGCCTTCTGGTTCACATGCAGTGTCGTGGAAATTAGACAAAACATATTTTCTCCCAAATTAATTAAAAAGCTGAGAAATCATACAGGAGAATTTAGACAGATCCCAGAGGTATCTAAAATGCAATTTAAAAAAAAAAAGACTAGTCACGTTGTCTGCATGCATCCTCTAAAAATGAATGAAAAGTCTTTCTAAGGAGCTTTGAAATACCTCAGTCTGGGGTTTTGTCAATGAAGGATGATGACTTTATTTTTCTTAGTTAGGTTCTATCAGTGACTTGCCCCAGCTTGCTCCTTCATGATTTCTGTAAATGTAGAGCCTGCAAAGGCTGCTGGTATGCCTTTCAGATGTGAATAGCTATAGCACGGGGTAAAACAACCCCACGCTATCTGAGGCTTAACAGTAAATCCTGAGGATTTTCCCTCTCATCCCCAAACACTGAAAATCAGACCAACCTGTTGCTAGCATAGCTTTCACTTTCTGTCCAGAGACTTTCAACTAACCAACACACGGCCAGTAACTGAAGTGCTCCATCTTGGGATAGAAATTTAACTTGATTTACCTAATGGGAACCAATTGCCACATGACTTTCTGAGCCCTTCGCAGAAATTAAGCCTGCTGAGTGTCTTGAGAAAATCTAAAGGTATATAGGGAGAGCAGGGTGTAAATGTGAAATGTATATTACTTATTTTTGCTTCAAACAAGAAAATAGAAAGTGAAATATTCTTTTTTTCCAGTATGATCAAAATAGAGGTTAAAATATATACTGCTAGGGCAAGGCAAGTTTCTGCAAGAAAGCCAACAGCAAGGTGAAATCTGCTTCTCTCTCGAAGCCTTCAGGTTTTGTGGAGGCTCTAAAAAAAGCCTCTGCAGGTGGAGGCCATTCCTGCTAGAAATTGTTGACCTTTTACAGGAAACCTAGGTCTTGATACAAGCTTAGTATGATGATCCTAACATCAGGATCTGTGCATTTCAAATTCCAGCCATAAAAGTGAGGTGCTATCAGAACAGAAATGAATTACTTTCCTCTCCCTACCCTGTTTTGACTATGATACCATAACTCACAGTTGATGAATAACATCTGATTTACATTCTGTCAGAGATGCTTGTACATGCGCTTCTTTGTTTGTGTTATTTTTCCCCCAAACCAGCCACAAAAGCCCTACTGCTCATTGGTGTAAAACTTTGACTTAAAGGGGAATTCCACCTACAGTTGAAAAAAAGAAAAAAAGATAAAAAGATGCAGAGCCTGTAGTGTGGGAGAAAAAAGGGTGTTTGCATCAAGGGGCGTAGAAACCTGGGAGCTGAGGCTCTTCATTAAGAGTTGGGGCTGCGTTGGCTCTTGCCACTCGTTTGTCTCCTGCCAAGGGGGATGTGTCTGTGCTCCCTTTGCAGGTACCTGCTGGATAGGGGGAAGGCAGGTCCCCTGCCCTGCCTGTTCCTGTCATGCTCTCGGTAAGTGGTCTGCCTGTGGGCTCCTGCCTGAGCACAAGCTGGGGCATGTATATCAGGGAATTCCCCCAAATCTAGGGTCATCAAAATTATGTCTAAACATAGTGTGCCACGGTGTTTCTAACAGGAAGCACCGGATTACCAGAGCAGAAGGGGTGTTTGCAGGTTTCCGGAGGTATTCAGTGGTTAAGAGCTGTGGTAGCTGGGTGAACGTTCCTTCCCCGTGAGCTGGACCCAGTTGGGAAGGTGGGATTTTCCTTTCTGGCAGGCCACGCTCAGAGGGAGAGAAAAGCTCTCTGCTCCTAGAGCTGTATCTCGTGGTGGCCTCCTGTGCTCTGTCTCTTAAGGCTGCTGAAAGAAATTCGAAAGCAGCAGCCCCAGGTGAATTGGAAGAGGGGTTAAAGTGCGGAAATGTGGTATTTCCCAATCCGTGATGAACTCAGCCCTTCCCACATCTCCAGGATAAAGTTCATTTGCCATAAGGTAGCGTAGGTTTTCTTATCGTGAGCAGAATACTCCAGAATAACATTGGCTTTCATTTCAAAGCAAAGGGGAAATGCTAGTTCAGAGGAACCTGTAAGTCAGTGAAAGTGTTTTGTGTCAAAAGACAAGTTCTTTTCTGGATGTAAACATTGTTACACTATTTACAGTATAATACTGTTGTTTATGCTTTCACTCTTTGCCTTTATGCTTTCACTCTTTGCCTATTAGAACAAATTTTCTTTCAAGATGATTAAATGCTTTTCATTTTTTAAACATTCTTTTTACCAGGCTGTGTAGTGATTATGACTTCTTAAATGATTTAGGTTAGATGATTCTTCTGTGCCAGCTGGATAAAAAAAACACAACCAACCTCAAAACCCTTGCAGTAAGTTGGTATGGTATTAAATCAGATTGCTGCTGTTTCTGTGGTTGTGCTGGGACTCTGCTCTAAGGTGCTTGTAACTTGTGTGTTTCCACAGGCTTGGAAAAAAGTCCTCTCGTGAAAAACTAAACATAGTGGGTAATGAAGGCTGAAATTGTTTATGCTAATCACATCAATTGGAAAATGATCTTCACTCAGCAACTCTTTTAGCAGCAAATTAAGACAGCAAGCAAGTATGTTGGTGTTAGGGATTGGGTTTACTTTCCAGCAACTTCTGGTGGTAGTTCTAGCACTATTTTCTGCCCCAAACCAGTACAAGTGCATCTTCCTGTCCTCTGTGTGAGGCAGGAAATAAATGTACGTTGTAATTCGTTGCAGTCTATCCAGTGAAAGTCTGGGGCTGCCTTTGCTACGCAGGCTTTTCATGGGAGGCTGCAGGCTATGTGCATCGGCCCGCCCTTCAGCGGTGCCTCCACGCCGCTGACCAGCGGTTTCGGCTGCCTTGTGCAGGTTCCTTGGGTTGGAAATCACAGCCCTTCCACTCAAAGCATCGCGCCTCTCCCCTGCGAGCGCGCGTTCCCCGGCGCTTACTGCTGGATAACACCCTCCCCCGCACCCCCCCGATGCTCCGTTACGGTTCGCGTAGCCCGGCTCCGGTGAGAAGTCCCGGCAGCGCTGCCGGTGCGAGCGCAGCCCCGCCGCCGGGCCCAGCCGCGCCGCGCCGCCTCCTTGCGCGCACTCACCGCCAGAGGCTGCTGCCAGCCCGCGCCTGCCGGCGGGGCGGGGCGGGGCAGCGCCGGGGCCGCCTGCCGGTGCCGCTTGGCCCAGCGCGGCGCAGCCGGGGGCAGCGGTCGTGGCAGCGCGGGTGGGAGGGTGGCTTCCCCCTCCTCTGGGAGCGGGGCAAGGCTCCCCCACAGTGCCTGCGAGAGCCCGGGCCGCGTACTGGAAGCGTTTTCGTCCGATGTCGTTTATACACCCGTCCCGTCTTCCTGCTTTTCCGCAGCGGTATTTGGTCCAAAGCGAAGCCTTTCGCCTGTCAGTTAGTTGCGTATGTGCAAGCCCAGAGTAACCGAAGGGACTCAAAGTCAGACGCATATGAACCTGTGGCAGGAGGGGTGGAACTCTATGATCCTTGGGGTCCCTTCCAACTCAGACCATTCTATGGTTCTCTCCGAGGAGCCGCGGAGCTACCCGGGGGAGCGGGTGTTTGCGAGGTCAGGATGAGAAGGAGATGAATTAATGTGGTTCTGCCGTGGGGCGTTGAAACGCTTCGTGCGCTAACGGGCTTCCTCATGTTTTCGTGATAGCATGTTACTCTCTAAAAACCTCAGAAAGTCCTAGGTGTCGCTGATTATTTTGTATAGGCAAACAAGAGGGCTGCTTTTTCCCCCGGGAGTGCGTGGGGTTTCATCAGCAAGATTTAGATCCTGGGCTTGTTCGCTCAGCATAGTAGTAAATCAGTCCTAAATCTTAAGGAGATGCTCAACAAATTCTGCTGACTATCAGTATAAGGTTTCGCATCCAACACTGCTGATTTATTTAAGTATAGGCCATATACCATCTGCTTAAGCCGTGTTTACTGTGTGGAAGGAGACAGTGCTTTACTGACGAATTACAGAAAAATGATAGCCTGACTTACTCTTTCAGTGACACCTGTTTAGGAATAATTTGTTAATTGCTGCTTTGAGGCTGATTCTTGTGTTCTTCAAATGAATAGGTTTAGCTAATATCACGTACTAATTTACTGAATAGCTACTCACTCTAATGCAACAATAATGATGCGTAATTACCTGCCACAGTTACTCCGGTCTGCTTGCGGGACTCAGCTCAGGATGAGAGGGAGAAATATGTGGGAGAGAGGGGAGGTTGTGTTCTTCACTGGTGTACAGTCCCATTGTTAACTCACATCTGGAGATTGTAGTTTGTAAATCTACCACCCACTTGCTCAGTGTTGGAAGCCTCTCTCTCAAAGGAGCTCTGGCGAGGTACGAGCCCAGCTCTCTGCGGAGGGGGCTCACTGGAGTCAGCCTGTGACTGCAGTGCTGGTGTTTGTGTAGCTGCCATTCTGAAGCATCTAACACCTGGATTTTAGTCTAATTACAGTCCTAACAGCCAGCCCATGCTGAAAATCATTGAAAATGTTTCTTGGCAAGACAGGAGGAGTTTGACTGTTTTGGTAAAGTGGTTCTGTGTATTTCATTACTGTCACCAGACCGAACACGAAATATGTACCTGACATTCTAGCGGACTACGTATATGTGTGTATGTATGTCTGCTAATGTTATTTACTCGGTATAGGTGGAAATGAGTCAGCTCTGAATGTGAGACTTCAAAGTGAAACCGGCCCCATGAGTGAAAATAAAGGTACTGCGTTGGGCGTACTCACTCTCTGGTCACTGGGTGACTCACCCAGTGACTCTGGTCACTGAGCTCCGTTGGCAAAAGGAGTTTGCTTCAGACTTATACACTGCTGGTGTAGGCCAGACCTTTGTCTCTGAGGAACTTTGTGCCATTTGCAGTGAGGGCTTTTACTGGTGAATATTTTGTGGCTCTGCATGGCATGTACTACCATATACACCAGTAACACAAGGGACTGCCTAGTCCTTAGTGCAGGACCCTTAAATTAACACATATGAAAAGCTTTATACTCCAGCAGTGCACAAGAAAAGGTATAGTTAGTCACTTTACAATAGGTAAGAGATTTGTGTACATACAGGAGTATGTAAACAAAGGTATGCCAACAAGTACACAAAATACAATACATACAGGAGAGGAACAATTGCAAGTATTTGTCACTCATTTCCCAGTTGCTTCTAAGTCACATTTGGCTACAAGAAGGGTGACCGTGAGAGAAAATGTTTTGGTTTATAGCTCTCACCTTCTACACAAAACGTACTATTGGGAAACAGGAAAGAAACTCCTGCTGTGAAGGGGTCACGACAGAGCATCTGAGTTTTTCATGTAACTATTCTGGGTATTAACATGAGTGGGCACCATGTTGCTTTCAGTGAGATAACTATTTACAGGAGTACTGCAGCTCTGTCTATCACTAAATCCAAGTACACATAAACTGTATGCACGAGCTGTAGTCACTTGGGTGATCTCACAGGTGGTTTTGGGTTTTTTTTTTTAATTGTTTGTTTGTTTGTTTATCTGGGGGGGTTGTTGCTCTCTTAATGACTGATGACCAGGTGCCTGTTCACAGCCTGGGAGTGAACTGCTGGGATTGCTTTAGTCTGTTTTAGCCTCTAGATCCTTCTCAATTTGACATACTCCTTTTTTAAAAATATTTATTTATTTTAAATGTGACTGCTAGGCATTACTAACAGAAGTCTGTGGGTGGCTAGCTTTGTTCTCGGGCTTCCCTGTTCATGTTTTCGCTCTGGCTGCTCCTCATGCTTGTAGTGCCTTAGAGCAGGCATCTCACAGCCGCCTTCGCCTGTTTTCACTATCTGGGCTTTGACTTCCAGGCTCCCTGCCACCCCCTGTGCATTGTTGGGTATTAAGTGAGTACAAGCATCACATCGCTGATGCATATCAAATCTGGAACGATGGTCAAACACTCTACCCACTTATGTCTGGGTGTTTCTTGGAGGTTTTGGATTTCTTAGGATTTAGCGTTGAGTCCCCATGTCCAAAGCAAGAAGTCATATTGCTTTTCCATTTCAGCTTACTGGTTTTCAGCCTCCAACTCCACTTGTGTTCAGGAAAAACTGAAAGCAGTTCTTAACGGTCCTGAAATGCCTTTTCTTTAACATCTTCTTATACAATGCTAAGACATGAGTCTCTTCTCATGTTTGTTCCAGTTTACAGTAGGCCAGGCTGGTGCCCTTGGTGTTTATATTTGGTACAGATGTGGCAATATGCCAGACCTACTTTTATCACCATAAACAAAGATGCTCTGGATATATCTTGGTAGTATTTCCTCAGCTGGCGCTAATGGGTTTTGACCTCTTTGTGCCTTTTTTCCTCAGCATTTTAAATTTAATTTTAACCCTCTGATTTTTTTTTCCTTTTTTTTTTTTTTGCTAAGGTGGCTGATCAAGTCTTACTGGTTTCTACAGGTACAGTGCCTTTTTGCAGGGTTGCTAGATTCAGCAGCTCTCCTCTGCATTTTAGCTTGCTTTTGCTTGGCTCTACATTGTTTTCTAGGTGTTCTTCTCTTTGAAGCTCAACCTGTGTGTTCAGCCAAAGCACTGCGTGACCCACAGTGACTATTCATCCTCAGCGTATTAGATGAAGGATTCGTGGTGTTCTGTTGCATTCAAATCAGTGTCTTGCTCTGCCCTGTTGCCCAGCGGTGGGTGGTACTCCTGTGAGTCATCTACTATAAATGCCAAATGATAGCATCTTCTGCTTCATGATGTTCTTATTGGCAGCATCGTGCACCGCCAGCAACTCGATCACATTTCGCCCGTCTAATATTGCTGCTCATCACAATTGCTGTGATCATGTTGCAGCTGGCTGCACAACCAGGCTGGGATCTAGCTGGTTGTTTGATCCAGTGGCACAGTTGCAGGTAGAGCTGATTCTTGTATAGTATCTGTACACAGACTTTGCTTAAGTCATGTGTCATATATTCTCTTCTTACAGAGAATTTTTGTGTCCTCAATCACTGCCCGTACAACTATATGAAAAACTCGCCCCCCTCCCCTGGATTACTGCAGCATTAGTATATAGAGCAGTTCTGTTTCCCACAGTTGTCCACAGTCTGTGCATTTTTTTTCCTTTCAGCCTTTCCTGATGCTTTCCAGATCCTGTGCACAGGATCAGGGTGCCAGCAATCTCAGCTAGTCTGTCTTTGTTCTGCCCTCTGAATTCTTCAAACGTGTCTCCATGTACTTAATCTTCACTAGGATTTATCATGGTAATTCAGCTGCCTATGTTTGCAGATATTTACCTTGGGTTAAATTTGTTTCCTTCTATTGATTTTTTTTTTTCTCTCTGAACTTCAAGTGGATGGCTGCATTCTTAGTTCCCAAAGGCAAGTGTTTACTCCTTAAAGTCTCATGGCATTAGGTTGATTTTTTTTTTTCCTATGGTATCATTTTATTTGAGGTCACAGAACTCACTGTACACAGTTTATGATTGTTTCCAATGCTTCCAGCATTTTAAACATAATCTCCTCATTCACTTTTTGTCTGCTTCATCCCCATACTCTTTACCGTTAAGCTGGGGGAACGATGGGAGAACAAAGTAATAAAGCTTTTAAAAATTTAGTACAAATTCAGGTCCTGCTCCATGCAATGCATTTTGTCTGAAAATCTTAACCTTTTCAATAGTCTGAATCCCTTCATGTTGTCAGGGCTGTCTAAAAGCTACATGTGTCTTTGTTTTTAACAACTATCCATTGCAACTATCCTTCTAGGCTGGTTTTTAGTATTCTGAGTGCTGGTTATTGATGCTGTTGCTGCACCCCATATGCTGGGTGCTGGTTATAGATGCTAGAGGGTTCTGTGAAACTTTAAAAAAAAAAAGTAAATAGCCTGCTACTTTTGTCAATGCAAAATGCTACATGATACCTCTTTAACTTTCTGAATTTGTCTGCAGTTTTAGTAAAAGTCAGTGGGAATCAACCGTTCTTCATCTCCTGGCCTACAGGTGCATAGAATCATAGAATCATTCTGGTTGGAAAAGACCCTTAAGGTCATCCGGTCCAACTGTTAACCTAGCATTGCCAAGTCCACCACTAAACCATGTCTGTAAGTGCCACATCTACAGGTCTTTTAAAAGCCTCCAGGAATGGTGACTCCACCACTTCCCTGTTCAGTGCTTAACAACCCTTCTGGTGAAGGAAGTTTTCCTAATATCCAATGTAAACCTCCCCTGGCACAACTTGAGACCATTTCCTCTTGTCCTATCACTTGCTACTTGGGAGAAGAGACCGACCCCCACCTGGCTACAACCTCCTTTCAGGTAGTTGTAGAGAGTGATAAGGTCTCCCCTCAGCCTCCTTTTCTCCAGGTTAAACAACCCCAGTTCCTTCAGCTGCTCCTCATCAGACTTGTGCTCTAGACCCATACCCATGCAAAGGAGGATGGCATGTTGGCCCTGCATGCACTCATAGGCCTCAGTGTCCCTGACTAGCCCAGGCTCCTTGCACTCAGCTCTGCTCTGGCTCTTCAGTCCCTGACTGAGCTATGCTGTACCCATTTCCAGCTCAACCACAGCCATGCCTGTGCCTGGCCATGGATCCTGCTGGTCCTGACTTACCAGTTGACTTCCTGACTTGGCCTTGGACTTTCCCATCGTCACAAACACGTCTCATGATCTGCACTCTTGCTGGAGCTGGAATACCATCCGTGGGGCAAGGGAACAGGCCCCTGGCTGCCCGGGGTTGTCCTACATGCTGGGTATGCCCTGGATGGCCTGTGCACGGGTGCTGTGGTGATTTAGTGCAGGGCAGTCCAGGTCAGCATGACCCATGGTGAACCACGCTGATGGAGACGTGGCTGTGACAGAGCTACTCAGGTGTCTCTGGGCTATGTTTCCTGGTATTCTGAATCCTATGGGCGTAAAGTAGATATGGTGCAAACCAGTCTGCATTGGTCTCTTAGTAACAGCTCAAGCAGGAGAGCGGTGTTTGAACCACAGCCTGACCTCAGAGCCTTGCCAGGGCTCCCTGTAGCATCAGATACAGTGTTCCCCTCTCTGTATCATAGTTAATCCAGTGAATCTGGTTAAACCACCCATGGATAATTGAGAATTGAAAGTGTTTGTGTGTGCTGAAACTTAAGCATGCAATCGAGTGCTTTGATGAGTCTGGGCACCAATGATTACCCATGGTGTAAACCAGTGGGGAACTGGAACTGGGATTCCTGGGACTTCAGTGGAAATATGGAGAAAACAAAGCAAGTAACCAGCTTTAAAGCTGATTTACAGAAGCAGGTGTGCTAATCCTGCAACCCATTTAACTTGTGTGGTTAGCTTGGGAAGACCAAAAATACTGATACTACTCCTGTCTATTCTGCATACTTGTTCCTCCTTAAATTTTTAGCTTTGAAGTCTATCTCATTTTTATCTGATCTAAACCCACGACTTCATGGCCCATCATCTCTTGTAATTTGTTCTGACACTGATGCCATCTCTCCCCTGAAATTCCTTTGCTCATGTGCCCTATTAGGAAGGCCACCTCTGTACCTCCAGTTGTTGAAAGTTTATTTATGTTAAGCTCTTTGTAACCAAAAAAGTCATTATTATTATTGATTATTGCATTATTTTTCTGTGCATCTCCTAAAAGCTTTTAACTTTTCCAAATTATTTCCAAACTTGCATTTCTCCTGCATTTGCCAAATCTTGAGACTCATTCCCGATTCAGAGCCAGTAACATTATCGCTGTTAGTCAGAACTTGCTTGGAAAGGGGATTTCTTCCATTTTGGCCTATGCTCCTTCATGGCATTGAACACTTGGAAGGTCTTGGCCCCTTTTCTGAGAAGCATTTCAAACACATTCATGCCAAAGCAGGAAAAAAAATAATTGGCTAAAAACAAGCGATCATAGTATCTTTCTTAAAAGTCATTATGTTAATTTTCCTTGAGGGACTTCTCTCTGGATTGTTCTGTAACTTAATTTTAAAAAAAAAAAGTAATCTTTGTTCAGAAGCTCTCTTGCTGGTTATGGAGGGGTTGGGACTTCACTTATAATGTTTTTCTTTTCTTTTCTTTTCTTTTCTTTTCTTTTCTTTTCTTTTCTTTTCTTTTCTTTTCTTTTCTTTTCTTTTCTTTTCTTTTCTTTTCTTTTCTTTTCTTTTCTTTTCTTTTCTTTTCTTTTCTTTTCTTTTCTTTTCTTTCCTTTTCTTTTCTTTTCTTTTCTTTTTTGGGCACCAAAAGGCAATCAGTATTTTTATAAATTAAAGACAAATGAGGAAAATGCAAATATTCCCCTGTGCTGGAGGAATATATTTCCGGGGAGAAACCAGGCCAGGAGTGGCTTTCAAACTTCTAAATCTGTTTTATGTGGTGTATAAGAGATTGCTGTCATCACCCAGATGCAGGAAATACCAGTGCTGGGCTTAAGGGGGACAAAGTAAACTCGACAATGGACTGAAAAGAAAAATAAACAATCGACCAACCATTTTTATAGCTTGTTTTTTCTCTTGCTTTAAGAGTAACATTCACCTTCATTTACCAGAGTTCTGTGAAACATCTGTATCAAGCCTTAAACTTGCTTGACCTTAGTTTAGGTTCAAGGTTCAATACATTCCATGTGCATGGATGATTTTACAAATCCACGAGAGCTCTGACTCTACGCAAACCTTTTTCCTTGTCCCAGATTTGGCCTCCTTCTCGCTAAATAAATCCAAGGACAACTTTCTCTCTCTGTCTTTCTTTCTCTGAAGATTGCTGCAGGGGTGCCCTTGGGGCTTGCAGGGTGTTACAAGGCTTAGGAATAAAGAGTGAAAGTTGCCTTAGAGGATGAAGTCAACCTACCATAACAACTACCCTGGAAGGAGTCTTTCTTAACTTGAAGAATTTAATTTAAAGGCTTCATTTTGCTAAAACTTCTAAAACAAATGGTTCAGCGTTTGTATAATTTTAAAATCTGTACTTCCTATCTCATTTGTAAAATTGTGAGAGATCTCTAAATGGCTTTGAGCAAATCTCTGAACTGAATAATTTCTCTCCTCCAGCTGCCTGGCTGTATTTCTTCCCTGGGCTTCTGCAGGTAACTTTAAAACTATGTAACAAACAGTTGTATATATAGGGTACAAAATTTGGGTTTTAAAGAACCTGGTGGCAGTCGGACCATGAGTCTGGAAACAGAAATTAAATGTTAAGAATTAGTTACATCTCCCAACTACAAGTCATAGTGATGGCATTATCATTTAAATCTATGTAAAAGTAACTTCTGTGGGCAATAGCATACAAGCTCAATTGATATCTAAAGTGATATCTAAATTAATAACTTTTACAGCTAATAGCTGATGGAATTTGGGGAAAGAAGAATGAGAAAACCCACTAATCTCTGTGTTTCCTTCCATGGAGGGAAGTGCAGAGATTGGAGCCAGCTTTCTGCTCTGGAGGCAGCAAAACACGATCTGGCTGCAAAAAAAAAGTGACCTATCTTGGACCCTTTCTTAACCAACCACTTTCTAATCTATGCTTTATGAATAGGAATAGCAACACTGTCACACAGGTTTTTTTCTCAGTGCACAGGTTTAAAGGCAGGCAGCATTATCCTAGCTCAGACAGGTACAGCTGCTTAGCTCAAGAGCAATGTCATGGGCTGTTGTGGTTTAACTTGAGCCCCCAGTTAAGCCCTACACAGCCACTCGCTCTGTCCCTCCGTGGTGCGATGGAAGAGAAAATTAGAAGAGTTAAGATGAAAAAACACATGTATTGAGATAAAGACAGTTTAATAGGTAAAGCAAAAGCCACACGTGCAAGCAAAACAAACCAGGGAATTCATTCCCCACTTCCCGTGGGCAGGCAGGTGTTCAGGCATTCCCAGGAAAGCAAGGTTCCATCATGTGTAATGGTGACTTGGAAAGACAAGCGCCATTACTCTGAATATCCTCTCCCTCCTTTCTCTTCCCCCAGCTCTATATGCTGAGCATGATGTCATATGGTATGGAATATCCCTTTGGTCAGTTGGGGCCAGCTGTCCTGGCTGTGTCCCCTCCCAACTTCTTGTGCACCCCCAGCCTACTTGCTGGTCGGTGGCGTGAGAAGCAGAGAAGGCCTTGATGCTGTGTCAGCGCTGCTTAGCAGTAACAGAAACTCCTCTATATTGTCAACACTGTTTTCAGCACAAATCCCAAACTCAGCCTCACACTAGCTATGAAGAAAATTAACTCTACCCCAGCCCAAAACAGCACGTGTGCTGATAAGACTTTCACAGTGTGGGCAGTATCTCTGCCTAGATCTGTATCATGCTGTGCAAACAGGCAATGTTTCCTCAGAAGCAGCTCAGATGTTTTGTGTGGTGCAGCAGAGCCGTATCATTAGCCTAGGCATAACCTTCTGAGACAACAGACTGAGAAGTTAGTTTGTAATTTTCCACACCTACAGGCATGTTGTTAACTTGAAGGTGTTTTGTTGAAAAAGCATGTAAGGCACGTTTGTGTTCTTGCCCCTGGATGGAAAATACCTCCTTGCAGTCTGGCAGGAGACAATTCTCCTTCTGTAATGATTTTGGTGTCATGAGATGCAGGCCTTATTTACCAACACACCTCTGGGAAGCTATAGATCCTTCCCGCCCTTTCATCCCCCCACAATCAGTTCCATTTTTGCCTTGAAGTAAATAAACTTTTAAAACAACTTGGGTTTATGGAAGAGGGTTCATGGAGCTGTGATAAAGCACTTCAGGCTGTAACTTACACTTGCTTCTGAGGCTTCATTTTTATTGCTTTAAAAATTCTCAAATGATCTCATTTCTGAATTGGGTACTTCAAAGGTTGTTCAATCCATGTTCCTTCGAGGCTGCCTATACAGACCTATAATTTTTTTCCCATGTTCTGTTCTCTTCCCCCTCCCGCCCTTCATCCTTATTAACTGGAAAACACCTTCTTTAAAAGTTACTCTGAAATCAGAGTCCATGGTAGATACGTGTTTTCAAGTTGATGCTCTATCAGGCAGGGACAGAACTAGTTTTGGTACCTAGGCTCGCTCACTTACAGTAGATCTGCAGGCAGAACTGTTCTGGTAAAACCCTCCAAAAAGGATTTGATTTAAATTAGAAATAATTGTTTCATGATTTATCACACAGTTGAAGTCTTTTATCAAAAAGCACAAGCTATACGGGCTTTGTGAAAAGGAACGAGGGAAAGAAGGGATCTTTGCCAGCACATATGTAGTCTGATTTTCTTTATTTCCTCCTCCCTGCCCCCCCGGATATGAAATCATATCCAGTAGTTACATGAGTTTGACCTCTCTTGAAACTGGGACCTTCACCACTGTAAGGTTTGACTGCTTGAGTTGTACGCTCTCTGTCTGGAAGTTGTGATGACCTAACTGATGTTGCCCTAACAACTCCTGCAAAATGGGTTTCGTTATCAGTTGCATCATGTATGTGAACAGAAGAGATGGAATTGTAAAGTTCCCTAGAGGAGTTTTGCCTGCATTGAGGTTGAAACCCAAATAATTCCATAATTCTCCCCTGAAGTCTCACACAAACACCCTCCCCCAAGTATTTGTTCTGCTGTGATTTCAGTTTCTTTTCCCTTTTTCACTTGGAAAATAGGAGAAGGTGAATGAGGTTGCCAAAGAAAGCCATTAAGAAAAAAAGCTGAGAAAACTTTCTTGAGTTTCTTGGTACTACAAGATAAGAATACATTCCTTGAGTTTCTTGGTAGTGTAAAGGACCGCAATGACTTTTTTTTTTCCCCTTAAATTTTCCTTTCTCTTACACTTACCTACCATAATGATTCACTTCCTCCCTTGTACACCTGAGATTGAAATCTATAAAGAAAAATGTAGAGTCTACTTAAAGAGCTATATGCTGGTGCTAGAAGCGAGACAACCTGTGAAGACTTCTCACAAACAATTAATTGAAATGAAAGAAGCTTTCAATGTATCCATCTTTGCTCTTTTATATTTGTTACAGCCTAGGTAACGCTCAGTAAAATTTTTCAAGGTTTACTTCAAACAGAAGATGCAGCCTGTATCTCCACATACGTGTTTTGTTATTCATGAAGTGACATCAGGAGAGATCCTTGTATTTTAGATCAGTTAGTTAGCCCAGATGTTTTTTCATGAGCAGGGATGTTTCGCTGCTTCTTTTCTTGACATTGCTTGTATAAAGGAGCTCCCTTCTTAGGTCTACAGCCCAGCCAAGACAGTATCAAAGGTGTTGGTGTAGTATCAAAAGCACTTCAGAGAAGGACCTCATTTTTTTTTTAATACCGTAACAAAACATTCATAGCACATTGTGAACCACAGCCACACATGTGCTATGAAGTAATAAAAAAATGCATAAAATAAATTGCTGTGTATGTAAATGCAGAATGAAGGGCCCAAGGTCAGAGACTTCTTCTGTGGGACCAAGGCAGTACTTGAGAAAGGAAAACGTGAGGGGAGGAGGAGGGAAGTGTAGCGTAGGAGTCTGCCAGAGGAGATGGATGGTAGCCCTTGGAAGAAGACTCATGATAGTACCATTTGTTCTTGGTGCTCTCCAATCATTTTTTGTCCTGCAGAACTATGCAAAGAATCACATTATTTGGATGATCCAACCAAAGTAGGTGTTAAGCATTTTCTTTGCCTGACACATGAGAAGATAACAGAACCTATTTATAATTGCTGCTAACTGTCCTGAAAGAAATTATAGTGGTATTAACATGCAAAAAGCTTTTTGTGGCATTGATGTATGCAAAAGCATTAGTCAGTATCTGAAGCTGTTCATGTAAATGGCTCTCTCTGTGAAGAAAACCTATAGAAATATTGGATGGTATGTCATGCAAAATTATGACAGCTAGAGTACACGGACCTAATGGCCTTCATGCTGCTGGTATATACTTGGAAAGAGGTATTCTGCAGCAGTTTGGCTCTCTGAGAAGAACTCCAGACCCTCCTCAGGTACTTGAACAGAGGCAGATGGGGCGCTGAAATGATGCCAAGTGCTTAGGATGAAAATGTCTTTCAAAAAGCGCCCTGCAGTCCCAGACACTGAAGCCCACACTTGTAACCTCTTTGTTGGATGCAGTCACTGATACTACTAACCTGCAAAATCGGCTTTTGCAGCAATTCTGCCACCTCAGTTCCACTTTTATTTTGTGGTTATGTTGCCTCTATAGCATAGGTACTGGCAAGTGGAGGAAGATCTGGTCAAGTCATACAAGATATCTGTAGCATTTTTGTCCTGTAGGCCTATGGATAGCAATAAGGTTAATGATTCTATATGCAAATATCAAGGGGTTTTTTTTTGTGAGTGGGTTATAGTATCCATTTTATGTGAGTTTTTTGTGTAATGGCTTATAGTATCTTTATTATTATGGAATGTTAATGCTTACATTCTGATTACTTTCGACATAAGGGTATTTTTTTCAATGTCCTGGTACAGATCTCAGTGATCTGGTCCTGCAAGGGGCAGACAAAGGACTCATGTATTCATATGCTTGCTAGACCATCAAAACAGCTTATATATTAAATCCTCTTTTTAGAAACTGAGGCAATTTTAAGTTGAGATAGCATTTTAGTTTTTTTTAAAATTCTATTTTAAGTTCTCATACAAAGAATTCGTTATTCATAACTCTCTGCACCCTAGTTCAAAATGAGATAAATTATATTAATTAAAAATGCAAAGAGCCAGATCAGTCTATGCAGTTCAGTCCCAAAATAATGATCATGTAGTTAAGCAGTACACTGTGTCTATAAATATATATGTATTTATTTCCTGACTTTGCCATCAACTTTGCATGACTTGGGATTGATCTCATAAGGTACATTTTTTTCAGATGAAACTACAGATATGAGATACTTAAAGCTCCTTGCAGTTAATTGTGATTTTGGGTATCTTTAAGCTGTGTTAACAACACCCCCACCTCTCACGCCCCAAAATCAGTCTTTAAATGTATGTCCTTTAGCCTCTTGTCAATAATTTCGGCACAGCATAACATCTTCATGTCAGAGAGAATACTGAGAGAAGAATGAACAAAATAACATGTGTGTGTGTGTGTCTGACCTTTCCTTATTTGCTTGCTTTTAAAGACAAATATTCCCTAAAGGGATATGATTGGAAGAGGGTGTGTGCAGCATGAGTCGAAAAATGAAGCTTTTAAAAGTATTTCTGATTGGACACCTCAGTATCACCACTCGCTCCTGAAAATCTCAGCCAAGTTTTGTTCCGTTTTTCCCAGAAGAGCGATGGCCAGGGTGGCTGAGGCTTGAGAGCTGTGTGTTTGCATAAGCCCGAGTTACAGATCTGTGGTTCTTAGCCACGTTTGAATTTCACTGCTTTACACTCACTCGCAGCATGTTGGAAGTCGCCGTGAGTTGTTCACAGATTGTGCATGTACAGCCTAGGGAGAATTGCTCCTTACTTTGCCTCCCTTCTTTTAAGGAAAAGTAATATTTTTCCCATGTGTGGTGGTTTCTAATGTTCTTGTTTGTAGTAATGGATTGGTCACTGCCAGAAATGTGTGGCTAGTGACTGGCTGGGAATTGTTTCATTTTGACGTACTGCCTCCTCAGCAGAGGCAGTATCCATCAGCCAGAAAGGCTTCTTTACCACAGCGTAACAGTCCTTAGAGAAGAGTTCTGGGGAGTTTTGTATCGCTCAGGCGTACTCGCAGCCCTTTAGGAGGGAAAGGAGCGTCCCTTTGCGCGCTCCCACCTACCCTACAGATTTGCATGTGTGTGCATGCACAGACACACGCAGCACAGAGCTCTCCTCCCCACCTGCCGAGCAGATCTCTGCTCTGTGTGTGTGCTCCTGGGAGGGTCTCCCAGGGTTTGCATGTGCAGCTGCATTAGGAGCAAGTGGAGTGGTGGCAATCCATGTCAGATGTCCCCTGATTGTCAAGTGGCAGTGGAGCAATGACTGTGTCTATGTCCCTGTACCTCAGCATCAAGTCACCATCTCTGGAGATATTCAAGACCTGTCTGGATTCCTATCTCTGTGATTTGTCCTAAGGAACCTGCTTTGGCAGGGGGTTGGTCCCGATGATCTCTTGAGGTCCCTTCCAACCCCTACGATTCTGTGATTCTGTGATCCCAGATTCCTTGAGGTAGGACTGAGGTTTGTCTAGACAGAAGCACCCAAGCTGTACCTTTTTGGGTTTGCTGCAGAGTCCTGTGTCAAGCCCTAGACTGCCATGGTTTGGAAACGCTCTCAAGGGGCCAGCAGCAACCCACAAGTGCCTTGGGCTTTCCACCCACACAGCCCTCTCCACTGGAAGAAGCTGGGGGGAGCTCCCTGGGGACTTGGAGGTGTCAGGGCAGGATCCATCCCACTGCCCTGGCCAGGGAGCAGGGCAGCCAGGGCAGCCCCAGCCCCCAGACGTCAGCACATCCCTGCCCACCCTGGGACTCCTCTGAGACGACGTTGTTTGAACTGGTGTTCCCAGTCATTAGTGCTGGGGACTGGAGGGGCACCTCTGGCCCTTACAGCAGCCCTCTGGGACACTCTCACTTTTGCCTGAGTTGTGGGGGAGGCAGGGGTCACTGCTTTTGTGCTCAAAGCATGCACATATTTGCAAAAAAATATCTTTGAAGACCTGTGTTGGATTCTCATCAAAGTTAGCAACTCTCTTGGGTCCAGTCCTTTAATGGTGGAGAAGCCTGACCCCAAGGGTTGCAGACGCATCCGGGGTGGATGATGGTGCCAGAACCAAGCTGGGGGGTCAGTGGGAGGCTTGGGGGGAGCAGCACAAAATGGTTTGGGTTTCTTTGTTTTATTTTAGATGTCTGCCAAGCAGTTTGTGGGCTGTCCTGTGCCCTTTCTGAGTCAGACACCTGGATTGTCAGGGCAGACAGTCCTCAACCTTTGCTCTGGTGCTAGCTGGAAGGAGACCTTTGGTGTTGCAGGGGACTCTGTGTCACTGGGCTGTGTAATGGGGGGAGAAGAGGGGGGCTTTGGTGCTGAGTCTGCCTGTCCCAGGCATCGCTCACCCCTCCTGGTGTTTTTGGCTCCAGTCCTCGTAGTTGTTCCTGATTTCAGAGCCCTGGGGAGGTCTCTGCTGGCTGCAGAGCATCACTTGTTGATGATCCCTGCACTGGACAGTCTCTGTGTTTACTGATGTTGCTTCAGGTACTCCAGGAGACTGAGGCTAAAATATCTGTACTGCCCCACCCACCTCAAAAAAAAAAAAAAAAGACTTTCATTGACTGCTGTGAATTGTTCTTCTGGTCCATAGTTTTTAACTGCTTTGATAAGATGAAAACCTCCAGTCTGACAAAAAAAACCCCCCTCCAGCTGGTTGTAATGCGTGAGCGAGCCACCAAAATACAGAAACTCTTGTTTTAATATCTGCAGCTTGTCTGAGTGAATCTCATTTTCTGTGTTACTGGTTGGTTCAAGCAAACCCTTGCTCACTGCTTTACTTGCTCACTGTCCTTTTTAAAGTCCATTCACACTGTGCTATATTCAACACAAAGAGTAAGGATTTAACCTGCTCCCAAAGCTCAAACCCTCTTATTTTAATGAAGGTATTTTAACAGTATACATCTTTGTATTCCTAAAAATGTATGGATAAACCTAAATCCAAATGAAACTTACCCAAAATAGGTTCCTGTGCTGCTGTTAGTAAAGCTTGACATAGTACGGTAAGATGTATGTATTGGAGACTGCTGGTAGCTTTGTAGGTACAAAGTTTAGTGCTGCAGATCAGCCTGCCCTTGATTTGTTAGGGCTGAAAAAAACAGCTCTTAGTTTGTAATGTCTAAGACTCTCTAGTGCTGAGCACTGCCTGAGGGGATGTGCAAGCTGCCTGTGTTCTCAGAAGAGATTTGTTACCCCAGAGGATTTTACCTTATACTAAGAACAGTGAATGTTGAAGGTTTGATTCAGGAGTTTTTGGGTCATTTCTAAGAGAGATAAATTCCCAATAATAATAATTAAAAAAAAATCTTTTAAAATTGTAATTAAAAATTGGTGAAAGTTAATAATTAATGGCTTGTAGCTGGTTTATTAATAGCCTCATTTTTCTATGTAATGAAAGTCTTAAGCTGTATTCTATGTTAAATATAAAGCAGGGGGAAAAAAGTAAAAAGCAAGATTGACCTTAATTTTAAATGATTTTAAATATATAGAATTGCAGAGTTTAATACATAAAATATATAAAGTTGGTCTGCAGAATTCTGGTGTAAGGATTATTTTATATAATAAACCAGAAGGAAAATTTGGGCTGGCAGAATTTTCAAAGCTCATATTAAAGCCCCTAACTGCTTCTGGTATGAAAGTCAGCTAAGCAGCCTTGTGTTGTTGTTTCCCCCAGGATATCTTTTATGCTTGCTTTCTTTTTTTTTTTTTCTTCCTTCCCTTTGGAAACCCAAGTGTTTATTTGCATGCAAGGTAGGTGAATTCTTTTATCTATTTGTGTATCATAAACCAAAACAATTAGCATACTGCAGTTACAGTACACTTAAAAACAAAACAACCCTTCAAAACCTTCAGTCAATATTATTCCTGGCGGGAAAACTCCTAATTAAATTGTATGCAAACTACAACAATAGGCAAAGTTGTTTGGTGTTTAATAATAACTGCTGGGGGCGGGGGCAGAGTGAAAAAAGTAAGTGGAGCAGAGAGCTTTGCATGCCATTAACCCAAGGATAGCAATGAGGTCAGCCTTTGAAGGGACGGACAACACGCTTATCTGCCAACATTGGAAAGTCCCAAAAGATTATCTTATTTGCCAGATGTTACTGGGAGTTCATCATTGACACCCTCTGCTTCATGGGCTTCGACTCTCACCACAGTTGCAGTTGCCTTTTCTGCCCTTTGCAGGCATCCTGGAGATCTCCTCCAGCATGTAACGCTTGAAATTTTTCCTTGAAGTAGGTTGTTGTTTCGTTGGGGTTATTTTTCTCTTTTCTGTTTCACAGCAATAGGCAAGATGAACCATCTTAACTTGTGAAGATGATCTGAAAGCTCTTTGTTTTTCTTTCATACACCCACAACAATGCTCTTGGCATGGGAACCACTGACGTGAAGCAATGAAGCATAGCGACTTCCACAGCTCTGGGAATGGGGCTGGGTTTGAGAAGGGGTTTAGAGGAGGCAGAGGACCCACCTGACTTAGTACTACTAACCTTTGGGAGATGAGTGAAAATTGGGGTAGACTGTCTGACAGGCTAAGCATCTTCTGTTCTTTTTTATCCCTTTGCCTGGAAAATAACAATTTTAAGCAGACCGTTCTTGTGTTATTAGCAACTTGGTAGGGCATCAAATATTAGACTGTAGTGCTGTTAAGTGTAGTGCTAGGTGTTAAAAATTAGTAGTGGGGGAGTGTGGGTGCTATCAGATCCATGTTAATAATGACTGTAAGAACCTGGAATGGCATTCTCCGCATGTATCTTCTCCTTTAAATCTTTCAAGAGTTTGGTAGTAAATATTGATTTCAGCTAATGGTGGTTTTAACTTCTGTGTGCGTATTCTGTGCCCCAAGGGACTGTGTCCTAAGCAGGGAGAAGCCAAGACTTGCTCATAAAGAACAGAGAAAATATGTTTTTCCTTTAACATGCTGTTAGTGGATGTTTCTTGAAGCAAGATTCCTGTCGTTTGTGTTACTGCAGTTGTTTTGCAGTTCCTCCACCTCCCTTTGTGCAGAACAACTTGTAGATGGACAGTGACTTAAGGGCAGATATTCTCCCCTCATACATGCATATGATCAAAGAAATCTGAGTGTTGAAGCTTTTGAGATAGTTTGTGGAGAGTCCTTTTGACAGCAGGCAATTTAAAGCATTTGTTTGGATCCTGCTTTAGCATAGCCCTTCCCGCCTTGCCCTCCCTTCCCTTCCTTTGCCGCCTTCCTTTTCCTCCCTGCCAAGACCCTCAAGCCTCGCTTAGCCTTCTAACATGAGCACTTAGGCCAGATGCCCGATGATACAGAGCAAGGACAGTATTCATTCCTGTTGAGATAAATGTGAAATTCTGAAGCTGGTTGGCTCCCTGTGGACACTCAACGTTCTCCCCACATTTGGCATTTCAAGTCCCCTGACCCAGACACTGGCTTTACTTCGGTAGCTCTGAGGTAGCTGTTGAATTTCCAGCACTGAAAAGCTAGCGGAAAAATGGCATGTAGGGAACAGGGAGCAGTGATACAGGTGTTGTTTCTGTCTGCCAGGGTGTGAAACGCCTGTTGTTGAACGGGGCCTCTTCCCTGCCTTGCTTGGCTCTGCGGTTGTATCGCTGCAGCTGGTGCGGCTGCATGTTCTGTTAGGCAAACTGCCGCGCTGCCGGCAAGGTTACAGCCTGGTCTCCAGTGTCACTTCAGGCTTGGAACTAGGGAGAGCAGGTATTAGGGTTGTTCTGCAAATGCCATCAGTGGGGGACAGTTGCAGAGCTACAAACCTGGGACGCTTCCAGGTCAGGCCGGCCCTGTTTGGCCAATTGCAGAGTGCAAAATAACCACATCATTCCTCAAAGTGCTTTTCCAGAGTTGAAGTAATAGCCATCTTTCCCTATAAAGATCTGATTTCTCCTATAGAATATTTCTGTGCTGAGATAACTTTCATGAACTGTTTTCAAAAGTGCTCAGGTTTGAGGATATTTTGTTTGTTTTTAGTTTAAATTCACTTTTCACCTCTCTTCTGTTTCTTTTTTTGTCTTCTATTGCCTGTGCTTAATAACCCCACAGCCATTTCTATAAAACAGCAAATCCTTTTGCCCTGTGCCATGTAAATCCATGAGGGCTTTCCTTTACTGAAATGGAAAGCCCATGAAGCAATCATTTAGACTTCTGCTTTTTCACTAGGCTTGAGATACAGCTCATCCAGTGTAGAGGACAAATTGTGCCCTCTACCAAATACTCTATCTTGCTGAGATGATATGCAGTGTCGGGCTCTCATGCTGCTGTTACGTGGGAAGGCAGTAGGTCATCTGCTTTCTATTTTGAGTTTCTTTTTCAGAGGTATCCTTTTACTCCCTCTTCCTCAGATCAGTCCTCAGTGGTTTACAGTCCTCACTTCCATTTTCTTATCCATTTCCACTGGTGGCTCCTTGACCCCAGCCCCTTTGGGCTTCTTCTTTCCCCTATTTCCATGCCCCACACCTCCCTCACCCCCTTTAAATCCAGAGTTTTTACAAATTTCATTCATATTCCTTTTTGAAATTTACTCTCTTTCCCCATTATTTTTTTAGTTATCCCCAGTTCAGCTTTGTTGAGAAGAAAGCAGAAGCAGAAGAAAGGCAGGTGGCAGTTACTTGGTTTCCCAGAAACAGTGTTTTTTGGCAGCCAAGCGCTGAGCTGGGGAGCAAAAAACCCTCCTCTTTCTGCTAATTTGGAGGCAAATGGGTTATACCTGGAAGAGAGAGATGGGACAAAACCTTCACAGCACTGGGCTTTGTTCAGGCAGATGGTAAGCAAACTGAGGGGCCATTTAAAAAGAGCCGGTGTGTTTGGCAGCATGAAACAAGAATCTTTTTGCTGCTCTGTTTGCAAATGATCCTGAAGCATGGCAGTGGCCAGCGACTTTACAGGTGGCAAGGGGCTAACTGCTGGTGTGGCACCCCACTGTGCCACATAGAGGGTGCTTGCTGCTGGGTGGCAGCACCACCCACCACGGGGAGAGGACCCAAGGCTGCTTGCTGTTGAGGCAATTCACACATCAACCGCTTTTTGGGAACACTCGGCTCTGCCTAAAGATTTATGGGGCTCTCTTCTTTTAAAACAAACGAATAAAAGCCCAAGCTGAGTGTTTTTCCACATATAAATGTCAGAAACGCAATCACGAAAACTTCACTGGGGTACCAGTGAAGGCTCGAGACCCAGCTCCAATGTGCATCACATTAAAGGCCTTCTTGGGGACTCCAGACACAAATTGCTTTCCAGCATCCAGAACCATTTGGAAATGCTTTAATACTGAAACAGGGGGGGTTTCTAATGGGAATGCTGACAGACCCTTCGTTGTAGCAGCAGAAGCGGGCAGGGCCGCGATAATGAGCCCTGTATGTGTGCATGTGGAAAGCGTGGTGCTGGTTTCAGAAAACAAGCACTTCCACCGAACAGCCCACGCCGATGAAAAACACCATGCTGCCTTTCAGCACAATGATACTTAAAATTGGCTTTGCTTATGCAAGGACGTATTGGGAACAACCGTAGGCATTAACCCTGCATGTGCTACACTTCCAAAACCAACAAGTCCTAATAGCGCTTGTAATAACACTGTAATTATCTGTAAACAGCGCTGTACCGAATAGCCACCAGTTTAAAATGCTGCCTAGGCCAATGGCATTCTTCAGTATCCACCAGCACACCATAACCACGTCTCCTCTCACTTTTTATACATTGCGGCCGTGACCCTAAAAAACAGGCGATGCTTCATTTATTGCTCAAGTCTCTGCATACCACTGCTAACCCCAGTGACTGTGTATTTTGTATTTGGAGACCTTGGTCACACCAGGCTGAAGAAACCTGTCTCACAAGCATGTGCCCAGGTGATTAATTTTAGCAAGCAGGTTGCTTCTAAGAGTGTAATTACTCGATTGTGCAAATGGCGGGATGGTTGCGCTGACCTGTATTGACACGTTGTAGGATACACCTCCCTATCGGTTCTTTTTTCACTGTTAATCAGAGGACTGAAAACCTTGCAACATTTAGACAGCTTGAGGTTGAAGGCTGAAATGTCACTTTTAAAAGAGGGTTAAAAAGGTCACGCAGCTGCAAATAATAATAGCCCAATGAAAATCAGATTCGTACTGCAGCCCACTTCAAGAATAACATTGAAACAGGAAACAAGCCTGCTTGATGTTTTTACCAGTAAGGCAATAAGATTACTGCTGAGTTTAAAAAAGGGGAGAGGGGGAGAGAGAGCGAGACAGAAAAGAGCATGCTTTCTTGGTGTTAGTTGTTAGAGCTATTTTTCTGATTCAGAAAGGATGACCGTGGGGCTCTGCAAAATCTCCTGGAGGAGCCTGAGGACGTGGGGTACTTCCCTCTGGATGCTGCTGAGAGGGGATGTAGTTTGTCGCTGTGTCCTGAGGATGGGTTTGCTTCTTTTGTTTGCTTTTTATTTCTTTGTTACGTTCTTGCATTCCTCACTGTGGGCTTCAGTTTTATTAATTATAATAAAAGATGTTTAGGAGTACCTTATGCAGAAGTTAAGGACTAGAAGAAAATCTTGGCTTGCTGCAGAGCTTGTTTCTCTTCCATGTGACATGGCTTGGAGAAGTCTTTCTATGTTTCTTCTCTATTTTTGTTTATTTTTCTAATTAGAATACTTTAACTCCTCCCAAGCAGAGTGATATTTCAGGAGAATGGCAGGCTACAACAGTGTAGCAGATTTCCTCGCTCATGTATTCTGCCAATAAGGCTCTTTACATGGTCACAATAGGGCAATAAATGCTGACAGATGTTGTTAACATGTCTATTAAAATTCAGCCCCCTTTTCTGCTGCATAACGCACTCATGCTTATTGTTAATAATATCAGAACTAATCCTGACATTTCAATATTGGTGCTTGCTTATATTTATAATCTTTGTTTATTTCTTTGAAGATGTCAGAAAGTTGCAATAAATTAATCTGTTGATAACAGAAGTAAAAAAAAATCAGGCCTGAGTGATTTTTAAACCTTCAGTCATCATAGATTTGCCTGATATTCTTCACGCCCATTAATCGTGGCAGTCATACGTAGTGCTGTGAAAGGTGCATGAGTGTAACCTGAATTTTTAAGATCCCAGAGGTTAATAAGCGCCTTAATTTAGGTGGAAAGGTTGCTGTGATTTATTTTTATTAGGTGAAGTCGAAGTGTGGCCATTGGTTGCGTGATTTCCTTCATGTATGCTGAACCACCTGCACACACTGTGGAGAAAAGGAGACGTGAGTTGTGTGGCCCAGCAACACACGTGAGCTGCGTGCAGTGAGCTGCACACCAGGGACTGCATATCATAGAAAGATGGGAGATGCACGCCTGCATCTTGAGAAGGATGCCTTGTGAACTGTGCCATGCGCAACCAAAAAACCCTCTGTGGCTGAGAACCCCCATCCTGCTGCAAAGCTGGAGTGAGGTCCTGCGCTGCTTGTGCATCCGCAGCTCTTGTGGAGCTCAGCTGGAACAGGGGACGCAGGAGGGTCACTTACAGCCCAGTTTTTTGTCTGCTTGTTTCTGGTCCACATTCGAGCATAAAGCTTGAATTGCTGCTGTGACAGCCGGGCACCCTCTCAAAAACCATAGGCAGCAGGCAGCTTCTTTCACCCATTTACTCTTGTAGCAGAGCGCACAGCGCTACCAGCTGAGCCGGCGGTGATATCATCGCACGTAAACAAGGATCCTGCACGGTGCAGTTTGTCTTGAGGGCATTGTACTGTATCTGGGAACACGTTTCATGGGTCACATTGTGCCAGGCAGTATCCTGGAGGGCACACATGATACAGCCATTCTGAATTATTACTTTTTTATTTTCTTTTTTTTTTTTCTTTTTAAGTTTAGTGTCGGCAAATAGTCCACAAAGAGCGATTCTCCTGGGAGTCAGCAGTTGCTTGTACATTTGTGGTAAACGACTGGACGTTGAATCTGACACCTTTTGAAAGGATCGAGAATAAAACCCGAGTCTGTGTTTTCCCACAGTCAGTCCCCACACGCAGGATTCTGGTCCTGATGGAGGATATTGTTTTGGTGCTTACTCCGTGCTTATCTATCTAGTAACCTCGAGAATCATTTAATTGTATCAGAGAATGTACTGGTGGATTTAGGGACTAAAGCTCAAGCTCAGGGCAAGGAGGTCAGTTTTAGACTTGCAATACTTAATAAGAAAACAAACTCCGAATAATTCCTGGTAATGTTTTGAAATTCACTTGGACGCTTGGGACCAGAATTGTTACTCTCTTGTTTTCTTTAACTTAGTCTCATCCGTTGCTCTGCTATTGAAAATGCAGTTGTCACTCTCCCCCGAGGAGGGGAGAAAGGGGTAACAGAAACCTTTGGCAGTGCTTCAGTTGCGGGAGTAATTGAGATATCAGATAAAGCCTCTCATTATCCACACGTATCTTTTTTTTTTTCCCCCCTTCTTATTTTCCTTTTCTTTCTGTGAAAAGGTCTTTAGGAAAGACAACATCCTGGGGTCACATCCCATAAATAGAGGTGGATTTAAAAATCAAACTTAGCTGGAGGTTTTGCATTTATTTTTGTGGGGGTTTGTTTGTTTAGCCAGTTATCTCTCTGCTGCTTGTTTCTTTCAGACAGGATAGTGTATTTCAGAGCATTTTTATTACTTCACCTCTGAAGAGCTTGTCTACGCAGCGTCTGGAACCGAAATAACTGAAATTAGAAGTAATTTAACACCCTTAGTTATTTTAGTATAAGCCTTTATGTGAGCATACTCTTTCATTTCTGATTATGAGTATCCTATTTCAGTTTAACATGGCTGTAAGTTAAATCAAAACAGGATATGAATAATCTTAAAGGAATAAATTAGGTACAATTTTACTTATTTCAGTTCTAGCCGTGCGTGGATAGATAGGTTAGGCCTGAGTTAGTGTCTTTCTTGACACCTGATTGTATTTGGTGCAATAAATCACTTGTCTCAGGCCAGATGTTGGTAGAGATGTCCACATCAAGAAAATCAGTTAATGCTAATTATCACCTTTATGGGGTAGTATCCTTGTGTGGGTTAAAGGGCAAATAAAATTTGAAATTTTTCACTTCTGGATGCTGCTTTTGGGAGTCAGGGGTATCAAGTAAAGGGTACTCTGCTGCCTTTTTAATCTTTTTCTTTCAGGTCATAAGTAGGGAAATATCCTGTCACGCTAATGTGTCCAGCAGGATGAATTTTAATTTGAGGATTTTCTTGAAAACTTAGGGCACTAAAAACAATTGCTGTAAGTACAAGCCAGGCTGATGTTCAGGTTAACAGTGTATTTATTGTTTGCAGGGGATGGTAACAGCTCTTCCAAAAATAAAGCTTTCCAAACAATGAGTGTTAAGGGTGGTAAAGATATTCTTGATAATAGGAAGCAGTGATGTGTATGTAGCTTAAAAGAAGAAAAGAGGCTTGAGTAATTTTAGCACTCGTCCTTCTGTGGATTTTTTGAGTTTTAAAATCAAATTCTGCTTCTCCACCAAGACATTTCTTTTTGTTTTATGAAAAAATTACACAGCCACAGCTCAGGTATTTGTCTAAGCGGGGCTCTGGTGAGGCTGAATTTTAAGGGAATTGAGACATGATGTGAGCAGAAGGCATATGCTGTGCTTTAAAGTGGGTCAGATGCTAAGGCCAGTTGTGCCAACAGGCTCAAAACATCTCCGAAAGAGGTGATTTCTTAATTTTACATCCTACAATGGTACTAAAAAATTGGTTTTGGTGATGCTGGTCGGGGACACTCCTGTAACACTGACTCAAATTCTGCTGCATTACTGCATTCTGAGCGCGAATGTTTCATCCTCCCTGTTTTATTTGAGTCCCAGGAGCTCTCCCCCACATTTTAGTTCAAGGTGACAGGACTGGAGTTGCTGTGGGGAAGCCTCAGTTTTAGGCAAAACTTCATTCCTCAGGCTCCTGAGGACCTCATTGACCTTTTAAAGGATGGGGATGCCCAATTATCTTGTGTGTATAGAGAGCATGTATGTAATGTATTTAAGTTATTAATATCGAACAGTATGGATGAAGAACTTCAAAAAGTGGGTTCTTTTCTCAGAAGTAACCTAGACGTCTGGTTTTAATGTTGTTCAGCAGGAACTGAAGAAGGAAAGGTAAAAACCCTTAATTCGAGATATTTCTGAGCAGACACGGTCTTATCTAATAACAACACTGAACATATGCTTTTTTCTGAGGCAGATTTCTGTTGTGAAAGCTTAATGTGGTTTTTCTTTTTTCTTTTTTTTTTTTTTTCCTTCCTTCAAAGTAAATATGTGTTCAGGAAGGAGCAATAAGGATTTAGACTATAGGGAGCCGGCTGAAAATTAGCAAATTTAGTACTCCTGAGGATGGAAACTTTGCTCTGATCTGTTTTGGGAGCTTGAAATAGAAGTGCGAACCATGATGACTGTATGTTGCATGTATGTGTGAAGTTTAGACCATATATATTCATAGGTTCCCTTTCTTTCCCCCTCCCCCTTTTAACATGTAGATTTATGAGGAATCAAAGATGAACTTGGAGCAGGAGAGGCCTTTTGTCTGCAGTGCCCCAGGCTGCTCACAGGTGAGTGGAGTCAGCGATGATATTAATTGAGACCTCAGCACTAGCTCTGGCTTGTATAATGCCTCCTGATATATTAACACATGTCTAATAATAATAATGTGTGGGGTTTGTTTTTTTTTAAGTCCTCCCCCCTTCATTTCCCTCCTTACCCCACTAGAAACTATTACAAAATATTTAAAGCAAATACATAATCCAGGCAAAACTGAGATGGTAAAATTGCTTCTCAAGCTGCTTCTGTGCCCCCTCTTGTCCCCAAGCCTTATGTTTCAAGCCAGGTATTTCAAATTCTTTTAGTGGCCATCAAGAGAGGACACGTGAGGCAGGACACGTTTGTCTGTCTTCTGCTTAGAAGTACGATGGAATATATTATGTTTCCTATCGGATGTGGTAACCCTCCTGGTTATTATTATTTTTTAATACTTAAACACAATCATACTGTTAATTTTTTTAGAAAGTCTTTGAGATATCTTCCTGATAAATATTCTCTATAGAAAATGCAGCCTGTCCCTGGATGTATGTTTGGGATTCCTGTTCACTGGCGATCTGCCATGTGTCTCTAAAGGTATAACCTGACCTGTAACATTAGATGTTTAATGTTCTTTAAAAACCCTGAAGTGACAAGGATTTTGAATTGGGATTTATGTGTTTTTTCGATGATTTTGCTGCGGCGAGGGAAGTTCCCCCTGCAGCAATGAGGGAAGTTCTGTGTGTGATGCTTCCAACCCTAATTTTGTTTAGTGACATGAGTGTGAGTAAAATCTTCAGGCAAGGGCATCTTTTGGGCTTTGGCTGGAGGCCTCCTGTATGCATCTGTTTTAAGTGATTTAGCTTGCCCCTTACCCAGAGCCCTCCTCCCTAATGAGGGTAATATTTCCCTGCTGTAACTGTATGTTGGGAGTTTGCAGCTGGCCAATATTTTTACAACCCTTTAAGTCCTTCTGGTGGAATGATAGGTGACCCTTACTGGAGTGTAGGTGTTGATTTTGCCAAGAACTGGTATAAGGAAAAGGAGAAGTCTCCGGTTAACAACTGGCTAAGCAGCTTTGCTGTTTCACTAGGTAGGAGCCTTTCTGTGGGTGTCAGAGTGCATCTTTTGGATTGTCCCTTGGATCAAGAACTTGTCCCTTCAGCTCTCCACGTGCAGACTTAAACTTTCACCATTCTGTCACAGAGGTAGAATAAAAGAATCTGAGCTTTACAGTCAAGTTTTATTTACCTTTTTGTTGGATCCTAAAACTAACTTCCACTCACATCAGTGGACTTGAGTGTTTTCATGTCAGCTATCCATTAATTTCCTCAGCAGCGGCGAAGCTGATTCAAGCAAGCTCATTTAGGTGTCGAGAGAGCCAGTTTGGCTGTATGCTGTTGCAGTTTGGAGAGACGAACAGTGCAGGTCTGACTTCATCTCAAAAACCATTTAATTTCCCATTTCAAAACATGACCTCCGTTTATTGTAAATGAGGACTTGAGAGGAGCGGAGCACCCAGTGCTGCTATCCAGCTAAGCTGTCTGGGGAGTGGCTTCTCTGTCAGCTGGTGCAATGTGCATTGAGGACTCAGGGAGTTGACTTTCTGTTCAAGGAAGAAAGTAGACTTACAAAAAAGACAGAGAAGTCTGGGTTGGAGGAATAGCTTCTCCTCAGTTGTCCCATGCCCTCTGTATGATGGCTGATTTCACCCTGAAGACAGAGCATGGTGTCCGTAAAGGAAAATTAATTTTCACGAGAACAAAATGTGGATTCCCCACCCCAATTTCATTGAGCAAGGTCTTTCACATATTTCCTTTGTTCTTAACATAAATTTCTAGTGCTGCATTTCTTCCAGATGAGTAAGCAATGAACCAGGATTTCACAGTGAGGAAAAGGTCTTTGGGATTTTTTTTTCCAGAGAATTCATTCTGGTTATTTGTGCTGCTTTGTCTATGGGCTTAGAGAGGTTCTCAGAAGGTGTAACATACTGCAACTATTTATACTGTAGCCACAAGCAAAGTCACTTAGCCAAGAATACACTGTGTTGAAAGCATTAAGTCACTTTAACTCTGTTATTGCCAGTTTTTCACAGTCTCCTATGTACCCCTTGCTATAAAAAGCTGCTTTTAAAATTATTTTTTATTCCTCAAGCCCTGGTGATACAACTTTTGGCCTTTTCTAGTCCTGAACTAACTCTGTTAAAACCATTACAGTAGTTTGTAGCAAAGGGCTGTGTATGCACCTTCTCACGAAGGAAACCGAACAGAACCAGTCTGCCCTTGGAGCCCAAGTGTGCAAGTGCTTGAACATTTTATTCAAGCTTGTCTCTTCTTTGTCTTGTTCAAAACAAGCTATTTGTTGTAGAAGTCTGTTACCAGACTGTAAAATGAACTTAGCATGCTGGTTAGTTTCTTACAAAGCACACCTCTCCACCTTCTCTGCTTGACAAGGCATTAATTTGGTATCACAGAGGGTCATAAATAGTTATGTAGTGAGCACTATTGCATCGCCACTTGGAATCCAGTTGAAGTATCAGAGGTTTCCAAAATTAAAGAAGCATTTTTTCCTGAATACTTCCAGAGAGGCGAAGTCTGGCTTATTTGATTATTTTTGATGCTGCTCAGCAAATACAGGTTGCAGAAAGATAGGAAAGCAGACAAATGCAGTGAAGTGATCTAAGATATGCCATATTGCTTTGCGTTTGCCGCGGGCTAAGAGCATACACAACAGCGGTTATTGCCGATCCTCAGGCATGCGGTGACTTGTGAGGCTGCGGTAGCTGGAGTGGGTGCCTGAGACCCTTCGAATCCAAAACTTGGTCTGCAACTTTTTCAAGCAAATTGCATGACACCTTGTGGTTTGCAACCCCAACAAGCACTGCAGCAAATACGTTTCTAAGCAGAGCACAGCTATTTGTTACTCATACTCACTTGCATTTTCAAATATTCTGTTTCCTGTGCCATTTGGACGCATTTCTAGCTGGATACGTTTCTTTCTCTCTCTCATTTTTGAAGTTACTGTCCGATGCCAAAAGTTTATTAGAGAATTAAATTCTTCTTTTTTTTTTTCCCCTCTCTTCCTTTCTCTCTCTCTCTCTCTCTCTGTGTTTGCCTGACAGCGTTTTCCAACAGAGGATCATCTGATGATTCACAGGCACAAACATGAAATGACTTTGAAGTTTCCTTCAATAAAAACAGATAATATGTTATCAGGTAAGAAGACACGAATTCAAGAGTCAAGATAACTATACAGATGATGTTGAAAGCATGACTCCTACTGGAAATCTATTGGCAAAATACCTCTAAGATTGGTTTTAAAAGCCTCATCTCCAATGAAATAACAACTAGAGATGGAATAAGCTAGAATGCGTATCTTTGAACTGAAAGACAGCTGCCATTCTTATGCCTTCCCACAGGTTTGGCATGAGAGGGAGAGAAATTGTTGAACCTCAGCCATGCTGGCAGCTCTATCACTGACTCCCATGTCAACATGCTGGTGAAATACAGGCACTTAAGCGCATGTCACCTGGGAGCCCAGCAGTGAGCGTGTTAATGAAGTGCATTTGTACTGCTTCTGTAAGACTCACTATTTTACATTTGACAGGTTCACTTCAGCAACTGTAACAGACCACGTGATATAAGCCACCTTTATGGTGGCTCAAGACCTGCCCACTGTAAATAACTGTAACCAGAAAGGTACAACAGTGGGTAATGTCAAGCACTCTTTCCTTCTAAAGGTAACCATCTCTTCTCTCTGCACTTGCCCCATCATACACAGAGTTTATCTGGTATTACATGCAATTACATCCTGTAGTTTCTTAGGTAGCTTTTTTCTTACGTAGATTTTTTGTACTCCTGTACACATTGGCTTCTTGCTGGCCTTCAGTGAGTGCTGGGTAAGGTCAAGCTAGACTTAATCTTACCGCTTCTCTCCTCTCCTACTCCCTTTGGTAGTGTATATTCCTCAGGCAATAGTAATGGATTATTAATAATAATAATATCACTAGGATTTTTCAGGTTTCAAAGAACTGTAGAAAAAAGCTAAGGTTCAGATATGTGTGTGTGTGTATGTTAACCACTGCTTGATATATATCTTTTGAAATGGGCTTCTTCAAGGTAAATTGTGCTATTTTCGGTGCAAGTACATCATGATTAAAGGGTCTCAAGCAAACTCTTTATAGATAAACCTTTTCCATTTTTATGAAAATCATAACTGGGTAGCAATTGTTTGCAAATATTTGATTTAGGCTTTATGTGTGTGTGTGTATTTTAGGCACTGATGAGAAATCAGGCAGACTTTGTCCCAGATAGAGTTTATTTTCCTCTTACACTTGAAAACACCTTAGTGAACTAAGTTTAGAAAGGAACAGTACACAGCACATTGAAGAGTAGGGCTTGTAAAGTGCCTGAATGCCAACTGTGCCTGCAAAATCCTGTGCTTGTGAGTGAGAAAACACTGGTCTTACACTTGGCCGTGGACTCGGGCAGTGTAAGTGCTCGAAGTCCTCTGTGCTCTGGGCACATCCACCCTGTGAAAACACTGGCTTCTGTTACAACTTTCTGTTTGGCAAGACTTTTGCTCGAGGGCAGTTTCTAAGGAGTGTAGTCTGTCATCAGGAGTCCTCTAAGCGGAATCGTGGAGTCATAGAATGTGTTAGGTTGGAAGGGACCTTTAAAGGTCACCTAGTCCAACCCCCCTGCAGTAAGCAGAGATACCTTTAACTAGATCAGATTGCTCAGAGCCCCATCAAGCCTGACCTTGAAAGTCTCCACGGATGGGGCCTCTACCACCTCCCTGGGCAACTGGTTCCAGTGATCTACCACCCTCATCATGAAGAATTTCTTCCTAATGTCTAATCTAAACCTACCCATCTCTAGTTTTTAAAAAAGTGCCCCTTGAGTAGCTCCATTTATGTTTGGTAACCTGGAGGATTTAGCTGCCCTGCTCCTTCCACTGCGTTCCTTTCCCAGGCAAAAAGCTTTGATGGGTTTCGCCACTACCACAAGTAGTGGGACACTTAGACCTGCAGCAAGCCAACTAGGTATATAGAAATGCAGAATTTTGTGGCCAGAAAAGCTCCAAGATTGCTGCTGAGGGATGTATCCTTTGTGCTTTGTGTATGATGATCCTCTGTAGTAATGAAGGAGTAAAAAGCTGCCTGTGTTAGCGAAGACTGTCGCAAATGTGCCTGACTAAAATGGCCTGGCGGCTTGGTGCTGCTGTGGTATTTTTCTTTTTGTGTTCCTGTGGTGGATTTGTTTGGCATTTTTCAGTCCTTAGTTTGGAAGCATCATAGATCATCTACTCTCTGCAGGGAGACTTTGAAATATAGTTGTTTCATTACCCACCTAAACCCCGGGGAAATCTAAATACCTTAAACTTTAAGATGTTTTATTCTTAGATTTCATAATGAAAAATTAATGATATATGGGGAAAAGAGACAGACTTTTCTCTTAGACATTTGTCTTCAGGTCTTCCTCAATTTTTTTTTTAAATTCTTGCTTATTTAACTGTTTGGGGTTTTCTTGAAAAAACTGTTTCTGTCACCAGTAGGTTCAAAGAATTGCAGCAGCAACTGCCCTTTAACAAGCCAGGTGCAGCGTTAGAGGATGGTAGGTTTTCTTCCCTTTTTATTACATTGCCTCAAAGTCAGGCTTCTTCTTTTTTCCCAGTATATTTTATACTACCTTTTAATGTGTTTTATTTGAATCAGTGTTTAATAAACAAGGTCCCGTAACGAGATTGAAACAATTGGTGCTATGCTCTTTTACCAGGTATGTCTAGCCAAGGGCTTCCTTGTCATCAACTAGCTCCACTATATTTTCATGCTGGCCAAAAAAGATCAAATTTTATTCAATCTGGTGACCCTTGAACTAATTCAGAAACTCCAGGCACATACATACACTAAATACCTTTGTGTTCTCCGACTGTATAGATGGAAGGGAAGTTTGCAAGTGATTCTTTTGTTCGAAATTTTGACATTACAATCTTTTTTCTATCTCTAATTTAATGCTGTTTGTTCCTTTTTGTGTAAGTATTCTAGTTTTGTTAATGAGAAAGTCTTGCTGTGTGTATGGATAGAGAGTCATTGACAGTTTTCGTATCCATAATTCTTAGCCAAAACAGAGCTGTTTGAGATCACACAGAATATCTTGCCTAAGTTGTGCATGCTAGTCATTGTTGCAGGAAGCTTTGTAGTTAGGTTGACTGAAATAGATGTCATCTCTACTGTTGTGCTAACTAAATATTGCATTGCTTTGAAATGCTGTAGTTTGGTGTGTGTCATAGTTTTTGTTTAAACACCGAAATATTAATGTTTGTGGGACAGAGTGTTCCCTCCAGGTAAGTACTAGAAGCTGTGTGGAATGGAACTTTGGGGACACTGAGATTCCTGTTGCATCAAATTTTGAAAGACAAGGAGTGGCACCTTACCATCAATATAGGGGGAGGAAGTCCTTCCAGAAGTGCTGCTGGCACAGGCAGAAGAGGCCTATATAGAAGAGTAGAATGATTTTGGTTGTAAAGGACCTCTAAGATCATGAAGTCCAAACACTAACCCAGCACTGCCAAGCCCACCATTAAGCCATGTCCCAGAGAGCCACATTTAGTTGTCTATTAAATACCTCCAGGGATGGTGACTCCATTATTTCCCCAGGCAGCCTGTTCCAATGCTTGATAACCCTTCTGGTAAAAATTTTTTTCTGAATATCCACTCTAAATCTCCCCTGATGCAACTTGAGAACTTTTCCTCTTGTCCTATCACCTGCTACTTGGGAGAGGAGACCGGCACCAACCTGGCCACAACCTCCTTTCACGTAGTTGTAGAGAGCGATAAGGTCTCCCCTCAGCCTCTTCTCCAGGCTAAGCAGTCCCAGTTCCTTCAGCTGCTCCTCATAAGACTTGTGGTCTAGATCCTTCACCAGCTTTATTGTTCTTTCTTCAAGGAAGAAAGATTGTTTCTTCCTGATTCTATTACTGAAATCCAATCCTCTAGATTTTTAGTGGTAAAGCCCACTGTAGAGATGGAAACAGTCTTCTCCAGATGAAAAAGGGTATGTGCTAAAAGTAGTGTGAGTATATTACCTTTCCCAGGTAATGCCCTTGTCAGTGAGGTAACCTATGGCATCCTTGGTTGGTTTAATTTTTTTCTGCTTGTGTTTCTGTTGTAACCCACATTTATACAGGGAGGTTTATCTAGGTATGAATTTTGTGGAGTGCAAAATGATTGGATATAAACAAAAATGATTTTGTTTGATTTCTTGTTGGCTTCTGTGTTCCTTGCTTTACCAAGCAATAAAATGAAAAGTTTTCTAAAATTCATCTGGTCAGGTTCTGAGAGTTTAATGCTGTGTTGTACCCAGTATGTGTACCCCCACAGAAAATCAAACCAGTGCTTTAAACAGTGTGTCTTTAAGCAGTGAAGTTCTTGGGAGCCCTCAGCTGTGAGTCCCCAGGTGAGGGCAGTTCCACCAGGAACAACTGGGTTCACCTCTTCCTACTCTTCCATCTCCTGCTTGAGATGTTGTGACCTTTAGTTTCTTGGTGCACTTGGGAAGTAACCTGCCGAATCAAGGAAGAAACCTTCTTGAATTGCTCAGGACAACATTCCTCTTTCCTTGTGGCTCTTAGATGGGCAGCCCTTCAGTGCTAGCCTCAGTACTCTGACTTTGTTATCATTGTGTGAAAGCATTACATGGGTAAGTATATAACCTCAACAGAGCCTACAGCTGAACAAGCCAAATGCCTGTTATTATTGCACATCAGACTAAACATTTCTTTTTCTCTTATTTTTTTTTAAAGAAGATGAAGGATCAAGTTACAGACTTTGGAGTTATGCTGATAGTTATGTCTTACTGAATCTGATATTTCCCTCCCTTCCCCCCCCCCAAAAAAGAAAGCTTGTTCCACATAACTGTCCTTTGGTTTTCCAGTTTTTTCTTAACTGGTATCCTGCTTGAAAGTTTTTTATTAGTTCTTTGAGGGATGAAACTCTAGGATCCAAGGTAGTTTTACAAAATGTATTAAAATAAACTCTCTATGCAGCAAGCTAATGTGACATTTCCTGGGCTGTTGTTTTGAGAGCTATATATTGAGACTGAGTGTCCTTTCTTAGACTGTTATTTCAGTAGATACAAACATCCCCCAAATGAAACAACAACAACAAAATTTGCATAGCCAAATATAATGTATATGCAATAGGATCTCTTTACTGCAGATTTCAGATTTCCCATTACCTTATAGCATATATTTTTCATTTAGTCTGGAGAATCAAGCATCACTTCAGATGCTGAGGACAGGTTTTCAAAATGGTCAGCAGCAAAAATATATTCAGTAAATCAAGTTCTGGTCAGAACCTGATTGCTGAGTGCTTATGAAATCCTCTCCTGAAAGATGCAGTAGGCTGACTTGGGATCTGCACGTGTGAGACCAATTGATCTTGCTCTGGGGCTTTTATGTTGTCCACTTATATTTTGGAGGTTTATTTAAACTTAATGTTTCTTGCAGCCTTTCTGGCTATGGCTGTGTCATCAGAGAGACTGATTATTCTCCAGGGTAGTAGGCTAAATGAAATATTTATTACCTGCTTTGAAGCTTGACAAGTTCTGCGTTCAACCTGGTGGTAAAGGTGAGATAGAAATAACTTCCTAAGTAATTGTCAGGATGACACAAGTTCACCTGTGAAGTGACAGGTGTCTAGAGGTAGATGACTCAAAGCATAGTAAACTAGTTCTGGCAGTAGTTAAGGATGGAAAGATTTTTACATGCTGAACAATGTTGACTGGGTTGGGATGGCCGGTCAGTGTAATAGCCAGATACCTCGGGTTAACCCAGACTGACTTCCATCCCAAGCTGCCTAGTTCAAAACTCAGCTTGAGACATTAAAACCTTGGGTTGAGTGGCATGTCTGCAGGACAGCTTCCTACAGTAGTGTGTGTCCTCAGGAAGAATGCCAAGAGTAGTGCTAGCTCTGTCTGAGTTTTGGTCCAAATGGGTCTGGCACATCCAGTTGCTGAAGTACAACAAATCAGAGCCCTGTTCTCAGTGAGCCTGCAACAGTTGTGGGTGCTGGTGATAGCAACAAAAGTTTTGTTTGTACCAACAAGGAACAGTGAGGTCAGGCACAAGCTGTTGGAACTATTAACACATTTTTAAGTGCTTAGAATTAGGAATATTCTATTAATTCTGAGAGACCTGAATGTATAAATTATGCTAGGGTCTCTTCTGTGATACTGTTCCCAATTAAAACACAGAGGCTTGCCTAATCTATGTAAAAGAATTGTTGTGGTGTTAAGAGGGAGAACTGGTGTTTTGCAGAGGCAAAACTGTTGCCTCAAGAGCAAAGAAAGCCCACTGGACTTGACAGCACTCAAGTCCTGAAACCAGTGAATGCAGTGGATTTGCAATGTAACTACTGTACTATGTGAAGTCTCAACACTTTAAAGTCTAGATCTTTATCAGATCTACTCTCATACAAACACAGAGGTTTTGCGGACTTCTGGTTTCTGTGAATGTTGAAGGATGAAGTATTATAAAGTAGAAAGGCAGCTCTTGTTTTACATTTGGCTGAGCTGGTTTCCCGAAGGCCTGTGGATGGAGCTTAGGCTGGGTGGTTGGTAGTGTTCCTTCCCTGACTGGGAGGAAAGAGGGGCTGTCTGTTTTAACAAAATCTCATTATGAATTCCTGCCAGTCTGATTTCTGGATCATAGTAACTACAGTAACCATACGGGGAGACTGAGGTAGTCATTTAAGATCACCTTGTCATTACATAGGTTGGGTAAATAGTGTCATTAAGCTATCAGTTTTGATACTTTTAGATAACAAAGTACTCAACTGGAAAGATCAACTGTAGGCAACATATTTGATATCTCAGAACGGTTGTGGTGCAGAAGATACACTTTCAGCCTGTGTAGAGAAATGCCAATGAGGCTTTTGCACATTTGAAGTCACATTTTTGCTCAGGGTTTCTTGTTTTCACTGTTAGAATGGATTTACTTCACTGAGATAACTTTTTGTGTGTGTGTGTGTATCTAACATTCATGGAATAGATGCTGAACAGATTGAGACCTTCAGCTGTTTGTGCTTGATCACCACCTTGTTGCCCATTACGTTTCCTTTGACCTAATGTAGCCTGTTGTAGTAATGCCTGATTTCTGGATCAGCTGCATACCTTGATGGAAAATAACAAGACCTTATCTACATTAGTGTAGTCTCTTCTGCCCTGCGCCCAAATTTTGGGCTCAAGCAATTCTAAAAAAAGAAAATCCTTAAAGTTTCTGATTTTAGTCAAAGTGGTGCCATCAACTTCTGGAAGAAACCCTAATTTCTCACCTTGGTGATGAAATTGATACTTTGTTGATACCAATATACCGCTTCTGAAAATGAAGTGTTTCCTGTATTTGCCTCACATTCAAATATTCACACACCCTTTATGTCCATGAAGCCTTGGCAATTGTTATCTTTGTTCTTCTACAGAGCAATCATGTTGTTCACTTAATACTAAATATTTTTTGGAAATAAAATCTATTTCTCCTGCTTTTTAGTGCACTTCATTTCCACTGCAAACTTCGGTCCAAGGGCCAAAGACAACCCTGGTGTAAATCTATTGAGCTCAGTGAGGTTATCCTAGAGATTAGTTTGGCATGACTTATTTAGGATATGGACCTGTAAAGTGCTGACTGTCCTCAGCTCCCATCAATGTCAGCACCTCATTGACTCAGCTCCTTATGCTGAGTTCTTGCAAGATTCTTGGAAAGTCTTATGTTTCTGGCTCTGATAGTATGGTAGTTAGCTGTGAAAACTAATAGATAAATATGAGTGCATTCCCAAACACTTGAGCTTTTTTTTCCTTTAAGCTCACAAGTAGAATGTTCCAGCCAAAACAAATAAAGCAGAATTTTAACATTAAGGGCTTACTTTTTATGTTGTATCAATATGTTCCATCAGAAATATAAAAGCAAACAAGTGTGTTTGCCCTTGGATTACTTGAGAAGGTCAGACCTGTAGGACCACACCTGATACAGGTGGAAATTGGCTTCAGCTGGCTTTACAATGGAGGTGGCTGATCATCCCAATCAGTTTCCAAGTGAAAACTGCATTTCCTTTTATACACATTGCTTTTGTGCTGCTGTACATTTAGGGATTGCTGTGTGGTTCTACGCTGACCGTGTAAAAATCTATTGTGTCTGGTAACTGTTCCTTGTAAGGGGAAAGTATCAGCAATTGACTTATCTTAGCTAGGTGCAAGAAATCAAATGTTTCTTCCAGAACTCAGTGCTAAGTGGGAAGCTTCTTTCTGAGGTCAGAATTGGCCCAACATGGGCAACTGGGATTAGTATGACAGAGTTTTTATTCTTTAAAGAATGAATTGCAAACAATTGAGTGGTTGTCAATGACTATGCAGAAGATTATTTTTCAAGAGAATGAGTCCAGTCTTTCCACAGAATTAGGTACAAAGCAGCTTGAACTGGAATGGGGGCTTGGGAAGAAGAAACTAACATTCAAATGAGGATTTATTATTTTTTAAGAATTTTTTAATGTGTGTAAAGCTGTTAGGAGCATACAGGCTCTTCCATGCTTTTGCTAATACAGTTCTGTATTGTAATTTTGAGGGAGAGATGGGGAGCTGAGGTGGAACAGTTAAGAACTCACTCCAGGGTGATTTGAGGTACCTTAGAGCTGACCCTTGCAGAGTCCTTGGTTCCCAAGCTCCAGCTTGATTTTTTTCAATTCCTGAAGAAAGATTAGCCAAGGACATCACTGAAAGTACAGCCCACAGGACATCATAGCTTGTGTCTTGCAGGTTTTGAAAAAGGTGGTTGAAAACTTTGTACCTTCTTGATGCCCTCCTGCCTTTGGCATTAAAGAGAATTCTGTCCTTCCCCTTATCATTTCTGAGAAGGGAAAAAATTCTTAGAGATGAAGGCATTTATTAAAAATCTTTTGAGTCTGAATCTCATGATTTATATGCATTATCAACACTTTTAGGTATAAAACACACAAGGATGATTCTTTGTGGTCAAAATATAACATTTCATACCTTTTCTAAATGTCGTTTTGCACCTTCTTTAAAAATTGTGTTAGAAACAGAACTTCTTGTCACTGTGGCGAACCTTATGTGTTTTCCCAAGTATGTGTATGTTTGAGGTGATTTTCAAGCACTTGAAGGCATTAACTGGTGTGTGTCTGCAGCAGTTACCTGCCTTCTGTAGAGTAAATGTGCATTATGATGTGCACTGTGCGTTGGTTTGCACGCACCTGCTGCGGGAGGTTTATTAGCAGTTATGATGACCATTTGCACATGTTAAGGGAATGCACTTGTGTTATGTGCCCCATAAAAACCCTGGGCTGCTGTCTTTCTGGTTGAACGATAACTGCTGCCTGGTTTTGGACACTGTTGGCCAGCGCTGCCTGCCTGCAGTCCATAGTGTCAAAATTCAGTGCTATATGGTTTGTTTTTAATGTAGGGGTGGGAAGGCATGGAGAACTTAGCTAGAACTTCTCTTTTCCTGGAAGACTACTTAACTGCCTCCCTCTCCTTTTAATACTAAACACTAGCGATCATTTCTTGTTGTATTCTCAGATCAGACTCCAACACCAACACGCTTTCTGAAGAACTGTGAGGAAGTGGGCCTCTTCAACGACATCGATTGCTCCCTAGAGCACGAGTTTAGGAAGGCACAAGAAGAAGAGAATAACAAAAGGGTGAGTGTGAGCACCTCTAACCCTTCCTGCCCCACTTTGGTTCCTTGAAACGTTAAAGGACACTGTGTGATAGCAGACAGTACCTGGTAGTAACCTTTTGGTTAGAAACTAGATGGCACTGTAAGTTGTGACATGCTTTTTAAAGCATTGAAACAGTTGGCAAAAAAAATCCCAACCAAACCCAACCCCAAACCAACAAAACACCAGAACTGGATTTTCAAAAGTGTGTAACTGTTTGCCAGCATTTGATTCCAAGTCTCTGTTTCTAAGTAAACTATAATACAAACCACACACCTCTTGAGGGAGAGGCTTGGGAAAAGTATATCATCTTTGAAGTAAGGATTGCTAACTTGCTGAGATACTTGACAGGGAAAAGTGGATATGAGGAGACATTTACTTTACATGCACAAAAAACCCCCCTAAACCTACAACTGCCTTCCCCCATTTTGTTTTTTTCTCTGCAACATGATGGGCCCCTGGATTTATTTGTCATCATTACCAGCTTTATCGTGTTTCTGTATTTCTCATAAAGTATTCATGTTGAAGGGGGAAACTTTAACTCATAATACCCAGTAGATAAAATATCATATTTCCAATTAGTATTCTTTTAGTCTTAGTATTTGGAAGTTTGGGTTAAATTATATGGGCCATATTGTATAGGGTTAAATGTACTCCTGATTGTTATGCCCAAGGATTGTTAGAGGGTTTTGAGGGATCCTAAAGAGCTGTTAAAATTTTCAAGAAATTTTAAAAGCACTTAATGTGCTACAGAGGCCAGCAAGAGGTAATGTGTGAAATGTTAACTCTTCAAATAAGCATCCGTCCGAAGTTCTGGCTGTGTTTGAAAACTAAAACACATGGGTAATGTGGGGCTTCCTATAGGAACATATTGCTCCCTGCAGCCCTCCAACAACCCACCCAGTGCCTCCCCTTCATAATGTTCCCCTTTGTGCCTTTGGTTTCCCCTCTCCCATTTCTGTAGCTCTTGGACTTCTTAGGTAATGTGTCCCTTGCCAGAGGAGTTCCCCAGTTATTGAACACTCTGTTATTTGGCTTAGTTCTCATGGTAATCTGTGTGTCTGGTTTGAACATTCAACCGGCACCACAGACTAAAAGTAGGAAAAGGCAGCCACGAAGGATCTGTGGTGCTAAAGGCAGAGGGCACTGCTCCTTAGCTTGCCTCTGCATTATTTTGCCTTTTGCAGTGTCTGTGCCTCAAAATGCAAAGGCTTCCTCTCTAGGCACTGTTTCTTATAGCTGTTGTATTGTGTCATTTACTTTGCCTGTCAGCTTAAAATTCGTACGTGCGAGGCCTATGTGTTGCCTCTGGGTCTCGTGAAATTTGGGGGTATCGGCATTTAGGGATCTTGAGGTCTGCAAAGTAAAGAGCCAAGTGGCTTATTGGAAAAAAAAGGTAAAGCTGACTGCTGAGGTGCAGAATGGGAGGTGAGGCATGTAGCAGGAGTCCAGGAGTGGTTTGGTTTTGGCTTGTAAGAAAGGGAGTCTAGCTCTGGTTTATTTGCGGCTTGTAAGGATCAAGACTGCGACAAATAGAGGAGAAGAGGAGAGAGGCTGTGGCATGGTATGCTGAGCAAGGAAAAAGGATTTCCAAATGTGAGAGAGTCCAAGTTTTGGCCAAGGATTGGGAAAATAGCCTAGACTGAACCACCCCCCCCACCTCCAGCTTTGTGTGCAGGATGAATGCTAGGAAACAGCGACGTAATAAGATAAATGTGTCTAATTTTAGATTTAACTTGGTAGTACTTTTTCTTGTGTGCTGCAGAGGGAAGACTTGGCCAAAATCAAGGAGAACATTTCTGTACATTCCTACGTCTTTGCGAACTGGAGGATTCCTAAGTGGTTCTTTCTGTGTGGTGTTTGTTTTGCAGCAGTAGTAGATGAGGAGAAATCTACTGATGTGGACTTCTGTGCAGTTAGCCACAGATTGCAACGCTTGGTGTTGCAGAGTCCATTTCAGCTCACAAGGGGTAGTCGCACAATCTGATTAAAACCTAGACAAGGGCATCAGGTTACCTGATAATACCATTTTTTTTAAATGGCCTCTGGGTGTCTTATTCTGCCCTCCTCCTCTCAAGCCCTGCAGCTGCCGTTGGTGATCTCCAGGGAGCAGTGATGGGGTGGGGGGCTGGGGGGAGGAGGAAATAATTTAAAAAAAAAAAGGGGGGGGAAAGAAAAGGAAAAAGAAGGCAACAGTCCTGCTAGCTAGCTAACCTGTAACATTTGCTCTGTGTTTCCAATTAGTCTGCTGTATGTTCGTTCTTACATTACCGACTGACTGTCAGATAGGAATCTGAAGCGGGCCCCAGTAGGGCTTTACGCAAAGGCAGGAGACAAAGGCCATGACAGAAAGGGACTTCTCTGGCTGCAGCTATTGCTAACGAAATGCTTCTAACAGCCTGTCCATGGAATATGAGCCCAGTGTAGTGTTCTCCTAATGGACCTACCAACACTTGGAGGCTAAGACTAGCTGCATGGAAATCTTACTCACGGCTGAGAAAAGTCTTCCAAAATTTATTTTTGGTTGTGTTAATTTCTCTGGACTCTGAAAGAAATAGTTTTGTTTATTTTAGTATATTGCTGTGGCTTAGCACACAGCTTGACACTGAAATATTGTAAGAGAAAAACAGTTTTTGGGTTGGTTTTTTTTGTCTTTTTCCCCTCCTTGAGAGTCATAGTTTGAAAACTCAAATAATAAAGTCCAATTATCTGCAGGGTTTGTTTTTTTTTCTTCTTCTTTCTTTTTCTTTTTCCCCTCCCTTTTCTGAGTGGGAGCCCATGGATAATCCATGGGAATTTGTTGTGATTAAGATGGTTATGTGGAACGGTGACAATCCAAATTATCTGTGAAGCACTAAGTACCTGGTTTCAGGAACACTGTGTGTACCCTTTTTGGAAAGATAGCATTGAGGTAAAGCACTTGCATTACTATCCCAGCAACAAATCTCTTACTATCTATCTGCCATAGTTGCCCATGTGTAAAATGGGAGTAGTGTCTCTTTTTGCTTTCCATGCTTGATAAGTCTTATCCAGGACTGTCTCTTACAGTACACTTGGGCTAGCCTCTGTGTGGGCTCAAATAATAATAATGATGATGACTTCCACAACCTGAACTAAGAAAAATTATACATGTGAGATTGTCAGTTTATCTTGGTTTCTCTGCTGCTTATAACATCAAATATTAGCTGGAAGTCTCTGCTTGAGAAAGTCCCACTCCTTAATTGTAGAGGATGCTCTCGATCAGCAATAAACAGATTGATCAACATATGAGAATGATGCTCTTTGCATCCTCTTGATCGCACTCTTCCTGACACAAGCATCCTACCTCTCAAATTCATCAAGAAAATATGCGTAGGTAAAAGTGACCTGTATTGTATATCCACTTGCAAAAGTGTAAATATTAAAGCTTTTAGGAGCTTGAGGCAGGCAGCAATTGACAGCTCTGCTCCAGACAAAGTTTGCAACCCAAATCAGCAAGGCAGACAGAGCTGGCAGATCGGATGGCCATCTTAGCCTACTAGCTGCAGGGTTTAGGTTTATACTGCTCAAAGCATTAGGTATCCAAAGCATTTGTAATGGGTTATGCTTACAAACACACTACCTTTGTACTACTGGATAGGCCCTGCTGTCACATCTTGTTTTGAGTATTACTGTTGAGTCTGAGGGAGTAACATCAATGATGGGAAGAGTCACGATCTGTTTCTGAACAAGTAATTGGACCTGCTTCATTAAAATGCATCTTGTCTGACCTTCCTGCATGAAATGCTAAAGAGTGGAGCTATGCTTAGTGTAGCATGTAGAGTATTACACAAAAAAGTACTTAAAATAGTGAGTTTTTTTGACATTTTAAAAATCACATTCTGCTTACACTAGAATTTGGATGCATCACTTCCTAAGGCTTATCCTGCAATTTGAAATCTTCTAAGAAGTGCTTAATGCTGCAAGATAATATGTAAACTATACAAATGAGGAAGAGAAACAACTATTTTCAACTACACCTTGGTTTTAATGTGGGTTGTTCAGTGTCAGCTGATGAAGCTCACAGTCATCAACTCTTCTACATGGCTTAATATTTGTGTTCTAACTATACTATTCCACTGCAGGCAACTCACTGCTAGAAAAGTGTCACCAAATTGTGGTAGTCCAGTGAAGGGGAAAAAAACACCAACCAAACAAAAACCAAATACAGGGCATGTGGTGTGTTGGATAGGCACAGTCTACAGAGTGATTAAAAAGTCTGCATGTTCAGTTTGGTTGTGTAAAGCAAGGGGTGATGCTATAGTCTGATGTACAGCATGTTTGAAAGGCATAAATCTGGTTTGTATCTTCTGTGTTCTCCTTCTACCTTGTATATACTGGGATAAATTTCTATCAGCTTAAGAAGACAGATAAAATGTAGTGCGCTGTTTATTTATATACAGATATATATATTTATATATATAAATATATATGTTTTATACATATATATACTCACACCACCTCACCGTTTCCCACTGATCTCAGATCCTCTCTGATCTCCAGAAGAGAATTCTTGCAAATACTTTCTGAATGTTATAGCTCTGTGCTGTAGCCTATGAGTATGGGGAGGATGACCTAGTTCAAGGGAAGCTGGAAATGATAGAATGTGTCTTTTGACCAGGTGTGGTTTGGTGAAAAATATCACTTAATTTCCACACCTTGTTTAAATTTTATGCAGCCTATACCTGGCCCACAGGTTTTTCCCTCAGTCTTCTGAAAAGTACGTAGACAGAAAAAGGTGTGATGGGTTTTGTTTGATTAAATATTTTTTTAAAAGAAACCTCTTATATTGCAACAAGGAGATAAAAAGTAAATACCAATTGAGTAGCCCAAATTTGATGGAATAAGAAAGGCCAGACCAACCAACCAACAAATCAATTATTCACTCATATCAATGGCAGAAGAAACCAGCCTTGGGAGATATGCTAGTCAGCTGCAGCAGATGCCATTTTGAAATCTGACTTTTTCAGTAGAAGCTGCAAGAGCTGTGTTAGTTGGATAGAAAAAACATATCTTGTTTTAATCTGGTCTATTAATATATCAAATCAGAAAGTTCACTCCTACATTTAATCACTGGCAGAACAGTAGCTGAAATTAGCTGAAAGAGTGCCCCTTAGAGACAAAGGTGATAAGAATGCTATGGTACCCATATATGACAAGAAAAAATATTTGCATATTGATAAACCATCTTGTATAAGTGTTTGGCTTGCAGAGGCCTATACTGATGCACAGAGTAACATTGACAATGCACCATGTTGGTGAAAGAGAAGAATAGAGATGAAGAGTTCGTTATGGTGTTTGGCTTAGCCAAGGGACTGCAGACTCAACACTGGCCGTTTATGAAATAGATCTACCCTCACTCACCTGACTCTTGCCATATCACATGATAAATGTGAAGCACAGAGCCATGTTTAAAGAATATCTATACTTTTTTTTTGGTCCTGTTTTCTGGTAATGCAGTACAGGAGAGCTGCAGATTCATTTCCTTTTAAGCATGGGCTTGTGGGAGGTGGTGTCAATGCTGCAGTGTGTAGAACAGCACAACTTCTGAACGTGTGCCATCCTGTTAGCTTCAGTCTTCCCTTGTGAACACTCTGAAGCCCCAATGGGGTCATTGAGAAGAATAGTATGCTGGTAGACATTTCAGAGGCAAGTGCTCTGAAACAGCGACATTTCACTTATGAAGTAATGCAAACCAACAAACTCATAAATGTGTTCGTGGAGCACTTTTGACTCTCTGACAGTCTGTACAGCAGAAGAAAGCAAAGACCTATGCTTAAATGCTTACTATTTTGTCTCCTATTTTTAAATTACACAGTCATAAACACACATGTATACATTCTCTTTGCATTTGTCTAAACATGATGTAAGAAAGTCCAAATTTTTTCAAGTCAGAGGTCCCTCTGGTGATTTATTCTCCCACTCAGATTGTGTATTATATATGGTGGGTATGTTATAACAGCTGGAAAATAATGCTAGGAATGATTTCTACTATTTCTACTACAGACCTGTCAGTCTGACCTCAGTGCCAGGGAAGATCATGGAACAGGTCATCTTGAGTGCTATCACACAGCACATGCACGACAACCATGTGATCAGGCCCAGTCAACATGAATTTATGAAAGGCAGATCCTGCCAAACTGACCTGATTGCCTTCTATGAAAAGGTGACCTGTTTAGTGGATGAAGGAAAGGCTGTGGATGTAGTGTACCTTCACTCCAGCAAAGCCTTTGGCACCGTTTCTCGTAGTGTTCTGCTTGAGAAACTGGCTGCCACTGGCCTGGACAGGCATACCCTCTGCTGGGTGAAAAACTGCTGTGTGGCTGGGCCCAAAGAGTTGTGGTAAATGGAGCTAAGTCCAGCTGGAGCCCCATCACAAGTGGTGTTCCCCAGGGCTCAATCCTGGGTCGTCCTGTTCAGTACCTTTATCAATGGCCTGGATGAAGGGATTGAATGTTCCCTCAGTAAGTTTGTGGATGACACTAAGTTGGGGGGAAGTATGGATCTGACTGAGGGTAGGGAGGCTCTTCAGAGGGATCTGGACAGGCTGGACCGATGGGCTGAGGCAAAAGGGATGAGGTTCAACAGGGCCAAGTGTGGAGTCCTGCACTTGGGACAAAACAACCCCATGCAGTGCTACGGACTTGGGGAAGAGTGGCTAGAAAGCTGTCTGGCAGAGGAGGACCTGGTGGTGTTGGTTGATTGCAGACTGAATATGAGCCAGCAGTGTGCCCAGGTGCCAAGAAGTCCAATGGCATCTTGGTATGTGTCAGAAATAGCGTGGCCAGCAGGTCCAGGGAAGTGATTGTCCCCCTGTACTCAGCATTGGTGAGGCCCCACCTCAAGTACTGTGTTCAGTTTTGGGCCCATCACTACAAGAAGGACATTGAGGTGCTGGAGCATGTCCAGAGAAGGGCAACCAGGCTAGTGAAGGGGCTGGAGAGCAAACCTTAAGAGGAGTGGCTGAGGGATCTGGGGTTGTTTAGCCTGGAGAAGAGGAGGCTGAGGGGAGACCTTATTGCTGCCTACAATTACCTGAAAAGTGGTTGTAGAAAGGTAGGTGTTGGTCTCTTCACCCGAGCCACAGGTGATAGGATGAGGGGGAATGGCCTCAAGCTGTACCAGTGCAGGTTCAGACTAAACATTAGAAAAAAATTCTTCACCAGAAGGGTTATTGGGCATTGGAACAGGCTGCTCAGGAAGGGGGTTGAGTCACCTTCCCTGGATGTGTTTAAAAAAAGGGTAGATGAGGTACTTAGGGATATGATTTAGCATAGGATGGGAATGGTTGGACTTGATGACCTCAAAGGTCTTTTCCAACCTAGTGATTCTGTTCTTTATGTTACTTTAGTGCTTAAGGGCCAAGGTATCATTGCAGGTATTCTAATAACACCAAGCTGTGACTTTATCAGTCACTTAAGCTGTTGTCAAGGTGATAGTTCAAAACACTTAAGTTCAGACTTAAAAAAATCACCCTACATTCAAATATAGTTCCTTTACTCTAAAGAATAATAAACAAATGTGGGACGATGTGAGCATCTTCAGAGCATAACATTTCTTCTGGATGACGTATTAAGGTACCGTAAAGTTGTATTATAACTTTGTATCAGAATTTTTCCAGCACATCATTCTGAGTTTTCAAATGTGTGAATTGCATCAGGTCACTGATCTGCTTTATTGGCTCACTGTTGGTCTATAAACCCTCCTTTTTCATAATAATTAACTTTTGCAGCATTCCTATGGAGAAGGAAAATGCTTTGTCTCTTTTTTTCTAAGGAACACCAGGTTCCAGAGGATGTTGTTTTCCAAAGCTCTTTCGTAGTGAGACACCAAGTACTTGTAGGAATTGCAAACAAGGAATAAGAATTGCAGGGAAGCTGGATCCTCTCTACCATTCTGCCAAGCAAGCGGCTTTCTGTCTCCTTTGGTTCCTAAATATCTTCAGCAGTGTGACCCCAAAAGACTGACAGACATCTTCAAAGGCATTTTGGTGCCTTCCTCTCACTGAAATAAAGCAGGAGCAAATCAGTGAGCTACCATAAAGGATCTGGGCTCAAGTGACGTGCTAAAAATTGCACAGGAAGTCTGTGGCAGAGCCTCGGATTGATTCCATATCTCCTCGGTCTCAGCATAGGGCATCCCACAAACCATGTGTGTTAAAGATTTATCAGCTGTTGTTCAGTGTTGCTAAAGACAGGAAGAATGCTCTCCTCCTCTCTCCAGATGGGTAGACTTGCTTGGTTTTAACCAGTTTTCTTCTTGCAGAGCCTTCATGGTAGACATGGGGTAGTACATTATATTTTATGAGGCAATTCTGCAGCTGGCTCTTTAGTGCCCTGACTTCGTGAGTCCTGTTCTGAGAATGTATCTATGTCCAGGCCTTTATTCCAGGCACTTAGTTACCACACTGAACTGTGTTACAAAAGGGACGCTTTCTGCAGAATGGTGCAGAAAAACTGTCAAGACGTCAGAGTTCGTAACATGACATTGCAAATATATTCAGAATAGGGTTTAACTTGGGCTTGTTGCTGTTGGTACATCTCTTCTGTCAGGCAGGTCTGTCTTATCTTCTTCTGTTGCGATGGACTGTATTTGAATGGATTTATGGATTTAGATCCCTCATACTCTGAGAGAAGACATGAATGTTTTTCCAGCAGTAAGTGCCTATATAATACAGAAAAGCAAATCTTGAGGGCATACGTTTTTGATAGAGCTAAACCTCCCTTACCATAATCCTTCCATGTTCTCCAGAATTCCAGCTGATGAATCATCCTGCAGAGCTCAGTCAGGACAGACCATTTTCCTTCTGCTTCTTATTGTCTCAGTCCCAAAGATGTTGAGTCACCCTCTTGTAATGTTTGGGTTTTTGTTGTGTTTTGTATATTTTGGCTTCCCCCGAAATAGGAGGCCTGATTTCATTCTGACATTTATTTCACAACAACGTGGCACAGTGGTGCATTTTGCCTTGGTCTTCCTATGAATGCTTTTAATGGCACAGTTTGCTTTTTACCATTTTGGTTTTCTGCATTATGGACTGATGGGACATGATGAAGGGATAAAGCTTCCCCAAAGTGGCATTTTTATAAGTCTATCTCCTAGGTAAAGCCCCTAAATCTTGGCAATCTCTTTAGAACATATGCTCTGCTATTAAACACGAGCTCTTTGCTCCCCAGAGCGGACCGCAGCCTATATGGTTGGGTAGGTAATAAGATACTGCTGATATATTTCAGAGCAAGGTGCACTTTTACTTTATTTATGAAGATAGACATGCTGGTCGAGGGCTTAATCACAGCTGATAAATCATTTTAAGAAAACCTATTAGAACCATATGCTGATTCTTTGTATTAATACAGTGTCTGTTTCTAGTCTAATAAGGCAGGGTCTCTTCCCCCTCTCCCTTTCCCCTGCCTGGCGTGCGAACTATTTATCTATCCAAGTGATATCGCTTGCTTGGGGGCATTACAGCAGGACTGTTAATAAAGCAAGGTGAACAGAGGAGAGAGGGATTCTCACTCTCCAGAGCGAGCGAAGCTGCACGTTTTCAGTCACCTTTGTTGAGATGGCATTGCAGAGCAAAGGTCCGAAAGCTGAGATGAGGTAACCTATCAGTTCAAGACTGGAGAACCACAGCACAGCCTGCACAGCAGCATACGGTTGTCATTTTGGCCCAGGTGGTTACAATCCCGGAGCCTGAGAGCTGTGAGGGGGTGGGTACGCTGACATTTTGGTTACCTCACCTTTCCCTCACTCCGAGAGGGCTGCTGCGGGAACAGGTTCCACGGCCATCTAATGAGATCCACATTGGTGAAGTTATTCCGTGCCAAGCCCTATTTATCATTAATTGGTGGGTTCGCTTGCAGATCTTTCCTATTATTTGCTGATTATACCCCTACACGTTTTATTATCTTGCCAAAATTTGAATGCTAATAATTTCTTGATTTATTGTTTGTTTATAAATCTGTCTACTGCCTAAATGGATGTAGTTAGAAGATTTCAAAACAGCAACAGCTCTTATGCTGACTGGGTTTCTTTCACGTTCTTGCACATGGCAGTCGTCTATTTATAAATCTCCATAGGGACTCCTAAACCTTTACAGTTGGGTTCCTCCCACCACTTCAGCCCCTTTTCTCCCTTGCTCCCCCAAGGCAAGTCTTGTTTTTTTGGCATAAGGACAATGATGGTGATTGTTACGTGGAGAAAATGTCCACAAGCCATGAACCGTGGGTAAGAATTTTTAATTTGTACCTCAAGCAAAATAAATTGGAAATTAGAGACATCCAGGAGAATAAGGGTATTTTCACCATAAGGTAGAAGATCCTGATCTGAGTTGCTGGTTTTCTTTAGTCTTACAAAACATGAAACTGAAAAACTGAAAACCAGTTGTGCACACTCTGCAGCATGACCCATTTCCAGTACTGTACAAAATTACTGCATTTCTAAAAGCCCCCTAACTTGACTGTTAAATCTGAAATACTTCAGAGAAACAAAAGGAATAGTGAAGGAAGGAAAGAAGCCAGAACAACTGAGCACATGCCATGGCAGTTAATGAGTGCTACAGTTGGATGTATAGCCTCATACATCTCTGGGGTGGTTCCACTGACTTTAATGGAATTTAAATTTTTAGCCTATTACAACTAGGGAAAGATCTGAGGGGAGAAAAGCCTTCACTTGGGGACTAGAAAAACCCCACAACTGTGGTCGTGAAGTGATGTGAAATATCTGGGTACTTGTTGATGTCTAATAATATGTAAAAGTAGGGACTTTTAAAAACCATAATAGGGGTCACAGCCATGTACATTTTAACGGTTTCCTTATCCTAGTTTCTCTCTCACATGCTTCTTTGCAAAAGTTGCCAAGTCCACTCTTATCAAATAAATACCAGCTTGCTTTCTTCCTTGAAATGTGAGTAAACTGTGTGTGGCTCAGTCTGATCCCTGGGAAGGGAATAGACATCGGTTCGCCATGTGAATGTACATGTCAAAGTGCAGCTCTGCCAGCCAGTCTGGGGCTGGGTGGGGAGAGACACGGGGAGAATGAACTCAGTGTTACAAACCATCTCTTTTGAATTTCTACAACCTATTAGTCACAGCAAGCTGCCCTTATTGATTTTGGTAAGAGAGGTCACTTTTAATCCTCTAAAGTGGAGAGAGCTGCATGCACTCTCCATAGCATGACATTAAAATTGACACAGCTCTGCATCAGTTCTATGAAAATGCCCTAAACCTAGATGGATTATTGCCTTTCCTTTCAATGGATACAAGCTGCTAACCAGCACATGTTAACCTAGATTAGGTGTAAAATCTTCAAAATACTTGATAAAGAAAGCGCAGCCCAAAAAAGGCTAGAAAATAAAGTATGAGAGCATACTAAAACAGCTGCCCCTGCAGAAATAGGTTATTAGTCTTAAGAAACTTTATTTTCTCCTTTTTTAAAGAGTAAAAAAAATCAGAACAGAGGACTTGAGATTATCATATAAAAGAGCAAACAAAAGCTGACCGTACTCTATGATTATGAGTAAAGCTTTATTCTGGCTGGTGGCCCTTGCTAGTTTTGTTTATGTTCTTTAGAGAACTAAATCTTTGAATACAATTAGAATAGTCTGACTCGAATCTGAAGTGTGCCTCAAAATAAACAGCAGAGGTGAACTCTCAGCAGTTTTCTTTTCATCTTTGTTATCCCTGCCCTGACCCGTTTTTCCTGCCTAATGATCATTTGTGGCGTAGTATTATTAAGAGATGGAAAAATGTGCTTAATGGGGACAGGAAAATTGTTGTGAACCTGGAGAAGTTTGGTTTTTATTTTTCCTTTGGAATTCCAGAAAATGAATACTTCCTCTTTTGATTTTATGCTAGATTTTTATCTGGAAATTCAGTAAAAATCTGCAATGTAATGTTCAGGGGAATTTATTGGCTCATCACCTAAGCCTTGTGTTCTCCCTTTTCATTAGCTGTAGCTTGTTCCAGTATGTCTTATTAAAGGTTAGAAATCCCCTTTCTAAATAAAACATCTGCAAAAGGAACTGCAGTATAAGAAGCATTAAGGCATGATGTTAAACTTGAAGCTGTGAAGCCTGTAAGTGCAATGCATGTGATGATGGAGGTGCTTGACTTTCGTGCCATAGCGCCTTTCAATAAGCTCCAAGTACTCTACAGTTGTCAGTGGAGTAGATCTCACCTCCTTCTCAACAAAAATTAAAGCATGTGTGTGTCTGTGTGGGCAGCATGGCATCCGCTTCTAGTTTAAGAGAGGTTTGCTCTTCCTCCTCTTCCTCCCTCACCTGTTTGTGGATTTAGCAAGACACAGGGAAATTCAAAATCGGCACACAAGGGGAGCTGGCTTTTAGCTTCGCCACTCTCACTAAGAAATGGTGCAGTAGTCGCACCTGGAATCCATCTGTGGATTGAGCGTGCTTCTACCTGGCTGTTTATTTTTGCCCTGGTACTACTTTTTCTTTCCCTATCAAGGAAGAAAGAAAAATAAAATATTTTTCCAGTCTCTCCTTTGTGTTCGAAGAGTCCTCCCTGATGTCCACGTACTGTATGAGATAGAGGGGAGACAAAGGGGATGATAGGAAATGAGGGGCTGGTGAAGAGAAGACAGGAATGAAAGGAAGAAAAGTACTTTTCACTTCTATCTATCTAAAGGACTTATGTCTATCCCAGGTCAGGCATGGTGGAGGAAATTGGAAGGGAACGTTCACATAGAAGAAGAGGAAAAGCAATGTTAATCAGACATGGAGAAAGCTGAAGGGTGCCATGAGGTTGTACAAGGGAAAGAGGAAGGCAGGCAGGAAGGAAGGCAGAAAGGAAGGAAAGTAGAAAAACTCATACGAGACAGATGTTAAAAATGCAGTTCTTTGTTTTCTGCCCATTAAAATGTTCTTGCAAAGTTCTACTTAACAGAATTGGATGAACAGAGATGCAGGAGTGTGAAAAGTATAATTTTCTTTTGTCTCCTCCTATTGCCTCTGGAAAAAAAAGAAAAAAGAGAAAGAAAAAAGAAACTTCGCTTCAAAGAAATTGAGTTCATTTCTCCACTTAATTTTGAACTGAGATGTCAAAGGATGTGGCTGTACAAGAGAAGAGGAGAGATAGAGATGTTCACTTGTTGTTTTGTATTAGCATAGTTTTTTCCTGAAAAAAAGCAAGGGAGAGTCAGCCTGGATGCTGTTGTTTCTGCTTTCAGTAGTCTATAAAATATCCTTTCTTTCATCACAGTCCTGTCTTATCCCTGAGATCTATGTGTATGTTCCTTGGGATGTATAGATCTATGTAAGGCCTGTTTCTTTAATGACAAGTAGTTACCATAGTTCTCTCCCATCTATCCTATTTTTTTCTTTTCCCCAATACAGTAAACTCGTGCAAGTGTAAATGCCAACATACATGTTTCAGAAAAATCAGGAAAGCCATTAAGTGTATTACACCTTAGCACATAAGTTCTCATTTTGGGGATTATTGTTTGGCTGGAATGTTTTTCAGGTACAGTTCTCTTATCCCAAGTTCTTTTCTTTGCTTCATCCATCTCAGCCAGTTAAATGTCTATATAACTGATTTTTCTGAAATGGGGCCAAAGTCCGTGTACTTCAATAGCTCTTAAACATGTGGTTAACTTCAAGCATGTGTGTAGGGGTTTGCTGAATAGAGATAGTTTGCTGAATCAGGACTTCCCAACACTAAGATTTTAAATTGCAAACAATCCTCCATTTTTAATGTATTTTAACTACTGCCTCCCATGGTCTATAGGTAACTGTTGTTACTTAAGTCCTGAAGGTACAGAAAGTTGTAGTTGGTTGAACAGCAATTTAGAGGTAAAAACAATCTTTCTGATACCCTGCTGTGACAACTGGTTTTTTCCTTCCCCTAATAAATAACTTAATTATGCTACATAAAAGGGAGTAATCATTGGAATTTCATGTTATGATTAAAAACTTTTTTTTTAGGAATAAAAAAGACCTTCTACTTTAAAAAAAAGTTAATTTGTTATAGCTTTTTTCATTTCCTTCTCCCAGGATTTCTGTACTTTCTAACAAAGAGTGGTACTGAGGTGGTAGTGTATGTATGCCATTATGGACCAAATAAACATGAGGATCCTTTCCAGTCTTCTGGATACATAACTTTGTGTGACTTGAGAAAGCTCTGTAAAAGAACAATAAAAGTGGAAGAAAAATAACAACCCAAACAAGCAAAAAATCCCCCAAAACCCCAAACAAAATGCCCCCCAAATCCAAACACCTTTCCCCCCCAAAAAACCCAAACCCAACCAGCCACCTATCCACAAACAAACAAAAACCCAGCCCAAACCGATCCAATTGGTTTTCTCATTCACTTGCATCCTTCTATGTGCAGGGTTAAATGGGGTAGGGCTGCCTGCCCCATGTTGTCTTGGTTTCCTTGATCACAGGTAGGGTGGAGTGGACAGTAGGTTCCACAGAGCAAATGCATCTGGAAGGTGCAGGCAAGAGGAAAGTGGCAGTGAGGGAAATGTGCCTTTCAAAATACTTCTTAATATGCTGTTAGTGATGGAGAGCTCAAATTGCCTTATTGATGACAGTTGGGGAAGAAAAACCCCTATTACTACTGTAGTTGATACACTTAATATGGTGTTTCAAAACAAAGTGCTCTTCCCTTCTTTTTCTGTAAAGGTGGAAAGACTAAAAAATATAATTGGTCTTTCCCCTTCTTTTCTTACTACTTTTCAATATTCACTTCCTCACATTCCATCTCCAGACCAGCTAATCTGTATCCCCTTCGTCTTGAATTGCATTATCCTGACAACACAGCAGTGAAAAGAGCCGAGACTGCAGGACTTCTAACAATGCCGGAGGGCCCCAGGAATAGGAATGCCCTGAAAAAAATGTGCTCCCATCCAGCTGCCCTTCATATTGTTGTCTCCCTATCCAATTTACCAGAGAATTTCCCACTGGCTCTTGGCTCATTCCCAAATGAGAATGTAATCTTTTAAAGATTACACTGCATAATGGAGGGACAAGGAGCTCTTTATTAACTGGGATGGGGAGTCACTTGCTATTAGGCAAGGGAGAGGGATGGGCTGTAGTAGTGTTTTGTGAGCTCTGCTTTCTGCCCCTTCTTGTCTCCTCAGCGATAGGATGGCAGGTTGGGAGTGGGGAACCACTGCAGCTGCACTGTAGCAAAAGAAATAATTGAATGTAGGTTATGATTATGGCAATTACTTTTATAACGTGAGGGATTATACCATAACTATTACATTGCCAACAAGATTAAATTGCTAACCTAATACCACAGCGTGCTTTTCAAGAAAGTAAAAATAATGTCTGCTTGTTCCAGAGTTGATGCATTCAAAGACTAACAATAGTATGAAACAGCTGAGATGCTAAGGAACCTAACCTGCTGTCTGTACTGATACCGTCTGGACCAGGTCCCTGTCACTTAGACTTCCATGGGCTGTGCCAGCTAGGCACACTCACCCCTTTTGGGATGTCAAGCAATGTGTCTCTGGAAATTTAAAATGCTCCTTCTCTATCCTGGCAAGCAGATAAGCTCCTGCCAGTAATAGTTAATAAAGGCATAGCCAGGAGTTGTACTGGCAATGGAGAAATTTAGAAAACTTTGCAAAGGGACTCTCCTTTAACTGCATCTTTTGAAACTGTTGCATAATACAGCAGATGTATGGATGCAAAATGAGGTTATCTTAGGTAGCTTCTAGTATGAGGTGAGTTTTGCTGCAGTTGCTGGGAGTCTGCAGTGTGATTTTATATTTTTGTTGTCTGCATGCATAGCAAGATCATAGATGAGACTTTGTCATATAGATAGTACAGATATAGCCTTGTATAGACTGTTCATGATAGGAGTATAAGTTAATTATGCAGGAAGAGCAGTTTCCTTTTGTTCATCAGCTGGAAAATGAGTAGAAAATTAAATTTTGGAGACTTCAGAAATATATCATGTGTTGATCATTACCAGCAAATTAACTAGCTTCATGGAAGAGCCAGTGTTCTGATTCTAAAGAGAAGTATAAGTGAACATATATAAATATTTTTATTATTTTCAGTGTGCTATGTGCTCTATGATATCTTAAGTAGTTGATTTAATTTTTGTTGTATGTACATTTAAGTCTCACACTGTTACGCCCTATGAAGATACATGTTATCACATGAAGCTATTTGATACATTTGGAAAGACTGGGACATGTATTTGTAAATCAAGCTCTTCTTTCTCCTTTTCTAGGGAAGAACTGGAGTAATGGATAACAAATTGATGTCAAATGAAAATACTGTTGTTTTTGGCAGGATATGAAACCTGTGAATGGCAGGCTGTACCTTACTGTATTCTTCCCCTTCCCTTCCATTCCCTCAAAAGGAAGCAATTCTGATTTCGTTGTGATCTTTTGCTGAATCTTGCAGCTCTGACCAGTGCCACATATGAACTCTTTGCCTCCATGGCACAGACTCTTTGCTTTTTGGCCTTGCTATTCCTTTGAGCTTGAAAGAGTCTCCCCAGACAAAAGGTGTTCTCGCTTACCTTTTGGGATTGAGAGCACTGAGTGCTGTTAAGGAGTTGGTGTTTAACTAGGCTAACAAGGTTATACCTCTTTTTGCTAATTGTAAAGTGGGTTTTTTTTGTCCAGTAAGGGTATCTTTCCATTCCCTCCCTCAGCTTATATCACTTTCAGATGCAGTTTCTACATTCCAAGCAAAACATCCTGTATTAATCTCCTCTGAGGGCTTTTTAGGTTTGTCCCTGGTGCATTAGACCCTCATGGGTTGGAACAGTTGCACAAGGAATCAACTTGTTTTCTTACATCTTCTATACCCAGATCATCTTTTTAAGTCTTTGGTTGCTAACTGCTTTTAAAAAGAACATTGGTACGGGTCTATTACACATCTGCCAGTAAGCTGCCAAATGCTAGATCCTCATAGCAAATCTGTGTGGTCACCAGGCAAGTGTTACCTTTCACAGACTGCATGGAGGGGATAATAATCCATGGAAAGGGGCTGACCAGGTGTTGGAGGGCCAGACCTCAAACAGTCAGGAGTTTCACCAGTTCTTGCTGTTCATTGGCTTTCCTGACCTCTGTGCATCATGTGCTTAAGCACCTTCTTGAAAGTCAGACTTTTAAGAAGGCTCAGGGCATTAACTGCAGGCAGTAGTGCGACATGATCTGCTGGAAATTGTCAAGTCAGTGATACAGATTTGTGTGGTGTGTGCCCTCCCAGTGTTAATAGTTAATAAAACACTAACATTTCAGTGTGAAAGGGGGAGGGTGTGTGTGGGGGTGTGTGTGGGACTGTGTGTGGTGTGTGTGTTTGGTGTGACCCTGTGTTTAACTGCCATAAAGACACAGGTGTAAAATTTTTGAAGTTATACGAGAAGTTCTGGAATACCACCTAGAGATACTGCTATGTTCAGAAGGTCTTGCAGTAAAGTCGGGGTGATTTTTTTCTGGGTGATGTTGATGCTAGAGCATAAAGTGGATTGAATGATTTTTTTTTCTTTCTTTTTTACAAACATCCCAGTGGAATTATTTTTAGAGCCAATAGGAAATTTCTGTAAGACCTTCTCATAAGCCACACTTTTGCGGTTTTCTTGTTTTCCCTCTGACCTGCAACTTCCCTAGCTGTCTTTTTAACACTTTGGAAACTTTCTGCACTTTTATGTCAGCTTCTATGTCAGCTGATGTTGAAATCCGTTTTTAAAACCACAGCTGGAACTTTTGTTTACCAAAATATTTAGCTTTCAGTTTACCCTGGAACACAGCTGAACTAAAGTAGCCCAACAAATTAACTTCTTTTTATCTCCTCTGACATGCGACTGGCCATGCGAATACTCTTAGCTTGCCCTAAATACTATGGAGGGAGGGAGAGAAGGATGCAAAGGTCATTACTGTGGCTTACTTGATGGACAGTAGTTTATTATAAACTGCTGTGACTCAATTGTTTTTGATACTCTGTTTATCATATCTTGACTGTAAGATGTTAGGAAAACTTCTGATCTTTCCAGCAGTTAGAAGAGACACATCTCACTATGGTTTTCTTTCATGATACAGTATGGACTGTAAACTGCTTGCATGAAGCATGCTGTTTCACAGAATCACAGAATCACACAGTGCTACATGTCTGTAGAAGACTGATGTTTTGATCCCATCTTTAAGTAATATTGTAGTGCATATAACTCCTAAATTGCAAGCCTTATTTTTCCATTGACTCTTTTCAGCTGGATGATTTTTGTTGCTTTAAAGCAATAGATATTTTTGTAATACATGAATATAACATAGAAAACGTATTGCAGTTCCTTTCGGTGATTTTGTTGCTTGATATAGTGACATGGTCCTGATGTCTAGCAAGCAAATGCATTCCTGTGGTGCTTTCAAAAGCATATGAGAAACCATATGTTTTCATAGGAAAACAGCTGGTACCAAGCATATACTTTCTTAGATAGAGTGACAGTTATTAAAAGACCAAGGTAGGCCCATGGCTCGTCTTTTAAGTTGAATAAAGCTGGCAATAACTGTCACTCTGAACGTGCAGTGGTGCTGCATGTAGATATTGCCACGTAGAGTTGTAACTGGAAAGAGGGAGAGAGAGAGATTAACGTCCATAGTCTGCAGCTTGGAAGAGACAATATAAATCTCTGTCCTGCTTTGAGCTGTGAATGCGTCTGTAGGAGTTATAGTAACAGACAAATTAGCATAATGTAATTGGCTGGCAAGGTCAGCCCCTCTCCAGGAGCATTAGCAATGTTTACTGTAAGAAGAGACAGACCAAGTATTGTAGGGTAGTACGTTGTCTGTCCTTTTTGAAGGAAGAATAATCATTTTGGACTCCCTACATTACAGACCCTTTACCGTATCTTATTAAAACCGAGACTATCGTATTTCTGCCTTAAAGCAAACCATCCAAAAGAACAACAAAGAATATTCTCTACTATCACAAAAATCTTTATTCATTATTTGTGTTTTGCTTTGGTTTTTATTTTGCTTTAAACCTCATTGAGTTTCTCTCTTTCCCTCTCTTTCCCTCTCTTTCCCTCTCTTTCCCTCTCTTTCCCTCTCTTTCCCTCTCTTTCCCTCTCTTTCCCTCTCTTTCCCTCTCTTTCTCCCTCTCTTTCTCCCTCTCTTTCTCCCTCTCTTTCTCCCTCTTTCTCCCTCTCTTTCTCCCTCTCTTTCTCCCTCTCTTTCTCCCTCTCTTTCTCCCTCTCTTTCTCCCTCTCTTTCTCCCTCTCTTTCTCCCTCTCTTTCTCCCTCTCTTTCTCCCTCTCTTTCTCCCTCTCTTTCTCCCTCTCTTTCTCCCTCTCTTTCTCCCTCTCTTTCTCCCTCTCTTTCTCCCTCTCTTTCTCCCTCTCTTTCTCCCTCTCTTTCCCTCTCTCTTTCTTTCGCTCGTTCTTTCTTTCCCTCCTTCTTTCTTTCTTTCCCTCATAGCTTTTCTGTAAATGCTAACCTTGCATATGCATCCCTGCCAATACCTAATAAATCTTGCTGTGAGGATTAAAATTTTTGGTCTTATTACATGGGACACAATTACTAAATCCAGACAAACTTATCAGTTTGGGTCTTTTCAAAGTGGCAAAAATTCTTTGTGGCAAAAATTCTTTGGGCAAAATTCTGAACCAGCTCTAGCAATCCAGACTCTGTGGATTCAGCTTTGCAAACCCTTTTACAGCTGTATGTCAGCAACATGAGGTGACACCCCACATTTTGAAGGGGATCTTGCGCCGAGTCACAAACAGCACTGACTTTTTACCCTTTGATCTCAAATCTGACAATTTGTGCCATGTATTTGAAATTTGTTCAAGCATTCAGTTACGAGATGTTTGGGAAATGGCTTTCAGAATATCATACGGGGGTTGGATTGTCTTTTCTTATATAGTAATCACCAGGAATGCTGAAGGTTATGATATATAGCAGCTGTCTTCAGTTTAAATCTTTAAAATACTGTCTGCGACCAGGAGCTGCTAGTGTAATTTTCCTAGAGAACTGGCAGATGGGTTAAAACATGCCCAGAATCACCTTGAGAGCACTATCTTACTGGAAAACCTAGTTCCTTGTGCTTAGACAGCGTGTTCCAATGGATTTCCAAAGCACAGTCTTTTCCATGGTCTGCTGATGATAAAAACCAGACAGCAATTGCTGGACTGTATTTTGAGTCTTGTGTAGTAATAACTTCCAACCTATAGGTGGGTTTAAAATAAGCAGTGCGGTTATTGTGTTCAAGGGTGATATGTTCTCCTTTAATGCCAATACCCTATTAGAGGTTCGCTTTTGAGAATGGGATAGTGGTGCTATTTGTCCCAGTACAGCGTTCCCAACCTTCTCCTCTGTCCCACACCTTTCAGGTATCAGGTTGCTTTGGTGGTAAACATCCCACCAACATCTGCTGCGTGGAGAAAGGGACTCGGTGAGAATGACAGTTCTCCATGTGCAGCTAGGCTGTTCCTCAAGGACACACTCCTGCCCTGTTTCATTCATGGCTCAGCTGAAACTCTTGCTTTCCACTGCCTGAATTATGTCTTGCCTCCTTGTTTGAAGTTGTCTGTCTGTCTGGATCACACCATTCCAGCTCATTACTTAGGGAAATGCATGTTGTGGTTGCTCAGGTGAAATGAGGCCTCACCAAGGCATTTCAGAAGCGTGTGGTACTGTAAAGGAACAGTATGTAATTTCCCCAGGATGGCTCCACACCACATTTAATTAGTGCGACTGGAAGCGTGTACATCTGGATGATTGTCTGGTAGCATTATCAAATATACTGCAGCTTGTTTGTTCTCTCCATTTACTCCAGTCAGAAAAGAAGCTGAGGCAAATGTGTCCTGCTTTTACAATTGAGAATTCACCCCTGCCACCACCACCACTGCCATATAACCTCAATAACATTTTTAGCCTGACTTTTCTAAAACTGCTTGTGATTTTTCATGCCCAGATATGGATGTACAGCTGGGAATGCTTTGATTGTATCCAATTTTCTGCAGATGATGAGCTCCCATTCTCTGAAGAACAGATCCTGCAACACTATCTGGACTTGAACATGCAGTCATGCTTTGCTTTTGCTAATTTACATGTCCTTCTCAGCTCTTATGTTTCCAGTCACCAAAGAACTGCTCTTTTGTCTTGCTGTTCTTCTAATGGTATTAATAACTCATTCCTGTATTTGGTGGACTGACTTGATGATGATCTCTTGTCATTTCTGTGGTGTTGGAGTTCAAATGCATGCTACTCTAAAGGTGTGTGGAGTTGTTCTCTTACCAAAGAGCACTCTCTTACCCTCCTGCTCCACTATTGCTATATTATGTTGCCTTCTTAGGTGTACTGAGTTGTCTATAAAAACTATTAACTTCCTGTTGCTTCCAAACACTCTGCAGTTGTTAAAGACTCATCGTATTTTAGATGTAAGGCAGAAGAATGTGAAAGACGTTGCTCAAAGTCATGCAGTAAACCTGTAGCAGAGTGAGGAAAAGGAGGGCAATGCTGTTCTGGGTGTACTTGACCTCCAGAACAGCTTTGGAGTTATGCTGTCCTAGTCCTGGGAAAGCTCTACATCCCAACTCCATGCCAGCTCGCTTACCTAATTTATTTCCTGTTAACTGTAGCTCTTCTTTCCCTGATCCCTGAGCAACCTGTGCTTTCAGATCAAAGCCATGCCTTCATTACTGGATGGTCAACTGTTTACTGGCAGGAGGCCCACTACTGATTTCTCTTTGTTCTCCTAGTCTTGTTAGTGTTTTTTTCCTTCCTGTCCACCTCTGGTAACTGTACCTCTTGGTAACTGTTGAAACCAAGGCAGAGATAGACAAGGGCAGTGTGTTACTCCTTAACCAGACCGCAGAATGTCAGAAACATCTTTGGGATTCAGAGAACGATTTCTTGTAATACCTGCTTGTCTGTAGCCCTTGCTGTACTCACTGAAAGTAAATCTTTCTTAGCTAGGAGAGTTTTTTGCCTTCTATGTACACAGTCTGTTTGCCTTCCTAAATGCTCATATTTTAAACTTTGATGGCTACAAAGATGACTAATTTTGTCTGAATTCTTCCAACTGATGAACGTAATTCTCTGTGTTCTTTCAGTCCAAGATCTAGACTAAACTAGCGCTCCTCTCCCAGAACATCCACGTAAAGTTGAAACAATTGTGGATGCTGCAAAACTGCATGCTTGCCTTTGTGATTACTTCCCAGGAGGTCTGGTGAATTAACGTCATCCCAGCTTGATGTGTTGGTGTTCCCTGTATGATTTTTCACTGATCAAAACTATTTTCCTACCAGTTCACTTGTCAGCCCACTCCACGGGTTAGACCTATGATCCCTTGTATGTAGAAAATGGTCTGTCTGGGTGCTTTTTGAGACCACCTTGGACTCCTGTACTTTTCCCAGCATTTTGTTTTAGCCCCCTTGCAGTACTAGCCAGCCTGGCCCAACATAGCTGCTGCAGTGGATTAGGGTTAAAAGAATATTTAGGAGATGTGTTTTATTACCAGGGTAGCAGCATTTCCACTTGACTTCTTAGCAGAAAAGTTAAGCCTGCTGGTTTTCTGCTTGAAACTGCCTGAATGGAAAATCACCGGCTGTTTTGTTGCTACCATCCTTGCTCTCCTTTACCAACTGCTCCATCTAAAAAAACGTTCTGGTCATTGAATGCAGTCAAGCAGCCATTGCTGTAACTCATGCATGATGCCAATAACTTATGCCAGTGAAATCAATGATGAGAATTTCAAAGAAGCTTTAAATAAAATATAACAAATTTAAATGCCAAAGTGCCGTCTCTGTGAATTTGCTATTAACAGATTATAAATGGTTTGCATAATGTTGAAAAGCCCAGTGCCTTCAGTTAGCGGTATCAAAGGCTTGTTTAAAGCAATTCCTGGAGGATTGCCGCCCTCCCCCCCAGCTTTCTGTTTCACGATGGATAAAAACAAAACTCCTTACAATAAAGAAAGGAAAGCCAGGTTTTCAACTACCCTCTGACTGGCCTCCAGATCTGGCAGCTGCTTTTGGATGTCTAATTGCTTGTCCTGCAAAAGTTGACGTGCACCTACTTTGAGAAGGTTCTTTGAGTACCCACTTTGCACATGTATTCTGTCTGATTTACAGAAATGAAATGATAGTGCTGGAAAAAACTCAGAGTAGAACTTATAATACTCTTTTTTGTGGTTTGGGTTTGGTTTTGGGGTTTTGGTTGGTGGGGTTTTTTTTTAAATTTTATTTATTGGAAGTTTCCTGGTTTTCTGAATTCATTAGACACAGAGAAACAGTGCCAAATAGTGGATAAGACACTGGACTTGGAGAATGGACCCCTTCTGCGGAGTCCTGATTTTTGACTACAGAAATCACTTTCTCTTTTAATTCATTCCCCTTTCCTTGCTTTGGCTCTCACCACTAAGGCTTGTAGGCAAGTGTAGTCCGTCAATGTGTCTATACAGATTTTAGCACAATAAGGACTTGATTTCAACTGAGGCCTCTAGGAATTACACCTAGTAAGCGTACTGGCAAATCTCCTTTCTTCCTTTTCAAGATTCTTTCTAGCCTTTCTCCATTTGAAATTCATGGCAAGCTCACTTGTTTACAGCAATCTAATGGGACCATAATCGGGTCCCCAAGATAGCATTTCCGAAGATATAAGCCAGTTTTTCCTTAGACAAAGTTCTATGGAGAATGTATTTTCTTATAAACATGCTTTTTATAAAAAGGTTTGTTGTTTTGTGTTTATTGGTGTTCCATCTGCTCTAGAGAATACATTTGAGAAAAACTAGCTCCAGCATGGCATATAATGTTTCATTAGCAGGCATAACCTTGTTTATTTGCTTTTTAAAATTGTATTTAGAAAAGGAAATCAGTTTGCACCATTGACATGCTGCCAGGTTCCTGTTTATAAATGTCACAATAGGCAACTTGGAAGAAACGAAATAGTCAGTTTATGGCTTTTGAATAAAGTATGACAGAACTGGGTAGAGCTGGGCAGCCAGTGGTGCTCCCCCTGTTTTGCAGCCTCCCAATTAGCAGGACTTGGTGTGGTGTTAGCAGTGCAAAACACCCTGAGTGACCCGAGCTGGGCTATGCACACTTGGTGTTACTGGCGTTTGTTTGAACAGAAGCTGCTTTTTGTGCTGTGTTGCTTAAATGGCTATCTTGGGCAAGTAATTGTGTATGAAACAAGCAACCCTGAGGAAAATGGGAGATATCTGTAGGAAACTTCAAGACATAAGCATGCAATCTGATGTCATCTTTTCCCATAGAGAAGCTATTTCCTTTCAAACTCTGGTGAGACCAGTCTTTCAAAATTTCCTTCTCCTTTAGAATAAGTTCATTGCATTTCCTTTATATAACTTTTTTTTCCCTTTCCCCTAGTAAATGGTTTATCATGGGTACATCTGGTAAGCAGCATATATTACTTACTGCGTATGTAAAGAAGTCTTCATATGTCAAAAGCATAGTCTGGACAGACATGCTGAAAAGGGCATGAGGAGGGTAGTGGGGGAAGAGGGGAGGGAATCGTGGAAGACAAGGGTCATCTTTCAGTATTCATTTCTACTGGTAATTAGAGGGCACCACTGAATGTCTGTAATTAGATCATGTCACAAAAATTAAGATAAAAGACCAAAAATCCTAAATCTCCTGCATTTTGTTAATATCAGAGGAGTCAGAGCATTTGCTTAAACCAGCAGCCGAAGTGGAGGACAGGCAGGGAGGCTTAACGTGCCCGTGGAAGGAATTTGTGTGCATTCGCCCCTGAAGGTGGGAGGCAGAGACCGGAGGAGGTGACCGTGCACTCTGCGTACCCACGGGGCAGAGGCCAAGTGCAGCCATGTCAAAGGTTGGCCCACAGCATGAGCTGCGCTGCAGAGATCTTGTGCAGGGCTGTCACCCTTCAGGCGGTGGCCTTAAGAGGATTATGAGTGCTTACATGGGCCCTTCGGACTTCGAGTTATGGTGGTGACTGCTGCAGCCCTGAGATGGCTTATGCCTGGCTTAGCACTTACATGCCTGTCTTGTGTCTTGTGCCATGCTTCTTAACAGCACCATGTAGCTTGCTGGAGATTAGCAGACTTGAGGTTTCATTTGCATCACTCACTGTATTTCAAAGTCTTTCTGATAACATAGTAACAGCTATTGACAGAAAACTGGATAAAAGAAGAAAAAAATGTTACTACTTTTTTTCTCTTTTTTTTTCAGTTGTGCTTCTTTAGTATTAGCCAGCACATCTATATTTAAGAATAATTCATCCTATCTTGAAACAAAAAGGAAATTTCCCTGCATGTTCCAATGTAGGTATTTAGGATAAAATTTTGCAAAGCTCCTGCCAGCTTCGGTACAGGAATCTGATGTAATAATTAACAGTAATTGTCCACTAAAGCTCCAAAAGACTGAAGAAACTTTAAAAAAAAAAAAAAAGGAACTTGGACTAGTTATGTCCATGGGTGCCTTTAGAAATATTATCTTTATTGTCAAGAAATTCTAGTCACGGTGCTCAGAAGTAGTATTTGACCAGCAGTTAAACTCTGGTCTGTGAACTGCTGGTGGTCGCAAAGCTGTGGTAAGTCATCTGCAGCTGGTCTGTGGAACCATCTTGCCTTAATTACACAATTTATGATAAGAGCACAGAGTGCTCTGTGAGAAATTCAGAGGGTTGACAGAGGTCTGTGATCCAAAAAATTGGAAACCAGTGGCCGAGACTGATAAGTACAGATTCAAAGCTTTATGATTTCAGTGAGAGCAATGTTTCCCTTCTCCCCCCATCTGCCTATCATTACTTGTCATTTTTGAGTAACTAGTTTAATTTTTCTTTGCATTTTTTTCCCCTAAGGAGATCAGGTTGATAATATTTGACTGAGTGTTGGTGCATGGGGTTCAAGAAGTCAGGTATACTCATATTTAAGTCTACAGCATCATGAGGATAACTAGCTGAGTCCAGTTCAGGGGTAGATGTTGGACAGGACCTGGAGGCAGGGAAGAGTCCTTCCGCATTCTGGGATATATCAGGCCTGCTGGGATATATCAGGGTTTTTTTTTAAAGTGCCATTTTTATCAGGTAGCTGTTAAATCAGCTTTTGCTGTTCTTTGAGATGTTTTGAGGAATAGATCCTTTGGCATCAGTTCTGTGTTTTTATGTGTCAGCCTCCTTCAGTGACTTCATACCTCTCTCTAAGTAAGGGAGTTAAATGGATTTTAGCCGTCTGCAATAAGATCTTCCCAGTGCTTTGTCCCTGTACTTAATGTTACTACACAGCATTCTCCAGCAGTTCTTTTCTGTGCCCTTTTTTTCTGCTTTAGTGCTTTTTCTCATTCAATCTGTACAGATGTTACAGTTTTAAAAAAAGAAAGAGTATTGCATTTCAGTCTCCAGCAAGTTTACACTCTCCCATCTCCTGCATAATGGGACGACTTCTCTCTTCAAAAATGCAAATCTTCATAATAGATGGGGGTTTTTTTTCTGTAATCCTTCAACTGCATTAGTAATTGGATTTATTTTTTATGTCTCTTTTCTTCCCTAGTTCCTCTGCTGTTTTCTGGCCTTGGGAGGAGAGCAAGCCTAGTTCTGTGCTTATGGCAGTTTAGACTTTGCAGATTAGTCTATTAAATAGTCACAACTATTTAATCTGTAAAGTGTGCTGGTGTGAGGGTGTTTTCCTTACACATTGATCTAAATAATGAGAAAATAGATGGATTGGTGCTGTTCCTGGGGAGATTTGGTAGCTTTGATTTTGAGATCATCTTTCTGTTAGGAGATAACTCATAGGTCAGTAGTTTTGATGGAGATTGTGTATGATCAAAATGATTTTGAAGTGTGCCATTATTTGCCACATTTAGTCCGTAATTTTCTTTACAACAGTGTCTTCCAAGTCTCTAAGTTGGTTGCTTTTTTGTCTGTGTGTGTGTGTAGGGAATGTGTCACAGGTAACTTCCACTCACGTGTGTGTATTGTACGTATTGTGGAATCATGATCTCCATAATCAGGCAAGAGGCTCCTGTACGCTCCTTAAAATTGTACACATAGATGCCATTTAAATGTGTATCTTGGTTGGCCTGAATGCTGTGTGTCTGCAGAGCCTTCTAGAAGACTTTAGGTTACAAATACACCTTTTCTTTCCCCGTAAAATGTAAAATACCTGAAAGTGAGACAGCTTAGAATATTTCTCCTTGTTCTAATTCATTCAATTTCTCTCCGTTAAAATGAATTGAGAAGCCACACCATATAAACTCTACAATATTGTTGTGTATTTAATTTAAATATTTTAAAAGTTGATGCTTTTTCTCTTGGATTATTTGAAAAATATTTAAAGTTGCTGTTTGGGACAATGCAGGTAAATGATTTTTGCATAAAAAGAACAAGACACAAATACTAAAAAGCTGCTTTTGTCTTTGTTTAGCCAAACTGGATTTTTGTTTCATTTTTTTCATGGCAAATACCTGCAAAATATGTACAATTGGTTGTAGGTGACAGCTCTATTGATCAAAAAAACTCGCCTGGAACAACCCCAAATGAAACTTCAGTTTGTATAAAAGAGGTATTTGCATTTTTCATTAAACCTCACAGTTAAAAAATAACTAGAAAAATATAAGCTGGCTTTGGTTCAGAAACTAGATCCAATAGTTTAAAACCACAAATAAAAATTTTACTGAAACTCAGAATATTACAATGGATAGTGAACGATGGTTCCATCTTCTTCATCTTTTGCTTTCAGTAGATATATGGTACCGGGGGTCCTGTGTGACATGGGTGGGTGTTTCTCTGGAAGAACTGGAGTTTAGTGGAAATGGTGACCGCCTGGAGTCATGTGGTGTATTTCACCCGTGTCTGTGAAGCCGTCATTTCTCTGCTGTGCTTGCCAACAGGGTGTGTGTTCTTGTGGAGTGATGTGTAATTCTCTCCACCAGAACATGGAAGCATGACTTGAAGAAGTTTTTAGCCTGTAGAAAAAAGAAGCGTGTTGCCTATCCAAAGTTAAATAGTTGCATGTGGGAGAAAAATGCTCAAAATTTTTCTTGAAAGTCTGAAGCTAAACTGGGGAATACAGTGTAACTGGGGAGAAGTCAAGATGATGTTGATCTACTCCCTTTTCTTTCTTGCAGCTGGAACGGTTGAGAGGAGCACATTGATTTAAAAGTGGTTTGGGGATATGCCTTGTTGGGTTTTTTTCTTTTTATTTATTTGAACATTAGATACTGATTGAGAATACAGTATGAGCACATGGGTGAGGGGAGCATTTCTGTAGAATTTCCACAGTGTTATAATCATACTATCTGTGCCAGTGGGAATAACTGGGAACTTTGGTGAGGGTGAAACTTAATCCCAGATGAAATAAAGTTGTCTTAATTTATTGTATCTTTATTAAGGTACATTAAATGAATCTTAAGGGCAGGGGCTGGCTGTCTTTCATGTCTTTGCAACTCCTGGGATGTGAGGGGCCTGTTCCCTGTGGGGGCATTAAGGTTCAGTTTAATAAAATTAATAATACTAATAATAAGCTCATATGCTATATTCTAATGCTGAAAGACAGTTGTGAAGATCTCTGAGAAGCTCTGTGTGTGTGTCCTACTCTAAGAGCATATGGAAGGGTCTTGGGACTGTTAAAAGTGGAGGGAGAGCTCTGTCCATGTCATGACTCCTGTCAGCTCCTTCTCAGAGTTGGTGTGCTGGGAGCTCCCAGCACATAGTAGCAATTGATTTTAACCATTGGTTTAAGAGCTGGAGGAGAATGAAAAGGGGAGTCAAAATGAGACGTTCTTCATCGATCCCTTGTGGGAGAACATGCAGAACTGCTTAAAATTAGAGCTGGCAGCAGCCCAGCCAAATAACAGTTCAGTGATGAAGTGGAGGTCTCTATTTCAGCCAATGTTGCTAAATTTGTCCTGTTTCTACGAGGGTCTGAAGTTGAGTCTTCAAGGAGCTCATTAATATCCTACCCAGGCCCATTCAGAATCAGGTGTGGAGCTCAACTCAGCCTGCCCATTTTGGGAGTTCTGAAAACTGTCAACATCACACATGCAACAAGCCTAGTCTTGAGGTGGTGGTGATACAGAGTCATTCTGCATGTCATGATGCATATGACTAGATCAGATAGGCTTTGTGTCAGATCTATTGTGCATTGCTTTCCTGACATCTTGCAAAGCATAGGCATTGTCATGAGCTTGCTTGAACTTCTCTCTGTAAATTCACAAGTATCTCATGTAAATTATTCTGATGTTGCCAAATCCTTTTCTTATGAATGTGAGAGTCATGCTGAGCTTGACATTTTTTTGGAAAATCTTAGCCTTTCTCTTGGCAGGGTAGCATAAAGGTATAGTTCCCGCCCAACAACAGCGCTCACATTTCTGAGAACAGACATCTAGATGCATTGACAGGTTTTCGTTCTGTTTTTCCTTTCCATGCAGCAAATATTCAGCCTACTTTCTGAAAAGATAGTTTATTGGAAATGGTTAAAATTTTGAAGCAGCATTACAAGTTTATGCATGTAAGCTAGCACGTGATGTGTGCAAACAATTTTTCTCGTACCACTTGTACCTGACAGAGGTCTTGAATTACAGGAGAAAAAAAGAAAAGAAGGTGACAATACTGAATTGAGGAGCACAGGAACCTGACACCAAATCTGTGAAGTCCTGCCCTGCCATGTTACAACAAAATCCAGTCAAAATTTGGGCAAGTGCTATGGTGCCACTTGTCTAAAGTTCATGAGGGACTTACATCCTGTCCCTTCCTGGGCCTCATGGACTCATGGCACCATCCGTGTTTACTTTAAAGATCTTTCCATGTAGCAGATCAGTGTTCTGTGGCTCTTGGAAAGCTGTGGTCTGGAGTCTGTAATCTAGAGAAAGGCTTTCTGAATCCTGGATAGCTTCATGCCAATGCTCTGACTTGGTGCAGACAGCCCGCCCTCTTGGGAAGCAAGGCATGTATGTGCAGGCACAAGATCTGTGCTGGCAATGGCAGGCAGGAGGCAGCTGTGCAGCACGGCAGAGTAAACTCCTTCTGGGTAACTGATGCTTTTCTTCTTTGCTGCTCCCCTATGTACACAGAGGTGCAAGTAGTGTGTACTTCTCTTGCATTTAACATTTGCCCTGATAAACATACTACTGAAAGCAAACAGACAAACCTGAAATAGCTGGAAGGATTCAGATACTGTAGAAGCAGTGTAAAGGAGAAATTAAATGAGGGTGAACTTCAGAACAAGTCAATATCACATATTGATAGGTTTTTACTTGCAAAACACACATTTAATAAAAAGGGGAAGCTGTAGGAAGTGAAAGTGCTTAAAGATCTGCTTGACAAAGAGTAGATTACTAGACCTGTTTCTTCAAAGTCTTGTAGTGATCAAAAAGTCAGTCTGGTTTTGAATTCTGAACTAGATTTGGACACATACATGCACACACACACATATATATATAAAAATATTTTTTAAACAGAACATTTTTTCATCAGAAAACACTAATCTATTGAAGAAGTGACATGTTTATAGGAATGTGGTAGGTGAGGGAGAACTTCTTTTGGAAAAGACTCCATATATGTAAAGTTACTTTCCCTTTTTGCCTGATGGTCATGACATACTTCTGGACTATGAAAAATTACTGCTAAAGTCCTAGGTCTGGTTTCTTCTTGCAATCCAAGCTTTTAATGGCTCTTCTGATGCCAGCCCTGATTCATACTGTATGAATTACTTACCAGAACAGGATCTCAGAGCTGGGTCTTTATACTGGTGAATGGTCTAACCACAATGTCTCTAGGCAGGATCTCTGTCTCTTTATATCTTTATGAAGACTACAGAAAATCCTGTAAAAGAAACAGAGATATCCCTATGTCCACAAAAGCCTGGGAAATCACCTGAAATATTTAAGAATTGGGAGACAGGGGAATGACAGCTAAGGCCTTTAGTGTGGGCTCCTTTTCCATGAGGAATGTCATCTAAATGGCTTATTCTTGTTTTGGTTCAGAATGCAATGTTTCTTTTAGGTCTGGGATTCAATATGTTGTCTGCCTCTCTGTCCTCCACATTTGAGCAGAGCTCTAGTTTCCTTTCTTACCAGCTTTATCTGACATTATCTTGTGGGTTTTATGTGTTTCCTAGACAAATTGGCACACAAATTTGAATTCTGAATGAAATTTAACTTTAGCTTTCAACCCTGAGTATTGTAATAGCTGGGAAGATGCTTTGCATGAGTCCTGGTGAGAGTGTGTGTGTAAAGGTGGTTTTTTCCCCCCATTTTCCTGGGGGACAGGAATGGTGACAATGGAAAGTTTCTTTTCCTCTCACTGCTAACAGTCCACACATTGATGCCTGATAGGAAAATTAATGCTTTCAAGGTTACCATGTTTTCATATGTATATACACTGTGGGTTATCTCTGGCTTGAGAGTTTTGTTTGTTTTTAAATGTGGGCCAAGTCAAACGCTGCGGTTTAGCAGCAGTGTGTATTGTGTGTGTAGGGATAATAAGAGAGCAGTTTTATTCCAGGCTTCCTTCTGCAGTAGTAACCTGGTCTCTTATGGCTTTTTTTTTTTCTGTGGGAATGAGTTATTTGTGAACTTTTTTTAAAAAGAACTTTTTAAGGGCTCCAAGTTACCTGTAGCAGAGGTTATATATGTGCAAATACAGTGCTATTATTCTAGGCCTCTGGGATATTATTGCTCTACAAAATATATGGAGGCTAATAGAAATGGCTGTTTCGTGACGTACCATGTACTGTTTGCTACTTTGGGACTATAAAACTTGATTTGCTTGTCAGTCTAAGCAGACCTAGTACACAGTAAACAACCCATGTAGTAAATCAAGGTGCCATGCGTTCACCACAGAAGTAATTTTCAAACAAAATCTATCTTACCATCAGTTAGGAGAATATGTGCTAAATATCCCCATTATAAATCACGAGTCAGAATCACAGAAGAGTGATTAGTCAACTTGTGGGTATTCTTCCATTTATATTGCCCTGTAAAAGTAAATAGTTATTTTTCAATTCTTTATCGTGTTGTTTACAACAAGATCTACTGGCTTGGGATTTACCAGGAGCCAGTAACTTTTCATGTTGTTGATACTTTCAGATTGCTAATTGTATTCCTATAGAACGCAAAACCAAGATAAGACATTTGTTTCTTTTCCATTTTCCTCCACCATCCCCCATTTCCTTTCTTTTCACAGAATATCTCCATGCATAACACAGTTGGAGGAGCGATGGCAGGACCTGGATCTCACCAGCTGACAAATACAAGGATGCCAAACCACGATACCAGCGTCGTGATTCAACAAGCCATGCCGTCTCCACAGTCCAGTTCGGTCATTACTCAAGCACCTTCCACAAATCGACAGATTGGGTAAATCCATTTCCATTTTCTCATTTCTCCAGTTTTCTGGCTCCAGCAGCTGCGTGTAGCACCAGATGTTGCCCTCATGGTTCTTGAGGTTCAGCTGTATGCAGGACCAGATGTTGTCCTTGTGGTTCTTGAGGTTGTGGAGCTCACACTTGATCCTACCAGCGTGTGGCAAGGACCCCTACAACGTGCACTGTAGGCTGTGGAGGAAATGGCCAGGATACTACAACTGCTCCAGACCTGGCACTTGGTTCAAAAGGGGCAGAGTGCTGTATTTGCAGGGAAGTCCTGCTTTCTCCTTACATTTTTTTTTTTTGTTTTTATCTGCTTACATTTAAAGTTCATGTTGTTTCTGTAACTGTTCTGGGAAGAAAGGCAGAGTATTTCTGAAGCTGATCCTTTCACTTCCTTCAACGGGAATTCTGGGTGCTCAGTGGGATTAGGCTATTTCCTAGGTACTCTGTTTAATTGCGGAATGATAGAAGACAAAATAAAAAGACCATCAAGATAAATGGAGTTTGGCACAGCTACCTCTGTGAGCAGTTGCTCAATTTGTGATGATGGATTGATATTTATTCGCATAGATCGACAATATGGATGCTTATTGTATTGGTTTCAATGCCAATTGTGTGCTCATGTTCGGAGAACTACATGCACAAAAGCATAAGTGTACACTGGGTTACTTCCAGCAGACATGAGTACCTTCTAAATTACAATAACTTCTTTTAACTATACAGAAACTGCCCAGATGGCTTAAGGGATACAAGGGTTTTTTTTTGTCAGAACTTTGAGAATTTGGGGGGGGGGGTATGCATGAAAACATGTGGATAAAAAGATAAATCAGTGGACTGCGAATGAAGCAGCAGTCTAAATTCATTATCGGTCATTTATAATTTGGTCACATTCATTATATGATAAGTGCAAAAGCAGTCTCTGTCCCCAGTCAATGTCTAAATAATTGATGAGCAACTCGTGGTCTCTTCAGAGTAAAACCAAAAAGTGAAATCCTGGCATTGAAAACTCAAAATCCAGTTATTCTTGAGTTTCCTTTCAATATTCCTGATGGCTGGGGCAGAATATAGACCATAAGCTCTCCACCTCCTAGTGCCCATGGCACTGACTGCTCTGTAACAGTTCCCCAGCCATGCACAGGACATGGGCTCCATCCACTGCCTAAGTTTTGTGCTCCTGGAAAAGCTCCTTCAATTTCCTTTTTACCAAGACTTCAGGATTTTGTTCTTAATGTAGAAATCTGATAATATGGGTAAGATAAAAACATTTGACAGATGTGCATTTGTGTATGTTACCTATGGACAAAACAGAGTGTTCACTGAGATTTCATGTGCAATACCATTTTCCTGTAAATCCAAGAAAGTTGTTGTCTTATATATGCCCATTCTATTCAAAGATGGAGGCTGGGAGGGAGGAACCATTTCTTTTTCAGTTTTAAAAAGAAAAACAGCTAATGCCATTATTTGGGTTAAGGATGATTAAGCTCCAGTTTAAACTGTGACTTAAAAGGTCTGGTGGTAATTATGATCCTAATTAAAAACAACAACAAAAAAATCCAAACAACTTTTAATACTCAGTGGTGAGGTGTTTTATATGGGACTGTACTTGGCTTCCAAACAATTGTTTCTATATAATGAGAGAAAAACTGCATGTGGTTTTGCAAGACCCTGTCAGTCAGGTTTTAGGTTTGCGTTGGTTCAGGGCCATGGTGATTAGAATCTCCAAAGTTGGAGGGGTTGAGGATAAAGAGGGCTGTTTCCTAGTCACTGGTGAGTGTCTCATTTGGGAAACTTTGTCATGACATATCTTAATTCTCCCCTGTGACTGAATCACACAAATGTTTCCTAAGTCTGGGTCTAAAGCTGCTCTATTGGGAGGCAATTGTCAGCATTTTAGTCTCTGTGTGAGTTGGTATGTGAATGAGACTTATGGTGTGACCTCCAGCGTACTCTGTTCCCCATTCTTCCCTCTTCCTAGGAGGTTTTGTTTTTTGTTCATGGTGTGTCCTAGGAGATAATTGCTGCATTTTGGACTTCATCTACTTGCCAGAGTGTTGAGCATCCTTGTTTGTCTTCTTTTCCTTCAGTCTTTTCCCTGTGGTGCCTATTTTATTTATCCAAAGAACATATCTTGTCATTTCCGTTTATCTTCATCTTATCCTTCTCAATGTGCTAAGAATTATATCCAGGACTCATTCATGAGGAAGAGAGACTGGACAAGCATTTCGGTATTAGCCAACTGAAGAAAAATCTAGAGGGATTCAGAGAATGTTTGAGTTCTGCAAAGTTTGGTGGTTTTGGTTTGGCCTTAGAAAGATGGGATGGTTCAGCTTTTTAACAAGCCCACATTCTGTGCTGCTCAAATCAGTGGTTTTGGGTTGGATTCCCCCCTTTTCTAAAAAAAACACATCTGAAGCTGTCCCAAAGGGTGGATGAGTCCTTACCATGGAGAATTATGCCAGGGAATATGTCTTGTAATGAACAATAAAACCTGTGAAGAGCAACTGGTTAAAACTCTCATGGAGCCAGTTCTGTAAGAGCAGGATCAAGCCCTAAAGGTTATATAGAACCATCTTGTAGCAATATTCTGATTTTTATCACAACCACAAATATTTTAGTGTCAGACTATGGCCAAGCCACCTGCAAATGTTTGTGATGGCCTTACTCCAATGAAAACAGAGAACAGCAATGAAAGTCTTCATTTAGACCCTGTTCGTAGGCTGTGCTCCAGTCACAGAGAATGGGACCCACCTGTGCCTGCATGCAGCTCAGGTCATGGTGGGGAGTGGGTGAGTTCGCAGCAGCTGGTGCTCCCGAGGGATGTAATTTTTCCCTACTTTCTTCTCTCCTCTTTTCCCTCCCTCTCTGTTCATTCCCCTGCCCTCCTTTTCCTGCCCCCTCCTCTGGCTCTGGGGGCTTGCATATAAAATGAGACATTGACTCAAGGCATGGGAAAACATGACAGAATGAGTGTTGTTGGGCAAGCCGAGCTGGCACAGCGTGTGTACGCACATTGTTTCAGGTAATAAGCTTCAGCTACTACTGAACAGGCATCCAGCCAGATTAATCAGAAAAAGGGAAGAGCACGAAGGTTAATAACTGAAAAAATAAGACAGGGTGCAGCCCCTCTTCCCTCCCACCATGTACCTGGTTGAGAACAAACAGCAACGTTATCACTGCAGCAAGCTGGCGGGTTGGTATAAAGGTCCCAGATAGTATTTATGTGGTGAGGCAGTCTCTAACCTCCTTGCCATCCCTCTTTCCTCCCCCCCCAAGCCTTTAGCATGTGGGAGGAATGCTGTAACTAGTAACTACTTGTGCTGATGAAAAATCAGTTGAGGAACACTTAGTAGTGAAGGGTGTCTTTGGCTGATTAATAGCACATCGTTTGGAGATAAGATACGTGGAGGAAAATCAGTAAGGCATATAGAGGAAGGGGAGAAAAAAGTATATAAGACATACATTTGTCAAAGGTATAGAAAAGCAGATAAGCTGAATCAGCTTAAGATATGGGACTCTGAGTTAGGCTGTACAATAGCAGTGTTTGTCTTCTTTTTTTAAAATAGCTCTCTCTTTTCAGTGACTAACTATTCAACAATGTATGTGAAAATCATGGTCAGACAAATCGGTGATGACACAGTACACTGGTTGCTTTATCTGGGCATATCTTTGCTGGTCTGAAAAAGACATCTTACCTATCAAAAGACTCTAGGTGGCTGCAGCCTAACAGCTCCACTTTCGGGCAGAAAGTAACCCACTGCTATTTTTCAAGCTACTAGCAGACGTGGCTAATAATTATTCCAGCTTGAAACTCACTGGTACAGCTCTGTATCTGACAGGGAACACACGGGGATTCAGGGTTGTCACAGATCCAGCAAGTTGTTAACACTGTACTAAATGGAGAGGGAGATGTGAGTCCCATTTCAGTGAACTTGGTCTCTAAAGTGGACATTGAGCACTAACCATGTGATGTAGATTATCTGTTTTCAAAGTCTTGTAGAGCATTTTAATCAAGATAAGATGGTCTTCTGGCACAGCATCAGAAGGGAAAAATTGCAACCACATTTGATGAAATGCAAGCAGGTAGGAGAAGGCAACAAAGGGGTTTGGAAGATGGCTCTTGTGCCTTTATGTACCGAAGAATCATGATACAAGTGGGAGGACAGCCTGTCAGTCCCCATGTGCACCCTTCACTTTAACACCTATGTGATTCCTTCCTGTTCCTCTTTCTTCCCTCATATGATGCCATATGTCTCTCTCTGTTTACAGTTTAGCATCTTTTCATGGGGTTAAATGTTTTCCAAGCAGAGGGGCATGGGAAATGGAGTGGTCATGAAAACTGCATGTAATTGGACTAACTGAGGTTCAGTGACACAATGAGGAGCACACTCATTATGCCTTGGAGATTTGGAAAATGAAAAAACTTCTTAGCTGTGTAGTCTTAATCTGAGGGACCTGGGATGGCAGAAGGCCAGGGCTCCATTCTGGCAAACACAGGAGTTTTAACATAGCAGTGAGCTATCTGAGACTGCAGCTGCTGGTTGAGTTCTCAGAGTATCCTGCTATCATCCTTTATAGCTTGAGGAAACAAAGACTCCTGTAAGAGACATTCATGGACAGAAACCTTCCATAATGCAACTAGTTCTGGAAGGTACTTGGAATAGTCTGGTAACTTAGACGGGTTTTTGAACATGCCAGAAGAAGTCTCTCTTTAAGCTCCTAGTAAGTTGGAGGAGTTGTGGCATCAAAGAGTCCATGGAATGATGTGCTTTGATTAAATTCAAAGACTAGCTCCCTTTCCAGGAAACCTGGGACAAAAGCCTCTGTTCCAACTCCTGTATTTGAACTGAAGCACCACAGTATGTTGTGAGATGAGAAGAAATGCGCAGTGAGAGATGAAGTATCAAACAATCTCTCAGTAACTTGATCAGGGCCATTCTGTAGCCTTGGTAGTGAAGGATGTAAGAACATCAGTTGCATCACTGGCAGAGGAGGAAAAGGGAGAGGTGTGAAGAAACAGCATCTGATAGTGTCATTCTGTCCAAATACTATTTTTTTCTGTCTTTGCTCTCAAAGTTGGGCTTTATTCCATGTTTAATGATCCTGCTTCTTGTTCAGTTTACATTAAGACATATTTTCTGTAGTCCCTTCTACTACACTGACCTTGGCCCACCTTAACATGGAATCCATCAAATCACATCTGAACAGCAGCCACGAGTCTCTGGGAAGCCCAGGTGAATTACTTAGAAAATTATTACAAGAAAATTATTACAATTATTCACAGAAACAAGTTGTTTCATAGCTTACAGCTAATAGACAGGGTGGTGTGGAAGAAAATGGAGTCTGATAGATGGATCTTCTCAAGCTGTTTCATCCCTCTTAGCTAACTATCTGCTGCCCAGGTCCACACGTTGACTTGCAGGTCAAACTGTGATGCTCTGTGTGCAATGTTTGGAAGCTCTGCTCCCAGCCTCCCCTGTTGTTCTTTGCAGTGGCATGTTCAGGAGCTGCTGACTCAGTCTCTCCTGACACTGCTGAGTCAGGAAGAAAATGAGCAAACAGCATTGGCCTGCATGTGAGACACAGCACAAAGGGGGTGATTGTTCATGACATCTCTCTTCTGTCCCCAACCACATAATCCCGTGCCTTCCCAAAACCTCTTTTTTCTTGCTGTAAGGCCTGGAGAGGGGTTGGAAAGTACTGACATATATCAAGATGACTTTCAGGGGACTGAAAGGAGGATCATGAGCCAGGTAATAAATAGCCCGTCAAACAGGAATGAAGATGGTTTAGCGTGTTTCTTATCTGACTGAAAAGTCAACTGTTATCCTGGAAGTTATGTGCTTGTTATACAGTTAAATTTATTAAGGAAGGAAGTATCTTATGCCTATTACTTGATAAAAGTCCTAAGTTTATTACAAATGTTGCTTGTTCACACTAACACCACCAGAAAAAAAAGAAAAAAAGGCATCAGGGATAATGTGTGGCTTGCTGGTCACTGACTCTTATTAGAATTGTTGTCTTTTATTATGGAGAGAAACCAGCCCTCTGCCTCTTCCAATGGTTGTTTCAGATAGGCAGTGAAACCACACTCAAGCCAGTTCTTATATAAGTACTTTCTAAGAAATGAATCATGATGTTTCCATTCTGGAAAGCTCATCCCACCCAAAACATATAGGAAAGCAATGTCAGAGTAGTGTACTGCACCTACAACTGTATTGTAACAGAAATAGCAAGCTTTCATGGCCATAGGTTGGCTCTCACATCTGAGTAAGTCATAAATAGGATTTAAGTATGATATACAGAACTTGGAGAATACAGCACTGATTGCTTAATTTTAGTGGTTGGTATCTCTTATGTGCCTCATATATATATGTGTGTGTATATAATACACACTGTATAAATCTTCTTTAAAGGTGTCATCAAAATTTATAGTCAGAGCTTCTGATTTATATGACACTCTGAACTAAAACAGATGTAAAATCATTTTTGGATGGAAGAGGATCTCAGAGCTGCAGCGGGTTTGATTTGACAGTTCAAGCTTTCCTAGCCTAGAAGTGATCAGTAGAGCTCTGCACAGCTGAATCACATAGCTCTGCTCTTCATCACAGGTTTGCACTTAACGTGCCCTGATGCGTGATTCCAGTGTGTGTTTTATCCAAGTGTCAGCCTGTTTGACAGGTAACTAAGCCGCAGTAAAACACTAACTCAAACAATATAGACCTTGTTTGGTGTAAGGCTTTTCTATTATTGCTATTTATTTCTCTTCTTTTTCCTTAAGAGAGCAATTTGTAAGATTCAGAGAAGGAGCAAGCTTTGGGATGCTGTCTCACACCACGTCAGTTCAAAGAAGGGCTTTAAATGTTTGTTGGGGGTAGCATCACGGCTACAGTGATGGAGTAAGAAGCAAAGAGCTTTATGTACTAAGAACTCTTACAAAAATTCAGTTGCTTCCTGAGAAGTTATGTTTGTATCTGTTTCAATAAGGGAATTGTCATTGATGTGGTGAACAGAAACCATCTTGATTTTACATGGTTTGTCTTGCCAGTGTATTTTTTGAATGCTTTCCAAGGGAGATAAAAATATACTTTAAGTTACTAAATGACTATAAGTTGTTAAAGTGTTAATTTTTAAAAAAAATTTTTTTAATCTGGTACCTGGCTGAAAACCAATTACAATAGTTAAGAAAAAAAATGCCTGGGGGAAAACACAGAAATTATAGTCTATGCATAAAGTGGGTGGATCCTATTTTATCACCTGTAAAAGTAGGCCTCCCTATTAGAGTTGAGTTTTAGAAATCAGTCCTACAGTATGGTCCCACGTAGGGCTTATACATGGGTTTTTTTATACTTACGGACAGGCCAAATACGCATTTGTTAAAAAACAAACCCCACACCCAAATCCCAATATAATTTAAATCAAAAGCATAGATAAATCTAAGATGAAAACACCACCAAACTGACTTATTTTAAACAAATGAAATTATGGTTGATTTAGAGGAAAAAAATATTTTAACTAAATCCATCATTTTGGAAATCTTCTGGCAAAGTTCCACATGGTAAATCATAATTTTAAATTGTCTTAGTAATGTTTAGTAACAAATTGCAAGGAGTTGGTGACTAGACAGAGCCTGTAGGTAGATTAGAGTTTGGTTGGATGAGTGCAGGAAGAGTGTTCCTTGGAAGAAAGAACAAACTAGAGAGTGTGTTTTAGTAACATTAACTGCTATGAGCATCTACATTCTGCCAACAGAGACCTTTACTCTGAGCTCACATAAATGAAGTGGAATTTTGCCAGTAAAAGAAGGGGTTGTGTTGCTCCAGTTGTAGGATCCAGGTCCTAATTGGTTTGTGAAATGAAGGGGGCAATCTTGGAGCTATTACCAGCTTCCTCTGCTGCAAGTGAAGTGAATCACAGCTGTTCTGATAGGGTCCATAAAAACTTGGCGAGGTAATAAAATGTTTTCAGTGGACAATTCTCCAAATGAGTGAAATCCAAATTCCTAGCTTATTTGACAGCCTTTAGAGAATTGTATATACTTCCTGGGGAATTCTGATTTAGATTATGTTACTTTTATCTAATTCTTTAACGTTAGCATGCAGGCTGACTGATGCTGTAAATGTAAAGGCTCAAAGTAACATTCTTAATTCTTTTTAACCCTACAAATTTAAATATATTGTGTACATATCAAACATTTGATATAAGAAAAAAGTTGTGCCTCTTGTTAATTTTCTACCTTTTCTTGCCTGTACTTCCATACTTTTCCATGTCCCCCATCTCTTGCTCTTTTTTTGTGAGCTTAAAAAAAATAAATCACAGTTGGCAACAAATAGCCCTAGACAAAATATTTCTTCCCGTGCTTCTAGTTACATGATTTCTTTGATAAAAGTGGTAGCTTTTGATCTTCATAAGTTTTCCTCAAGCAACTTAAAATTTTCTAGACCTGGTCAGAAGTAAGGATACATTAATCCTGACTTCTTGGTAGAGCATTTGTTCTGAACCATTGTTAAGTTCTTGGCGGTTTTGAGAGTGACTGTGTCCTTTTAATAGTCCCAAAGGATCACTGGCATGGGTTAAAGTACAACCTGACATTTTTGGTATCATTGTATATGTTGAGGAATTCACAACTTTCCATGAAGACCATTCAGTGTTTCTTTAGTATTATGTTGTTCTCAGCATTCCTGGTATTAAGCATTTTTATTTAGGACATAGATGTCTTTCAACGTTCCCTCCCAAAATGTCTGTGACTTCCCAGGTAAAGACAGGATGACCTCACCTTTGAAAGTAAGATGATCTAAAAAAAATAACACACATAGGGACCATAAACATGAAGTTTCTTAGAGTAATGAATTGTGTTTCCAGTTGGCTAAATCTCAGCTGTTTGGGCTTGAAGCTCACACCGCCATGCAAATCCATTTTCACACCTGTAGCCAAGCATTTGTACAACATATCATTGAAGCTTATCCCTTTATATCACTCCTGTATGGTGGATGTTGCTTGTCCTGTCTTAGACTGCTGCCTCTCGTGTCTGAAGAACAACCACGCCAACACTCTTCATCTGTGGTGCTGTCTAGACAGCCTCTGGTCTTAAAGGAGTGTGACTGGGAAGCAAGTGCTACTGGCTACAGCTGAGTACCTGGCTTCCTTTTCTTGGCAGGTGGTTTCTCACGCTGCATGTCCCTGGCTTCTAACATGCAGTAGGGTTGTCCCATGTATTGCATAGGATGACGTTCGAGATATGCACAGACCTGAATGGTGATGCTCTCCGGGAGCATCTGGGCAGAGCTGCATGGAGGAAAAAGCTTTCTTGGCATACTCATGGGTAAACCTTGTGTTCTCAGCAAGTGTTTTCGCACTGTTACTGAAAAACCACTCCTGGAGAGATGAACTGCTGAATTAACATGCCTGAAGGAATCTCCTTTTGGATATGCTGGACTTCATTCATTCATTCATTATCGCTGCGAGTTGTTGATGTAACTTTTTTGGGTGGCATGTGTAAATGAGCATTATGAAAGTGGATAAAAGGCAGCAGTCGTTTTTAGATATTAGGTCAAACAAGAAGGTCTGTTAAACTCAACAGGATGCTCCGGATGGCTGATCCTGGCTGAAACACTGCTGCAACATTTGAAGACATGAACTGGACCTAGTATACACAGGAGGCCAAATTTGAATCAATTTCCTATTATTTCTCTCAATTTATGCTTGTTTTTAGTACTTTCATTTGCCTGAGGTTACATGGTATTAAACTAAGTCCATATTGAAGATACATGGTCAGTAGATTATAAAACCAGAGCTGGTTAATATGTACAAGTGGAAGAGTCATGTGGAAAACTTTACTTCTTTACAATTAATTTCCTTTTTAGCCTGTCTTAACTTTTTTCCCCTGCAGCCCATTCCAGGCCCACAGAGGAAAGAGACCTAGAATGTCTTTGAATTGTTTCTGATCTGTGGGGAAATAAAATAGGAAGCGGAATAAGATTTCTACTGTAAAGTAGCAAAGAAAGCTAGAAGAAAGCAGTTAGTGAGTTCCCTTTGTGCCATACTAAATGGATGTGAAGAAAGATATGGATTCTGGGCTCCACAACAGGGAAGAAAATCCATACTTGCTTCCAAATTTTCCTCTGGCTTCTATATAGTTCTATTGTTCCAATAAGAAGTTTGTGACTCAAAGGATTTATTCAAAATCTATATAAAACATAATAGGCAAAGTTCATTCCAGAAGCCATCAAGTGAAACTGTATTTCTCTGTAGGGAACGCTGGGGTCCCTTCCAGTCTGGTCTTTTTCTGTACACAGCCTAGTAGCATGAAGCTTTCTGTTGCACATTAATGCAACATCAAGGGTTGTGGGGCCCTAACTCCTATAAAGCAAATGCTAGAAACAATATTGGACCCGAGAAGAATCCATAAATACAGAGGGAAGCAAAAAGCCCTGTATAAAAGAAAACAGGGATGGAGAATAAAAGCAAAAAAGCCACATTTCAAACCTCAAAGGGAAAAATAAATTTTCCTTTTTTTTTTGAGAAACGTCATTGGAAATGTTTGATTTTCCTTATGACCAGGTTGGGAAGCTGTAAGATGTGTCCTTGAAGGTGGTATAAATGACTCCAAGCCAAAAAAACCTTCTCCGTGTTGACAGTAAATCCTTCTTACTCCATTTCCTTCTTATTCCTTCTGCTTGCTTGCCCATTACATGAACAGGAAAATAGAGACACCCCTGCCATGTTTACAGGCCCAAACTCGTTATTTGTATGATGGACAGAGAGCTAAAAGCTGTATTGCCAACACTGCTTATTGGAAAAACCTGGAACTAATTAAGGGACCTCATTTGTTAGTGCTTGTATGTTCACCGGTGGAAATTATTTAGGAGAACAGTTCTTCTATTACAGAACAGTGCTCTGTAATAGAAATGTAGAAGAAGGACAAAGGCAACAACAGCTTTGGAGGGATAGAATAAAAAATATTGATCTAAAAAATTTGACTACATTGGCTTTGAAAGTAAATTTTTTTATTTTCCAGTGGGGAAAAGAGAAACGTAAGTTGCCTGAACTAGATGATGACTTGTAATATTCTTACTTGTTAATGATTTACTTACTTGAATGAAACTTATGAATTGCAGTGGAAGATTCAATTGAGTAATTTTAAGCATCAGGTTATTATTTTATTACTGGGTCTGCTGAGTGTTCCTGTGTAGATATCTTCTTCCAAGAGCTATGAGCACTGTGAATCTTTTTCATGCTACTTTTTCAAAATCCAGGCTGTGCATTCCAAAACAAAGAAAACAAGCTACCAAAGCAAAGGGACTTCTAATATTTCAGTTGGGTCACAGGATACAAGGTGAGCATACCTGTTGTGCAGTGCCTTCCTTGTTGTTGCTGAGATCTGATGTACTTTTCTGGATGGGAAACATCAGTACTGTTGTTTCACTCCAGAAAGGCATATGGTACAACATGGTGCAACAGAGATGAGAGCTGATGAGTAAATGAGTCATTGTCATTAAGGCAACACAATGTATTGTCAAAAGAAAAAACACCAACCCAAACAACAATCCGAAATCAGTTGAAGATCAAACTGAAGATTTCAGGCTTTGTTGTAATTTCTGTTTGCAGTCTCTTCTGTGTTGTCTGCTGTGCATTGGATGCATTCTCTGTTTTGACATTTGCTGTGAGAGTGCAAGGCATAAACATGTACACATTCTCCTGCCAATTTTTTAGGATACTTCATCACTTATGGTTGCACCTAGATGCTCTCTTTCCTTCTGGTTCTCTAGTCTTGTGAGTTGCAAGGGGGCACGATCTTACTATGAGTTGTGAGATTTCCACTCCCAGCTCAGTGGTGGCTCCAGGGTTCAAACTTGCAGCCTAAAAATGAACCAGGCTAAAGGGTCATTACTGTCAAGAATAAAGCCATGTACTGTAACTGAGCGTAATCAGTTTGGATCACATTTGCAGATTCTTTGTATTAGCTTTATCAGGTCGGGCCATCAGAGAGCAGATAGACAGGTAAGACTGAAAGACCTCTGAACCCAATTAAAGTTGTACCACAAAGAAATCAAATTCATGTGGTTTACATTTCAGAAAGTTACATTTGGTGGGCTGTACTTACTTTTATTCTGTAACCTAATGCAGACCATGTGAACATTTGAAACGCTTTTAACAGTTAAACCAGCTCAAATAACACAGAACCAGAGCAGCAATAAAGAATGAATTAAGACTGATTGCAACTACAGCCAAATTTTTTCCTCTTAAAGAAATATAAATAAGTGATATATTTTTAAATGACCATATATATATATAGTAATTTTATCTTCACCTTTTAGCACAACAATAGGCATTCTTTTATCATTAAAAATGAGTGTTTGGTTTAAAAAGCAATTCTAAATGTACAGTCCTATTTGCTGTGTTTTGGGGTGAGTTTGGATGTGCTGTGGAACCACTGATATTCCCATTGATGTGCATAGTTTGAGGATTGGTCATACAGCTCTGAGAGAATTCTGAGGAGATGACATTTAAAATACTTGGCACAGTAACAGCACGAGTGTGTGAGGATAAGAAAATAGGTGGCTTATTTGCAGTCCCTTTTCTTAAAACCAATAGATGTGTGTGCAGCTTTCTGTTCACAAACACTCCTTGCTCGCTGACATTAGATACGTCTTACATGTGGAGCAAACAGAGGTCCAACTGATGCAGGCTGGTATGTATTCAGTTTCTCTATTTGCTAAAAAAAGAAACTGAATGGAAGTCCCAAAGCCTCCAGAAAACCTGACTGGAGGTGGACAGTACCAACGATGTCTAATATATTGCATCTAACTTCAGGAAGGTGATGCAGTTTGCATCCAAAGGGAACAAGATCCCTGTCTTGCTTAGCACCAAGATCATTCAGTGGATCAGTTTCCACATTTTTGCTCTGTAACAATGACTTCCTAGGACTTTGGGAGGTCTTTCTGGTGTTGGGGAAGGAGATCAGGCCCACAGCTCTTGTCTGTGTTACATTCTTTCCTGAAGGAAGAACTTCCCAGGGCCCCAACCCTTTCCTTGTATCTCCAAGGCACCAAAATGCAAACCTCATGCCATTCTGCTTTTTGGCACAGGGCCACCCGGCTATCAGCAACTGAGCCCAGCTTCCTGGCTCCGGAGCACGACTGCTAGCCTGAGTGGATATAGCTCGTTTCCCCCAACAGCTGTCCTGATGTGTCTGTGTGTGTAACAGCTTTCCACACTGCTCCTTCTGCTGAGCTGGCCGCTCTCTTGCCTTTGACCACCCTCTTCCCTGTAAGCGCCTGGGGCTGATGTGGCAGAAAGCACGTTCAGGCCCAGGCCTCTCAAATTCGACCTGACTGAAACCTAGGGCTGTATATCACTGAGATTTTTTTTGTTGTTGGGTTTTTTTTGGGTTGTTTTTTTTTTTTGTGGCTGCTGTTCTTTCCACAGACAGCAGTTCAGAATCTCTCCTCCTTTCCCTTCTTCAGCTTGAAGATCTCCTCTTGTGATTACTTTTCAGAAGCAGACAATTAGAGAGGAAAGATGTGTGTTGATTTTTTTGTTTGGTTTTGTTTTGTTTTGTTTTAAATTTTGGTTAAAAACGCGGCAAAACACTTGTTTTCTGTAAAGGAATGTCCTTTTTATTATACCTTTCCCTGGCACTGACTCATGAAATGCAAGCTGTTTCAAAGTGTTAACGCAGGGAGCTGAAGCTGATGTTGTTAAGTCTCAGAGGTGGTGGGACGGGAAGAAAATGTCCACGTGCATCAATGCACAAGAGACTTTTCTACTGTGTGGGGACAAGAACTGGCAGAGTGGAAGGTGACACACTCCCTGCTCTCTCTTGCTTTTTTTATGCTGGGCTTGGCAGGGTAGTTGAAGATGCTCATATGGAACTAGGAAAACAGGGGCATAACCCAGGAAGGTTAAAATGGGAAAATGGCTACTTCTAACACTGCCCACTATCACTCAGAAATGAAGAGAAACAGAAGGCTTTGTCAAGTTCTTTAGAGAGCAGACACTGTAAACAGGGAAAAAACTTAAGTTCTGTTTATAAGAACAACAGAAAATTCATCAAAGAGTAGATTGGATCAGCTGGATGCTGGATACTGGACAGAAAGCAATGTCAGAAATCATTAAAGTGCTAGCCTGCACCTAGGAAAGTTCACTTCAGTTTCTTTTTCACTACTGATTTCTTTATGATCTTTGAAAAATTGCTTGGCCACTCTCAGCCCCATTTCACCAACTGTAAAATATGGAAAGAAATACTCCCTTACTGTACTGGAATGTCAAAAGGAATTTAGGTATTGCAGGAGCGGAAAGTAAATAGGTTCCTCTGATACAATGCCTTGAACGTTTGATGTAATTAAACATCAGGGATTTTTCTGAATATATAGTTCTTTGCAACAGAAATAGAGAAGAATGATTATAATTATGTAATCACATCTATAATAATGTACAATTAATTTCCTGGAAGCTAAAATATACTGCAGAAGATGCTTCAAACAGAGTGAGACAGATGAGAATGCTTATATTAGACTTACTCCAGACATCATGACAGACTAGTCCCCCCCACCCATGGCAGAGGAGTTTCACTAGATGATCTTTAAAGGTTTCTAGTCTATGATCTGCAGAAAATAAATTAGAATGGGAATTTATTTTATCAGACATATTTTGTCTGATAGGCAATAGAGTGCTAATCCACACAAGAAATAGAACTAAAAGCAATTTCCTTTAGTTTTTCAAAGTCAAGATAAACCAAGAGCTAAAAAATGTTAAGATATGTTTCATAAACCAAGAGCTAACAAATGTTAAGATATGTTTCAAAGGACCTCAACATTTTCAAGTGTAGGAGGACTTTAATTTTCTTTCTCTTTTTTCTTTCTCAATTACAATAATTTTTTTAATGTCCTGTTGAATCAGACATTCACAAATCCTGCAAACACTGATTTTTCTTTTGTGAAGTATTATGCTTCAGTTATATTTTCTTTTCTCATTCTGGATAATTAATTCCATTATAGTAGACCCCAAAGACTCTAAAACAGACTCCATTCTTTGCAAAATACTCAAAAAATTAATTTTATGTCGAGAGAAGTAGAAGCCTACAATCCTCTCCCTTGTCTTCAGCCTCTCTATTACATGCTTTCTTCTATCGCTTTAGAAGGTATCCATTCATTCATCATCTTTTGTGTGTGTTTTCCTTGTTTTTCCTAGACTGGGCTACGCAAACTTAGCGGCAGACAGACTCTGAGGAAGCTTTCTATCCTAATTCCTTTCCATTCATGAAAGCTATGAAGCCCTGGTAGCGTGCATGCTGCCAGTAAGACAAAAGTAGCATGAAAGCAATACACTTCCCTAGCCCCATTCCTGCCACGGGGTGAGTTGGACACGCAACAGATAAAAGTGACACTGCGAGTCGGAGGCATATGCATGAGGATTATTTTAATCAGATGGAAGCATTTTAGGAAGGAAGAGAATGAAGTTTCCTGCGTGGCCTTCAGTGGATGGTCTGCATGGCCTCACAGGACAGAGAGGAAGGTGACCAGAGGCTGTAGAAAAGTGCTGCCTGTGCTCTCAGACCAGCAAACCTGAGCTCCTCATTTGGGTATGAGAATACCAAGTTTAAGAGAGGAAATCCATTGTGCTGGATGGGGGGAAATACCCAGCTTCTATGAGCAGGGACACACCAAACACAAACACTAGATTGAAGAGCAGCCCTTCAAAGTGAAAACCTTTTAAAAATAACTTCCACCTGGTGCACTTTCTAGGCTATTGGAACAGGCTACTGCAAGAATGCTTCATGCTTTTTTTTTTTCTCTCCTAACAAGCTACTATCAGCAGATGAAGAATAACACCCTCCAAACAATGCAGCCTGGGGCCTAAGCAGAAAAATCATAATTTCCAAAAATTCCTATTGACAGAACGGCTGCAGCAACCTTTCAGAGCTGCACCCACATCTGACGACAACAACAATAAAACGCTGTGCTATTTTTCTTACCTCGTAAAGTTGTCAGCATAGCTAAACATCTTAGTTGCCACCCAGCCTGTAAACATCCTTCTGTGGGGAAGGTTATCAAATAGGTCATTGAGAAGCAGCTCTCACATTATCTAGAGTATTATCTAGAGCCCTCAGATTTCCTGGAGCCCTTTCAATCTGGTTTAAGACATGGTTATGTTACAAAGACACAGCTATTTCTTGGCCATTGCTAGTCTCCCTGATTTATTAGCTTGTGCTAATGGATAAAGACTAAGTGCTCAATCTAATCTGACCTTTCAGACATGCTGGCTGTCAGAGTGCCTTTGCTGGTCACCCTGTCTATTTTACTGGTGTCCCTCTAGGAAAGTGTAGCTATCTAAGAAGGAGAGTACATTCCCTTCGGGTTACCAGCTTTAATTCTGTGCCCTTCACAACTTCTAATATTAAATGTGAAATACCAGGCTGCTCCTTCTGGGAACAGGACCAAGCACACTGCGGTCCTAATCCCCTTCTAGCAGGCACCCGCTTAAAGATGTCCCCATTCGGGCAGTCTGCACAGCGTATGCACCAGTTTGAGAACCCATTTTAGTACCTATTTGCTATGCCAGCCTCTAGCCTGTCACTCCCTCCCCTTTCTTCAAGACTATTAAAACAAGGAGAACGCACTGTCCTCATCTGAAGATTCACTTTTAGATGTTCTGTAATCAAGTTTTACTGACATGAAAATTGAGATTACATAAAATATGGATGCCTTGAAGTATTAAAATATGAAGAGGCAAGGGAAACTATCTCTAAAGATCAGCTTTCCCCATTTAAAAGCAGTGTATTCCCAGATTCTGGTTTGCTTAAAGACTTCTCTCTCTGCACAGCCAAGCGCCTGCACCTCATCACCAAACAATGGCAAAGAATCACGTAGCAGGATCCTGCCCAGTTCACATTTATTTAACCCTTTGTCACCAGTATATTCTTTTCTCCAGGCATCTCCTTTCTGACTAAAAGAGATGCTTGGATTGCTGGTGCTGGAGAGTTAATCTTATTAATAATTTCTCTGTTTATTGTCAGAGGGACTTGGTTGTACTCTCCTCTCTGGGCCAGTAGGTCAAGGGGTTCAAGTTCCCCACTGAGGCTTGGAGCAAATCTTGGTGCTGACTGTGCACGGAGTGGGGGGACATGCTGTACTGGTACAGACCCAAATTTCCAGTAAGACATTAAAGTGAGGTCTCTCCTGTCTTTTTCAAAGACACTCCCAGTAGAAATTACTGAACCCCTTCCTCATTTGGGTATTTGGGGGCTTTATTTTGTACCACAGGACCCAGTTCCCCATGCAGTCCTCCCTTCATACAGGATGCTAAACATCCGTATCTGTCTGGCTCTGAATGCTGCATGTATTATGACACTATAAGAGACTATAGTGATGCTGTCTAGCACCTTGCTTTGTTAAGCACACTTTTTTATTTAAAATTGGGTGAAAGGAAAATGAAAAAAAACCCAACAAAAAACCCTTAAGAAAAAGCAGAAAGAAAAGTTAAGTGACCACGTTACCTGACAGCTTTGTTTGGACTCCGTGAACTTGTAACCTCTGTAGCAAGATGAATGTATTGGGTATAAAAGCCAAATGTTGGCAGCTGCACTTCAGTCCTTTCAAACAACATCAAGATCTGAGTTTGTGTGCCCCACACTGAGCACCGGCTCTGGAGAAGGGAGGCAGAAGGGCTAACTCACCATGCTGCCACCCAGCAGCAAGTGTCCTCTTCTCTTACCCTTAGGAGGGATGATGGGGAGGCAGAGTTCGAAGTGTCAGAGAGTTGAGCCCATGCACTTGAGGTACATGGGAGTGATATGCTCATTTCAGACTAGCAGTAAGCAAATGGATTTATGTTGGAAGCTGCAAAGAACAATGTGTCCAAACTCCTTTTCATAGGATGGAGTGATGACTGAGCTCACAACAGGGAAAGGAGAGGAAAGGGAAAAAAAGCTGAGAAAGGTGTTTTCTTTGGGCTTTCTCTGGAACTGTCCCTTTATCTTCACTAAGTGGAATCCTCAGGAGTTCATCTCAGCCTTTCACCCAGGGACTCCTCTGTGTGGAGAGAAAGCAGCAGAGGGGGTAAGAATGGAAAAGTGCTCGTGCTCAAGTGTTTCCAAATGTTTCACAGCCATACACATTTATCTGTTCTCACCCTCCACCCTATCACCACTCCCTCCACATAAAATCAGAGACGGAGCTCAGGCATCTAGGCAAGAAGGAACCCTCCTTCCCCTTTCATAGAAACCTGTGTGTCCCTGTGCAATGCTTATAACACACAAGGACTCAGCTAGGACAGCTTGCCAAAAGGCAATGTCAGAGAGGTGCTGAAAGAAATGCTGCTCAAAGATTTCCCGGAGCGTCAGGTCATTCAGTGTGGGAAGCAGGCAATAGTCCTTTCTGGGATCATGGATATAGGGAGCTTCAGCTAGACTGCAACGAAGGATTAGCAAAACTATTCTCCCAGCGTAACCCCTGCCTTCCATACGAAAACAGCAGTTACTTTCCACTCCACTCTGTGTGCAAAACAAGGCTGAAATATGATATTTAAATTATTCCCAAGGACGTATCTGCTGAAAAGGAAGGCACGAGCCAGATCCTCCCTTGTGCTTGCTCTTTGTCACAGTCTTGAATTTTGGATCATTATAAGGAGGGAGAGAACACACACTAATTCCTAACACTACTAGTGTTTCAATGAGCACTGCTATCAATCATGTAGGTCCTCGCTCTTCCTTATTATATTTGGATAACTAAAATTGCCAATAGTGCAACAAAATCAGCCAAAGTCAGCCCACAGGAAAACAACCCAAATCAACAATAGGATTGAATGTGGTCCATTGTCTATTTCTGTACGGTACAGAAATAGTAAACCAGCATGAGCGTGTGAGACGAGCCCGTGGTTGGATGGAGCCATGGCACAGGGGGTGTGGAGCTGACAAACACAGGCTGCAGTACCACAGTACTGCGTTGCTGCTGGCTACGTGAATGGCTGGTTGTGTCACCTGGTCATTTCGATGCTCTGGGGCTGAATCTGGCCTCACTGCTGCTGTTCTGCCTGCTCTGTACGGGCACTGCGGAGGGCTGTTCATTTATATATTGATGCACTCATAAACCAGACATCAGAAACTTTCACTCATGTCCTTATTTTCAGAAAGAAAACAACTGCTGCAAACTGCTTGATAAAACATACATTTCCTTCTGTCAAAGTAAGCCCGTTGCTGTTCATTGTATTACCCATAACAGGATCAATATTAGAATAGCTATTACATTTTATGCCAGATCTTCTTCCACATTTCTGCACCTGTAGGAGATGTTTATCTCCAATTTCCAAGACATTTCAAATCCTTGCAGTTAGAGAAAGACCTTGAAAAACAACCCAACAATTCTCTAAGAGAAAAAAATGTTTACTTGGTTTTCATCTTTCTGGATGATAACAAGTAGGTGTTCCTTTTGTGTGACATCTGTTTTTTCATCCTGGGTGGGGTATGTTGAGATGTGCTTTCACGTCACGCTATCAAGGTTTTTCTCTGTGTCCGTAAGGGCTAGTAATGTAAGCTTTCTTTTTAAATGGAGCATTACAGTCTTCCAGAGCCAGTGTTTGAAGAAAAGACAGACACGGTGAGGCTCACGGTAATAATGCTAACGTTTGGAATGAAGAGATAGTAATGGAAGGCCAGAAAGGGTCTCTTATCATCTTGGCAGTACTCAGTTACCTCTGTCCCACTGCTGTGGCTACTTCCCAGATCTACTTGTGTAGCTTTTCACATCTTTTTTTGCAAGTGGCAGAACCAAATGAACTGTTATGGATGAATGATAGAAAAAAGTATATTGAATGGTTTGACCTAACTCTGAGATTTTGTGAGGCCACTCTGCAGGTTTGATGTGGATCTTCCAGTAAAGCTTCTGGGTTCACTTTGTGATTGCTGACTCCACTATGCGAGCTGTTACTGGACAAAAGGCTGCTGCCTGGATGACTGTTTTTACCAGCAATTACTTGCACATGGAGAAAACGATGGAGGCTTTTGTTTGTGTACAAATGTTTGTGCCTCTTAACTCCTGGTATTTCTGTAAGTGCAGGGAATGTATATATTTTCTTTGCATTTAACAGTGGTAAATTCCAGTTGTGGGGAGGGGGACCTGTAAATGTTGTTAGCTACTGTCAAGGTCTTTGGCACACTTCTGGAAGCCTTTCCGCTGTCCACATCATCACGAAAGGTAGATTGCATTGGAACTGGCTGCTTGCTTTTTGTTACTCTTTCCAACCCCAGTTAAGGAGCTTTCCACCCACAGGGGATGACCAAATGGAAAAGATGGTGACCCTGCTTTAATATGTGCTCTTTCAAAGAAAAAAGAAAAATAAAAGCTGGTAAATAATCCTTGCCCTGGCACAGGGATGGCTGGAGTGCTGCCGCTGAACACAGCCTGCCCCTCTGGGCAGGGAGGGACACGGTCTGGCTGACACGCTGGCACTAGCAAGCTGCTGAGGGACCCGTGTCCAGCCTCCCTTGGCTGGAGGGGAGTTGACTGGGAGAGTCATCAGGCCTTTGGGGATGGGTGTGAGGGAGGAATAGCCTGCTAGCAAACACATGGTAAAAGGCTTCCACCTCTCAGCTTTGGAGAAGTCTTGGAAAGCAAAGTCCCATGTGTGTGGTGTTTGCATACTAATACACTAAAAAAGTAAAAGTTTGGCTGGTATATATATATATATATAAAAAATTTTTATTTTTTTAAATGAACATATGTGTTAATAAAACTCATGTGGAGAGTTCAGAGGATAGCTAATGTAGATCTAATAAATATCTCAGTGTTTCATTGAAAAAATTATTTGGAAGTCAACTTCTTCAGCTAGTTCTTAGTCCCAGTGAAGCTATTGGCAAAACTTTTATTGGTTTCAGCGTAGCTATGACTTCTCTGTTACACACTACCTCACTACATCCTTTTTTGTGGCGGAAGTTGCTGTAATCAAATTTACCAAGACTATCCATTTTTGTAAGAGCTGAGCACTGGCAGCTGCATTTTAAAAGGCAGTGCACCTAGAAAGAATATTTTGTGCTGAATAAACAAATTTTTCTCCAGCAGCTTGGCTTAACAGAATTATCCCAGCATTTTTTTTTTTCCCAACCAGTCTCTTTCTTCAGGATGTGCTCTGTGAAACACAAAATAGCACAGCACATGGAATTTTCTGGGCTATGTCACCGGTTGAGAGAATTGTTTATCAGTTCTGACATAGGGGCGTAGATATTTTCTTATATTTCTTCATCTTGTCCCAGGAAAATTTCCCTGAGCCCCCTCTGCTTTTCTTCTCCATTCATGCCTGCCCTTCCTCTCTAGCTGGAATCAGGATGTGGATTTCTTCCAGGTGCCTTTAAATGTGCTTTATTCCCTTTGTTTTGCTCTTGTTGCTTCTTAAAAGGTTGATAAGGCTGAAAGAAGAGATGAAAATATGGGAATTAAACCGTGTTATCTTTTGAAGAATGAAGATATATTGTTGGTTTAAATTTTGGAAAGTGAAAGAGGAATTCTGGAAAACTTATTACATGGTGATTTTGACAAATGCTGACTGATTTGGGAACAAAATCAAAATGTGTTTTAAAGAACTAAAGTGTGCCGCAGCTGACTTCTTCCTCTCGAATCAGACTTCAGACCTACTCTTTCCCTTCCCCAAAGCCCAAGTCAAGCACTAGCACATATGGTGCTTATTGTAGCATCAGGACCTGTGTCTGAAGATCAAGATGAAGCCAGTACAGCACTTCCCCTGTTCTCCACCACTCCCCATTTAACACCTTTTCTCTAACCTTAACCATGCCTACTGCTTTGCCTTGAAATCTTTAGCTGGACACACTGGTTTTGGCTTGTGTCTTGTTCATCAAAAGTTTGGAGAAGTTTTTGAAAGAATTTTGTCATGGGCTGAACCTTGTCAGAAAAACGGGAGCAAGTGCAAAATGGTGTAAGATTTAAGTCAGAATTGTTTTTGAGGCTGTAGCAAATTTATGTTTCACAGGGGCTTTCTCTCTCCAGACTTTCCAAGAGCTAGGTCCACGTCCAGGTTTGATACAGCTGAAATCAGCTGTTTCCAGTTTCAGGAGATCCCGTCAGGACACTGTAAATACTTTGGGATGTATTCAAACTTCACATATTCTGCTGACTTCGCAGCATTACTTACCTACTTGCAGTAAAGTCCAAGCTGAAATAACTTACTGTCTCAGAGCTGTATCTTACTGTTTTGCAAGAACTTAAGATGTGCAAACTCACTTGTGAGTAGCCTCACTGCCTGAGGCTTTTCAGAGCACTGAATTGAAGGATATTCTTGAGATGTTTGATGATGCTTTAAAGGCGTTTTTTAATTTCACTGAAAACTAATTTATTATATTCCTAAATAACTTCTGAAAATGAATTTACTTATGTCTGCTAAGCCATAACCTTAATCCTGCATTTACCTAATTTGATGTTCATGTAGTCACTTCTATTTCCACATGAACAAACTTGATGCAGTTGAAATCTCTTCCACTAGAGAACGGAATTTAACTTAGCCAGCTGCTTAACTACCATCCTTAAGCAGGGTTTTTGCAATAGAGATGAAGAAACCAAAATCTTCTGCCTTCTGTTGCAAGGGAACTCCCTCTGACATGTCAGTGGGATTGGTACTTAAGTGTCCACGATGACAGCCAGCTGCTGCAGAGCACATCGCCTTGCGCCGGCAGTGCCTTCCTCCCTTTCTACTGTCCTTGCTTTCGTGATAGCTAAGGCAGGCTATCACTGCACTGTAGACCTTATCTTGCTCTATCCGTGCCAGGTCCATAGTCCTCTCTGACCTTTTCCAGTCCTGATGTTTCTGAGCTGACGGCAGCTTAGGTCTAGCTTGTGCCAAGCTGGTTTTTTTTGTTTTGTTCTGTGATGATGGACGAAACATGATGTAGTTCAGCCTCGCGCTGTGCTCCTCTGATCTGCACAGTGAATGACACCGGACTTGTCAGAGGCATAAAAGTGTTGAATTGATTTGTAAATACTGGGAACAGTTATTAATAGCAATTGAATGCTTTCTTTCCTGCAGTTCTGTCATCTTTCTCTCCCCTTTTTTTAATTTTGCTCAAAGCTAGAAACTAATAAATAAGGAAAACTGCAGGTTTCTGCGACATGACTTGGGTCAAATTAAAATCCAGTGCCTGAATTTAACTGTCTTTAAGGGCTTGGTTGCCACTCGAGATATTTCAGTTACAATGTCTGCTGAATTTGTTTAAACAGAACCTGTCTTAAAATGAGACTTTTCTCCGCTCGCGCTGCCCTCTGCCAGGAGCCCGACTGCAGAGCATCGGTGGTGGCTTTGGTCTCCTGCGAGCAGCTATTACTGTTGCACTGTACTCTACCACGTGCAGTGTCCCCAGCCTGCAGCCTGCTGTCAGGGAGTTAAATCTCCTGGGGAGGGATAGGGGTGCCAGGTTGGGTGCTGGTGGGTGGTGGCTGTGGGCAGAGAGGAGCAGACCGGCAGGAGGACGCCGCTGCCAGTTGCAGAAGAGCTCCGTCATACAGCAGGAATCTCTGCCCTGGGTGACGGACAACGGTGATTAGAAAAAGGGTAAATGTCAACATTGTTCTGGATTGGTAACTGGAAATTTTCCAAGAGCATTTTAGACACAAGGCTTTGGAGGGTTTCTCCTCACAGCCTGCTTTCCCTCCATCTCCTCCTCCTCCTCCTCCTCCTTTCCCTGCTAACTGCTGTAACTCATTCTGTCAAGTACTGAGTGCTGTCCCTTCAGACCTTCAGATAAATCCTGTACAGCAACAATTTTAAAAGCTGCCGTAGCGTCTCTTTCTCTCTGTCTTTCCATCTTGCCTTCCTCCTTCCTAATTTATATGGTGGTGAGGGGAAGGTGGCCATGCGTGGAAGGCGGGGGTGGCGCAGAGCGGAGGGATGAAAGCCGTGTTTTGACACATGTGGCTTTCCATTTTTGCAGAGGTCGTTAGCACTCTGCTTAGTGACCACGAGTTGATTACTAACACCGTGCAGCAGTGATGCTTTGCCAAAACGCTTGGAGAGGAGACCCGTGTTTTCACTCCCCTTGTCCGATTCGTTTTAAAATATATTATTACCATCACGATTTAAAGAAAAATTTATTGCTTGCAAAGAGGGAACCAAATCCCCAGGGCAGAATAAATAAAATAAAAACACGAGAAGTGCATTTATAGTCCTCCTGAAAGTAAGAGTGCAGTCTTAAAAAGGTTTCCTTAAAATGAAAAATGGATGACTTAGTCGCCAACTGCTACTAATCTAAAAGTTAGTGCTTTTGATAGTGATGGCTGTGCTGCTAACTCTTCGTTAGCAAGGGTATTTAGTTGTAGGATAAGAGGGCTTTATAGAACATTTGCTCCCCTGTGGTTTAGAAATTAGCCTGTATATGGAATAAGTGAGCAAAGATGGAATGTATTTTCCATTGCCCTAGTTATTCCTATGCATGTGTGTATGCCTTGGTGTGCTTTTTGCATGTGTGTGTGTGTGTGCATGCGCTAACAGCTTTGTGGTGATGATGGAGATGATCAAGATGATACAGAATGGAAATACTGTGTGATTTTCTGGAGTCAGCCTTTTAGGACTCCCTTTAATTGTGAAAGGCAATGATTTCTGGAAAGCAGGTTTGCCAGCAGGCTGCAGTTAAGATCCTCAGATGGTATTTACTACAGAAACATACATTACTATGATGTGTTTGAGTCTGGAAATACTTTTTCCCAGAAGGGAGAAAACACCTTGTCATAAAATGCATTGCATTTTACTTGTTTATTCCGTGTTATGTCTTTCTAATGAATTGTGGACCTAGCCTTGCTTGCATTTAAGTTAGTGGAAGATTTTAACTCGAAATCAGTCTCGTAAAATCAACCATATCTTGCTCTGATGCCCAGTGTGGGATTTGTCTTACAAAGCTCGTACTAGCATTTCTGAGAGTCAGGGGCTGCAGCTGTTCATCAGGCCATCAGCAATGACATGAGTCCCAGCAGCAATCATCCAAAACTCCTTTTCCTATCTTAGTTGCTGCCTTTTCAGCCAGTGTCATACTTTGCCTGAAGACTATATCCACTCTCCAGTGGTCTCAGGACCGCAGGAACAGAGGCACTGAGGTAGGACTACACCAGAGTTTTCCTCCAAGTCTTGCAGAGAAGCACTGCACACCAGTGGGGGCAAGAACAGGGAGAACTACATGGGCAGGACTTCCAGTTCAGCTACCAGATTCGTATTTAAAGAGTAGCTAGTAATGGGGAAATGAGATGTTCAAACTAATGAGAGTCTTGCTTGTACTCCAGAAAATGGGACTATTTTCTTCTAAATATGCTCTGTTGAAGCATTGTTTTCTATTCTTTCCTGGAAGAAGATACAGGAAAAAAATTCCCCTTTCTCCAAATTGTTTGTTGAGCTGTCCTCTCTGCAGGAGAAATCCTTCCCTGTGCCACTGTATGCCTAACTTGCCTCACTGTCTTTTTGTCAATTGGTTATGGAGTGTTAAACCAATGAATGACTTGTGCCCTGGGGCAATTTCTTAATACTATTAATAATAATCCTTTATGCAAAATTTTTATTTTTAAAATTGAAAGTGCTGATAGTAATTAAGCAAACCTGTGATTAGGAACTGCAGTGGTGCAAAGCCTCGGGACCAACAGGAGAGACTATACATACAGTATTGTGCCAGCACCATTTGCTGATTTCAGTTAGTTCATGTCAGTAACGCTGGACATCCTTGGCAGAGTGACAACACAAGCCTGATTCGTTGAAACCCTTCCCAGCACCGTGGCCACGAGAACACCCCAAGTATTTTAAGTTAGCTACGTGGGTCCTATTCTTAACTTTTCATCTCATCAGATGCTTTTCTTATTAGAACTTGAGAGCCTTCCCTCTAAGGTAATGATGATGTACATTAAACCTCCGTGATCAAGTCCTAGCTTGCATGTTCCTAATGTGTTATGACTGTGATCTGTGCAACGGCTCTGCTCGAGCCTTGCTGGGCCATGTGACATAATGGCGTTTTTAATTTCCTCCTTCCAGTCCCATCGTCTGTTCACATGTAGGAAATTACTTTGTTTTTCATGTTAATTGATAGCACGACCTGTTCCAGCAATTCACCATCTCAAAGGTATGCCTGAGCTCTCCGAATGACTCACTGACATAAATGCAGATGAGCTAAAGCCACTTGCGTTACAGAAGGGCCGAAAGCCAAAGCAGAGGATCTTGATATCCCAGATAGCCTTTTAGCCTGTAGGACCGCCAGCCCGTGGCCCGCTTTGTTAATGACTGCATCGAAGTCTAGTGGCAAATGGTAGGTTGTAGGAGGCAGCCTGCAGGAATAGTCATGTTAAATTCATGGCCCCTAGCTCACTTGATCAATTGCAAGCTGGTAGACGTTTATTTAAAATTTATACCACATGAATGTCTGAGGTAATAAGTGAATACTGTAAAGGGTTTATTTAAAAAAAATATTTGACCAGTAGGGTCTTTAGAGATCAAATGTTTCATTTTCAAGGGTGTCCTGAGTATTCAAAGAGGAGGGGAGTAGGGGGAGAAGTAAAGAGGGATTTGGATAATGCGAAATACCACAGAAAGCTAGATTTTCCAAGGAAAACATGAGGAAGCTTGGTATGAGCATTTAATGTATGCTGGAGTTTTTAAAAGGAAACATTAATGGTGAAACATGCCCTCAAAGGACAAGCCAGCAATAAATTTTGTGTCACAAAATTACCTGTCAGTGAGATTATGTTTAAATAACGTAGAATTGTTCCTGCTTCTTGAGGGGTTGGGAGAAACTTCACGGGCGAGTGTTCAAAGTATTCAGAATTATGTGCACAAATCCCATTAACAATAATGGGATTTGTGTGTTCAACCCTGCTCAAATGGCATTGAAAAATGCGGCTGTTGGTTGTTCTTCCCCAAAGCAGAGACACAGCAAGGGAGCAATGAAATCCAAAATATTTTCTCTCAAGATTTTTTTTTTTTTTTAATTTTTTATTACCTTCCAGACACAGAGTGTCTCACTAGCGGCCTGTGTGTACTGCTTCGTGATTGGCAGCACTCCTGTTCCCTTGCACAGGGGTGGGGTGGGAAATAACAGCCACCACAAAAAAAAAAATCCCACCAAACGGATTTAACGTGGCAGCATTTCCATTATCTGTGACCATGGGGAACATTATTGCTTAAAAATTCAGCAGGACAGTGACCATCTTGAATGAGTGGAGGCCAGCAAAAGGGTTTTGGTGTGGTGGTGGGTTTTTTTCCTAATGTCCTTGCTTAATAAAAAAAAGTTGAGGTCTTGTGTTTTGACATAGTTTAGGGCAGAGAATGCTCTAAAGGTAGAAGACAGAGGAAGAAAGAGGAAAAACATACAATTAAGACTTAAATATGACTGAACATGTTGCCATGGGATTTGATCTTATCCTATTTACAAGAGAAAACTTATGACTCATGGGTGCTAAATGATCGAGCCATTACTCATTTATGGAGTAAAAAAAAAATGGATGCCTTTTATGGGATTTTTGTAAATAGTGATTACTTCCCCATATTTGTGAATACTGAGCAGAGACATGCTGTAGTCACAAGGTTTGCTGCATGCTCGGCTTCTGTGCAGACTTTTTGAGTAGCATTTAGTGCTAACGGATTGTTTCTTTCTTCAGAGTTTCATTCTCCCTGGTGTTCTGCTCATTGCCTGTGCTGAGTGTAACCTTTATTGTTTATTTTTTTTTCCCCCCAAAATGGCAGAGGGAAAGCAGGGTAGGTTTAGCCAAAATCCAGATAGATGACGCAAAAAGACCCCATAGTACAATTCAGGATGGACATGTAAAAGGTATTTTTAAAACTATTATGTTCTCATCTAAGCATGGGAGGGCTCTGCAGGATTCCAGCATCGCCAGCTGCCTTTATGGTGGTAGTGATGCTGCTCTCCATGTGAGCATGAGTATTCCCTAGGGAAAACTTTCCAGCTATGCCTACAGAGCTGAAAAGACATTATCCTGGCCCTGCAACCTTTTGGGACACTCTTGGCTTGTGGGTTATCACCTGTGACTATCTGGTCCAGCCTTGGTACTGTTTTCTTCTACTGGTCAGTGTTCTGTAGTTAATGCTTTCTTTTATCACTACCACTGCCCACACTCACAGGCTGATTAAAGGGTAAACACTATAATCTGGTTTTGAACTCTGGCTTTTTACACTAGGAGGAGTCCATGCTTTTATCATGGTGTACGTAAAGTGTTAACCTTTTGTACTGCGAACCTTCCTACATGGGTTTGAAGAAGTGCATGTAGCCATTAATAAGAAAGAGGTATCTGCATATCAAATTAGAATCTGATTCAGTGAGAGAGAAATCTGTCTAAGAGCTTGGATAACATAGACAGTCTGTGAAAAGCTAATCTTTTTAGGAATTTTGTTGTGTGGCAGCTTGGCCGACATACTAGGAAGATTATGGATTTTTTGAGAGGAGCAATTGTATTTTTGAATTTTATTGTTTGATGCACAGGCCATGCAGTAACATTTCTCCTTGGGTGGGTAGTAATTTTATGATAGTCCATAACTGGCTTCTGACTGAGTTCAAGATCAAGAGATCTTAGAGTTCATGCCAGATTATAAACTTTGCATTTGAGAGTTATGCATGTTTTCCTGGGGGAGCATGTGTGAAGAGAAGAGGATGTGGGAGCAGTGAATGCTACATTCAAATCTTGGGTTACGGTCTACCTATAATGTCTTTCCAGTTGTGTTTGCTTATCCATTGACTTCATATCCATGAAAGTATTTCTGTCTCTGAAAATTGTACAGATGCTCTACAAAGAATTCATGGATGTGCATTCTTGAAGCAGCTGGCTATAGTATGGAAATATGTTTCCAAGGCTTTACTTTATTCTCTGGAGAAAAGAAACAATTGGAAGAGATGTATAAAATCGGTATGCTTATACAACAAAGACATCATGTAGACATGAGAAAACCCTTGATCACATTAATTCCCACCACCCATCTGATTATACAAAGACGCACAGGGTGTATTTTTAGGTAAATTGAAACTGGATGCCAGAACAAAGCGGCCTCTACTTTGTTGTTAATTCTGTTTCTGTGCCAAACTGCATATTTGTGGGAGATTATGGCTTTTAACATACTGGGCAATAAAACCTAGTATTTGACTTGGTATGATTCTAGCTGGCCTATGACATCCTAAGTGTTACAATAACATTCACACATTTTAGTGGTTGCTCCAAGTCCTACAACCAATCAAGGAGAGCTACATGATGCCCTTGACACAGTGAAACCGTCCCAGATAAAACTGAGATTTGGACATTTATATTTTCCTCCCTTTTCTGTATATATACCTGTATCATTGAGTTGAAAGATGTAGGGAATCCTTTGATGTAAATGGAAATGACTACTTACAGCAAACAATGTACAAAATACCATACATTTTTGGAGAAAAAGGGAGCGAATACTTGCAGGCTTTCTTGAATAGAAGACATACAAAAGTCATGCAGATTTTGCTGTGGTTTTACTCTCAACAGCTTGTCAACATCGTGTTCTCTTCCATGGGACATATCTATTACCAGCTCTGTGAGTTCTGCTGTGCTCAGTCAGAAAGTAGCCACACTTCACACTTGTAGCACTCACACAGTGTACTGTCCTTACACAATGCCCATGCTAAGCATTCCCTCTCAGAGGTGTCATCCTGTTCTGTCACCATGATGGGTCTGACCCATTTATCCTACGTGCACCAGGCTTGGGCATGTCGCCTTTCTGAACACAGGAGTCTACCCATGGGGGCTGTGTTAGCAGTTAGGTGACAGGACTGTGTGGGATGGATTAAGGAAAAAATGTGAAAATCGGGAGCTGAGAGGGCCTGGCTTTTGCATGGAGGAGCTTTCATTGTGCAAGCTGTGGGATGTCTCCAGTAGCGCGATTTGGAGATGACATCCAGAATCTGTTTGAGCTCACGAGGTTTTATCAGGACAGAAAATATTGAGGGAGCCCCTTGTTTGATGTTGCCAGAACATCACTATAACCATGTCATCTGTGAATGAGAAGGGATAAGAAATTATTCCTTAGCAAATGCTTTTTAGTTCCTGTCTTCTTTTATTGGCACTGCCCCATGCTCAAAGAGCCTTTTTGTAAGGAAAAGCAGCATTAAAACTTCACACATGCTTTGACTTGAGGATGTGGAGGAAATTCTGGATGGCTGCATTGTTCCTGTGAGCAAAGCCAATAAACTATTACCCAAACCCTTCTTCTGCTTTGGTGTCATACAAGGAAATAAGCCAAACTCTTGGACTTATCTGGCCTGTATTGGGTGTCAGATATGAACAAAATTTTAATGCCAGCTACCAGAGACATATCTCGAATTTGCTCTTAACAAGTTAGATCAAGAAAGCTGTTGGTTGGTTGGTTTGGGATTTTTTTCTTTAATCATTCTGCTCTGTGCAAGTGAACTAATGTTAATTGCATTCTGGATGGCTGCTGGATGTCACAGCTGTAACAACAAAAAGTAAGATTTTCTTTTTAACATCATACTTCAAAAGTTAAATTAAAAATTCTCTTGAAAAAATAAGTCTGTAATAAATAGAGTGTGCATCAATAAATGTACTAAGGAAGGGCAATCTGCACCTGATATAATAAAAGTATTTCTCACTAAAACTCTGGTCAAAGAAGTGTGGCATTTAATAATGATTGGCGACTTTTCTACAGAATTTTTAAATTCACTCATGGGATGGAATTTCTGTTACATTAGTGTCCCATTTATACCAGTTTGGCTTATAAATATATACATATATACATATATAAATATATACACATATATATATATATATATATACGAAGATCTGGCCTGTAGAATATTTTGTATTCTGAGCAGGACCCTTTATTAAATTTTACAGGTTACCATAGTTTTCAGGTCCCTTTCTGTAGAACTTAAAAGTTTTAGTAATCATTATTGTTAATCCGGTAGGTACCTGTTGCTTTAATTTGCAATGAAGAATTCAGCACTTCCCATTGTATAATTATGCTTAAGTTAAGAACAGCACAGAAAGATGCTGAATTGTCCTGGAAACACTTGACATAATTTGAAACTATATTAAGCCAAAATCCTGATGGCCTGTCTGCAGAGGTGATTCTTCTGGCAAACTTCTTTTGGGTTGTAAATACAGGAGAATCATTAACTACCTGATTGAGAACTGTACTTGAGCTAAAGGTATCTGACGTTGCAGCAGGTTGGTGTTTTAAGATAGCTTTCCCCCCTCGTTCCCCTCCTCCTTTGCCCCCCACCTCCCCCCCTTGTGCTTTTCTAAATACTTCAACTACATACAGTAATTTTCCAGTTTATAGCCTGAACAACATTCTGGATTTAAACCTACAGGTCATGTATATGAACAAGTGGCTATTCTGTATGAAGTTTCCAATACCATAATTTATTGAGAAATGAGGCTTTTTCTTCTTGTACGTGAACACATTCAGTTATATTAAGATGCTAATATATTAGCTACTGTGCCACAGCCTGCTGTGAACAAGCTGCTGGTGTTCCTGTTATGTGATGTGAACAGTGTCTTTCTTGAGTTAACGGGGTGTTTTGGATTTTGAAATGACACGTGAGTCTGCAAAATGAACACAAATGATCTAGCAGCTTCCAATCTAGAGTCACAGAGTAGTCAAATGTGATAATCACTCTTTTCTGATATTTATCAGTAAAAAATGCCGTATCACGATAAACATACAGTTCTGATGTGTTGTAGAAATGCCTTGATAACAGAAATGATTTATTAAGTGTCATGAGATTTGGTTTCTGTTTGTTAACCTAATATACTGAAGAACGATTGCCTCAATACTGGTATTGCCTGTGTAAGTAGTAAAATGGAAAAATGCCTGATCTCTGCTCCTGTACCATAACTATTGCTCCAGGAAAGATCTAAAAAGGTGTGAGGTTCTTCAAGTGTGAACCAGGTTATGGATCTTCTGCTAACCTCTTCATGTGTTTGGAATCTTGCTTACACACATTGCTGCCCATTTTGAACAGGGATTATTTAAGATGGTAGAGGAAAATCTTTCCTAGTCTAACAGCCAAGAAATGAAATAAAGGATAATGAGGAGCCATAGGATAGCATCAAAACTAGGGAGATTGCCCACCCTGTGTCTCCTATGGGTCCTGACTTACACATGTACCTCTGTGCTTGTTATGTCCTGGCTCCTGCCACAGTATCGCTTCTTTTTATCCCTGTACCTTCAACTCTAAATGAATGTAAAGAACTTTTGATTTATTCATTGTTATGTTTATTTATCTTTGTTGCTATCTTTTTCTACTACATATCTACTGCATTTTCATCACAGAAGAGCAAGACATTGCTTAGAGGTGCTGTTTTTCCTGCCCTCACTTAAGGATTTCTCTGTCCTTCCTCACTTCTCCTCTGTGCCCCCAAATTATTACACGGAGAAAGCTTGTCTCTTCTGTCTACAGAGATAGCCTTTAGTCAGGCTAAGGTTTACTTCATAGCCTAAAAATGGCTCTTACTCCTTGATCTGACTCACTGCCTTACAGTGCAGTCACTTATGGATCAATTTATTTTTAGAATCTCAAAGTAACAGATTCTATGGGGAGCATTTGTTTCTGATCAAGAGATGGCTCCAAACCTAACTATGCTGCTGGCGGGAATATCCTTTCAACTTGAACCTTAATATAAGGACCCTCTGGCAATAGTTTCATGCCTCTTGAATGTCTGCTGCACCCTTCTGCAAACTTTTTGTGATCACCTTAAGCAAAAAAATGGGCAAATGTAGACACTCCCATGTCCTATGAGGCATGTGATGTTTTGTTTGCTGCTTTTCTTCCTAAATACAAGGTAATTTCATTGAGGGTGGAAGATTTTGCTCCTATCTGTTCTCTGAACTTTCTTTTTCTAAGAGGAGAAATGGAGGGGGGGGGAAGAAAATGGGTCAAAACTCACATTGTCATAGAGTCATCAGTCAGTGTTTGGCAGTTTAGAAGATGGCTTGCTTTGTTTTTCCACTCAGAAGTGGAAGGGTTGGGAGCACCACGGTGCACTTGGTCCTACCTGACAGAAGTGGTTAATTAAAGCTTTTTTGTACGTTACCTGATGTTTCTTGTCTTTTGGAAGGACAGTAAATACTGCAGAGAATTTGCATTGATGTATCGTCACTAACTGGCATGTTAACTTTATATTCCCCTTAATATTATTTGTTTTCCTTTAATTTTTGTCTTTTGTATTATAAAAAGTTATTAACGAGAAGATATTAGCATGCATGGCAAAGTAACAGTAGGATGTTGCTGTCAAAGAGAAGGGAGTCTCTGGGACTATTGCAGACCTCTGACTTTCAGCCAAACCCCATCCAGATGCTGATATGTGATGAGATGTTTCTGTCTGCTGGATCCCAAACAGGCAATGAAACTACAGTGCTGTGCTGTAGATCCATGGGGGAGAAAAGACATGTGCAAGTCTATTAGAAAAACCCACCCTAACCCTGAGCACACTCTTTTTTAGCAGAGGGTCTTGTGCTGTTAAAGGCTGTGGGGAATGCTGTAGCAGTATTTCGCACTGTTGTTGTTCTGGAAGGGCATCTATTGTTTGCTGTAGGTGAAGCTGTTTTTACCCTAGGCCGTAGTCACCACAATGCAAGTTACTGCAAAAGTAAAATGCAAAGATAACTTCTGGTATTCTGGTGGCATATGTAATTATTCTCAGAAGTTAATGTTAGATTAAAAAAGCTACTCCTGATATGCTAAGAGGATAACAGCAAGACAATCTAATTTTACCTCTTGTGGAAACTCTTGCTTCAGCCTGGACCTGTGAACACTTTTTTAATATCAGGAAGACAACACTCAAGGATCAACAGCCTAAGTTTGCTGTAACTGGTAAAGTTTTTTGAGTTTTTTTTAAGGAATTTAAAAATACAGCAGTTTGTCTTTTCTTTTTTGACAAAAGAGATATAAAGGGAAGGAAAAGAAGGAAACCAAAACAGCCATGTGTTTTCCTCATGAGCAGAAGTGCAGAGACATGCTTGTCTGATAAATACGACTTTTGAAAGCAATTATTTCCTTAGAAAAGAAAATGAAGAAAACACCTACAAAAGGTTTGCTTACAGATTTTCCTTTAAGGATGTCAAGGAGAGCACATACGGATTTGCATTCTCGTATACTCGCCTTTTGCAATCCCTCTGGCTCTCACAGGAACTATTCCCTTCCAGTTGTCCTGGCATTACATTTGGATTGAGGGCCATGCTGGGGGCTGCTACATGTTGACAAGCAGTTGGTGAGGTTAGAATCAAGCACTTGGGCATCATGTAACACGTGCTCCACAGATAACCCAGGAGGAATTTGGGCTGAGTTAGGGTTGTCCATAGGTTATCCCTATCGCTTACTCCTTATACTCTTTTCAGCTAATTGTAAGAGATAATGCTCTCACCAGGCTTCTTAGTCTTTTTGTGTATCCCCCAAGAGAATCTAATTAACGCCTATTATAGCACTGCCTCTGTGAGAAGTCATTTAACTGAGGCTATCAATCTGCTGTCCAGCTGTTACTGATCCAAGCTGAATTTGAATCGACAGCAAATCTTGATAGGAACTGTTTATCTCTTTACCAGTTTCTGATACATTGCTTTAAAAGTGTGAGTGGGGATACATAGGGTTCCCAAATCTGTATTTAGGGACTTGTGAAGGAAGGGAACACCTGCAGGTTTCATTGAGTTGTGTTGAAACTGCAGATGATGCCTGTGCAGATCAGGTCTGCTGGAATTCTTGAAATGGGATTTCAGATGTGTGCTCTGTAGGCAATTACATCCAGGGATCCTTGACCACCATGGCCTCTCACATACCCCAGCAGGTCTACCACAACCACCTCCTTCCCTCCACAAAATAAAAAATGAGAACTGATATTTCACAACAAGCAATTTGGCTTCCCCTGCAGATGACTAAACCCTCCTTGATGCAATGGTCGCCACTCCTAGAGTAGTGTGACCACCTTCCTTCTTGCCTGCACTTCATTGAGGCCTCCTGTCATATATTATGATAATTTTTGAGTTACAAGGAAAATCATAGAGGTTTAAGGAGGTCAGGGCTGAAAGTCAGCAACTATAGTATATTGAACTCTCAAGTGCAATGGAAAGGAGATCCTCTTGGATGTGAGAAATAACTGAACAGGGCAAAGCTCTTTGAGGTTTGAAAGAAGTTAATGTATATAAAGTTTGAAAGAAGTTAATTTATACACAATGTTGCCTGTATTTTGCGCTCTAGGCAGGGATGGAGGAGAGAGGAGTGTAGGGAGCTCATAAGTTTTTAAAATAAGATTTTATTCTTTCCTAGACTGTGATATTTTTCAGTAGTTGAAATTCAGTTACCATTATTCATCCTTTTAGCATCGCCATTTATCATTGTCTTTTGCCATGATCTATTTGATAATATTTGTGATCCCTTTTTGTCTGTGATGATCTTCTAGAGTATTGCTAATAAGCTTTGGGACTCACGTATCTTCAATCTATGGGCAGCTTTTAAGGTGGTGGTGGCAGTGGTTGAGTTTTGTTACTCCAGCTGTGATTGAAAGCATGTTGAAGTGAATGTGAGTTTTTCCACTTCCTTCAGTAGGCTTTAGATCTGTATCCCTCCTTGTAAGTTGAGCTAAGTCTAAAACACTGAATATTTGGAAGAAGACAGCAACACAGCTTACATTTCCTGGCTCTGGAGTTTCCTTTATGTTGTCCTCAGGTCAGAACTTGTCTTCAAATTCTGTCTCTGAAATGTTTATTCCCACAAAAGGAGATAAAGGTCTTTGTTCTTCTAGAAGTCCCTAGATGACTAGATTGAACAAACAGAGCAGTAATGTTCTCACTGTTTTCCATCACCTACTAAAGAGCAGAACCTTCTCCCTCCCCCAGCGTTTCCATTTCCTCTACTTCCTGTCTTTGCAGATTGGGTAACAAATGCCGAATATTTCCTGAAGTTGACTAATGACAGGACATTGATGCCTGCAGCTGAGCAGTCTGGCTAGTACTGGGTTGAATTCTTGACTGAAAGGAGGTTCTACAGCTGTGTTTATGGAGCTCCTCCACTCCCCGCCACCCCCCAGCATGCTTCCGTCTTCTTTTTAAATACTTTTAGGGTATTGTGTCAGCCTAGTCTAAGCACCCTTTGACAAGCACACTTCAAATGACTTTTAATTTATTGCAGTATTATTGTTATCTTAACAAAAAGAAGATTATCCTAGGCCAAGTTGAGATACAGTACTGTGATTATACGTCCTTTTTCATATGTTCTGCTCAACAAAGGCCATTAACAATTGTGAAAATCCGTTTTTGAAATGAATGGCCTGTCAAAGTAAGAGGAAAAGAGGGTAAGATCTTCCACAGGTGCATTTGGTTTACACAAAGTTACATTATGCAACCCCAAAATTAAGAATGTTTATAACTGGGTTTCTTGGGTCTCCCAGCTATCTTTTATGCTGAGAATATAACTGCCATGAGGGAAAGAATGTGATGAATTTTATTTTATAGCTTAGGCTTTTCCTGTGAAATAGCTAGACTGTCTCTCCTTTGGCTGGGGGATTTCTTTCTCATTATGTCATTAAAACTTCATTTGTTCCATTCCTTTTGTGTTGACTGAGATGCATAGATCTGTGTTTCTGTACATATCAGATTATAGTTATGTTCTTTGACAAAAAAGTCAAATAACCATGTATCCTCACTATTCATCCCTTGGCCTGATTAGTAACGGTATTGATACGAGCAGAGTCCAGTAGCAAAGAAAAACAAGCTCAGAGATTATTTCCTTAGCTGACATGCGATGGCTGTTGATTTCAGTGTCCTGAGGTGCTATCATTTAATGCTTGTTTTGGAGCTAGAAGCACTCTTCAGAGTTGGACACAGATCAACAACCAAAACAACGGGCAACAGATAAAATTAACCTTCTAAACAGGTGGAAAGATGGGAGAGAAATGAGTTGTGGAGCAGTACAAGGCTTACAAGCAGTCACTCCCATGTGGCAGCAGTGCTGCATGGATTTTGATCTAGAATCAGGTTATTCCTTTGTGTGTGAATCTGATGTAATACACACCTACCTGGAGTATTGCGTCCAGCTCTGGGGTCCCCAGTAGAGGAAAGACATAGAGCTGTTGGAACAAGCCCAGAGGCGGGCCACAAAGATGAGATGGAGCACCTCTGCTATGAAAACAGACTGAGAGAGTTGGGCTTGTTCAGTCTGGAGAAGGGGAGACTCTGGGTACACCTAGTTATGGCCTAGTTAGGAAGAAATTCTTTACTCTGGGGGTGGTGAGGCACAGGAACAGGTTACCCAGAGAGGTTGTGGAAGCCCCATCCTTGGAAGTGTTTAGGGCCAGGTTGGATGGGGCTTTGGGCAATCTGATCTAGTGGATGGTGTCCCTGCCAAAGGCAGGGGGGTTTGGAACAAGATGGTCCTTGAGGTCCCTTCTAACCCAAACCATTCTGCGATCTTATGATTCTAAATACCTGCTGGGAAATACACCTGTGGAAAAAAAAAATCTTAAAACAAGTGGACTCAACTCCTGAGATGCTACAAAAAGCTATTTTGCTTACTTTGATGGCATTGGCTTGTTCTTGACTTAAATAGGATTTTAGCCTTGTTTGGTGAACTAAAGAAGACTTCTGAGTTTTTATATACGTAGTGAAAGATTAAAGCCCTCTACATTTGCAATACATGTAGAACCCTTATGACTACTTCTGGGACATGTTTTTGCTCAAGATAACCACCCATTCTTTTTAAAATTGAATAATATCTCTGCTTTTTAATAAATTAAATTTCTGTATGTTGCGTATTGCGAAACTAGGAGAAATTAGCAGTTCAGTAAGAATACCACACACCACAAAGTCCACAATCCTTTTCCTCCATTTCTCCATCTCTTTCATGACTTTCATTGTTTCTTTGGTTTTATTCTTTCACTGTGTCCTGATTCTCCAGAGTGGAGACTTTCAAATGAAAGTTAACAGATGCTGTTCCACACAGTCTGACTGCTCCTGAGGGGAGCTTGTTCCCACCAGACGTTTTACAACATCTGTTTGAAGCTGACTTCGCGCTCCTTCTGTTCCATCTCAAATTGGAAGTCTCGATGAGAAGAGATGAGAAGGTACATGTACCGAGGCAGGGCTTTGATCCACAATGCCACACACTGACATTTCCACTTACATTGAAACATGCTGCTCTCAGATATATGGTAATAAACAGGACTGTTCAGCTGGCTAACAGAGATGCTCTTGAGACAGCAGGGGGAAAAAAAATCACCTTTGTTAGCAGAAAAGTATTTTTTTTAGATCTAAAACTCAGAAATACATCACATTGTTTACACAGTCTGTTTAATCTTGTGTATTTTATTCACCTACAGAATGAAACTTTGTGATTTTATTGGTATGGCAGTATGCTTTTCCTGTTGGGCTTACTGGAGTTCCTCAGCAGAACTTCAGGATTTCTCCCTATACCAAATTTTATCACTTCAAATTTATGCTGCTGTAGAGTATAAATATATTTTTTTCTTTATTATAGAAATGCAAACCTTTCTGTTCATATTAATCTTTGTCATCCCAACAACTCTGTCTTTCTGTTCTTAATTAAAATCTCTTGCCTTTGAAATGATAGCATTGAATGCTGTCTCTTTAAAAAAAAAGAGGGAAACAAAGATACGCATTTTTCAGAGGGAGAGGATATTGCAAAATTGTTTTCACAATTGTTCAATACATCTAAAAATATAAGACTGCAGAAACGAAATGATTTCATTTCGGTGACATGCTACTAGCAGAACTGACAACTTTATCTGCTAATACTGATGAAGAAAGTTCTCTAGAGCTCTCTTTGTCTCTTCTTTAATGTATTAACATTTGAATGCTGATATGGCAGAATAAAGACATTTATTCAGCATTTAAAGAACTTTGATAAGATGTAAACTATTTTCCTTGTTTTGAAAAGTGTATGTTTTGTTGCTGTAATATATAAGGCATAGAAAAATGGTGAAAAGAAATCTATTCTAGGCATTTTAAGTAAAGGTGCTCTATTTTAAATTGTATCCCAAAAGGTCTGAACACATCCTCAAGGCTTCCCCTTTGCTTATATACTATATTGCATGCATCATGGAACATCAACTGACTATCTACTTGAAGATCATCACTTGGTCTCACTGTGATGGACACTGAGGGATGCAGGAAATACAGTGAACTCTCTTACTTTGTCCACAAACTAAATAGATTGACACAGCAGTATCTCACACAATCAGTAGCGCCAAATCAGTGAGCCAGGCAGGGGAGGTTGCTCCCAGTTGTGAGAACTTGGTGCAAGAGTTTTTTTTATATTTTTTCTATTTTTATATTTTTTTTTATATTTTAAGCTCTTTACATGTGCTTTCCATCTCTTGGGAAAGAGTCTGATATTGGGTTTTGAAAGCACCAAACACCTTAGTGGAAGTATCTGATAGGATGAGGCCCAAGTGAATTTTTCTATCTTCTTCCAGACCTTTTGTGAATTACTGCATCATGCTAGAAAGTGTGGTATGATTTTCACCATAAGATCTAGTCTCCAAATCCACAGCTTCTTCCCTTCCTAGATGGCTGACTCCAAGAAAGACTGGAGGTTTAGACAGTCTGGTCACATCATTTCATGGTGGTAGGTCTAGCGTCAGTGACATGGATGAATGACTTCAATAAAGAAGCACAGTGGAATAGCATCTTCCACAAACCTATTTGTACCATATGTTATGCCCCAAAATGCTGCTTTAGTACAACCCCCAACCTTGGGGCCTTCTGTTTGTTATTAGTAACATTTGCTTTCAGTTCCTCACCATTTTTTTGCAAGGGGTGGTGGTGGGGAACATGGAATATCTGAAAACAATAACTCTTGTTCATTGACATAAACCGGCTGTCAGTTCCTTGTGGGACCTGGGCTGATAAAAAACAGGGAAAAACTATTTTATTTGCAATGTAAGGAATTTTAGCCTGTGGAGATTTTTAGTTCAATAGCAGTAAAGGTAGGGACAACAACCAGTGAGGCTGTTAAAGGTTACCTTCTCTCCCGCCCTCTCTTTTTCCCAGTCCCTTGAGTCATAATTAAAGCTCCAGAAAGTGAGAAGCTGTTGCTAATGCTAACTTACAGTTTGGCACAACAGAATCATGCATTTACTGACTTGTGGTTTTTATTTAATTTCAATTTTTATAGGCAAAGCTGAAATTTTACTTTACTATTTGGTTTACAAAGGGCTTTTTCTGAATCTGAAACTTCTAATTTGATTTGAGTTTCCCAGGTATAACAATTATGGAAACAAACACCTTGTTCAGCTGCCTGACAATAATTATCTCCTAATGGAACAATTAGGCATTTTAATCAGATACGACTTTAGTGCTCTCAAGTTGAAAATGCTGGGGATGGTCTCTTGTGCTTTGTACTTAGGATTTCTCTCAAGAGATTAACTGGACACAGAGATGAGCTAATTACCCTTCATATCTTTTTGAGAGCTGTCCAGATTTGAAGGAGCAGTTACATAATAATGATATTTATATACCATCTTTCCTAGGACTGAAACACTATATAGGGTTACTTAGGAGACCCCTACTCAGACAAGACAGTGAATTTGGTGGATAAAGACTGAGAAGGAGTTTAGGATTTTGTAATATGGCTTTCAGCCATTTCCTTAATGCTCAGAAATGTTTTGTGACTTGTTTGAAAGAAAGACTACCAACAGACGACTTCTTTGAGTGCCTCTTCGGAGGTTTATTTAGAAGTCTTTATATCCAGTCACTTCTAACTACTCGCAGGTCTTAGAAAGCCATTCCTCAGCAGAAGATGATTATGCTTCTAAGACAAACTGAGCTGGAAGGTTATTGCTCAGCCCTGAGACTCTAGTGTCTGAGATTACACTTCCCGTATACAAATACCAGCCAGGCAATTTAAACTGGTCAGTGAGTTCCTTGGAAAATCTCTCAGGGAAGAAGAAAGAATTATTGGCACCTGTTGAATCACCATTGCCATTTCTTAAAATACATAGTCCCATTTAAGGTCATCTGTTAAACTACTGGCCACCCCTGACCTTGTAGTCTGATGTGATTTCAGCCCAAGGTAATATGAACTGGTAGATAAAAAAAAAGTCTCCCTTCTGCTGCAGATACATTTCAGTCTTTAATAGCCATTTGTGTTGTCCTTTTTTCCTTTTTCTTGTGGGGCAAGAGTTTTCTTGTGCTTACTGCAAGAGCCCTGGCCTGTGCAAGAACCCAGATGTGCAGGTTAAAAAGAACAGCATCTCTTGAAATGCAGGTACTTGGACAGTTCTTCTTTAGCTGCCATCCTCACAGTATTTCTTGATGCTGCTGTCTCTCCAGTATGACACCAGAAATGTAAATTGTGAAGAAAGCTTGCCTTGTTTTTGTGCAATGGATGGCACGCAAGGGCTAAGTCTTTTCCATAAATTGCAAGTAACCAAAGATGAAGCTGCTTGTGGAGAACAAGATGTTGCAAATTGTGAAATCAAACAGTACTTCCCCTCTGGTTGTCTAGATAACATGCCAAAGTATATCTGTTGCCATATTTAATAAGGTAGAACTGATATTTTGCATTCAGTTATTAGACAGAAGCCTAAATATAAGTGCTTTTTGTAAGCTGAGCTGCTAAGACTGGAAAAGAGAATAGAATTACTTCAGAAATTTACCTGTGCTGTTGCTTCTTCAAATACTATCTTATGTTTATTTTCTACAAACATCCATTCATCCACTTTTAATAAGAGTGAAACTCAAACCAGGATACCAACTTCCAGATGCATTTTTGCTAACCTAGGAAATGTTTATTTTCATTTTGAAGCAAAGTGAACTTTACTATCACATAATATTTTAAATTCAAACAAAAAATCTCAAATGGTGTATTGACACAGTGCACTTGTTTCTAAAACCTCAGAAGAAGCCAAATGAGTATCCATACTGACTAAACAGATTATTTACTTTTTAAGTATTTTTAGCTTCTGGTACTGCTCCCAGTTTGATCTCTGGTTTTTTGATTATTGAATCCTGGGGGTAGGGTCACAGAGCCAGATGTTCTCTCTCCTGCTTTAGGTCAGGAGTTGAGAATACTTCTTTCATGTCTTCATGGTTTGTGAGCTGTAGACACCACTGTAATATAAGTAATAATAAACACACTGATGTGTGCCTGGTGGATCTCCTCTGAATCCAATGTTATACTTATGTTAGTATAAGGAAAAATTAGGCCTTAGAGGCATCCTACACTTCTGTATATCTGTAAAAACTATTAAAACTATTGAAAATTACTATCTGCATAGTATTCACAGCTATGGTCCAGCTATGGTCCTATGGTGCAGTCACATGAGCTTTTTCTGATGGTTTTCATCTTTGTGTCAAAATGGTATTTAATGTATGCTGTCGTGGAGGATTATTACATATCTCTAATATTGCTGAGCAACTTCTTATTCTGTAGTGCAGCAGTCTCTGGTGCCATTTACAGTAGTGCACCCCAAGCTCCCAGGGCTGTTCATCTACATGCCATGACAGGAGATGGTGCTTGGATTGACGTTCCAACACCTTTCTTGCCCATACAGCAAAGCTCCAGTGTTACCAGCTGACACTTTCTTCTCGCACTGGAATTTAGTAGTTATAACTCAGTCTGTTTGCATGTCTCAGCTTCTATTTTTAAGCACCGTTAATCCTCAGTTAAGGGCCAGCCTCCATCTGTCCTTACAAGGGTGCATGGTGCTGAGGGAGGCATAAGGAGCCTTCCCAGACTTCGTGCAGTCCTCCCAAGAGCCAGGCGCAATCGTTACCTTAAAAGAGGCAAGATGCTCTTGCCCTGTCTCCTCCTTGAATGCAAAGACAGCAGGCTGGAGGATCTATGCTCCACCATGCACCAGAGAGTAGAATGTTTCCTCTCTGAAGGACACTCCTCACATGGCAATGTGAATGTAGCGCTCTCTTGTGCTGCAAACGCTGTCTGAAGCACGCAGCTGGATTTTGGGGTGGTGGGACACATGTTTTTTAAACTATGAAGGGTTCTCATTTTGCATGCTTTCCCTCAGGTCAGCAGTTGTCAGTTCACTCAAGGATGTTAGGGCTGTAGTCCATGCAGACCTAGCCTGGCATTTGTTGCGTGTTTCCCTGAACAACAGGAAAGTAGAGATAAGAGAGTGGAAGTTGTGGTGCAAGCTGAGCAAGTGGCCTGCATACTCTGAAATGGGTAAGGAAATAGTCCGTTGTCTGTGAGAGGTATATAGTTTCTGCTGTAAAATTCCATCAGGAACAAGACAGGGCACCAAGATGGGGCACTTAAGCAGAGAATTGTTCGTTTGAGAAGACTCTACTCTTGTTCTTCTGCTTGGTTTTGCAATCCATCTCCTCCACTTGATCAGTTTGGACATGGAAAGACTTCTTCCCTCCACAGACTCCAAGGCTGCGCAGCTGCTGCTGCATCCAAATAGACCGTGGAGACTGGAGGGCTGGTTTTATAGGCTTTTGAAATAGCTGCCTTATTGAAACAGGACAGGATCAAGCCTGCTCTCTTTGTTGCTCCTGGGAACACTGAGCCCTGACAGATAGGGAATTATCTTACACTTACCAAAGAGAAAGAAGGTTACTACTTGCTATTGCTTCCTGATGAAGACTCTTGTTTGTTAAGCGACCAGCAGACGTCTAACTGCCATAGCTTGGAGCAGACATGATTTCAGTGTGCTTCTACAGTCAAAGTAGCTGAGAATGGTATAGTCTTTTGGGGGTTTAATTCGCCTTCTGTTTACTTCATATCCTTTAGTCAGGTGTTGAAATCTGTTTGCTGTTAGATCTTAAGCAGTATGTCTTGGTCTGGAGCAGCATTAGTTTAGCAGGGCAAAGCCTTTGGCTAATGGCAGTTGCAATAAGGATGGTGCTTTTGAAGACGTGCATAAAGAAATTCTAATCACTAGTGATACCAAAGGATGTTAGCCCAGCCTGTTTCATAGGATGTATAGTGGCTGTAAGACATCGTGCTTCCTGCTCTGAAGAGGCCCAGACAGTTCCCATGCTGTTAGGTTTAAAAGCCTCTATCCATTAACATTAAGCTTTTGTGCCAACATAAAACACATTCAGTAAACTTTTTCTTTCAAGTTGGGTTTCACAATTAAATGTGTTTTCATCTCTCTCTTTCCATTTGTATATGTTAGGGCCCACTTTCCAACTTGTGCCTAGATCCCCGGTATCTTTTAAGACCAGCTGGGGAAATCTGCCACAGTGCAAACTCATCTGCCACATGTTATATGCAAAGCCTAAGAAAGAGGGGCAGTATGTCCCCTGGAAGTTAAATAAGTTTATTTTCCAATAAGTATCTTTCCACATGCACCAAGCAAATATCCTGAGAGACTCAAATTTTTCCATTACTCATTTGCACTGATACTTAACAGGATGGTAAAGATTGTGGTACTTGTGCACTCGTGTTGATGTTGTTTTGCTTTATTCTCTAACATGTTATGGTATTGCCTTGATTTATATTAAGCATGTATGAAATTATCCAAGTTTGGATCTGAATGAAACATGCTTATTCGTATCTGCATCAAAACACATTTAGTGGTGAGTACTGCACAGTGTTCTGAAAGCACCAAGTAGCATAACTTCATTTTTAAATTTTAATAGTAGAAATGAGAAAAGGAAATAATTGGCACTCTGTGTATGAAGAGGCTATTAACATTTTTTGGTTGTTTATTATTTTACTTTATTATTAGAGAAACAAAATATACCATACATTTTGTTTTGCATGAAATTATATAGGCAGTAAAAGTTTGTGAACAAAGAAACACATTTTGCACTAATTCCACAGCACTTCTATTTCATTTTATGATATATTTTTATTTCACTTCTGAGAGTACTTGTAGTGAATTCATGGAACAGTAGGAAACCCACCCACTGGCTAATTTAACCTGTAAAAATTGTCTTTCTGCATGTGGAAAAAAAAAAAAAAAAAGGAGCCTGCTGGCTATTCTATATATCTCATTCTGTTTCCAAGATTATTCATCCATATCCTGTTGAACTTTCTTTTTTTTGGGGGGGGGACGACACACAACACGGATGCTTTTTTTCTCCATTAATTTTGTAATGTATTTCTGCTACTACTCTAATATAGGAAAAAAAGAATAAAGTAATTTATGTGCATAGAAAATCAATCAACAAATTTGGAAAAAAAAGATAAAGCTATATCTGTAGATGTGGAATCTGATTAAAAAATTAAGGAAAAAAGCCACTTTTTGTATTAGTCAAATGAAATAAGACAAAACCAGACTGGGGGGAGATTCTATAAAACCAAACATTCTAAACTAAAGGCATGCAGTCATTGAACCTTATTTTTGTATGGTTTGTCTCAAAGTTTATATAGCAAGCCTTTATGACATGCTTGCTTATCTAGGTAAGACATCTTTATGTGGCTTAATTGCCCTTTTGCCAGTTGTCTTTTAAACTCCCACGTGACATATTTTTGATCTTCCTTTATAATCCTGTTTGATGTTTATCTGAAAGCATTTCTTCTTCTCATTAAGGAAGCCTAATTGGAAGGTGACCACAATCTCATATTGTACTTCACAAAGATTTTACTCAAATGTTTGGGTTACTTCTTCAGAGTGGAGTTTTGTTGTAGCTGTTTGCTTCATTCAGTCACTGGAGATTACGATAATCAGATAATCACAGCTATGGAGTTACAGAGCAAAAGGGTATTTTATTTGAATCCAGAAAAGAATAAGGATTTGAGTTTTGCATTTTGTTGATATCTTTATACATCCGTTTTCTATTACTGTACTTTAGTCTGTGATTCCAATTAATTTATCACAAGGATAAAAGAAAAACACTCCCTTGTTCTGCTCCTCTTACAGACACATGCATTTATAAGGCTTTCAGCCATCATGTCCCTTCACATTATTTATGACCTGAAGAAAACATGCTTATTTACAAAGTTATGCAACAACAAATGCTGTTCAGTATCCAAAAATTAAGCTGTGGAGACAAAACCATTTTATTTAAGAAAGAACATATTTGACAGGATATTTCACTGAATTCCTGAAAAATTTTCATTGTGGAACTGATCTAAAAATCACAGAAGTTTACGACTACATACAGGAAAAAAAGTAATCTGTGTGAAAATGCAGAAGTAATTTACATACACAGTTATCTCACTGCTGCCTGCAGGGCTCTATCTGTGTGCTCACTCAATCAGGAAATTCGCGAGCCCGCGTGTCTTGGTGCATGTGCAACAGGTGGAGGTTTCACCCAGTCAGTGACACATGTGATATTAATACAAGTTGGGCTGTGCACTGACCTCCTTACAGGACTAAGAGATTTATACTTCTGGCAAAGATGTATTTCAGGGTGAGTTATGGCATGGTTCCCGCCTAGGTTTTATTCCTTGCTTTTATCGTGTGTCAGGCTCCGTCCTTTTGCACTCCAGGACAGACGTGTAGCTGGCCCTGCTACTTTGTTCCTTTTTTCAAGCCAACAGGTAAAAGTTGATGTTTTGGGATTGTTTGACAGTCTGACCTGGGCATAAGGCAGAAACAAATGGTATATTTAAGAGGGGATCTTATTAATGTTTATAAATATCTCAAGTGTGGGACACAGGGGGAAATAGCCAGCCTCTTTTCAGTGGTCTGCGGAGACAGGACAAGGGGCAATGGCCTCAAGTTGGAGCACAGGGAATTCCACACAAATATACGGAAGAACTTTTACACGGTGAGGGTGACAGAGCACTGGGACAGGCTGCCCAGGAGGGTTGTGGAGTCTCCTTCTCCGCAGATATTCAAGACCTGTCTGGATGCCTACCTGTGTGATCTGCTTTGGCAGGGGGGTTGGACTTGATGATCTCTGGAAGTCCCTTCCAACCCCTACAATTCTGTGATTCTGTGATCTCCTTTTTCCCAGTACCCTGCCCTGGGTTTTGGTCAAGGTAAGCTTAGGAAAACAGCAAAGGAGGCTTGCAGAGAAGCAGTCTGCCACTCTGGTGTTCAGACACCAGAAAGCAGTGGGAGGTTTCATGCAGAAGTTTTGCCTGTCTACTTCATCTGATATGCAGAACTTATCTGGTTCCTCACCTGGTTCCTCACCCCTCACCTTCACTCCTTCCAATACTATACAGAGCAAGCCTCGTGTGACTACCTTGTGGCAGAGCAGATCGCAGGCCACTCAAAATCAGCAGTTTAGAATCTGGGATAAAGTGCAATGTTGTGCCTGATTTATCTACAGAAGAGTTGTATGAAGAGAAAAAGTTACCTAAACTGGTACTTACCATTGCGAATAAAGTGCTAATCATTAGTTTTATGAAAAACGATGGGGGAAGAGCGTAATTGCCACTCTAAGTGGCGTGGACTTCAAATGTAATCTTTCAGAGCCCTGCCAAAGAGCTCCTAATACCGATACAAGGATTTGACTTGTAGTCAATTGACATTCAGCCAGTTTTGACTCAGAGGGTAGAGTGCTACTGACTGAATTGTTAACACTGAGTGGTTGGGTTTTCCTAGGAGGCCACTAAGCCAAAAATGTGATCTTGCACAGCAATGCAGTACCTAATGAAACATGATGAAATAATAATTTCATATGCTGTGATTTCCTTGAGGCTGATAACTTTTAGGACTTAGTTGGCTATCAGATCAGGATTAATTAACTAGACTTTCTAGGCTACAAATTGTGATAACTGCAAGATTTTCTTTTCCACTACTTGCAGCTGTTGTCCAACTATGACTTATCTGCAGGCTGGGAACATCCATTCTGCGGTTCATGTTACTTTCAACAGGCCGGCTGAGCTCCTGTCATCTCTGCAGGCTGTGCCACATGGAGGTTGAGCGAGTAGTCTATACTAACCTCTCTACTGTCATGACTGAGTTGGTTACAGAGCCTGACCTACATAGCATCAAACCGACTCGGCATACTCTGACAGCTACAGTCAGTGCAGTAGAAATTTAATCCAAGACTATGGTGAGAGCTGCTTGGATCAATCCCAGTCTCAAAATAATCCAAGTCTGGCATCAGCGTAGCTTTTTACCTTGAAATATTTACTTTTAAAACTGAGTTTTTTGCCCTAAGATATTTCTCTACTGTCATTTTATGACAGCTATCGGTGGGTGTGAACCTCATGTTTGTGTTTTGTGTACTGACATATATTCAATACTTCTTCCTTTATAAGGATTCCCCATCATTGCTGTGCAACTTGTTTGGCATCTTAGGCTTTTTTCCATATCCTGCAGAATAAATGACAAGTGGGAAGGATCAGCAGAATCCTGATCTTCAAATACAGCTTGCCAGATTAATAAGCAAATGACCTAAAGTAGAGGCTCAGTTCATACCCCCTTCTGTTTTACCCTTTGCACCTGTAGGTCTGGTTTGGACTGTGCGTCTGCCTCATGTTATGGTGATGGTGGGATAGTTTGTTTGAGGCTTTGATTTTTTGCTTGAATAATTCATTTTGCAAAATTCTATCTGGTCAGTCTCCTGTGTAATAGAGTGGAACCAATCAGCCATCTTAACCCGTCTGGTTAGATACTTGCTGGCATAGCTGTTGACGTTGTCACAGGCTTGTTCACTGTAATATTCTGCGAGATGCTTTTATGGCTTTATTATGTTTGTAAATCTCTTTCTTCGCACACACTGAACCCCGGTTTAGCAGAATGATCAACTGCTAGTTATAGTTTCCAGGCCGTTTACAGAGCAGGTATAATAGCCTGGCTTACGACTCTCTCGTGCTTTTAAATCAGCTGCTGCTGACATCGTTCGCTCTGCACCTATCACCTCTCTAATGAGCAGGCACAACATAAGGTACATGGACAGGGCTGTGCCATGTGCAGCTTGAGCCCCGCCAGTAGTTACTGCTAATGAAATAATACAGCGCGACGCCAATTTTCTGGCTCGCCACCATCTCTGTAGGCACTTGTCCAACCACATCCTTCCCTGTACTGAGATGTATTGATTATCTCATGAGCTAGGAGTCCAAAAGTAAGCCCGGTTTCAAAGACTGCATCAGACCATTTTGCAGCCGTGAATAACGGTGGCTGCCAATTTCTATACAGAACACTTTCGGAAATACTTCTCAAACATCCCCCTTTGTCATCCCTGGCCCTGGCAGCTTTTTGCTCTGCACTTAGTGTGTGTGCACGAGCCTGTATCTTTTCGTGAATCTTTTCTGTTTTACCCACTCTGTATCTTCTTTATAAAGGATTGTGCAGATCTCACAGCTGTGCTGGAGGGTTCTGGCACACACCAAAAAGAGCACGTCTGCACTGATTCACACAGAAATGTAGAAGGCAGTATCAGATAGACGGCTAGATGAGGTCTAGCCTGCTGGCCCACAAGCAGCTCATAGTGCTCCCAGGAGGTTGTAGGCTGGGTTTCTCAGGCTCCAAGCTGATTAAAACAAGAGGTAACGTTAAGGCCATATCAATTCTCCATTCTGGGGCTTGGGAAGAAGTTGACAGCTGTCCTGCAACTGGAGGTAAAAGGGGCACAGATAGCAGCCGTAAGTCTGGGAAAATTAACTTTAGGGAGAGATAGGAAAGAGCAACTTAAATTCTAGCACGGCTGTATTTCTTTCAGGGTATGTGTATATTCACAAAATAGCCATTAAATTTCTGAGTAGGCATAGAAGGTCACAATTAAGCAGAGTGCTGAGCTTACCATCTCTTAAAACCGGGCAGTTGCACTAAGAAAATGTTAACTGTAAATGATACCAATGTACTGAACACCGTGAGCACTTGGTGTTGTAGATGACGTGATATAGGCAGCCCTTGTCCTAAAGACCCTGTAACAAAACAGACAGAACTCACTGGGAATAACTAGGATACATATGTACATGAGGTGGTGTTTGTGGACTTTATAGTTGCGATTAGGATCATCATGGGAGGTTATCTTGGGAAAAAAGTAATCTGTATGGATCACAGGGTGATTCCTGGGACATCATGTAAATATATCCCTTCCTTCTGAGGGGCAAGAAAAAAGTACTGGTTTGGGGAACTAGAGAAATGCTCACAGGGGAAGTAGGCTTAGATATGGGTTCCTTTGGCATATCATAAAAATAAAGATAACCGCCATTGTAGAAACACAGACACATCATCATCACAATAAAATCTAGACCTCATCTCTTAATTCATGAATAAAATTCATATTTGAGATTTGTTGATGTCTTTTTGCCTTAAAATCAAAGAGGTGCTAGAAAAGTCAGATTTGAAAATTTATTGTGTTGTGGGGTTTTTGTAATCGCATTTCTTCCCTACAGCTCTTCTCCTAAAATGTCATTGTTACACTACAAAGTGCCTTACAGCAGTTACCAAAGCTTTGGACAGAATTTTAAAGCAAGTACTGAGGCCTGTTGAAAATGTATGAATGGAATTTTATGCTCAGTTTAGCTCACATCAGGTCCTGTAAGGTGACAGTCTTTCTGAGAATTTGTAATGATGAATCTGAGAAATGTATGAAGTTCAGAGGACTTTCAGAAAGGATTTTGATTCCATAATGCCAAAGATGTGAAGCTACCAAATCCTTTTTGTCAAACTTTGTAATTACATGCTTTCTAAAAGTCTCACCAATGACTTTAGTCAATAGTACTTACACAGAAAGTTAAGCATCTCTAAATTTGGTGGGGTTTTTCTTGCTTTTGTTTTTGCTTTTAAAAGTTGGTGTCTTACTTTCTTCTGATGGATATTACGATATAGCTCCTCAAAAGTACAATAAATTCACTCTAGTGATGGACGGCTTGCCAAAGACTTACTCAATTTCTGAAAGCATTATTTCCTAACTGATTTGCCATTGTCCTTTAATTTTTCTGCTCTGAAGATTGCTTTTGTAGGTAAATTCAACATTGTGTGGCTTCAGTGATTATCCTACAGTTTGTACTTAAGTATGGACTGAAGTCACTTGGGCTGTAGTCCTGGGCTTAACTCATTGTCCATATAGTCCAGGTTTAACTGCCAGAAAATTAAGCAATGCATTGCATACCATATCGTATCCTTAATTATCTTACCTGATCCTTTAGCTGACTACATAATGGAAAAGAGGAAGAATATTGACTGCCACCTCTTTCCACTAACCTCTTGCTCCTTGGCCACTCACTCTTTATAAAATGAAGTGCCTTGAACTGCAGAAAATGAACACAACAGCTTGAATGTCTTTTCTAGCTGGCAGATCAGTAGTTGCTTTGTCAGGTAACGGGGACTTAGAAAGGTCCATGTAACACTTATTTTTCTGTTCTATAGTTCACTGACATCATAGTGAACTCTAGAATCATTGTGCTAGTAATTTAAGAAAGCTTCATGCCAGCTTTTTAAAAAATACATGTTTTTTTAAAAAATATATCCACAATCAAACATTGGCTCTGAAGATTTCCTGTGTGATTTAGTCTAGGTGATCCTGCTCTAGCAGGTGGGTTGGGCTAGATGATCTTTTGAGGTCCCTTCCAACTCCTAATGTTCTGTGATTCTGTGGTGATTAGTTGCCAGTGTAATGGATTTAATGGTTTGTTGATATTAAAAGAAAAAAAACATATTATTTTGGCTGGTTTGAGTGCAAATTTCTGCTGTACTTTCCATGTACTTCTGTTAGGTAGTTCAGTTTCCAAAACACTTTTTGATCTGCAGCTCAGCTTTGTATGCTTAATTTAAGAACCCTTTAACATTGAAATATGAGTAATTTGGTGCTGCAAACCCTGTAATAGGATCACTATTAGCATCACGAATGTTCCAAACTAGCACACATGACAGGTAATAGGTATCCAGGTAAGAACTAATAGAAATTTTAGGAGAACTGTCAACCAGGCTGTCTCAGCAGAGTGGTGTAGCCATGGGGTCTATTTCTATGAAAAGTTATTTTTTCTAAGGAATAAAATAAAGCCAAAAGTTTCAGTGGGGAATATCTTCTAATCCAACACCCACCAGCATGGCAGTGTCAATTTTCTGCTGGTCTGGGGAAATAAATCTGTACATTTCTGTGGAAAGCAAACTTTCAGAGAAAATGAGAAACTACAGAAGTTCTGGTTTTTCAAAGGTTCCTCCCTATCTCCAAATTTAGTAAAATAGTTTAAATCATGCCACACCCACACTGTTATTAATATTGGAGCGGGTTATTTAGAGATCAGATACAGACTCTGTGGTGTCTATTGGATAATGCAGATAAAATGTGCTTTTTTTCTGGCTTAATACCTTTTCTGATAACTTAGTGTTTTTCCTGATCCTTTCCTGTGCTCTGAAAGTGCAACAAATGTTTTTGCCTAGTCTATGCATGTACAAGGCTGATTCATGTGGCTGGGATTTCTCTGAGAAGCAGATGTGAGGAATGGGAAACACTGCTGATGAGAACTGTTGCCCGCAGGGATGGGATGTACATATTCTGGGGATAAAGGAGTGGCTACGCTGCTTCCTTAAAAGGGAAAATGTATCCTAAAGTGATTTTCACAAGCTGTCACCCTGAAAGGAGTCATGCCTCATTTAGGAAATAGATCTTTAAAACCGAGGGAAGTGGGGGAAAGAATATACCTTGGGCTTTACAGAGCACTAAAGAAGCTGGAACAGGACTGAGAGACTGAATGTTACTTTGAAGAGCCTGGGACTGTTGGTCACTGGTGGAACTTTTCTGGAGGCTGAAACAAATCTTTCTCCCGAGAAAATGTGCTGCTACAAATGTGGTGCTATTTAGTTAGCATAGCTTTGAGAATTGGGAAGACCTTTTTCTTTTCCAAGTTGCACATTGACGTGGTACGTGTTTGAGAGAGTAATCGCACTCACGTCATGCTCTGGGTGTAGCTCCACTGCAGAGTGCAGTGGGAAAGGGTGGTACCTATTTCTTGAAAAACCAACAAGTTTAAGAACACTGGGATTTAAAAAAAAAAAGAAAGAAAGAAATGCTTGATTTAGCTGAGACGTATGTTGAAATGTGGAAGCAGAGTCATGATTGGACAGTATATTGTTGGTCTTGTACATCCGTGGGAGCCATTTTGTATATGTCAGGAGCATTTTAGCCATGCTGGCCCGTTTGCTATTGCAGAAGGAGCAGGCAGTGGCGTTCCCATACATGGACTCCATCACTGCCTGCACAACACCACAGAAGCACCAGGGGCATACACGCTTACCTGGATGCTTTGGTGTCTTTAAAAATATGTCCACAGAGGATTTAGTCTGACTTTCCACAAGGTGTTTTCCAAAATGCAGGTTCTGGTATTCTTGGTGCTTATTTCGTGGAATTTCCCCCACCCCACTAGAAGGGTAAAGCTATTCTGCAGGACAAATTGCATACATGTTGGGAGGGAGATAATGCATTCAAGGGCTCATAACACGGTATTACTGAGGTGAGTGCCTTCCACCTTTCTGGTTTGGGTTTTTTGGTTTTGTTTTTAATTTTAATATTAACAAGCAACTAGTTGACTTATATTCCAAATCACATTTTATCCTGCCTGGACTTTCTTTTTCTGTCTAGCATGGCAACATGGGTCATGTTTTTCAGTTGCTACCCATTTTCTGTTATGAGCTTTCCAAAGCACACTGTAAGATAAGCCATTTATATTAAAACCAAAGCAAGAATCCCACGTGCCTACATGTGCGTATAAAATACGCTGAAAAAAGGAAAGTTGTGAGCAAATGATAGTTGCCCCTGAAAGAACAGGCAAACCAGCCAGCTGTGAAGGAAACTAACATGATGTACTAAAGCAGAAACACAATATAATGGGGAAATGCGGTTCTTTGTTCAGATCCGTTTCCTATTAACACTTATAATGTTATGCTTGTGCATGCCATCCCCTGAGGACCACTTGGTCAGCCTTAAATGAATAACAGTGGTATATGTAAAAACTGCTAGATGCATAAAACTTCTGTACCCCCCTCGTCTGTTGTGTGTATGTGTTCCTTTTAAAGGAAATCTGAGCTATTTATTGCATGGAAGTTTGAGTTAAAATGCTGTTGTGTTGCCAGGGGCCAACCACTAACAGTGATTTTAAAAGGTGAGAGCAGAGTGAGATTAGGGCAATTTGAGCATGATACTTAAGGTCTCTCTGGCTTTTAGTGAAGGAGAAAACTTTTTAGTATCAAAGGGAGAGAAACAGGCTTTGTAATGCTACTCAGCTGGGCTGACAGCAGTCAGCAGCTTCTGTGAGGGGCTGCAAATTTGATGCCCTATTGAAGTCATCTGTTTCTTTGCTCTGTAGTGTACCAAAGCAGATGCTGGTCAGGTGCGTGATGGAAGTTCACGGGGAAGGTTGCTGTGAAGCACTCTTTCCTGCTGATTCAAAGCCGAGGTGGAAGATTTAAAATAACAGTCCATATGTCAGATCTTATACCTTTTGCCTAATTTGGCAATAGTTGTTGAAGCCAGAGGAGCAAACATTTCTTGTTTACGAAAATATGTTCAGTTTAGGGAGTGTGGGCACGCACACAAAAAGATGATGTGGATCAATATAGGAAGAGCTGTTCAGGTGACTACTTTAGGCACAGAACTTCCCCCAGGTATACAGGGATCATCATTTCAGGCATTTAAGCATCCAGTATATGTTAGAAAATCAAAGCTGTATACAGTGAGACTGCAAAGAATTCCAAAAGAAGCTGAACATTACAACCTAAACTATCATTGAAGGAGCTGGCATTTATATTCTTGGAAAATCACTCAGTTTCTTAACTGATACATAGGTTGCTGCACTGAGAGGGTGTTACTTGGGACATGGAATGTCCTAAGCCCATCTGGTGTTTATAGGACTGTCCAGCTCAGGGCATCACCAACACTGCTTTATCCAGAACTGTGGTCTTTCCTGAAGGGCTCTCTGATGAGCACAAGAGGATATAATATAGAATCATAGAAGCATACAATGTGTTAGTTGGAAGGGACCTTTAGAGGTCATCTAGTCTAAGCCCCCTGCAGTAAGCAGGGACATCTCTAGATCAGGTTGCTCAGAGCCCCATCAAGCCTGACCTTGAATGTCTCCCGGGTTGGGGCCTCCACTGCGTCTCTGGGCAACCTATTACAGTGATCCACCACCCTCATATTGAAGAACTTTTTCCCATTATCCATTCTAAATCTCCCCTTTTCGAGTTTAAAGCCATTACCCCTTGTCCTACTGCTACATGCCGTCGTGAACAGTTCTTCCCCTGCCTCGTGTCCTGGATGTAAACTGTTATTAAAAAGAGAGGATTATTCTGTGTTGGACAGCTGTATAGCTTACTTAAAACAATGATTGCTGGCCTTCCTCCTAGGGAAGAAACTAATTCATAACATATTCCAATAATAAAATCTCATTTTGCTGTTCAGTCCTATCCTAATGAGGGTGGGAGTTGGGAGAGGAAGCTAGGTATTAAAAATAAAACTAAAAACCCTTTTAAATGTAAAAAAATGGGGATCTCAGAGTCTATAAGGGCAAAAGAAGTGCATTTTGTGTCTCGGCTTGTTAGCCACCTTATTTATATCCCTCCCAAAAGCACAGCTTCAATATGGCTGTAATTAAGCAGAACTACTATCCTAAAACTCTCTTGCCACAAGACAGTCTCTCAATGTCTCCCTGTGCAATATTTCTGAACACTCATCATGTCCATTTCTCCACCCTGAGGTCTGACTAGTTGAGACTGATGAAGTCTGAACACAGACTTCGAGGGATTTCTAATGGGATAATCAGGAGGTGGGTGTTGAGCTTCAGAACATAAGTCATTTCCAGGCTTCAGTGTTTGTTTTAAATCCTAAAGGGCACCTTAGGATTCCTAAAAGATTAGCGAACAGGGCCTCCCAAATCTGCGCTAATGCTCTTTTTTTGACAAAATTGACAGCACAGTCAAGAACCTGTCAGGTAAGGGAGATAAATACAACGAAGAGCAAACAGTGGGAGAAAAGAGAACCTGTGTGATAACATATTCTCCCTGGATGTCATAGACCATGTGCAAATAATGAGCACACTGAAAGAAAGGCAGAACCTGGTTAAGTATTGTGTCAGGAGAGCCTGTGATCTCAGGCTATTAAATACTACAGCGCTCTTTCAGAGCATCATAATTCAAAAGGAAGGTGACAGTGTGGTAACCGTGAGCTGCCACCTAGCATCGGGCTGGATGGGGGTGGTGGTGGTGTGCAAGATCAGAGCTGGCTTTGGGATGAAAGGAGGTTATCTTATTTTCATAAGGAAGATCGCTCAAATACCTGCTTTGACCTCTTCTGTCGGAGCATGAATTTCAATGAAGGGATAAATGGTGACATCTCACCCGTTAGCTAGTTTTTGAGGATTGGGTTGTGTTATATTAAATCATGCTTGGAAATCTCTGGTTAATACATTTAGAGAAACAGCTCTCAGGAACATCTACCTCCCTTCCTTCCTCCTTAAAACAGTAATGAATCCAAATTGCTAATAAAACATAAGAGCTCAAAGATGTTGTACACAGACCATGTTTCTGGGCTGGGTATTTTTTTAATGTCAGTTTTCCCACAGCTGTTAAAATGTTACAGTCATTAAGGTATCAAATCTGTCTAGCCAAGAAGAGGGGAGACTTTTCTTTCTTTAGGCTCTTGAATTGTTTGAATATTTTGCTTAGAAGGGCTCCATTCTTTGTTTCTTTCTGTGGAGAAAGTAAAGCTTGTAATCTGTCTGTACTGTAAATCTCAGTTAAGAGCCATTCATTGAAGAATAAACTATGCCTTCTCCTGTGAGGCTATTTTTCTAACAAATCTGATTACGTGCCTGCAAACTAACAAAGGCAATTAGCAGATACATGTTGGCCTATCTACATTTTGAAACTGTTTTCCTAAATCATAGGAAAAACCCATCCTAGGTTTTATAAGAAATTGAATTTACTGACATTCAGGGGTTTTTTTTTCTGTTTTGACACAAGTTGCCAAGCAAAACCAGAGGGGCTCTATTGTAGTTCTGAATTAGAAAAGGAATTGTGGAAGGGATCAGGAATATTTTGCAGTATATATATTTACTGCAGGAAATGAGGGCTGTTCCTCCCGAGCGTGGGGAGCAATCAAAGGACCAAGGGCGGCTTCCCCTCTGCAGCCCCAGACCCCTGTACTCAGCATCACAACTCAAAAGCATGTTTTTTCTCAGGGCCACGTGCCAGCACTGCTCAGGCTGTGTTAAACCTTTCTCATTCTTATATTTATATTCTGCCTCTTCATCTCTCTCCAACCTGACAGTGAGCTACCCACACGGCCTTCCCCAAAAAATAGCTTGGCAACAACCTCTTCCACTAGGCTATCCAAATTACTGAGCAGCTTTGTACTTCTTTGCTTTTATTTCAAAAGAGAGAAAAAAAATAGGGAAGGAAGCTCCGAGGATGTATAAGCTGGACTTTAGCAGTGTGTTCTCTGTGATTATGTTCATCCTTAGCTTTTTTAATACAGGGTGGAAGAGGGACTATCAGCCAAAAAGGTTATCAGTTAGTACCAGCACCGTAACTTTTGCTCAAAGGGGGAAGACCTAAACAGCCCTGAACTCAGTGGCTAAACAGGTACCCAACTGATGATGAAGCCTCCAGGAAAAATTGGTGTGTTTGTTGAGATCATACTTATGCTTCAGGGAATGCCTTCCTTTTTCCCTTTTTCCCCCTTTTCTTCTTTAAGTAAAAAATGATCTGACACTTCTCCAGGCTTTAGTAGATTCTTCATCGTTCATGGCATTTCTTGTTGACTCAGATGTGAAACTCAGCTCTTCCCTGTGACTTTTCAAGGAAAGAATGGTGGAAAGCTCTGGTTATGTCTATATAAAAGAATAACAAGAACACAAGACTCATATTGCATGAAAGTTAAGAATGTAATTTTTGCTGTCATCCCCCTAAAATCATGGCACAGTTTTAAGGCTACCAAATGTGATGTGTTTGGGGATTTTTTTTTTTTGACAGGGTGGAAGTATTATTATTATTTTAAACTTAATATAAATAGGAAGAAATCTGTAATGCCAAAGCTATAAATCTTTTGCTTTCATAAAAATTATGGAATCATTGAGCTATATGGCTGGAGGGGACTTCAAATGTTCATGCAATCCTCTGCCCAAAGTGGGATTAAGTAACATCTACATCATTTCTGACAGAAATATCTCTAATGTGTTTTTGACAACCTCCAGAAATGCAGAGCACACATCCTATTGCTGTACTTAACCATATTCACTTTGAGACAAGTTTTCCTTTCAGTCTAACTTGAACCTACCTTGATGCAAATTTAAGTTCATTTTCTTTTTAGTTCTACTCAGTTGCGATAGGGAGAAAGACATTGTTTCTTCTTTCATTCTGTCTTCATTAGCCTCATCTGTATTTGAAAATGTATTATGTCCACCCTCTGTCTTGTCTTCTGTAGGCTAACCAGTTTTCTCAGTCTGTGCTTAGTCCTCTTCTAGACTTCAAAGTGTTTCTTTAGCTGTCCAAAGGTTTCTCTCTGACTGGGCCACCTTCAGCTAGGGACACTACCTAAAACGGATTTGGTACTTTGAATGGGACCTAGGAAAGGAAAGGATTTTCACACCTAACTGTGTAAGCATTATGTTTAAAAAATTTGCTTGGTGTTGGTGAGGACCTAGAAGACAAGCAGTGCTTACAGATGGTTCTTATTTGAAACAAAATGTTTGCAACCGAAAAAGCTAGAAATAAATTCTTTCAACTTCTCCAAACTAAAAAACCTCTGCAGAGAGAGAACTACTCAGCAGCAATGACTTCTTTGTTTTTAATTGCAGAATCCATAGCATCACTAATAAATCATGACAGTGTGACAAATGACCAGTCTCAGCTGGGGGATCCTGCCTGAAATCCCATTTGGTTAATTGTGTTGCACCTACCAACGTTTCCCTTGGAGTGGTTGGTTCAGTGCTGACTCCAGGGGAAGTGTGCCACCTACTGAATCACCAGCTCTGCTTCCTGAAGCACCCTGGGATTTCCTTGGAGAGCTCCCAAATGCATTTGGCCAAGACCAACCCTGTTTAGCTTATGAGAGCAGACCAGATCACAGCCTGAGGTTGTTATGGCTGCTAGCCATATTACTCATTGGGGATGTTTAGTCATGTATCTCTATGAAGGGAGACCATATTGCATTAAATGTCTCAAGTTAGCTCTGCCTATATTCTTTGTAAATTGCTTTGTGACCCTTTCTGGGTGGAAAGAGCTGCATATGTATAAAATATTAAGACTTAACGGGGTGTATATAACACGTATGGATACTTTCAGGTATTTTTTATAATAACCTTTCATGTTATAGGCATATGATTGAAAATGTAATAAAACAGACCAGGAAGACAGCCTGTTTTAAGTACTGCTGGTTTAGTACTGAATTATTCTGATTTCACCCTTGAAAGTCTACCTTTGATATTTAAATATTGGTAAATCTTCACCAATGTGGGGGTTTAAATCTAATAATAGTGAGCACTAAGATCAACACTATCCAGCTAACATTAACTAGAATACAATTCCACTTGACTGCAATAAGTCCTTATTGATATTTTATTGTTAATAAATTTACAAATGGCAGATGTTTTTGCATAACACAGCTCATATTCTCATTCTAGGTAAGACCTACCTCCAGTAGGTAGCTTACAGCGGAATTGTATAAGTCTCCCAATATTAAGCAAGGGTTATAATCTGAAGAGAGCGGTTGCTGGATATTGTATAAGGTATTCACTCACTCTCTAATTTTTGTAGTGGATAAGATCTAGGCAAAACAGAAGTTGGTAGCTGAGTATCCTCAGTGTAGGCTGGACTAATATAGTTGGTGTGCTTTCGAAAGTACAAATAAACCCTAAACTACCACAGACTGACATATTTTTAACCTCTATACAAATTACTAAACCTGATCGTCATCTTTTTCTTTTTTTTTTTTCTTTTGAAGGTAATAGTATATGCCTGGGACCTTGTTCTCTCTGAATGGTCTCTGATCCTGGCATTAATACCCCTTATGACTTCCTGGTCTGAAGTCTTTGCCTCATTGTACCCCTGCTTTGAGTGTATACAGCAGGAATTGAAAATAAAAAAGCATTAAAGAACTGCTGGCACCTTGTGGTAAATGTCTGAAAAAACATTTTTAGCAACCGTTTAGGCTGTAAAACATGAATTCTGAATTTTCCCAGTCATTAAGACTATTCTGATGCAAAAAGTTTCTTTACTATTTTATTCTATTTATATCCCTTCTATCAGACTTCAGTCCATTTTCTACCTGCTGCCTACAATGTTACCTGGCAAATGCTAAAAAAGATTTTTAAAGCAGTTTATAAAGCTACACTGTTTCCAAAATTTTCTTTGCAAGACTACTGAATAAGAGGCAAGGCTACTGAGCAAGAGCAAATTCGTATGCAGGAAAGAAAGCTTAGCTCAATGAAAATATGTTTAGGCAGAAAAGATAGCTCACATGGTCCCTTTTGCTGTTTTTCCTGCTTGCTAAATCCATACAGATAGGCTTAGGAGTGTAATGGTATAGATTTCTATATCTGAGGCAGATGTGCAGGATGTGACTTGTGTTGGATTAGAAAAAAGAAGAGTAGTGGTTTGGTGAACAGAGTTGGTAGGTTTTGCTCTGGAAAATGAGGAATGAGACTTCAAGGGGCTGGTTTTTTTATTGCAAGAGAAGAGATGGGGTGGAAGGGAGCAGAAGGACTAGGGAGGTCACAGATGTAGCCTGGAGTAGGCTGAGTAAGTGAGAACAGGAAGAATAAAATTGGTATCATAGACTAGAAGAGCCAACAGATTAGATCAAATGTATGTGTGAAGAAGACAAAACAGAAAGCTCTTGCATGAAAACATTTCTTGTGAACGAGCTGAGCTGAGTTACAGACGGCATATCAGCCTGTCTCTCATCTGTGCCTCTTTCTAAATTCACTAGCACTCTGCACTGTACAGACCTTTTTCTTAGCCCCTATTCATTTTTTTTATGGAAGCCAGGTTAGCTTAAATGAAAAATAGAGTCATTTTTCTTAGGTGCATGATCTAAAGCTTAGCAAGATAACTTATGGAAAATATAATTGGTGTAAACAAAAGAAAACTTTCAAGCAAAATCTAATCTTTATCAATGCACTCTAAGGCATTTTTTTTTTAGTGGACTGTTTTCATGGCAAAGTTCAACTCTCAGTTCCCAGGGTTTTTGACTCTACAACTCTTTACACTTTTTGCTGTCCTTATAAAAGACAGAAAAAATGGTTTAAGGAAATATTTTTTCAAATATTCATTATCTGGCAAAGACCCGGCCTGCAGTATTTCAGCCTAAAAAGGGAAAGTTTTGGAAAGTTTTAAAAGTATCTAAAAAAGGGAGATAGAATGAAAATGAAGATACAACTGTAAACATGTTTTTATGTCATTCATCCTGCAATACTCATTTACATCAGCTTTGTCTTTTTACATAGTCACATTAAAAAATATATATAATGTTTTCTATACAATAATATCTTCTATCTAGGTGTGTGAGAGATATATGTCCCTATATATGCGTATTATGAGCACAGCAGTGAGGCAGGTGAAATCACGTCAGTCACAGACCAGAATTACTTCTGGGTTTGCTTTGTGTTTTCCTGATTAGCTCCTGTTTGACTAAATATCTTTAAGATGTAAGTATTTAGAGGATCACAGAATCACTAAGTTTGGAAAAGACCTCTAAGATCACCAAGTCCAACCATCAACCCATTGCAACTGTGCCCAGTAAATCATGTCCCGACATGCCATGTCTACACATTTTTTGAACACTTCCAGGGCTGGTGACTCCACCACTTCCCTAGGCAGCCTAGTTCCAATGCTTGACAACTCTTTCAGTAAAAAAATGTTTTGTAATATCCAATCTATTTAATATCTTTTTATTTGGGCATGCTGATAATTCTGACCAACTGAGGAATCAGATGCAACTGAATATAGAAAGTTTATGAACTGTCCTCCAAAATATAGAGGAACAAGAATTGTATAAGCTGGTTAAGATTTAGATGATAACTGTGATGGCTGTCCATCCTCATGTCTCCTTAGGCTGGAGGCACAGGGACAACCAAAGTGAAATTAAAACACAGCAAAGTGAAAACATATTAACTGACCAATAAAAATAATAACATTCATGATAATCAGGCAACCCGACTGTAGCTTGTGCTCTGAACCTTGCCAAATTTGGGGCTGCTGGCAGGCCACCAAGAATAGCAAATGCAACAGACAAGGGCCCCTCATCTGAGAAAGCCTTGCTGCAGTCCCTGGAGAGCTTTGCCCTACGAACTGACAGCAAGAGCATCCCAGCCAGTCTGAACAGACAGCGTGGAAGTACACCATGAGGTTGCTGTGAAGGGAGATTAAGCTAAATCTGTGTTTTGTGTGAATTGAGATTAAATGAAGGGACTTAGTTGTTATTTAGTAAAAACAGTTTCCTAGGTTACCTTGGAGTAATTTTTACTGTGTTGGTATGATGTAATTGGCTGGTTAAACATTTAGAGCTAGTAAAACATGTGTATAATTTTTTTTTTAAAGGATGCGCCTAATCACTTTCATTTTGCACTCCCTTAGCTCAATAATAATAGTTTGCATTGGCTGAGGATTTACAAACAGGCTTAGGAGTATAACGGTCTAGATTTCTACATCTGATGGCCTGAAAGTTAGAGGAACTGAGGAGTTTTGTCAGACTCCTAGATCTTTCCTCCCACACATGCTGGCCACCAGATAAATCATGTGTATGAGTTTAGAGTGGAGTCAGTGCTGGATGTTAAGCAACACCCAGAAGTGAAGTTCTTGAAATAATTTCCTGTGAAAGCAACAGTAGACAGATTTGTAATCATAGATCACGGCATTAATCAAGTAAACAAACCATCCATTTTTTTTTCCTGTGGCATTCCTGAAATCCCTTTTAGGAACACTGAAAATTCTACATAATGACACTGCCTAATAACGAGTGCAATCAGAGCAGAACGGCATGCAGTGACACAGGGGGCTTCTCATGCCTGTGGGGCACAGATGCAAAATTCCTCTGATAAAATTGCTGAGCATCAGCAGACCTCTGAAATATTGCTTAAATATTTCAGTAGCATTAATACTACTTACCCGCCGTGGTAATTAAAACATTCCCCTCTCCGAAATTGTCCAAAAGGTTGCTTATCCCAGTATTTCAGGCAGGGTGAATCAGTAAATAGGGGTAAACTTTGTCCTGCAATCTTACTCATGCTGACAAATTCCCACTCAGCAAAAGCTGCTGACAGCTGCAGCCTGCTCAACAGCTACAGTTAATGTGGGGAAATCTGCTCGAGGAAATAGGGCAGGTAGGTTTCATTCAGTACACTTAAAAACAGGGGTTTCTGGAGGGAAAAGAACTGGGTAGTATTTGAAAAGGAAGGTGTCAGGTTGGAGGAGGCTGCTGGTGGAGCTACATGATGTTCAGTACAGTCCCAACTGTGTTCAGCGTTTTCATCAATGACGGTAATGCTAGTGTAACTAGTACTGCTGGTGACGCAGGGTTTGGAGACGTTGGCAATACAGAGAAGGGCCTGGATGTCATACAAAAAATAAATGAAAAAGAAAAACCAAAGCAAAAAAAAAAAAAGCCCTGGATGAGCTTTGAGTACTGAAGTAATGGCAATGGAATGAAATTCAATATTAAAAAATGCAATGCTGTGCCTGGGGGGACTAATAAAAATTTCTAGAAGAAGAAGAAGCTGGGAACTCATCATTTGGTAACTGCTATGTAGGAGGAGGACTCATGGATAGTGGTAAGTGGTCATGGAGTGGCAGGAAGTTTCTGTGGTGGTCTGCTCATTTCGTAGGTACCAGCACTCTTAAATAAGGATGCATCAGGAAGATGGCTTTCCATAGGCATTGGGAGCTATTAGACTGGCACAGTGGACTGATCTGGGGCTAACTTTTAATACTGATGAAAACACGCTAGGGAGGGCAAGGGGGGAGGCTGGTTACAAAGGGTCTTGAAAATGAAAGTAACTTCAGGAGGAAAGGGATTGAGGGACACTCAGAGAGGGTTGCATGTTCAATGCAAAGGGTTGGGAAAAGTCTTTGCAGTAGAAGTCTGGACAGATATGAAAGAGGTAAAATTGCATTGGTAAAAGCCAGAGAAAACGATGTCGCAACTATTGACGTGCAGAGTGGCGAGACATATGTTCCAGTTATGAAGCAATTACAAGAATATATAAGCCCTGAAGTGGTTTCAAGCTGAATTCAGATTGGCATCACCATGCAGTACAATTAACGCACAAAAGCTTGAACACCAGGGTCAAACACAGTAGAAGAGAAGTTAAATTCACCCTGCTTGGAAGGAGAAAACAAAGGGAAAGTTTTGGAGAGACAAGAGAGAATCAGTAAAGACTCAGGGTTTGGGAGGTGAAAAACCAAAGTGGCACATCCCAGTTAAGCAGCGAAACTGATCCAGGTGCTGCTGCTTTTGTATCAAAACTCCTCAGCTATATTCACAAGTGTCCACTGACATTAGAGAGACTTGGGCTGTATGTGAATTCCGCAGGTTCTCCGATGAGTTAGTCATCATTGTTTTAATTTGTTTATCCTGTTTCCATAATAATTTTTTTTTTCATTTAAACAACTTAACAGCCTAGTTTGTTGGGGTTTTTAAAATTGAGCTGACTGTGGTTCATTTTTCAACAGAAAATTAATCTTCTGTCCTTATGTGAAAGTCACCAGGGATGCCAGAATGCCAGTGAGATTTTTCCAATGCTCACTGACATGGGCTGTGGTCACTATGGACAAACAAAACCATTTGGGTTTGCACAGGGGCAGGAACAGACTAGTGTGAGAGGGTATCCAAGCAGACGACTGTTTCATGTGTAAATCTGGTAGGCACAGTTTGTGTGGAGTATGTACTTACCCACTGGGTATTTTGGTGTACGTGCATGTTTTGTAGCTGGATTTTTTTTTTTAATTCTGGGTTTGTTCTTTTGGTTTGGGTGTTGGGTTTTCTTTTTTCTTTTCTTTTTAATGCAATACTAGAAAAACTCTATGATTCATCAAAACCAGTGTTAAAAGTAAAGCAGCATCCTGCCCCAGAGAATGTGGAAGTTAAGAGAGAATTTCTCTTTCATTTATCATTACAGCAAAACTGGTGGTGTGACTCTGATGTCAGTAAAATGCAGATGCTTTCCTTTCAGAGTCCTGAAAGGATTTGTGTGAGTGTCTGTGCGAGATCTGTTTGTTTTTAATACGTTTAGAGATAATAGATAGCCATACTTTTCCAGAAGAAAAGCATTGGAGGACTAAACATAGTATGTAAATCCTAAAAACGTAAGTGGGTACAGATGGACCTCACTTGATTTCAGATATGAGTCTGTGACTGGAGACGTTACTATGAAAGAAAGTGAACTAGGATTTCCTTTTTAACTCACATTACAAAAAAAACCCAAAACAAAAACAAAAACAAAAGAAACCCAAAAAACCCACAATACTTTTCCCTTTTAAAATAAAATTCCTAATTGTGTAACAGCTTTATGTCATCAACAATAGAGTTTTAATTCTTATGGCTGACTTGTTATGCTGAAAACTTTATATTACCTTCTGTTTCAATGTGAGTCACTGCAAATTAGAGAATTGCAGGCTGGCCCTTAGCTGCAGCCGCATCTCAGTCTCTGTGATGGAGGCTTGTTTGGTTTTAAGAAACTTTACTGAAAAATTCTAATCTGTACTTAAAGAGATTGGCACTTAGGCGTCAAGGTGTTGTAAATTTTAGGTGATGTAAATTTAATTCAGATTTTTGAATAGAGCCAGGTTAAAAATGGTACCCCTTGGATAATGAATTCTTGTCATCCTAGTAATGATTGAACCCTGATAATGATTGAATGGTGTAAACTCTGTGCCTGAGGATGAACCACGACCGGCAGAATAACCTGGCTACCCGTAATTCAGGGGTAAACTCAAGTAAATTTGTGCAGCAACAGTTGAGCAAACATTTCCTTGTGGTGAGTGTCAGTTACATCTGTTTGTTTTCATGGAGGAAATGTATTATCAGCTGGATTACTAGCCAAAGAGGACATAGCTTTAAAAACAAGTGATGTTTGTGTTTTTATCAGGTATCACTGTAAACCTGTGCTGCTGTAATGAGGGTGATCTGAGTCCCAGTGTTCTCCTTTTCCAACTGGAACTGAGTGCCAGAGTTCTGCCTATTTTTTTAAGCTTCATTAGAATATTAATTAATGCTGAAAAATAAAGATGAGGGCTAACAAAAATGTATGAAGAAGACAGTTTAGGAGAAGACTAAAATTTGTTTCAGTGCTAATCCATACTACTGAGTGCTTACCATACTATGCTCTGCAGCACATATGTAATTACAGCATGTGAGTGTGCTCTTTTAATACAGATTTTGTAATCACATCTTACTTTTCTGTCTGTTAGAAACACAATGGGGAAAGAACATAAAAACCAGATCCTTTTCCCTGTTTTAAGAGTTACGATGTATGTGATACAAGTTCTCAGCTGTAAACAGGTAAAGCCTGCAGAGTTTCACCTTAAAGATTAAGATTTCTGAGGTTTGGGGTCAAAATATTTGGGGTACAAATGGCAAAGCTTCTTCAAGCAACTCTGAAAAAAAAAATCAGTGGCTCCACTTTTCAACAGGCACATGCTAATTATCCATTAGAGTAATTAGAATCACACTGGAGGAAAGGAACCTCCTGTTCATTATGCATGAACATTAAAGATTACATGACTTTTTTTAAAATAATTGCAGCTATTTACTTCTGTCCTTAGTCAACATCTCCCCTCTGCACTCCTGTACCGCTTGCTGGCTGGCTGTCATCTCCTGTATCAAGGGTAATTGCACTGCAGGACTTTTTATGGCTGGCCTGCAAGGTGCTTTGGGATCTTTCAGGGTGAAAGGTTCTACAGAAATGTAAAGCATTATTTATTATTTTGCACGAATTGCTGCATTATTTGTCTTAGGTATTTGTGGTTTACAGCTGTAATAAAATAGCTGGCGGCTAAGACCGGATGACTCAGTGATATGTAATTGGATACAGAGCTCTTCACTTCCAGGTCAGCTGCTCATCACTGGCCCTCAGCTATTTGGCGAGTGTATAATCAGCAGGCAATTCCATTTCCTAGCAGTTGAGTGTCCCCAGCACAAAAACATGATCCCAAGTGTCATTAATGTGCTTAGGACTGTCACCAGGGAACGGTTTCTTATCTTGAGATCGTTCTTGAAGATTTGGCTTAAGGTTCATTGCCAAAATGTTGTGGGGATGTCTCCTGGTCATCATGCACATTGCACGTCTGCGTGGATTGCCACAGGACAGCTGCCTCCAGAGCTGTTGGACCCAAACTCTTGCTAGCTCTTTTTCCTTAGATATTTCCAGTGGTGTGTTTCTAACTTAGCAGCATATGACTGTGAGAGGGAAATCTTTGTTCCAGGATTCATTTCGATGTAGTCCAATCCAGTTTCTTAGAGTACTTATGTACAAGAAAACTGGGGCAGTTCTCACGAAGGATTTTTCCTGATATTCTATTTCATAACAATTTGGAGAGCTCATAGAAAAAACAGCTCTACCTCTGATGCAGCACTATGCTGAGCTCTTTGACCCGAGTGTTCTTACAGGAGAATGTTTTTTATCCCAAAGCATCCAAGTGACTTGGGAACATGAGTCCCATTATCTCACAAGCAACTTGAAAAATCCATGCGTGACCCTGCCTTACTATAGTTCTGCTGGGATTGGTGGACCTATACATTCTTATGTCCTTGCTAGTGACAGCTGGTCTGCTCAGACCTCACAGTCTCCCTGTGCAGGCACTTGTGCAGGCAGTCCCTCTGTCCACTACAAAAACATGGGACACCCAAGTTGAACTGAACACTGAATAACACCACATGGGTTTGCAGTGGTCTGTAACTGAAAAGGTTCACTGGAAGCAATTTGCAAAGAAATCCTTAGGAAACCACCTGGATGGTTATTTTAAATTAAAAAAGGAAGAGATGCCACTTTAAAAAAATAATTTTTAATACTAGGTTTAAGGTTCCATACATGTGATAGTCATTAAAGCTTATTTAACCCTGAAATTATCTGGCCTCTTTAATTCCACAGGGACCGTAAGGCTCTTGGGTTAGAAATGAAAAATAATGTCAGAATGAAAATGAGAATTTCCTGAGTATAGGACCATTATTACAGAATATTTTCTTAATCAAGCCTCTTTAAGGGCCAAGTAGCAGATTAAAAAATAATCAGGCTATACTGCTTTCATCCACAGATAGGGTCTTAGCTGATGCTTTGGGCCACTGATCGAAACAGCCACAAGTCAGCCCCAAAGGCTGTATGTGATACACTCACCTAAAATGCATGTAGCACTGATGATCTGTCTGTCCACAATCCCAACTGCAGTACACCCAGTTCCTTGGTACAATGCGCTTTTGAGATAATCCCAGAGGGCTCTGACGTTTGGGCTCTCGAAATTCAGAGCTTTCTGGTCGTTCAGACTGGAAACTTTCAGCAGGAGCAGTGATTTTTGTCAAGTTTCTGTTACACCGAACATCTGTGGTGTGCCCCACCACCCTTTCCCCAAGGATGAAACATGCTGCAGGGAGGGTGTTGCAAGCATTCCTGAGCTAGACAGCTAAGCTGGAGTCATAACTGTGCTAGCCAGGGCGCTACTTTGAAGAAGGCTCCCATTAGAATTAAAGCATCCCACAACTCTCACCACAACAGCCCTATTCTTGAGCGTGGCTGAACTTAGAAATTGAAGGATGGGGGTGGAGTGGGGGGAGAAAGAAAAGACAGACAAGTAAACAGATAAAGAGGGAGCTCTTGCATGCAAGTGGAATTTCCTCTGAGCACAGGACATTCTTTATCATTAACTGGTCTGTCACAGGAAGGAAAACGGGAAAACAGTGTTTCCTGTTAGGGGGAAGAAAAAATCAATAGGCCTTGCAAATACCTGCCTGGAAAGAACCTTTTGTATTCTCAACAGCAAGCACAAATAAGTTTTTAACTCATTTGGAGCATGAACTCTGTTTTAAAGCAGTTTGCTTCTCGAAATGAGACTTCAGTGTAAGCACATCATGTAAAAATGATTGGCAGTTCAGGCTGCTTGGACCCTTCTTGTTCCTTTCAGAAAACGCTCCAGCTCCTGTAAATATCTTCTATAAGACTGTTTTCAAGGCACACAAATTCTTCCGAGTTTGTGTCTCTGAAGCTAATAATAATTAACAGGGCCATTTGCCATACAAATGCAGTCACTGCTTGTAGTATTTTGATTAAGATGCTCACAGATGGACAATGGGTCTACTTTTGAGGCTGCTTTTGCTTCTAGTAAACAAAGTTTCTTCTGGAAAGAACAGAGTTGGTGGGCAAGCACTTGAAGCCTTGGGAGGACAGTGAACTACCCTGCAGCGCTTGCATTACCTGTTTTGATGCATTTTGCTCTGAATACAGCAGGGTGGTGGAAGCCTGGGTGTTTCATAGGAGCAAGAAGAGGGCAGTTCACTGAATGGCTGTGGGAATGGATGCACAGGTACAAACAGCCTCAGGGTAACCTGGGTTCCTCAATGTAATTGTTTTCCTCTTTGGTGTCACGTTCATTCCTCCCAGAGGCAGACCTTGTGATTTTAGTTTGTGCCTCAGTTGTGGCCACATTCCCCATCAGTTGGAAGCTGTTCTGAGCCGGGGATCTGTTGTGAGCCCATGGCAATGTTCATAGGAATGCCATTGGCATAGCTAGATGAGCAGAAACTATGTAATCCAGCAGTGTAAATGTAAGAAAGCAAAATAAGAAGGAGCGAGGGAAGGTGACCTCTTAGACATGCATGGAAAAGGGGTTTGAAGTCACTTTTTTTTCTTTAAATGTAGAGGGAGAGGTGGGTTGAGCTTAAAATGAAACTATCAGCAAGGCTGGAATTAAAAGAAAGGTTTAGAATGATCTAACTTTTATTTTATTACATTACAGAAGACAAAAAATCAATAGCTGGTAATTCAGACATAAATGAGTTATACAGGCCATTGACACAATGGACCAAACTTTATAACAGCCACATCTGATGCTGTCAAGCCACAGGCTTCAGTGGCGCCAGTAATAATTATGGCCGATCACCTCTAATTCAGAGCTGCCTGGCTTGATAAAGGTGTCACTCTGAGTGGCTGCAGCATCAATATCAATTGGGGATGTCATCCAACAGGTCAGCCTGCCACAGAGAACTGTGTTTTTTTAATTGAATAGGGTAAACCCTTGGTTTTTCTCCTCTTCTTATTCTGTCTGTAAAAATCATATCTACATTAAAGAAACATCCTTTCAATTCATGGCTGAAACTACTTGAATCCAAGACTGAACCACAACTGGGGCTAATGGTGTTGATGCATAGAAATATATTCCAAGGATAATTTACAGCCACAAGAGCATCCTCAGGAGGAGACTGGTACTTTACAGTAATCTCTGTTGCATTGTTACTTTGATCAAGTAATGAACCCATCCCCTCTCCCCCCCAACAAAAAAAATGAAACCCTTTTGGTAAAATGCTCCTTGGCAATACAAATTGTTTTTCCATAAACTCACATCATTATAAGGAATAAAAAACATTGGCTTTGATGTTTTCCTATTGTTTTCTGAATTTGTGGGGATAGGTATGTCCACTGACTGTCAGAAAACTGAATTTCACTCTGAGAGACAGGGTGATGTGACTTTATAAAATCCTCCAAAGTTCTTCATCTTCAGAGAAAGGAGTCCAGTGTTTCAGGTGTTTATGTCTCTGCAGTTTGACATTGAAACTGTTAGTCTATGGATTGCTGAGGGATGATATGTGTGCTTAAACATTAATTGTTGTTATTATTTTTGTTATTGTTATTATTACTAATTAGGCTTTGCATTCTTTTGTGGAGCAACTGCTTTGTACCGTGTTGACTTCACTTAATTTTGAGTGATGAAGAGTGAGAACAACTTCTGTGTGGGAGGACACGGGAGGTATTTCATCCACGGTTCCTGCAGGCATTTATTTAACAGCAGGAGGACCTCAGAGGCTGCAATAAGATGCAGCAGAGCGCTTCGCACCACCATCGCCTGTGGCTGCGCACGTGAAAAATTATGGCAAGGTCCTCTTAGAAACACTCTCTAGCCTTAAAAAAAAATAAATTAAATAAATAGGGACTATCTGCCTTGGGAGGTAAGCGCCAGAAGGGCACTGCTTTATAGGCACGGTGGGTATAGCTGCAGCACCGCAGCGATGGAGCCGGCTCCTGAGCTCGCAGCGCTGTCCGGCTCGGGGCTTTTCGGGCACTTTTCGGTTCGCGGAGGAAGCAAGCGCTTCGCACCTGTACGTTTGCAGGCGTACAAAGGAATCAGCCCCCTATTTATCGTTCACAACAGCGGGGCTCGATTCCAGCCCCGCACGGCTGAGGCGGAGAAACCCCGCTCCAGCGGTACGAGCGGCGAAAGCGGGCGCTCTTCATCCACCCGCGCCCGCTCCCCGGCTCCCTCCGCTGCCCTCCTCGTCCCCGGCTCGATCTTCTTTCCCAGCCGCCGGATCTTCCCGAAGCCCGGGCCGTGCTTTTGTGTAACGCCTTCTGTGATCAGCCCAGTCAATCATGTCAGCCCGGTGGCTGGGCTTTCCTGCGATCCGGCGGGCAGCTGCGCAGGCCCTTCAGAGGCGGCACTGTTTCTCTCTCTGTTTACTCGTTTCCAATGGCAATTGCACCACCGAGTCTCAGTACGTCTGGAACTTGGCCTGGGGCTGTTTTGGTTACATTGAAGTTTTTGCTTCAGCTCTGCCAGATTTAAATGGTGACTTCACCAGCACTGAGCTAAAAAGGAGAAAAGGGGAGGAGGGAGGTAGTGTAGGGAGCGGAGCGGAGCGAGCGAGGGAGAGGGCCAGAGCATTACATCATCATTTGGACGGGAATCAAATGGGAAGGATATGACTCACTCGGGCTAGTTAAGCTTTGGCTCAAGTTCTACATACACTCATTCCAGGGCTCTCATGTTCTGCACCTCAGCAGGGAATTCAGGCTCAGTGATGTCCATGAGGTTTGTTTTTAATTTTCTTTTCCTTTTCTGATTTCTCTATACTTTTTTCTCCCCCCTCGCCTTCTTCCTCCTCTCCTCCTCCCCTCCCTAGTCCCCCTTTCCCACTCTCTCTTCCACTTCGACAGAGTTTGTTTTCTGGTACGCGTAACCTCGACTCTCAGCAGCAGAAGCGGGGTTTCCGACCAAACCAAACCCAAACAAAGAGCACAGCAAACTTGAGAGAAGTTTGGTGGTTTGTTGTGTTTTGTTTTTTTTTTTTCTTTCCTCCCCCCATCATTGTGTTGCTCCTAATCGGAGGAGACAGGGAGAGAGTTAAAACGCAGGAACCAATCGCTTGGACGGTGATGTAATGCTGGAACTGCAGGGTTGTTAAGTAATGTGAGAGGAAGGGGGTCAGGGTTGCAAAGCATTTACCTGCTGTCAAGGGGCTTTAAGTTTATTATCAATTGCAGTGACTGTAACTGGCTTCAGACTGCACTCTCTAATTATTCACAGACTCCCCTTTTTTATCTTTTATTATTAAAAGTAAAACTATATTATGGTATTTAAAAAAATGTGATATTATCACAGCTGCAAATTATTTTCCACCAGGGTTTTTTTGATATTTTTTAAATGGCTTGAAACTGGGTGTCTCTTTCACAAAGAGCCCGGCAAAAGCAAAAAGAAAAGAGAAAGGCAAAAGCAAAAAGGGGTGGTTCAAGTGTAGCTGGTGAATTTGAAACTGTATGAAGAGAGTGGCTCAGCCTCTGCCTAGCAGAGTGAGTAAAAGCTCCTACTGTTGGGAATCCGCTGTAGAAAATAAAGTATTTAAGGGAGCCAGTGTGCAGAGCTCATCCTGCGGAGCCTTGGCGATTCGTCCCTAACACTTGTCAGAAGCGTTTGGAGCCTTAGCTTGCCCCGGGCTCGTTGCTTGTTTGATGGGCTGCTTTCTCGCTGTCACTGAGACCACTGAGGTCCTGACCCCGCACGGCAGATCCCTTCTTGTCATGGCTCAGGTTGGGAGTTGGAGCATCTGCCCACGTGGGTTTCCTTTGCAGGACAGAGTACCGTGCTTGTCTTACTAAATCTGTCTGTCTCCTTGCAGAACTTTTAGTCTTTTTTTTCCACCTACTTGACAGCCTCTAAATCGGGAGGGAGGGAAAAAGGTACCTTTTCCCCAAATTCGCTTTGAGTACGTTACTCTTAGGGTGGACCATGCAGAGTTTAACACTGACTGAGCCCCTGCTTGTGTTTAGCTGTGGGATGAATGTGAGTTACCAGGTGTGTGTTGGTGTCCTCAGGATACCCATTCTTCTCCGGGGAGGTCTGCATCAGGTTTCTGTGTCAAGAGCTGTCTGCTGTTACAATACTGGTTTTGGAAGTGCCCCCTCCAGGGAACTTCTCTCTCAGAAGGAAGCGCTGGTGTCCACTGGATCAGCGGTGGACCAGAGATTTGCTTGGCTAACTAAAGACAGACTTAAACATGCTCTTGAGGCTTTGGTCATTTTTTTTACAGCCTGCATGGGGGCCTGACTGAGCAAAATACCTAACATCATTGCTCTGTGGTGATGGCAAAATGTCCCTATCTCAGTCGGAACAAAGCAAGATTCTCTGACCAACCCCTGCCTTTCCTTCCCTCAGGTAGGGAGGGAAAGCCATCTTTTCTCCAGCTGTTATGTCCCTGCACTTTACTAAGGTTTACTTTACTTTAGGTTTTCCTAAATGCCCTGATTTCCAGGCTTCTCAGACGACTGCTCACGCACAAACAATTGCTCATGTGCCAAACTTTTATCATTTGAGAGCCTAACGTAAGGCCGCACCCAGCTCTGGCCCACGTTGCAGTGCAGATATACCATATGGATCAGATTGCGCAGTGCTCTGTTGAGGATGTGTGGGTTGTGGAGGGAGCTGTGCTGCTGCAGGAGTTCCCGTAGGATTTCTGACTCATATTTTCTCCTAGAAATGTTGGGAAGTGCAGCTCCACGGACCATCAGAGTAAAGCAGAGTAGATTCTTCCTTTGCCTGCCTGCTTCAGATGCTGAGGTAGACTTGTCTTCACTCTTTCCTTTCCGGCATTTTCTGGCTGGAGACTTTCTGTGGGAAAAGACTGTCAGTGTTGTCCTAGGATGGTGTCTAGCCGTGTTGGCAAGATACTGGGCAGAGGATAACAGACTGTCACACTCCATCTTTGCCTATGTAGAAATGCATCCTTGATGCTTCTCTTATAAAATACGCTGTGCAGTGTGGTCTGGAGGTCTTTGGACATTGTGTTGCATTCCACAGGGGATTAGAGTCTCCCCTGTCTGGTACTAGCCATTAACATTTCACCTGGCTGGGAGGGCAGCAAAGGAGAATATCACAGTGCTTTAGTCATTCCGGACTGACTGATGACCCTGCCTTCTGCTCATGACTTTCACAAAGCAACTACATCTTCTCCACCCTGTTGTTCTGTGCTTGGTGAAGTTAGGTAGAGGGTGTAAAGATGTCAATCCTTTACCTCCAGAAGTGCGTTATAACTCTAAGATACAACGTACTTCTGCTGCTTACATTGATTTCAATGGAGTACCACTGAAAAAAATCCACAACAGTTTTAAAGGCTTCTTTTGCAAAGTTGCAATTGTAAATGCCTTATGCGTACATATGTGTGTGTATGTATATCTCCTATTGAGGCAATAAAGCAAACAATTAATAAGGTGTAACTGTCCTGATGAGAGCCAGTCAGCTCTGTTTATGCTTGTCAGGTGCTTTTGAAAATACACATTCATCCTGGACGACAAAAAACATGGAAGTAGCTGCCCATTTTGGATTCTTCCAGTGCTAGCTGTCCATCTTGCACCACCTTGGAGCCACTGTGCAGGTATGCCTGTGGACTTACAGCTCCATGGTCAGAGGTCAACAGCTCTGACAGTCGGCTTCAACACATTTGAAGCCGGGCCTTCTGGCAAGAGGATTTTCTTACTAAAGGATGATATCTTTAGGGACCTAATTTTTAAACAGCAGCCAAGAGAAATGTTTAACAGCACTCTGAAAATGAGCATCAGAAGATATATTCAGAAGCACATGTAACCTGTCAAACAAACCAGAGGCCAAACACACCAGAGCTGGGAAGTGATGTTTGCACTGGAAAGCCGGCTGCACGCAGTCGGCCTGTGAAGAAAAGCAAGCTGCCTAGAGCAGAGCCCGGCTGGAAGTGTCCCAGTAAATTTTCCCCACCAACATCCCAAGTAACATTTCCGCCCGCATCATTGAATGTGTGCATTGGCAGAATATCTGCTCTATAAGCTGTGTGATTTTAAGCCACAATTTGGTGCTCCTTAGCTCATCTCTGCATGCACAAAAGAATTGGCTCTGCAACCGTGGTATAAAAGCAAGAGGTAAAAATCAGAGAGGTTATTTTTATTTCACTGAATGTGACCCCTCTGCCCCTAGATTCCTCATTTTTTCTAGCTCTATGGTGAAACTATTTTCCTTAAACACTTCTGGAAGACTTGGCTGAAATTTGTGAAGCCTGATTAAGTTTTCTGAGTTGGGGTGGAGAGTGCTGAGGTCAGAGCAGGCCAGTTGTTGGGCAGAGATGGTGGCAGGACTGGCTTCGCAATACCTGAGGACATGAAGTTGTTTCCTGCACTTGGGTGAGGGTGCTGGTGCAGGAGCATGCCTCCTCTGCCCTCCCCATCTCTCTCTGCTCACCTTCCCACCATTCTTTTGCTCGCCCTGCACATGCCTGGGCCGTGTTCAGCCCAAAATGTTGAGATCAGCTTTGTCGAAAATTATGCTTCAGATGAAAATGTGAGTTAGGTTCCTCCAGTGTGAAGTAAATGCTGGGTCTTTCTCTGCAGCTATAGATAAACCAGATATGAAGGTAATTACATCTCATTCCTATCTGACTCTCTTATTTGCCATAATCTCTTTTAATCCCTTTGATACTCATCATAATAATGTTAATCTTAATGAACTCATTTGGTATTAATGCGGATGTGATTTGTAAGTTCAGAGCGGGCTTGCCATCCTTGTTTAGCGTTCATTAATATCCACTTAACTGTGTTTATGCTCTCCTTCTCCTGCAAATGGACTTGCATATCTCCATCTTCCACCTAGCTGATGTGGCAATTCCTGTAGTGGAGCTCTCTCTTTCCATGCTCATGTTTGTATTTCCTTTCTAGTGCTCTTCCTACTTATGTGATCCCAGAGAAAGGAGCTGATGGAAACACTGCATCCATCTGCTAGTGGCTTTCTCTACTCCATCGCTTACTCGTTTCTTCCACTTTCAATGGGAAAACTGAAGGAACCCGTATCCTCTCGCTCCTCATTCCTGTGGCAATCAATCCTCCTTTAATTGCCTCAGAGATAGTACCTTACTGTAACCTTAATTTTATTGTCTTGGAGGGTGAACATGTAGGAGACACAACCCCTAAACTTCTCAAAGAGACAAACTATTTGTTTCTTACTAGTATGCTCTCCCTGAGTGTTCTGTTTATGGGTGGGGTACCTTGCCCAGTTTCCAACGTTACCAGCCAATTCTAGTGAGGGAGGAATACGTCTGGATGTTGAACCTGGTCCAAAGCTATTGCAGTGAATGGGAGTGTTGCCTTCACAGGCTCTGGATAAAGTCTGTAAACCTATCCTCTTTTCATTCCTTTGAGCACCCACGTATTTTTCAACATCTCTAGCTTTAGGATGTGCCCCCCACCCTCGGAAAAATTATTCAGCCACAGTGATCCCAGAGACTGATGAACCTTGGATACTTATTAATGGGTGGTTTCCTCTCTACGTGAGTGCTTCTGTTTGTTTTTAAACATGGCATGGAATTTGTGTGTTGGGGTGCTTGCCATCTTCCATCTCCACTTCCTCCAAACATAATTTTAAGGCCTTGATTGTCAAATAGCATGAATTATTTTCAGCCCCAGTAACACATATTTTGCTTTTCAGGCCTTTTGTATCCTCATGGAGCCAGGAAAGTATCATTTGCTTAATAGAACACTGTTTATTCCATCCCCACTGCCATTCTTTATTTTATGTCCTATGTTTCCTTCTAGCACCAGCATCCTATGTTAAAATGAGTAACTGTACTGAAAACATCTAACCTTAATTTACAGAAAGATTTCTGCACATTATAATAAAACCAACCATTGCCTTGCTAAAAACTACTAGTTGAGAGTGAGAATTGTAGCGTCTCGGATCTGCACGAGCTGTATTTGTGTGCTTGTCTTTATTTTAACCTAATATCTTCCACTTGAGAGCGTCACAGGATGTTTTGCAAATTGCAACCACTAGTCAAACATATTAAAGCTCTTTATTAGTATGAATACAAGATGTATGCATATGAATAACAAGGTGGAGGGTTTTACTGCAGATCTCTACAGCTCTTGTGCTGCTCCATGACCATAAAGAATATGGGCAATGTATTTTCTGGAGATAAATAAACAATCTGTGCCCATTAGCAGCAGCAAAAATAATAATAAAAGTTTGTTTTCTTTTCTGTAAAGGCCAACTAGTTATCACAAGCCCTGTCAAAAATAATAGCAGCAGAATGTTTTACCACACTGGGAAAGCCCATCAGCACCAGTAATTTTATATATCAGCTTTAACATGAGCTATTTTTTTCCAAACTGAGTCTTAAAAACCAGAACAGTAAAAAAACTTACTAGACCAGATCCTCCCTTGACCTCAGTTTGAGGGCACTCAGAATCATGTAAAAACGTTCCGGTACTGTGTTCTTTGTTGTCATTTGGTTTCCAGATAGAAGAACTTTTCTTTCACTGCAGCTAAGGACATGAGCTGTGTTTCTCTTGCACTGTCACTTACAGGACTGCAGGAATTCTCATTGCTCTGAATATTTTTTACTTCTCTGACATACTCTGAATAAGAGAGTTGCTTTTGTAAATCCATGTAGAAATAATATTGGCTGAAAAATCAAAATAAAGACTAAATTAAGGTTCAGTTTATGCATTGCCTGAACCAGCAGATTCCTTGCCATTGGAACCCAGTGTTGACAAGTACCTCTTGTAGCCATTCATGTGGAATAGGGACGTGTTGCACAAAGTGCAGAGTAGTACAGAAATATCTGTATGTGTGGATCTCTTACATACTTGTGTGTGTGTGTGTGTGTGTATAGTGTATGTGTGTGTGTCCTCCCGTATATTTGAGGCTGCAAGGCAAAATTAAGTTCTGTTTTTCCTAAGCAAACCTATCAGAAAGAATTTATCACATGAATGAGATTCCAAGTTGCATGACTTTAGGCAGTGATGTAGGTATACACATTTGAACAACAGTGTCTTTGAAATGGAAACTGTCATAGCACCCCTCAGCTCAACCTCAAATTTCACATTTTTTCAGAATGAGAAATAAAATCCTAGGCAAAAAATTTAAACAAGAGTTAAAAGGGGAACATTGCTCTGCATCAGTAAGTTTTTGGGTTGGTTTTTTACTTGCTCATCTTGTGCAGTATGGAATTTTTTCCATTCAGAGCAAAATTTAATGCAGCTACTACAGTTCAGTAGATACCTTAATTTGTTGAATGAACAAACAATATGGAACGTATTCCCTTTTAGTAATTCATTTAGCCATTTTTAGTTTAAACTGCTTTCGCAAGACTATGTAGTGCCCTATGAAAGAGTTGCAGCATACTTCAGGAAAAGTACAAAACCTTACCAGCAACGTTTATAAAAATATAGTGAGAAAATAAATCCATATTACACACACACAAAAAAATTGCTATATAGTTGGAAAATCATGGATTTATAAAGATGTTTAGAAAAGGGAAATGTGGCTGATTGAAGAGTTCCCAGCAAGGTTCAATAATTGTTAAAATCTGAGATTTTGACAAGTAACAATTGTTTAGAAGGAAATTGGGAGTTGTTTCAAGAGAAAATGCTTTTCCTTCCAGATTGGTAATTGGGTTTTTTTTGTTGAGAAGTATTCTTGTTCTTATTTAAAAAAAGGTCTTGAAAAACAGTTTCTCACTTGCTGTACACTGAAAGATTAGGCTTTCTATATTTTATTTCCTGTGTTATGGCCACTGTCTTTTCTAAATAGTTCTGTTTTCTGTGGGAAAATGCCCAGAAAGTGTGAAGAGTAGCAAACGATAAAGCAGGCAGTAACACTCTGGCAATCGCACGTGTTACATTCCAGAGTTTTAAACTTTGGTCTCACCTGGTGCTGGGTTGGTTTTTTTTTCTCCTTTCTTATTCTTTTTTTTTTTCCATACAAGATAGTTCTTCATCTCAGGGAGACTTGTTTTAAAGAGGCAATGCTCCAATAAGAAGACTTTTTAGAGTGCAGATCAGATTGAACTGGATGTAGGAAAGGTACAAGTCCACAGCTTCCCCATGCAGCACTGAGCACAAGGGCGCTGGGTTTTCGCTGTGTATCTGCATTGGCATGTGTCTCTTGCACTCAGTAATTATCAAATAGGACAAACACTAGATATAATAATTAACTGATTGGCTCATGGTCAGATATTTAGGTTCGCCCAAAAAATCCCCAGGGGACTTAAAAAGATCTTCTCCATTGTGGGGAGAATAAAAAAGTCTCTGCGCCCAGCCAGAATCATTAGCAGGCTAGGATGAAATCTCTTTAGGCTGTTGAATAGCTCCAAGCAAATGGACACCCCAAGACTGCATGCATGTTCCTGGGTGAGCCTGCAAAAACTTATGCACTGCAGCAGAAGGTGGGTGAGTTGCACGGAGGACAGATGTAATTACTGCCGTCTTCCCTAGGATGAAAGGAGAGAGTATCAAGAGAAGCAGAGAGCAGGAGAACTCAGTTTACTTAGCCTGGGAAGTGATGGCTAAGGGGGGAGGTTCTAATTGCAGCCTTCTGATACTTGTAAGGTAGTTACAGACAGCATCTGCCCCCCTTTGCAGCGCGAAGACAACAGTCACAAGTTTCAGTGAGAGAAATTCCTGTGGGACCTAAAGAAAGAAAGGCTGCCGCAAGAGGAGCAAGGCACAGCATAGCAACAGGTTGCAGAGACGTGGTGCAGTCTGCATAGCTGGAGATTTTCACCCTTTGTCTAGAAAAGGCCCCCAGAAGCCTGCTCTGATACTGCATTAGCCCTGCTTGGAGCAGGAGGTTGGACAAGGTGACCTTCAGAAGTGCCTTCTGACTGACACTGCTCTCTGGTCCCGCACTGGGCAATGATGGCAGCACTGGCTATCTGTACAGGCTGGGGAAGCAGGAAGAATTTTGATGAGGAAAAAGCAATAAGAAAAGCAAACGGTGAGATAAGAACATAATGTCATCTCAAGTATATCCTGTGCCTGCTAGTGTCCACCTTGTTTTCAGAACTAAAGAACAAATGCACTTCATGTAGGAGGTATTACTGTGGACTTTGAATTGCTGCTGCTGGGGAGGGCATGAATTACACTTCAAGGTGCTTTGTTTCCTCTCTTTCCCACTACGGTGTAAGTGATGGTCACCTAAGTTTTAGGAAATGCCTGATAAACATGCAAAGATAAAATAAGAATCCTGGCAACCAGCCGTTTTTGGCTGAAATGTGAGGCAAAATGAAGCCAAGTATTTTCTCAGTTTATAAACAGCTGAATGAAGTCTTACTCCCTCCTCAACTAAGTATCCGTGTTCTCTGCTTATAGTCAAGAATTGCAAGACAATTCTAAAATGCGATGAGAAAATCCATCTCTCAGATATTTCCAGCCCAGTCAGCTGTTTAAAGCACCACTTTCTTTTTCCCCCTTTTTCTTTTACTAAAATTGGGGAAATAAACCAGAACAAACAAAACTTCTGGCCCTCGGTGGTAATTTTCAGCATGTTTTGCAAAACTAGCAGACAAACCATGTGAGGGATCCATTTACTAATATCCCTGTAAGCTCAAAGGTATGTTTTACAGGAACTTAGCTAGCAAAAGCTGTTCCCACTATAAAAGTAATGGCACATTAATGCCTTTTTGCAATGAACTCCCTGTATACCTTATCCTGCTTTCATATTTGTCCATTAACTAATGACTATCCAGTATGCCTTCACTAATAACACACGGAAAACCATGCTTTGCCCTTCTGCATGTTCAGTTATTTTATTATTGGAAAAAAAAATAATATATTATTTAAAGACTGAGGAACAGTCACTGACTGTGGCTTCTCACTGACAAAAGCCTGTGCAGTGATGCCGACTCAATCTTCTATTAGTCTTGAGCTAAAAGGCTTAGAGCAGGATATTGTTCATATTTATGAAGTTTCAAGAAGCTCAGTCCTAGACCATACAGCCTGGCTCTCGCTATGCCGCTGGCACATTCTTTACTGTTATGCATTCACCTTGTTTACATCCTCTTTGCTTGTGATCAAGACAAGCTTTGCCCTTTTAAAGTGCTGTGCCTGACGCTTTGGTAAATGTCAAAGACGATTTTGTACCACTGTCGGACCAGGGGCAAATCACTGCATCTGGACATGTGGTAAAAACTTCCTGGCTGAAAGAGCTAATCCCCTTGGAAAACAAAGCGAAAAGACCAAAACTTTCCTGAAGAATATACTGTTTTCCCTTTGCCTTGAAAACAGCATTCCTACATGGTTAATTTCTTAATGAATCTAATCAGTCGTGAAGTAAGATAGTTTTGAAAATAATCAGTGTTCGTTCTGTTTTTCGGACATTGATGTTCAGTTTCCTAACTAGCTGTTAAAATCAGTTAGGAAAAATCTAGAATAGAAAACATGGTCCTTGATTCAAAGAGGAGAGAGTTGGAGTGTTGGGTCATTTTTAATAGAGCAGGAAATGAAGAACAACTGACAGATTTAAGGTTTCTTTTGTGTCATTGGTGTATTTGTGGGAAGTGAGAGGTAACAGTAACTAATTCTATGTCAAAGACAAAGCTGTTGACTTGGTGACTGAAATAAAGAACAGTAATTTAGGTAAACTCAGTATCACTTATTTTTTTCATTACTCTGCAAATGAAAAAGAAAAGAACACAGGTTTACAAAAAATTAACTTTTTAAAATGAGCTAGGTAAATTTCCAAATTAGTATGACATTTCCAACTGGAACATTTAGAAATGTTAAAAACTCTACTTTTCTAAATGTCTGTTCTTCTCCACTTACAAGATTTATAAAATGTAACTTATTAGCAAAGTTAATAACTTCGGTAAACCTGGAAGTGCTGCTTCTGGTAAATTTTCTATTTGACTGGGGAAAAATAAATCCAGCTCTAGCTTTTGAGCCTGGCTGCAGTTTTCTGCATAAATCACGACTGTTACGATGCAAGTGAATTCACTGTGATACAGAGTACACTTTTGAACATACTCTATAGATAATTGAAGTCTCTGTCATATAACTTTGGGGTCTGAGTGATATCAGGAGACTTCAGAAAATGCTTTTCATCATTTTTCACATGAGCACAGCATCATTCACGCTATGAAAAGTAAGGGGCTTAGTGCAATAAAGGCTTTTGCACCTTCATTTTTTTCCTAGTGTATCTTTGTCCTCACCCAGTGACTTCTGTAGGGCCAGCAGTGCCCTGTGGACCTCGGTCAACTCTGTCACCGGTCGAACTAGCTCCGGTTTGTAAGGCCCACGAATATTAAAGGAGGGTGTGTAAATTCATGCAGCAGGGTGCTTGCAGGATCCGAGACTAGATGTCCACAGAAGAGGATTGAAAAAACCCTTGTTTTCTTGCCAGTGACAAGTTAAAAATAACTCTCAGCTTTAAGCTGCCTGTAACATCGCTTCTAGTCTTGCAAAACCTCTGGGAAAGAGGTTCTTTTCATTGCAGTGGAACCTTGTGTGTAGTGACCTAAAGAGTTAAATCTTCAGTTTGGTGCCTGTATTCCCTGGGGTTTCAGTGACTTACTGTTTTATCTGCCTGTTTTTTTGATGATTTGAACTACAAGAGGGAGCTGGAAGGATTTTCATTGTCACATAGTCCTGAGGACTGGTGGTCAGTAGTGCAGGTACGACTGGATGCCAGAAATGTTCACTGCATTTGAAAATCATGTTTCTGCTCTGATAGGAAAGTCCTCAATTTTTTTTCCCTTCTATTTTGTTTGGGGAAGAGTCTGAAGTTAATGAGGAAGCCTATAAAACTCCATTTTAAGGTTGCATTCTTTAAGCCATAAAATGAAGGTCCTTTGGTGTGTGTTAAATATTAAACACATCAATCAGGATGTCCTCTTTTTTTAATGAACACTATTCTCAGAAAAGAACACAAATGGAAAATATGTAATCCTAAGTCTAAGAGGAAGCCTGTCAAAACCTGTCAAATTTGCAGGGCTTTTGTATTTGGTGAGTAGCAAGGTTCATTCTGGCTGTGATACACTTTCAGTTGGTATAATTTTTATCCAGTAATGTGGGGTTCTCATTTGGTTATTTCTCTTTGCACTGATCCTTGATATCTTGCTTTAAAAAAAAAAAAAAGTTTGGGCAGTTGAACCAAATGTTTGTATCATAGCTCCTAATGTCAGTTTTTTAATTGATTTTTCCATATTCAGGGTTAGGAGGGGGCTGTATCATATTCCACAACGTCATAAAAACAAAAATATTTAAAATATGTTTCAAATAAAATCAGGAGGGAGAAGAAAAAATGCTTAACTTAGAAAAGATGTGGGATTCATTAACAAAGGAAAATACTGGCCACGGACCAACGGCAAGCCAAATGTTTTGCCAGGAGTTTGCAGTTCACAGTCATCATTGCATGTCACTCTGCCTCCTGCACCAGCCCCTCCAACCATATAGGCCTTTCCTTTTAAAGAGAAACCTGTCTGGTTTGAGTTGAATAAATTAATTTGGGTTTACTTAGTTTAAAAACAAAAATATAGAGGGCCCAATTTTATTTCATTATGCCCGTGGGTAAAGCAGTCCAAGGTAATTACAACCGCAGTGCTGGTTGCTCTATCTTAATTAAAGAGGGTTTTTTTGCACATAGGTTTTTGCACAACATAATAAAATAGTTTGTGGTCTGGCTAGCCTCAGTGTCACAAGAGTGTACTCACTTGAGAAATTGTCCAGCTTTTCCAAAAGCTGAGGCCCTTCCATGCAAGGGGAAGCGTGGTGCTGCTCGGCAGAGCACAGGTAGTTTACAGTCCTTCCTATGTAGAGTAAGGGCACCATCGTAAATCACACAGCATACAGCCTTTCATACAGCCTCGTACCCTAAGTGGCACACTTGTCAGCAGCAATGAATGTGGGCTTCAGTAAGTCTTTAAAGCAATAATGCGCTCTAGAAATGTGCAATGTTGGTTACACACCTGTGAGCAAGCCTCTTATATTTGCAAACTTTGCCAGTAATGATTTGGGTTGTTTGGCTTTTTGGGGGCTTTTTTTTTTTTTTTTTTCTCTTCTTTGAAAATAAATATGATTTATTGCTTAACAAATTCTTTTAAAGAAAAGGCATCAAAGACATTTAAATAATGCACATGGGATGATGATTAAAAACCACCAAACTCAAATCCCAACAAGCATGGCTAAGATGGCCTGTTATTAGAAAAGTCAAAGGAGGCATGTTTGCTAGTTGAATAAATCAAATAGCGTTGTAAAAACACTGTCTCAGGGATGATTAAGGGTAAGTGATTTTCATTACTACATTAAGTTCTCCTTTCTGTTGTGGTGCTTTTTATATCACATCAAGCTTAGCTATTTACTTACTCTGCTTTAAAAAGCCCCAGTGCCTCAATTACTTAAATCATGACCCGGTGCATTGATTCAGAAAGACAGCAACTCAAGCTAGCTTTACTTAATGCTCAGGAACCTGACACGGGTCCTTTCTTTGGGTGCTCTATCTCACGCAGGTGGTAAAACTGACTGAATTCAGTTTTGCAAATACTGGTGGACCAGATCCCTGGGTGACTCAAGCCAGTAAAATTTCACTGCCTCCAAGAAGTTCCCCTCCCCATCTGGTGCAGACGCTTTCCCTTAATTCACACAACTTTCCTTTTTCTTAGATTCAGCTTCTTAGAATTTTTAGGGGTACCAAACGTCCTCAGACTAGATCATGGTTGTGCAAGGGGAAGGTTCATAAATATTTCTGAACCTTGCAAGAAAGGTCTCAAGGTTGGAATAAGGAACACCCGAAGAGCCCTAGACGCTTTGCTCAGTGACCAGCAGTGGATTTTATTTCTTTCTTTTGGGGACATGGATTCTCCTCTAGGGGAGCAACCAAGTTTAGCTTCAGCTGCTTGAATTTACACAGTTTCACCTGAGCTTGCATTTACAGAGGAGAAAGTGCCAATGGGCTGTGCATTGTGCCCCAAGCCAGGACTCCAGCCAAGGGGAGGGCAGCCCTCAGCTGCACTTGGGCTGCTCTGAAGCTCCGCTAGCAGTGGCTGCCTGCGGGATGAGGGGAGCTGGAACAGGAGGTGTTTGACAAAGCTGAAGTCTCTTCCAGCTGCCGTAGGCATGGCCCAGGTCCTTGGCAGCGCTGGCTGTGTAGGGCTGGGAGTGTGATTATAGACATCTGGGCTTCCTAGGGGTCTTCGTGACTAGAATTAGTCATAAGTAAATGGGGAGACTGAGCCTAGAGGTGGACCAGAGACACTTCCACCCCCACCCCCCCCGAAGTTCAGAACATGAAAATACTGATTTATGTCCCACTCTGCATGGTGATACTGAAGCAACCAGCTGCCAAAGAGACATTTCACAATGAACACAGAGGGGTATCCCTGTGGCAGCCTCAGCTGAGGTGCTAATGGTTTCATAACCTGTTCTTTCATTATGCAAGCTATAAAACCTGCTGAGACTGTTTGGCACAGGGGTGCCTGCATCCAGGGCAGGAGCCAGGGCACAATGGTGGACTGATAATAGTTTTCCATGTGGAACAGATCTGTACTGGGTGTTTTACATACATGGCTTCGAAACGACAAGAAAACAGCCACTTTCTATTTCCATTTGCGTTAGAGACTTCTCATGAATATCTGAAATAGACATTTATTGTGACCATAACCCTACCACAAATTAAAATCAGATCCCAAGTCCCCTGTGAAAAAGTAGCTCATTATAATGTATGGAGATGTCAGAAATGATACTAAATGACACTTAACTTTAAACCCCAAACACTATGCTTATCTGTGGCTTAGGGTTAAATCTACAGTGGAAATAAGACCAGGAGCTAAGAGAGGTTTACAGGGGTGGGGGATGTCCCAGTAGATGTATATCCACAAGCTAAAGAACAAACAGCTGGTTGTATGTGTCTGCCAAATACAAAGTGTCTTGTGTATCTGCTGCTGCATTTTCCCTCTTAAGCCACAGATTACCTTTGTTACATATCCTACATGGACTGAGCCAGATTTATATGAGGTGTAATGATGTTGATTCAGATGGTTTGTTGCTATAGTGAAACAGATAAAGACAGATTTCCTTGTTGGTCTAAAAGGTGCACATCTGAATCATTATTCCTAAACACTCAGTTTCTCGTCAAATTTTATGTACAAGCCATTTGAAGGACTGGTAGGCTAATACCAGGGCTAAATCTGTGCTTAGCAAAATAGAGACACAGGCGGGGGGTGTGAAACCCCAAAACTATGCTGACCTGCAATCTGACTTTGCCATTATTCTTTACATTCATCATATTTGCCTTTCCTATTAAAAAACCCCCAAAAACCAGAATGACAACAGAAAACATGGAGCAGGGTAAGTAAGCCATGGCTTCCGACCCCTGGAAATTGGCCATACTCACTGCTGTGCAAATTCCTGCTGCTCTCTGAGCTGAGATCATACTGTTGGAGATGGCAAGTGTATAGAGCACAGATCTGTATCTTTCTTCCATTGCTAACTATTAATGCTGTAAAATAAATGCAGGTGATGCAACAGGCTTTGACCGGGCCTATTTATGTGTCTGTTGAGGTATTTTAAACAGACCAGTCAAATGTCTGTCTGGCTCCCCATGGGCCAAATCAAATAGATCTGATATTGCTGTAAAGTGAGTGGAGCTGCCACTTTGCTGTTTAGGTAAAATTAACATTTTTTACACATTTACTAGCACTGTGTTGATGTCTCCCAGGTGTATGTGTGACAAGCACTTTGCTTATTTTATAGGAGACATTAAGAAAAGGGCACGTCTTCTTTCCATTCTCCCTCTTCTGCCTCTTCCCCTTCCTAAGCTGACAGTCCTTTTTTTCCACCCTCCCAAAAGCTCCAAGCAAGCAGTTTAAAAAAAAAGAAAAAGAAAAAGGAAAGAAAAAAAAAAACCCCACCAACTAATGTTTCTTGAATGTCAGCATGCTCTGACTTTGTCAGGCCAGCAGGAGAAACAAATTACATTGTCAGATGCCTTCCACTGACAACTCCAGGGTACCCATTCCCACAGTTTAAATCTGGAAATTCTTAATGCAAGTGCCACAGTCAATTCCAGTGGCTTTAGTGGCACTTCACTGAAGAGCAGTACTCTGGAGTTGGGTTTCTCAGCATCAGGCAGTCAGTGCAAGTTGGAACAACCGCTCGTGTTCCTGGAAGGGTTGTTTTCAGTCCTGCGTGCCTACGGGAGACTTGGGCCATGCCTAGGTAAGTGGCATTACCACAACTGTGCAAATGCAGCTAGAGAGGTCCTTCTAGCCCAGTCAGCCTGGTGTTTTTAACCTATTTTATGCAAAGATGATTCTTTCTTGCTGAATTGCAGTACTGAAAACTGTGATGTGCAAAACCTTAAAAGTTATCCAGTACCCTCAGTGTTTCAAAATTTACCTGAATCAGTTTTTGACTCTGCCGGTTATAATGCCACTGTGTCACTTCTGGCACGGCAGCTCTCTAGCTAAAGCACTGTTTCAGTGCTGGTCCTCATAGGGGAATTGAGAAGAAAGAAACAGTGCAAACCAAAACTATTAATGGAGTAGGGATGAAACTTATGGTTTGTGTTAAAGACATGAAATAAATAATCAGAATTTTAAAAAAAAATAAAATTAACAGTATGTTAGTTCATACTGCAAATGCCTGGAAGTTGACAGGATGAGCTGATCTTTTGCGTGACTGCCTACTGACCATTGAGCCCTTTACTCTGAATTGGTGCTGTGGATCCTGTCTTAATCTTCAACACAAAGTTCTGGTTTGGGAAGATGTTTCCTCTTTAAGACAACATGCCTCTCGAGGCAAAAGTAAAAGAAACCAAGCAGCTGTGAAACACTAAACCAGAAACATCAGTACAAATTAGAAGGTAAAGATGTAAAAGAAACTTCTTTTCTTAGTACGACTAACACACGTTAAGTCAGCATTTCAAGGTATAATTTAGGAAAATATCTTCATAGGTGTCATGCATTTTTATGAGCCTGATTCTGTTCTAAATGACTGCATCAGCAGCAGTCCTGTGAACTTCAGAGGCAAGAACACCATGCCCTAAAGAACACCTACCACAGTAGGATCAACCTCTCCTCGTCTTTCTCAACCACACTGCATACGCTGCACAAGGCAAATGGGATGAATGCAAAGAATAGTGGAAAGCTGGACTGCAGATCAGCACACTGGCTTTACCCACAGCGTGGAGAAGAGCAGCAAGGGTAGAATTTGGCCAGCAGGAGGAATGCAGTGAATGTTACGGTGATCCTCCTGGTTCACTCCATAAGCCAATCACCACCAGGGGTCAGGAGAAATTGCTCCCCAGTAGTCCCCAGATGTCAAGGTGTAAGGTGGGGATTTCTGTTTTCTTTTGAAGCATGAGGCATAGATCACTGTCAAAGCTTGTTTTACAGCTAGATGTAACGCTTGCTGCACACTGTGTGTTTATGGAGTGTGCGTGCATGTGTGCGTATGAGTGAGATTCCCAGTGGGTTTGAATCCATTGTCTTTGGCAAAGCTGTGCGCTGTGCACCATTGAGAATTGGCTCTATTGCTGTTGATACATCCATGCTTTTCTTATTGTTTTCTCAAATTATTGTGTTAACTGGGTTGCAGCTCGTGAGGTCTCTTTATTTGTCCGGTTTGTATTTCCTCAGTAATATGTTCCTCATAAACAAGTGCGTTTTGAAGGTCACCAGGTAGGCTAATGTGTAAAGCCCTTTAGGAGAAGAGTTCTGAATATGCTTCTGATTCTGTGATTCCAAAGAAAAAATCAAAGAAGGACAGCAAATTCCCAGGTAGAGATAGTTGCCCCTTGATAGTTGCCCCTTGATAGTTTATCCCATTTCTACTTACTTACATTTAAAATGTTTCTTTAATACTAAGTATTCTTTTTCTTTTAAGCTGGGGAGCCTAAAAAAAGATGAGCTTGGTGTCTGACATTACTGACCGCTTAGCCTTGCTGCTTTTTATTATAAGTATTGACTGGATATGCATATTTTTAAAACTAAATTTTAAGATTTACATGTTGTGTGGAGTTTGGTCTATAACTTGAAAGGCTACTGTAGCCACAATAGGAATGAAAATAACCCTGAGCTGTTGAAAATTCAAATCAGAGCACCCAAAGTGGTAATGACTGCAATACTAGTTTTGTCGATATTTATAAATCAATGCAAACCAGAAACTGGATGTTTTAATTTGCTACAGTTTCAATGTAACTGATACCCTCGAGTTTAGAGCTTTAAGCTTTGTGAAGTGCAATGTTATTGCAGGGCATGCATCCAATTTTTAAAACATTATATAGATTGGAGACAGATGAGCTTTTCAGAATTATTTTAGGCCTATTTTGATTGAATGCCTGAGATGCATTTTCCAGTGGAAATTAATTGCATTGATGTGAAAACAAATGAACTCCAACCTCAAAATTAGCTGCAGGTTCATGCTAGAACCAGTACTTAAAAGGGAGCGAGTGGGCAGAGATAGTGACTGGAAATTACTATAACAATATATACTTAGTTGCAAGAATAAAACAACCTTTTTTCAGCGCCTGCTCTTTTTTTGCTGTCCCTCTTGGTGTGCATGCATGTGTAGGAAGAGAAATTTTCCCATGTATCTGTGGCTGCACATGAGCGGACAATGGCTTTTGCTGGCCATCACCTCTTCCCCTTGCATGCTGCTGGAAACCTTTGCTGGCCCGTGTTGGCGTCTGAGTGTCAGTGAAATCTCCAGCAGCCGCTACCTGTAGTGCTTCTGTCACTGCCCTGGGGCACTCCTGGGGCACGCTCTTAGGTAATGTACGCTGTTCTGGGGGCCTCTATTAGCAAACGGCAGCAAACATGATTTCCACCCTCCAGTGAAATTTCCCTTAGCTATGTCAAAAATGCTGTGGATGAGTTTGGGTTTCCTGTTAGCTCGACTGATGCTCTCCATCAGTGGTAATTCCCGTTGAGATGTAGACAGAGAAGGCAACGTGAGCTCTTTAAATAACGAGAGCAGACAGCGTTGGCTCGGAGCTGCTCTCTGTTGAAGTACAGCTGCAGCAGTCCTCCACAACTCTGTTCTTTCTGCCTTGAGATTCACCTCTTCCCTGTACTTCTCATCATTTGCACTAATACAGCTGTCAGTTGGGATTTTTGGCATGTTTAAGAGATGAAGCGTGTGCAAAGGTTCCTCCCAGGAAATGGCATATATTCATCTTGATCTTTATGAAAGTTTGAAATGAATCAGTGAAGTGGGTTGGGGGTTGGAATAGGGTCACTGAAGATATATAGCTATTTGGCAGCTCTAAGATATTTTTACACCTGGAGGTGACTTGCTAAACAGATAATTGAGACTACACCCTTATGTATATACTCGTCTCTCTCCTCCCCCACTGCCACCCACTGAAACAACCAGCAGCTTTGAGAGTCTGGTCGCAGTTGGGGCTGTGACCACGGTTGGCCATGCACAAGTACTAACTTTTCTCTGGGCTGCAGAGAGAGCTTGGCACTGCAGGAGTATTTGCTGATGGCAGAAGTGCTAGGGAAGCAATGAGCGTTAAAAAGTACAGAGTATCTCTATGGTATTCTTGTTAAAGGATGGGATTTAGAGCCGGATTTTGATCTGCCGCTGATGTCATATGTCATCTGAGGCTTTTTGAAGCTTCTATTTTTCTATTTTACTCATTTGCTATTTTGTTTAAGAATTCATGTTTGTATTTTCTTATATTATGCCCTTCTTAAAGATTTCTATGGTATGTGTTACTTTTATAGTACTTTTGGTGTTGAGGGCAGAATTTAAATCTCAGTAAATAAATCATCTCACATTTATATACCTACTTTTTCCCCTCACTAGTGACTGTGGGCAAACTCTGCTTTCCATAGTGCGTACAGCACAGTTGTCTCTTGTCAGTGTTAGACAGATTTAATCTGCCAGGGGCAGATGCTGGAGTGTTTTTTCTTTCACTGAACCTGTTTTCATTAGTCAGTCTTTTTCTAGCAAAATTGTGACCAAATCGATGCTCTGGGTCTATGACTTGTATCTCCACTTGGTCTTGAGACTCAGCAGCATTTGGAGCAACCGTCTTTGGTGTTGTGCAATGAACAAGAAACTGGTGGAAAAAGTTTTCTTCACTTTCACAGATATGGAGATAAAGAAATGTGAAGATTCAGGTTCCTTCTGTCAACTACCCACAGAAACTGTGTTTCTGTGGGGACCTAAGTTTGGTGCCTGAAGTGAACTGGCCATGATCAGTAACTAGCCTGTCACCGAAGTATCAGTTTGGTGTTTTAATTCAGGACCCTTTTCCCAGCATTTTTGGGCACCTTCCTGCTCTAACTTCTACAACATTGGATATGTAGGCACAAGGGGGGACATCGAGGAAGAAAAAGTCAAGATATGTTAAGCCATCCAAAGCGTGAGGTCTCCATAGCAGTCCTGCCTGCCTGCAGGCGTATGAGAAGATCAGCAAGTACATCTTTCTTAGACACCCAGGCAGGCAAACATCTCTGAAACACAGGGGTGTGAAACTGCTGCCACGGCATCCATCATTCTGTGGAGGACAGTAAAAACATGTGCTGTCATCTTTGACATTTTAATTGAAAAGAAAGCTTACACAGATTTCGACCTTAAGCAGTGTGTTTATACAAGTGTATACAGAGAAATAATCTGTCAGTTCAGAGCAGGCTCACTGCTATAGGACTTGGTTTAGTAACTGAACAATCCAACATTAGCTCACACACCTTGCCTTGTTCCATGCCTCAATAATTTTTAGTAGAAATACTTTGCCTAGAGGCATGCAGTTATTAAAAAAGAGGCTCAGCTTGCTTAAAGTCTGGAATTATTAGCTCATGGTAACAAGCCTGCACTGGAGAAACTGTTGGTTCTTTGTTTTCATGACTTTGCTGTAATTCACCGTCTTATTTTCAGAGACAAACTTCTGCTTTGTTTGGGAAGTTAAAAAAAAAAGAACAAAAAAAAAAGGAAAAATAAATCACTTCAAAAAGGTTTTTTTTATTATTATAAAGCAGGGTTTATAAAGCTCTTTTATCTTAGCATTTCTCTTAAATTGCATTGGTCAAAATAATAAGGGCAAATAGAAGGAGAATTTTGAGAAATTTGTTTTACTGCATTTCCAGTTTAGGGATCTGTTGGTACTGAGTACTCAGGGAGAGCTCTCCATACTCTCTCAGCCTTTTAAGAGTAAAAGGAGCTTTTTCTCCATCCTTTCTGCACGTACTATTCTTTTCAGATGCAAAGTTATGAAGGTCAAATAAAAACCATTTGCAGTGCTGTAATGTGTTTGCAAATGGAGTCACTTGACCACATGAAGGCTCCAGGACCTTTAGGTAGGACAAACCTGGTGGAAGAGTTACTTGGTGTTCGGTGATCACTTTTATCTGGATTCTGGGCTTAGGTTTCTTTCCATCTGTTTAACCTGTTGACATTTTCCTCTAAGAGCCTTAAATTTTCAAGTTTTCTTGAATTTGCTTGCCAGGCTGGAGTCTTAATCCCGACCCTTAAAAAAAATTTACATGCTAGAAAGTGTTTGTGCAAGCTTTATTGCTGTTATTATTATTCCTGGTTTTAAGTCAGCTGCCATTTGGTATGTTTGTGTATTATCACTACCTTTTTTCTTCAGTGAAAACTGATACAAACCCATTTGTTTTCCTGAAGAATTAGGCTTGGTCCTGTCTGAGCTGGGAGACCGTGACAACAGTGGAATCAGTTTGACATCGTTGCTTGCTTTTATGATCAAATCACGTTTATGCTGCAGTTTTTTGGTTTTATCCCACTTTTTCATTTTATTACAAGAATGTGTTTTTATATGAGCTAGTTCTTTATAATCCCTTGAACCTGCCTTTTGCAGTGTTTCCTTGTTTTACTTTAACTATACCATTATCCTCCACGTATCATTTGTGAGTTCCAGCTGTGTGCATAACACTGTGCAGAACATAAACTGCTCTGAGGAGGTTATAGTCTAAGAAACCATTCTAGCTTTTCTTATTTTTCTTGTAATGGGTCAGGCAGTAAGACCCAGTGAAATATTTAGAGGGAAGGGAAGATTGAAACCAGCAGTCTCTAAGACCTGTAAGAGCCAAAAGGCAAATGTTAATGGGTTCTGTGAGGCTTCCAAGGACCTGCTGGTCCTTGTACTTATGCTGAATTTGCAGAGGTTTCTTGAACATGTGTTCAGGAAATATAGGTGGCATTAGCACAATTGGAGTTTCTAAAGGCAAGATATATCATTGACTTAATCTTTAAATAGAGTTTGGCCCGCTAAATACATTACAGCCGCGGGGCTGCTGATTTGTGGGGCTTTTCTCCCACAAGCTCAGGTGAAAAGCAAAGAATTCTTAACAAATTTTGGAAGCATTTTCTCACAGGTTTCTTGTATTTTATGGAACATGTATCAATTCCCTATATTTTCTTTTTTTTTCTTTTTTCTCAGTCTTTCCCTTTAGTGGGACGTTAGAATGCATTTCTGATGGCATTGCTTTGTTCCCAGTGAGCAGCTTCTCACCTGACATCGAGGGATATGTGAATTAAGAAGTAACATCTCTTGGCTTGCTTTTGACTTTGTCCATATCATTTCATATCTGTATGCTGCATCTTGCTACTTCCATGATGCTTGTTGATTAATTCCTTCTACCTCTGTGCCTATGTATAGCTTGTTATCTTAATTATGTCAGCTCTCCTCAAACACTTAGATGGGCTTTCCCTTCACTTCTGAATCAAGCTACTTGTCTTTAAGACTCTTCACAGCTTAGCCTTATCTTATCACAGTCCTCCAGTTTCTCATTACAGTGTCAAGCATCACTTTCACTTTGCCAGTGTCTTTACCATCAGCTAGTTTCTCTTTCCCAGGCTGAGATCTTGTCTTGTCCAACACTGGGAAAATACCTTAATGTAACACATGTATGTGAAAATATATGCATGCTCTGTTTAAAATTCTCTACAGAAAGCATAGCTTTGCCTGGATGCTTCCCAAATCCTCCAAGTTATGAGCCACAGTTTTCTCTCTCTAGAGTATTGCCCTTCCTGTGTCTCAATCTTAGTTACTCCCTTCCTCTTGCAAACTTCCTCGGTCCTCTAATTTTTGAGCATGTGAGTTAAATAAAAAAACATATAAGGAACAAAAAAGCAACTGGAGGAGTGCCACTAAACTGTCTCCAATTCTTTAGCATATTTATTTGCTTGTGTGTTCTATCTCCGTCTTCTACTTTTCATCTGTTTTGTGTCTCTAGATTGTAAACACACTGTGTAAGAATTGTCTCTTATCTGTGTTTGTACAGTGCCAGGCTCAATGGGGTCCCGGTCCCGACTGGGACCTTTGGGCACCACCACAGTATAAATGTCTGCTACTGATAATAATAATCTACCCACATCATGCAGATGTCTGAATTGTCTGAGAAATACAAACAAGGATCTTTACTAGTTTGGCAGGGAGCCATTTATTTTAGGTGCCAGTTTTCTTTTCGCCTTAATATGGTTTGGCTCCCTGAAAAACCTGGTGACACAAACCTCCCACTTCTTGGAAAGCTTGACTCTCTGGTGATGCTGTGATTAAAACATCATTAACCGTGGGGTACAGCAGGTCAGGTGAGGTCCCTGCAACTATGTGAGGTATTCCAAGTACTTGTCTGATGCTTTGTTGTTGCTTTCCTTTGTGTTTATTTTTTCTTTCCTCCTTTGAATGATAAATGAATAAATTGAAACTAGACAGAACTGCCCTACTTGTATGGGGGAGGGAGCACCTCAAATAATGGGCCACAAATGAGAAAAGCTATAGTTGGATTGATAGGCTTAAATAATGGCACTGGGGATCAAACAACAGCAGAGCAGCAGTAAGTGAGGCAGCCCCTCCAGACACACTTTACTCAGGTTAAAACACCCCTCTTTCCCTCTAACTGATGTTTTTCAAATATTGAAGACCAAGGACGTCACTTGGGCCAGGTACTCTGGCCTCACTAGCTGCTGTGGAAGTGATTTGCTGCTCATCTGTAGAACCATGTGCTCTACTGAACTTACTTTTTAGCAATGAAAAGTTTAATTGCAACAATACCTGGTTGTCCATGAGACATTCAGAGGGTAGACCATAGCCAACTGTGCTTATTCGCAGCTTGGTAGGCCACTCAAGTACCTCAGTCTGAAAGCAAATCAAACCATCTGCACCCACTGGCACACCTTGAAACGGTCCAGGCTGCTGGTATGAAGAGTTCTCACCTCATTTCATTGATCATAATGGTGTCATTGCTACCTGTGTCTCCTTATTGCTTCCACATGCTCTCCCTCATTTAACCTTCATCTAAAAGCTTTTAGAGGCAGGACCTCACCCGCAGTATTTAAACCACGGCTTCTAGGCATTGTTGTAATAAATATATGTATGTACATATGGATATACATACACACATACAAGTACATAAAAATGATGAAAGTCTGGGCAAGTCTGTGTTGTGTAATAGGAGCGTGGTGCAGAAATCCCTGGGGCAGTGCTGACCCAATACGGCAAATTGCCGCAGCACAACCAGCCACCTCTGGGCTGCTCCTGTGTGAGCTGGCCAGGTCCAGAGGCTGTAGAAAGTCAAGAGATGAGTTCTTTTGCTCCAGTGCAACTCCATATACATAACAGCTTTACTTTTTCTACAGGGAGCTGTGTTCTACTAAAGTAGAACCAAACGGGTTGTAGTAGTGTAGGTATTCTTGCTGACTTTGCATGAATCCTACATTCAGGAGAGTAGGAAGCAGGAGAGAGGTCATGGTAAGACCCACGGAGCCAGAGTACTTTACTGTAATAGAAAACATACTGCAGTGATACTTTAAATAGCATCAGTCCTTCTGCACGTAGCCCCGAATGGCCTAGGTCAGAACTTAATCTCATGAGGCCATAACTGCAAATTTTCATCTTCAGAGACTGTCCTTGAAGACTACAAGTTAAGGAAAGCCCAGTCTTTTCATAGATAAATGTAGTGTTTAGTCATCAGACAATATAGAAAACTGGGTCAGATAGGTGTTGCATCATAGCAGACAGAATATGTGGTATTAATAAAGAAGGCCCATAGCGAAGTATATATCATAGCTATTTGATTACATTACTGGAGTTATCTTTAATCGTTGGGTAGAGTCTTGTGATGGAACATGATCGAGTCACCATGGCTTAGCGGGGTTCCGCCCATCTGTTTAAATGTTAGTAAGGATGACTCATGGTGTTAGCACAACGGTGCAGAGGGAGGGGAGCCAACATGGTCAGTTACAGCAGCTTGGCTAACACGTGGTATTTTACTAAGCCACCGTAACGCTATCCATCCAGGCCGTGTACACCCAAAAAGATAGTGTGCAAATGCTGACTGAGACTCCATTGTGTCCAACAGCAGGCTCCTGCTGGAATACAACAAAAATTCTTCAATTTGGGAAAAAACCCAGAGATGGCCAGATTTTCAGTGAGGTTGAGCACTTGCCAGTTCTCTCTCTTATCTGTCCTTTATTTGTGGGCTGTTTGCCCAACAACCCTATTTACTCAGTGACACAGGTGCCAAGGCATTAAAATCCCTCAGTCAGCAATATTGACAGGCTGCAGGCAGCACCTCCTCAGCATTTACAAAGAGAGTAGCAGAGTCAACGTGTCCAACATTAAAAATAACAATTATAAACTCTCACTGACTTTCTTTGCTGCAGGATAGAAAGCAACAACAAAAAAGGCTGTGTTGTCCTTGGAAGGAGAAGAAATGTCTTAGGCAAACCGAGTATCTCAGCCTGTCCAGTTCCATGCCATACACGTCCCCCGAGCTCTGTGTGAGTCAGTGCTCATGAGCAGGTCCTAATCAATGACCTGTGTTCAATGTGGAAGCAATATGAGCATCCCCCAGTACTGGCCAATGGCAGCTCCCCCGATGGGGAGCAGAATCTGGTGTGCATTACATAGCACTTTTATTGGTGGCAGGAGTGGTGCAGACTTTTCGACAAAGAGGGTCAACCTTGAAGCACAAGGTTTCTCTGGCTGCTCTGCACCTCTTTGCAGAAGCACACTTGGGAACAGACTAGCCAGAGTGTAACAACAAAAAAATACCTGAAGTACTGAGGACTTCTCTTTCCTCTAGCTAAGTGTAGCTTATGCAGAGCCCCAAAGTAAAGCAGGATTAAAGGTGAAACTGGGGACAACAAGGAAGCTTCTTTGCCATTTTAATAAATACCAGTAATTCCCTTTTGCCCAAGTCCCATATTCCCAAACTCATTAAAGCAATTTTGGAAATTTTTTTGGCTCTGGAACATATAAGCAAAACTCAAACCATGCAATCCCTTGAGAATCACTTGCAGAAATTGCCTAGGTCAGGCCAAAATAAGTTTCTGTCAAACAGCCTAACACCTAAGCTTATTATTAAACTGGTGAATTGGACAAAGGGTCTGTATGTGTGACAGTCTCAGAATGAATAAGGGGAGTGGGCTGTTGTCATGGTACTTGTTTTATTTTGGTCCCACTGAAAACTCAAGTGATCTTCTTATTGAATCTGTTGCTCCTGATACCCAGTGCAGTTCCTGTAGGCTGTATCTAAGCTGGTGGATCCAAGGGGCTCCATAGCTCCATCAGACAGGTTGATGCACATCTCATTTTCATTCCAGGACAGGTGTGAATGTGCACCAGTGCCTTCTCCTTTCCTGCCCATTCTTCCCTGCCTGTTCTCCTGGAAGGAAACCCAGGGTGCATTCCTGGCAGAGGCTCCAGCACACTCTGTTCTGCTCCTTGCCCCCACCAGTGTTGGAGTCTTGGCCCTTCTGTCTGGTGTCTGTTGCATGGACTTTTAAGTATGCGATAGAGAAGACCTGTTTGAGCCTGTTGTCTGCTGCTCTGCAGGGCTGTCACTGTGGTGAGGCTGGGCGGGTGGGAAGTGGACTCTGTCTGTGGGGGTCACCACAGCCTTTGGAAAACAAACTGGGATCATTCTCCTCATCATATTTAGCCTGGTATCTCCTCACATTTTTGTTCAAAGTTATCACTGAATCTCTTTTTGTCCTATTTTGACCCTGTCCTCACAATTTGTCAGTCCTCTTGTGCGAACGAGTGATGGTACATGCAGCAGCTGTGTTTTAAGTGGAGAGTAGGATGGGTCAGGAGCTGTGTACTTCAAATAGATTTTCTGAGCTCATTTTTCCTGCACTACATCCATTACACTTACACCACCTGCAGAGCTCCCCAGGCTTAGCCTTGTGCTGAGCTGAATCTGGTTCCCTATCCCAGAAGCTGTTTCATGTTCCCTCACAGCAGTTCTTGCAGACTCTCAGGGGGTTACACCATATTTGGTAGACATTGTCTTGAGTTTCTTTGGGGGGGGAGGGGAGCACGAAGATATAAAGTAGATCATATTCCTGCATTAGCAGATAACCAGAGAGGGATAGGAAGAGCTTCTTGTCTGTATCTGAGCTGCATTTGTTGTTGGCTTGCTTTTTTTCCCCCTTTCTGAATAAGTACTGTATGTGTCTGGGAGGGTTTTTAAGACATCTTTCAAAACACAGTCTTTTTCTCTCCATGGAGAACCAAGACAAAAGGATGGGTTCAGTCGTGCAGCTGCTGAAGAGAGGGCAGCTGAGGGCAGACGGAAGGGAAGAGCAGAGGTGTCTGGGTACGAGGGAGTAGACAGGGTAAAGCCTTGGAAGTGGCATTTGTTGAGACTGAAATGCATTTATGGGGAGTAATGGGCTTAAAGAGAGGAGGGTTGAAGGACTTAAGCTGGTGAGTTTTAGGGAAGAAGGGACAAGGCAGTTTGAGCTCTGGACAGAAAAAGATGGTGTTGCCATGAGACAGGGACCTTCGCTTTGGGAGCCTGGATGTGGTGCCCCTCCATGTAGGAAGTCTGTGAATCCCATTGCTCACAGCCTTTCACCTCTTTGCTTGTTAGATAAAGGGAAGTGACAGCTAAAGTTAGCCCCATCTTTTGGTGTGACACAGTTCAGACCAAGTTGGAGAAACAACTGTCTCCTCCCCTGCTGCTCTGAGGTTATGACTCTGCTTCCCTGACCAGCTCAGCCTGATTTTGAGGCTTTCATGGCTGACTGTGGATTTGTCACTGAAGCAGAGAATGCTTCTGCCAAGGCTGAAAGGTTTAGATGCTCCAAATGTCTTCAGACTCTTTCCATGCTTCCCCTTCCAGAGGCTCTTCAAGCTCCTGGACTATGCCCCCTTCTCTCCAGTCCTTCTCCAACGGGTATCTCTTCTGCCCAATACACAGTTTACACCACGAACTATACTGCTCTGTGAGAGTTTAACATGGCCACTGCACGAGGCACTGTATGTGAAAGCTTTCTTGTTTTCACACTTTCTGAGAAGGTAACAAGTTATGTTTACCCAAAACTTGACTCAGACCTTCTCTGAAACTTAAAAAAAAAAAAAAAGAAAAAAAAAAAAGCTGATTAATTTAACTAACTCCCAAGACCACGTTCTTAAAAGCTATTTTCAAAGAGTAGTCCTAGCTTTGTTTAATCCATTAATTTTATGATTCTTCTTTGTGAGTGGGCCTGCCTTCCCACACGCTCTCTTTTCCCTTTGCTGTACTTAGAAAAATCCTTCTAAATCTTTTGAACTCCTTTTGCCAAAATAACTCACTCCACGTTTTTATGGTCCATACTTTCTGCCTTTACAAGCTACTTAATCTGAATGTAATTTTGCTAATTTTCTTTCTTTTTCCTCGCCCCCCCTTTTTCTGTACCCTGGTGACCTGCTAACGGGTAAATCCAGGATCCTCACTTCAGACAGTTGGTAGCTTCACAGGATAGAGTAACAAGAGCAAGATGAAAGTTTAAGAGTGTTTATTTTTCTGTCACAGTCTGCAAAACTATCATCCAGGTACTTTTGTTTCCTGAGGGCTGAATTTGCACCACTGCACTGAGGAAGTTTTCTGGCTTGGACTGTTGAAAGCTTTGGCTGGCCACCACCATAAGATGCAGAGGTGCATCAACTGAGACCAGCTGTTGTCCTATCAGATGAACTGTACTGGTGCTTTAACTGATAAATAGTAGAGGGAAGGTGATTCATCTGTTTCTTGAAAACTTTCTGTTCTACCAAATTCTGCAGGAGAGGACAAACGCTGAATTGCCTTACCTGCACCTACATGTCTAGAGTTGCCTGTGCCTAGCAATCAATGGCTGGCATGGTAAGGCGTGTTTTGGTCTCTGCAGCCCATGACAGCTTTCTTTCCTTTTCTCTTAGGCCTGTCCCAGGTTCTCTGTCTTCACTACTGCACCTACACAACCGACAAAGACAGCCTATGCCTGCCTCTATGCCTGGCACCCTGCCCAACCCTACCATGCCCGGATCTTCTGCTGTACTCATGCCTGTAAGTTTTTTGGTTTGGGTTTTATTTTGTGGGGGGTGGAAGGTTGGGTTTTTGCTTGATTCAGCCTATGCAGAATTGAAAGTCTGTTGGGTTTTCTAAAATACCAGTGCACACTGAGTTAAAGAAGCTGGATGTTTTTCACTGCTTCATCTTACACAAGAGTATTTCTGGTGCAGTTAATGGCCTGTTAATTAGTGTGAGAGTGATTAGAAACGGTTTACATGAGACTACAATTTCTGGTTCTCACACTTGGTCATGTAGGTGAGATCAGTATGTCTGTGCTGGAACAAAGATTTTTCTGAAGCCAGACCAGACCAGAGCAGCCATGTACATAAATTAGGCCAATCAACTCTAAGTAATCTTCTCGTTTCTGGGAGATAACCAGTTAACAAGAAAGAAATGTGGCTTACTTTTCCAGCCTGGTAACTTGCACTTAATTAGAATTTGGTCATGATCGCTGCTCATTCTTGCAGAGATGGGAATATTTCCCATCTTCTGCGAGACAAAGGGATGCTTTGCAATCGTACCTTCAAATTCTTAAATGATTTTAACAACCCTTTCAGTATGAGACATGTTGGCAGATGAGGGGTGGAAATGAGTAAGGATGGCATGGGGAAGAGGAAATTATTAAAGGCAAAGTTTCTGCGTGATTCCATGACGCTTAGTTTGGAAGACAACCTGAGAGCGATCGATCGTGGGAGGGAGGAAAGCACTGCTTGTTCTGGCTTTGCTGGAGCAAGGGGGACATTCCACAGGGCTACAGAAATTCAGGTCTGGCTGCTATTTGAGCATTCATTAATAAGTTATTAATTAGTAACTTGCCAATAATATCGACCAGGAAGTTCAACAAAACAAAATAAGACTGTGGGCAGTTTTTTTCTGGCATGATTCCTATGGAAACTGAAACGGAGCAAACATCCTGATGAGTGTAAGCTCAGGGCATCATGTCGCTGCTGGGGAGTTTTTTGGGCAGCTCTGCTTGCAGACAAGCAGGTGTGCTCTGGCTGATATGAGCATGGAGATGTGAGCATGGAAGCAAGACAGACCTTATCAGCACTGTCTTCCCCGGCTGCAGCTCCTGCCCCACAGCCCTCCTGGAAGGGCTGCAGAGAAGATGGCAATGGGAGCTGCTACTGTCCGGTGAAGACAGTGGGGGGCCCTGGCAGAAGCAGGTTCTCCCCACCAGTGGGGGTACTGCTCTCTCTCCCTCAGGTCCAGCACCCATTCTTGCTGGGATCATGGTGGGTGGGAGTCAACAGTAGTTCCTTTGCTCAGGAGGATCCAAAAGTTTATTTCTTGTATGAGCCAAAGATTCAGGGGACTGGCCCAGAACAAGGCAGGGTGCTCAGCTCCGGTTGAAAGCAGCATTGTAACCCTACTTACCACCCCTACCAATGGCTAGTGGTGTAATAGGGTTTGCCTCTTTTCTGGGATGACACTCCAAGAAATTATTTTATCCAGGTCTTAGTGCCATTAGGTTTTGTTTGAAAATCATATCCCTCCATCCCAGCCTAGGGAGATTAGTTTGCAGAAAGGGCTTTGAATAGCCCTTCTGCTTTGTTTTTCGCTATCTCAGCAGTACATGAAATCTTCTCTCACAACACATATGGAAAACTCTTCTCAGCTGAGCAGGATGGGTGAAGAAAAAAGAGCCAACTCATTTTCTATATACTCGAGATTGTAGATTTTTTATTTATGTTTTTAACAAGCTAAGTTGGGCTGCACTGACAGGGGAAGCCACAACTTTATACAGTGATGCTTTTAAAACCACTTAACTCCGAGTGTTGTTATACTGAAAGGGAGAAAATCATTACAAAAAAAGCGCAAATCTGGGTGGCTGCTACGTTTGTTTAGTAAAGAACCCTTTTCTTTATAATTGGCTGTGAGTTTGCAGGGCTGATTCTGATGAAACACACGCCTGCGCTCATACACACATGCAATTCACAACACAGATTGTTATTTTTCCAGCCATGACTTGAAGAAATAAAGCTCAGTCCATTTAAATAGAAACCAAGCATAAATTCTTGCAAATGTCTGCAGACGTTTTCAAACCTTTTTTTTTTTTTCTTTCTCCTTCTCCTCTTTCTCCTTTCTTTTCCTTTTAAAAGATGGAGCGACAAATGTCAATCAACTCCAACATCATGGGGATGCAAGGACCGAACCTCAATAATCCGTGCGCTTCACCTCAAGTCCCCCCAATGCATTCAGAAGCCAAAATGGTAAAAAGAGTAAACAACAAAAAAATTATTTTCTTTTCTTATATTGCTCTTGTATACTGGTTACCCAGACAGTGGGGGATGTAGCCAGACATTGCTTACTTCATTCTTAGTCATACGTTATACTCTTTTTTAATACACTACAGTAAACTGCCTTTGAGTCTATGAACTTTCAAGATGTTCCTAGTCCTGGCTGAACTCTCAGTGAGAGGGAACTGATGTGAATGGTGGGTTATCTGGTCTGTACTGTGTACAGTAGGATTTTGGGTGCAGATTAGTAGAATTTAAGCAAGTGATCTGGCCGATTCCTTGAGGGTTTCAGTGTTTCATGACTTAAAGGAAAATGTCAGTTAATAAAGTGTGAAATAAAAAGTGTCTGATGTGGAGGGAGTGTACATAGTCTTTGTTTTTTCCGGCCAGGTGCATGGTGTGTCAGGGCAGTGTCAGTGTTAGAAAACCAGATTGAACTATGTATATGAAACTGGGATGTTTTCTTTTGCTTGAATGCAACAAAGGAGTTGTCAAAAAGAGGAGTCAGAATTTGGACAAAAATAGTTGATAACTAGGAGTCAAATGTCATAGTGTTTTTTAAAGTGGTTGTATGCCTCACAAGGTCAAGGCTGCTCAGGCATATGTAATGGTATAGGATTAATGTAGGTAAACTAAACTACAAGTGGGCATTTGTAAGTTTTTCCCCGCTTTATATGCACTCTCATAGAGGTATTCGGCACTAATATCCCTGGAACTGAGTTCATTAGTGTGGAAACACTTAGCCTTTTTCAGTTTCAGAGCTGCCATTTGCTGGCTAGTGGAAATATGAGGACAGAAGTTTGCAGTTTAACTGTGTAAGGCTTTTATCCTCTCTCATCATAGTGGAAAACAGGAGTAACTTCACTGAACTTCTTTCAGTGGCATTTTGCCAAGGTAAAATTGTTCTAAGTGAGAGAATGAAATCAAGCCGACAAAGATTCAGCAACCATGTTTGTATATATTTCTGCTTTGCATGACTGGTACGGCCTTCAAAGTTGTTGTCATCTATCCTGAGGCAAAGAAAAATATCTTCTTGTCTATAAATACAGAGCATGGAAGAGACTCTGGCTTAAGAGCAACAATGTATATGGGCTTATTCGCTCTCTGTTTTCTTATATTGAATAGGTCATGCCTTCTCCTCACAGTTGGTCTGGCTTAGGCTGTTAACCCAACCTCTGTTAACACCCCGTCTAAAACCACACTCGGTAAACATGCAGCCAGTTGGCCAGAAGAAGAGCGATAGCCAAAAAACGCTGGCTCGCCCAGCCAAGGAAAACCTGTGGTCAAGAGTTCTCTCTCTGCTGTACCACACAGTGACACTGACATGCCAAATGGCAACAGCATCTGTAGCAAAGCTTGTTAAAAACTTTTTGGAATAGGCAAGTGTTTTTTCAATGCGAGCATAGCTGAGCCAAGCTAAATACTCCTTGGTTGAATAAATCTAAAACTGGCATCTGTTTTGGGGACTAAAGGGTTTGTAGTTTACTCTCTCCCCCACACCCCCTGCCTTTTTTTTTTCTTTTTTTTTCTTTACTGGAAATATGTGGCTACTTAAGAAAAAGATTAAATTATTGGTGCATGTGGTGAGAATTCTGTACTTTAACAGCTGAAACTGCACGTTAATACAAATTACTTTTTAATCTAGTTAAGCAGGTTTTTGTCCCTAAACATAATGTGTGAACGCATGGTTCCTTCAGAGAGAAATTGCTATCGGTTCCAAAACACCGTGTAGGGAACCAGGAGTGCCTTTTCTTCTCAGGGGCTTTCTGCCGCTCTTCCAGAGGTGGAAAAAAATTGACACCTATTAACTCTTGAGAGTAAAAGGAGTAAAATTCAGAGCTCTTCTTTTCAAATGCAGGGTTTTAAAAAGATATTCTGCATCCTAGTTTTATACTTCATTTCTGCTTGAGTGCAGATGTAACGTAAAAAGCCTCTTTGTTTCACCACCGCTTTGAGGAACATGAACCTATTAACACCAAGTGGAAAAAGTGTAGGAAATATTCAGAGCAAAATTATTTCTTACATGTAAGTTCATGAATTTCAAATCTGAATCATCTGTTAATTCTTCTTATTCATTATTCCACTTTGCTTTTTGCTGAAAGCATGACACTTTGCATACTCTAGTGACTTTTTTTTTTTTAAGTCAAGACTGAGGGTGCTTAGTACCTTACTGGATTGCGTCCTGTATTAGGAAGGAATTTCAGATTTCCCTGGATTCTGCTAATGCTATTACTGCTGGTGCATCCAGCGCTGCTGATGTTCTCTTTGGCTGGCCTCACTCAGTGACGGATATGTGTGTTGAAAACTAGGCAGAGTCATCTAAGCTGCTTGCAGCTGATGACTGCAGTAACTGGAGAAGTTTGGGGGACTTTGGCCCTGATTCATCAGCTGTCCAAATCTATGGCAGATGGATCAGCATTTTCTTTGTACCTACATGAGAGAATGAAGGACAGGCTCCTCCAGATTATGTGAGACCAAACACTTCTGGCCTTGTGAAAGTATGTACCTGAGCAATGCAAGCATGATTTGGTACACAGCAGCCATAGAACTTTTTGGTGATGCATGTGGTGTGATTTGTTTTGGTAAAATAAATATGAATAAATAGTATGACTATGCATGCTCTGTGATGCCAGGTGTTTTTTTTAGAGGAAGCATATAGATGACAAAAGATTCACGCCCTTGATTGGTCGTGATCAGTTTACAGTGGCACATGGAAGCCACTCTGAGAAATATGTACATTGCCTGATATACAATATATGCATTGCATTAATGTTTTGTTTCTATAGTAAGCAAATTTTTATCAATATGTATTTTAATTATCTTGTACTACCTGGCATTTATAGAAAGCCACACTCTGCCACCCAAGATGCTCGTTTCCTAGTACAATTTTTTCAGGAGACTGTTCCTTCAAAATATTAAAGTATTGTAAATGACATCCCAGGACTGATTTAATTTATCACAACAATCTCTGTTTCCCTCACAGTGTGCCTCTCAATTAGGTTATCACCTAGTGCTTTAAAACTGTCCTAGTAAATGAATGAGTGAACATCTAAATCAATACTGCTTTCTTCTTAGATTCAGAGCTGAGTGGGTAAAACCTTTATGCTGCCCACCAAAAACACATTGATTTTGCATTAAAATATATTGCATTGGAACCAGGAGGAAACACATAGCTCTAAGTGTACACGGCAAAGATATGCAGAATAGCATGTGTGGCATATTAACATGTGGTTCAGTAGGCTGAGAATATTATGAACGTGGAATTGTTGGCGATGCCTTTGCCTTGATATGTTGCTTACATGCACTTTGGTTTGCAGTTTCAGAGTATTCAAGGTTTTATAACTTGGAAGTGCAATACCATGTGGATTACCAGAGTGAAAGATAAATAGTGTGCACTGAACCGCTGGAAGTCTGTGTGACAGCAGGTCTTTTCGGTGGAGCTGATCCCTCTCTATCTGAATTTTGCAAGGCATTGATCTTTACATGTAGAGATCTACGAGCTCTGAAAGGAGATACAAAAAGCAGGCTGGCAATGAAAATAATTGAACTTAAAAATACAGTTTTCAACTGAACCTGCTAATTTTTTCTTTTACCCTCTCTGCCTCTTGCTGGATACATAGTTTTATAAAATTTAAATAAAATGTAATATGTGCGGCTTGGCTGTGCCTGCCAAGGAATCTGTATGGTTCTTTAAAATAGAAAAGAAATTATTTGCATATCAGAAGTCTGTCAGGTTATGGGTTTTGCCTTGTACATATTACTAGGTTGAACAGTAATAATAAGAAAATTAATTTCAAAGTGTCTATCAGATGTAAGAGTGAAAACATAACCATGAAAGAAAAGTGATACACCAGTAATGAGCACGTTCCTAATTATAATGATAAAATATCTGTATTAACTGAACCTCATCATTTACCTATGAAAGCTACACAGCTTTGGCAGAGGAGGAGGAGAGGTGAAAGAAATTGTGGTTAGCTGGCTATCATCAGCACTAATTTTTGTTTCACTTAATGAGAGTTAAGGGTCCAGATCCTACTGGTGGCTGTGAAAATCCCAGTCCAAGCATCTCTCGGCTCTCCATCCCAGCAGAAAGGCAGGACTGGGTATTTTGTATGGCCATCAGATAGGCACTGCTCGTTTTCCCCAGAAACACGCCAGCCAAGTGGGAAAGACTCAGCCCCAAAGGTGGCCAGCTTTCCTCAGGTGCAGATTGGAGTCTGTGTTTGAACGTCGCCTTCTGCTGCTTCCAGTTTTGCAAATAAGATGCGTTTCTGTGCCCATGAGCTGTGATGGTGCAAGTGGTGCAAAGGGAGGAACAGCTGGAGTAAGGCTTTACCCCCAGCCCCAGGTCAGTACTTGGCTCAGCCACTGTGGCAGCCACTGGATGTGGAAACAAGAGTGCTGCCCTAGCAGCAGCTGCATCCCGGGACAGCTGGTGGCCTTGGGGAGGGCATCCCACTGGGAACCAGCCCTGGGGCCAGGGCTGAGAGGTTTCCATACTGCTTTCAGGCAGGATCAGAGCCACTGAAGCTCTAGGTTTAGCTACTCAACATTTCATGACTGAAAATACTTAGTTAAATATAATAAATGAGCAGAAGTCTATGCTTTCCTATCAAGACAGCAGGGAAAGGAGCAACATACTTTGCTTCAGGGCCAGGCGACTTCTCTTAATGCAGATTCTGGGCTACTGAGCAGAAAGAAAAATGTCGCATCTCTGCAGAGCTTTCAACAGCAATTGCTCATCTTGTCCTCCACAATAAAGCAATGAAAGCAGTGAAAGAGAAAAAAAAAAAGTGCAAAGTGAAGCCTTCCAATTTTAAAAAAAGAGTTATGACAAAATTTCCTGTATCAGTAACTGAGAAATGTTTTCAAGGAAGGGATTGTTAAATAGGTAAAAACACGGTGCTTCTGCAACTGTTGACAAAACTCACTGTTCTGAAATTGTATCTCCTGTTACCTTTGCACATTATGTTTTAAAGTTCCCCAAGCCAACCTTTCAGTGTGCTCCTGCTCTGCACTTTAAAAGTCCTCCCCGGGCAATAGCTTTGCCCACAGACAATATGCCTTCCTGTGGATTAAGGTATTATCGTGATGGGTGAAGCTAATCATATTTTGTTTTGTTTACTGAAACAGGACCTTTTACCCGTCATGCTTAAATGCTGGATTATGAAGTAGACTGGGTAGGAACTAATTCTTCTTAAGCTGTCAGTGGCTCAGTAAGTGCATTAGAGAAGCAAGGCAGTTCGGTTACTCATAGCTGCTGCGTGTACGTGTTGAGTATTTGATCTCGCTTCTCCCGAGTGCACACAAACTGCGTGGATCGTTGCAGACACAAGTTGTAACAATTCCTTGCATTTTTCTTTCTTTGTGTCACTTTATCCTGCAATGATCTTATCAGCACTATTTCCCTAGAAGAACTTGGATTTTTATTATTTTGTTTGCCTTTATTCAGCTGGGTGTTAAAGTGACCTCGCTTTCTCCCCCCACCCACCAGCCCTGACCATTTCTCTTTCCCTCTGTTTCTCCACCACCCTCTTTTTCCTCAGAGGGTTTACCGTCTTTCTAGATTTGTTTCTCTTTCTCCTTCTCCCTGCAGTGTCCACCCTGATTTTGTAACCATAGTGATAATTGAAATACAGTCTTAATATTTGCTCGCTGTAGCTATCATCTAGCCCAAGACATGAACCGCTGGCTTTTGGGTGTTGGAAGGTTTTGAAACCTAAGTCAGAGGCATCTGTGTGTATGAGGGTGACTTGTTTGCTGCTGAACTGTCCCTTCCAGAAAAGGTTTTATTTGTGTAGACTTGTGTGTCAGTGGGAGCTGATGCAAGTAAAAGCCAGTCCTTTTGGTAGCAAAGCCAGGGAAAAAGGGAATTATGAAAATAAAAACAAGGTTGTGTTGCAGGGAAGTTCTTCTTTGCATGGATATATTTCAGTCTTTCGCTTGGAATATGTACAGCTTTCACTTTCCAAGATTTTTGCAAGAGCCATGAATAATGGAAGTTGTCTTACACTTCAGACCGTCGCACATTAAGCCTGGCATTTGCCTGGGATGTACGAGTGCATCTTGTGACAAGCGATGGGCTTTGGGGGCGGAGGGGATGGAGTTACACACTTTACCAGCTCCATATTTTAACCACCGAGGACACAAGAGCTGGAAGCAAAATTTTCATGGCGATAAATCTGTTCTTTATGGACAGGCTTAAAAAGCGTTTTTTAAAAGCTATACAGGAGCTAATGAATCAGTTTATTAATTATGATAGCACTCCTGTGAGATAAATAATTTTAGATTGTTGAACAGAGAGAGAAAAGTGAAGTGACTCATGAGAGGCCACACAGTTTGTCAGTGGAAGAGGTGAACAAGCTCGGAAGAATTTCTGGCTGCCAGTTCCAGAAAACACAACTTCTGTCTGAGTACAGTTTATGCATATGTATTTTCTTCAAGTTAATATTAATTATTAATATTGGTAATATCAATATAACTGTTGAAGTACAGTGTTTTTTCAGGACTAGTGAAAGAATGAGGAGACTGAACTCCTCAAGCTTACAGGGGGTGCAGTTCAAATTTAGCATTCAAACGAAGGTGACGGTTTTTGTTTGGATTTAATGTCCCTGAAATTTCCTGAACTTTTCTGATGAGATTTTGGCTCAGAATGACAGAAATTAACTGATCTTCTGAGACTTCTGTCATCTGAGATGATGGAAGCCTTGTGAGATCAGCTTCCCTGGCATTGTGGCTTTCACTGAAATCTCAGGAGAGCACTTACTTTTCGCATAATGTCAACCATATCCAAACCAGGACTAACGAATACCCCTGTAGAGCTCCTTCTAAGATCACAGGCATGTTTGAAATACTGCTACAAGCTGTGTTCAGGCTGAGGAAAGGCTCACAGCATTTGTTGTTTCTTCTGTCAGATATGGCCAGCGACACTTTTCAGCGGTGAGAGGTTTATATACTGTCTTCCAGATGTTCATTAGTGCAACCTCTCATATTTATGTCCGGAGAGTTATCAAAGAGGTAATTTAAAAACTGGGACAGGCTGGGTCTCCCACCCTGGAAACACTTACGCAGCAAACTTTGCTCTGCTTGCAGTTTTTATTTGCAAATTGCTGGCCAGTAATGTTTGCCTGAGATTTTACTGTCCGAAATGCTATGAATAATCTTCCCAAATGTGCTCTGTAGTCAGACTGCATGGGATGTAGTGTAGTCAGTCATGTCCTTTGTGCTCTGTGTCCTGCTTACACGAAAATGTCTGTGTAACCCACCGTACCAGATTCCTCCTAGGAGACCAGAGCAGTTTTCACTCACAGCTTGTTGTTCACGTGCAGAGGACTGACTGCAAAATCTCTGGCAGTGTGGGCACCTCCAAGTTGCTCTTTAGTAGTAGCAGTAGATAGTTTACCCCATTTTAAGTGACTTATGTTACAAAAAAGATGGCAAAGTACTTAATATAGCTGGAATCCTTTCCCATTAGTACTGCAGAGGCAGGGGGAGCATGGACTTTGACCAGCTAAAGACGAACTTTAAAAAATTTACTAAAAGACAGGCAGTCTTTTAGGGACAGTATTTCATTTACACAAAACCTCCCTCTACTAGTCATGGATGTGCTATTTTTAATCCTGTTTAATGTATATTAAATTCACACTGAAACCAACTCATTACCATTTTGAAAAATGTTCTAAATATCTTTATAAAGATAATATCAAATTTGTCATTTAGTAACAATATCAATGTGGAAGTACTTCAATTTAGGATTGTTATCTTTGTTATATTGCACTTTCACTCATTAAAGCTTGGTCTTAAAATTATGTTGTTAAAAAAAAAAAAAGGAAAACTTTCATAAAATAGAAAAACAGCAGCCAGGGTTCCTGTAACTTTATTTTTCAATCTACTAGAAATGATTTAAACCAAAATAGCCACTTTTTCACTGCAGTTCCTCTCCTCTCCTTTTCTTTTCTCTACATTTTAGTTTTCCAAAATAAGTGTTCAGAAAGGAAAGAAGCCTCATAAGCAGCTTAAAAGAGAATTTCATACTCCCTTAGCTTTAAAAAATCAGAGGCAACATTTTTGGTATAGCCAAAGATTACTTTTAAAATTTAGCCCTGATCCTGAGCTGCTGTAAACTTGTATAGATTTATTGACTTCAAAGGAACTGTGTGGTTTTTGCATCAACTGAGGATCTAGTTTATACTTCTGAATCTCAGAATTTTCCTTTAGTCAAGCTCTGGCCCTTCCAGAGTTTGATACTGCCAGGTAAGCACTTTGCTGGGTTTGGCTTTTGGTTTTAATTCTTTTATTTAAAATACAGTACATATTTGCCTCTTTGCTTTGCACAACGGTGTTTTGCCAACTCTCCCAGCATCTTATATGGGCTTTTTCTGACAATTTTTAAACTCTGCTTCCTAAAGGTGTTCATTACATAATATTTAAAGATAATTTATTTTCTCTAAATAATATCAGGAGAATTTTATAATTGATTCATCACACCAAGCAATCACTGTGGGTTTTTGACTCTCCTATATCAGTCAGTGACAGGTATTGGTACCTGTCCCTAATGACAATTTCATAATGAAAATTTGCCAGATATTTCTTTGAAACTGATGGATGATTCATGTTGTTATATTTAGGCCACATTATTCTGGAATGTTTAAATTAGAATAAAAGCCACCTCTCTGAATATATATGTGCAAACATAGAGTACATTTTTAGTTTCCCATCTGGAAATACATATAAAGTCCAGGGCTGTTTTCAAGTTGCAAGAAATATTGTTATATTTTATTATGGTATTTCAGTTCACACTCATACTAATATGAAAGCTTTAGTAATGTCATATCCTCAATACTGCCCTCAAATGCCAAGGTTACGCATGAAGCCCAGTGGGATCTAGCAAATGTTTAAACTTTTATTAAAGCCCAAAGCCCAAAATAGACTTTACTAGACCTGTACAAATTATTTTAAATTATGTAAATATTTTTAATATGTCTGGCTTCTGACAGAACACCACTATACACCAAAGTATGACATTTGCCTTACTGTGCCAACATTTTGCTGCTCTTTTTTTTTTTTTTATTTTGGATTCCCAAAATACCTAGCATCATTACTGGATTTGACTAGAGTCTGCTTTATGTGCTGCTTGTGGCTCAGGAGAAATATATGTAAAGAGGATGGACTGTGTTCCCTGACTGTTAACAGAAGCTCTTTAGCATGAGGTTAAGCATGAACTTTGTTTTGGCTGCCAACATAGCAGGCAGGAGATACCCTGGATAAGGGTAGATGAAGTCCTGATCTGCTTTCCATCTGATGGACACTTACAGATGCTCAGAAGTCTGGTGTTGGGGTGTAGCACGTGTGTGTATATGTCACTAAGAATTATGTATTTGGGGTTTTGTAACAGATATCGCTAACTTCATCTTCTAGGAATCCTCCTAAATTAAAAAATCCTGCCAAAGCATTAATATGCTTCTAAATGTGTACTAAATCTGGACTGTACTTCATTTAAACCAGAGGCAGCGACAGGCAATAGTAACGGCTAATAATCTGAAGAGCCCCAGCTTTGTTGGTCAAATGTCTGCAGGTGTATGAGTTTGCCCACACATGCACGTGTGTCATTTTCTTACTCTTTTCTGTAGTTTTGGTGGTGAGTTTCTTCTTCATTCCATGCACTTTTACTGTGCAAGCATAATCTTATTTATGCATATTTGGCTAACTTTGTCCATCTATTTCTTTGTCCTTATCTTTTGTTAAGAAACGGCTTTTCCTAAAATACTCTAGAATGTGGAAGAACAATAAATAACTGAAAATCTGCCTGTGCTATCCAAAAATCACTTACTAACATTTAGGGTGACTACCATTTGCATGAAGAATGGGAAATTTGTTCCACTACATCAATTTGCAGAGAGTTGTCAGTCTTCTAAATGATGTTAGCAGTGGATTACTTTGATTGGGAACTTGATCCAAATAATGTTTGAATTAGTTGAATAAAGAGTTCCCAGAGGTAATCTAGGGTTTATGCAAAAATTGGTATATGAATTCCTCACTGCTGAGAATTAAAATAGGAATCAACTTCCCTTGGTGAAATTTGAGGTTACTGAGATTGTCCAAGGATACCCAAATGCTTCACTTCAGAAAGCAAGGCAGTTTGATCCCACTTAAAAGATTTTAGAAACTACAACTTCCCTGTCTTCTACATTTAAAATTCAAGATGTGTTTATGCTAGTTTTAGTAAAACTAGTGATTATGAGTCTAGTTTAATACTGCCCACAAAAACCTAAGTAACATAGCTGTGACTTGGAGCACCCATCCAGCATGTGCTTTCACCCTAGAGGAGGGGCTGGGTCGGCCCTTGGGCTCCTGGCCACCACAACCTGGGTAATGACCAGCTGGAAGAAGTAGCTCTCAAGTTCCTCGCTTTACTAGTTCCCATCTTTGATTTGACCATGGACATGCATTTCTCTGCAGCATGTAAGATCTTTCTGCAGTGATTTTTAAGGTCCCAAGCAGAAGTGAAGATCTCTTGAGTTGCAGCTGTGAAGGAGATGACAAGCAACCAGGATTAAGTCCTTTAGCCAGGGATGCTGTAGGTCATGATGATAGCTACAGTTCCCAAAGCGTCTGTCTTTCAGAAACACGCGGCCAGCCTCCTAGCTGTTACAGGACAGGAAGGATCATGATGTGCATGTGGTTGGGAAACAGCATTTTCCTGAAGTTGTGGGCTGCCAGTGGGTCGATCTCCAGCCTTTGTTTCTTGTGGGAGTGATGGGCTGATATCTATGCAAGGCTAACGGAGGCAGCACGTATGCCAGGAGCCTTCCTGCAGGAACCTTGGCAGAGGGAGAGAAGCCTAGCTGGCTTCATCCAGGCTCCAAGTACTTCCAATGTTGATCTGGGGCAGCCATGTCCAGTGAGAAGAGAAGGTCTGCAGTCCCGGTGCTTCTGAAGTGAAGGAGCGTATGTGCCTGTCTCTATTGTAAAACACCATGAGAGCCCAGTTCTCACTGGCATACATCTCCTGGACTGTCCCAAGCCTTGGTGAGGGGTAGGCACTAGCATTGGGTTGTGCTTTCTGGGCAGCACGTGCAGGAAAGCTGGAAATGCATCTGTGCCTCTGTGGTTGCTCTTCTTCTTTTAAGGAAAAACACAAGACACACCCCCAAGCCCCTCTCCTCTTCATTTACACCCCTAGTAGGTAATGTTAGCGTTGTATCAGTGAACACTGTACCTGTCCTCTTGAATCTCCACGTGGCATTTGATGTATTTCCTGTAATAAATTATGTACTTCAAGGAGCCATAACAATAGCCGAGATTCTTGAGACGAGAAGAGTCACGTTACCAGAAGTACCAAAAAGGCTGATTAAAATTAAATCGTAGCAGACAACAGTTGTGTTACAAAGGAAGGCTCGATTACAGCCAAGTCACTTTCTTCGCTAACCTCTGACTTCTTTATTTCTCCTGCATGCTGCAGTCTGCATACTCTTTCTGGTTGTAATGAGCATTAATTGATTAGCTGGATCTATGAAGAGCTTGAGCACTCGTAAGTACTATCCCAGTGGGTACACAACTAAATAGTTTATGAGGTAATTAGTATTTTAATGCCTTTTCTAATGAGCCTTTTCAGTAATGAAATCTCATGAGAACATTATTGGTTCATATATATTTCTTCAGACACAACAGAAGGTAAGCTAATGCTATTAAGAGATTTTAAAGCTAGTTTATAAAATGGTTTTTAGTAACTTATTTTTGAACACTCGCCTTTGTTCATTTGACTTTATTAAAAAAAAAAAAAGCCATCTTAATTTTTCCCACTGCTCTGTCTCTTGCACTCCTCTCTCCTGACAGAGTTCTTACACTACACTGCAATTTCAAATAATTGGGATAATTTCTGAGGCTGCTACTCGATCTCCCAAGCTCAGCTGTAAGTAAATAATACCATACTGTCTGAGCGTGTTGTTTCAGATGTGTTCTCATCCTGGAAAAAAAAACAACTCTGTGCCTGGCTGCACAGTGCCTTGAATTTATGACCGTGTCAACTTTGAGAGAATGACCAACCTCTACAAAGCTTTTCAATGTCAAGCTGAGCTCTATTCTGAAGGCTGGAAAGCAGCGCAGAACTTGCAACCATACAGGCAGTCTTACTTCATCTCCTCCCTCAGGTTCAATGGATGTACCCCGGTTTAACCCACAGTGGGAAGGACAAGTCCCGTGCCTTGCAGTTATTTCTCTGGCACCTAAAAGAAGACTTCTTCAGATAGCTTTTTTTTCTGGTGCATGAACGGCTTATTTTATTGTTGGCCATGGGGACAGTACTTGCTTTTTGTTCTCTGGAGATCGCAAGGTATGTTCTCATCTCTCAGGGCCCACTTCTTCCACCTGCAAAATGCAGTCTTGTCTTGAGAGGGACTTGGACTGCAATTTAACAGCAGATAGTGACAGCTGGGCCAAACACCAAAGCATGTATGTTTTGGAAACCTGCTTCGTAAATTGGTTTTACGTAGTCTAGGTGATGTATGCCTTCAGATACTTCGGAAACTTCATTTTAAGTTAGGGATGTACAAATCCTATTTAACAGTAGAAGCTGTAGGAGTAAAACTGTAAGAAATTCCCCTATACAGATCTCATTATGTAATGTAAGATGTAATGAGTCTAATTCATCCTTGGGGTGTCTTTAATGGTGTCAGCACAGTTTCACGAAGGATGGATTTGGCCTAGGGACACCACCGCTATAAAAACTTACTGTCTTCCACTGGTATTTCTGTCTCCAAAGCTTTTCTGAGACATGTCACTGTGATATATTAATAGCCTAGTACTTTTGGATGACCTAGTTAGTAGTAGTATGCATATTGTTTTCTTCAAATGAGTATGAAAAGCCACATTTTCAGTTAGGGTAACTGTAAAAGCCCCCTCCAAAACATATAGAAACGGTGTCCTTTGACTTCACATATTTGGCCATCCTTGTAATACCATGCATTAGCAATGCTTAGGGATGAAGAACGCCCAACGCTGACCACTGCTTTCCACACTGCCTGCCATCTCCACACCCTTTTGCAACATGAGATCCAACTGCCCAGGAGATGCTGAAGCCTCCCATGTCAGTTCCGAGCAGCACCCGCAGAGTCTCGGGTTTTGAGCACTCAGCTATGTGGCCTGGTGGAGCCCTCTTGTTAAGGTACAGTTAAGATGCTCTTAGGTTGGAGGCTGAGCAGCCTAACCTGTTCCCTCAGCTGAGATGTGGTGGTCTCTTGCATCCATTTAAAATATGAAATAAATCAGATTTGGCTGAATTGTCTTCAGAGGTGAGCCAGCCACCCTAGCTGCTGATACCCTCTGCAGGGTCCGCTTCCTGAGGGGCTGCACCCATTCCAGTACCCAGAGAAGAAAGCTCAAGTGAGAAGATGCACATTAGGTTACTATCCCAAGAGTAGAGGAAAAATATCCTCAGAGGAATATTTTTTGTTTCATTCTGGATATTTTGTTGAGGGTGTTTGTGCTCTATATTCAGAAGCTTCTTTAGGGGAGGGATGATCTGTGAGCTGTCTGAGGGTAGGCGCTTTGAACCATCTGTCTTCGGTGGTCTTTGGACTTTGCTAAAGCCATCTCTGAATTCTAATGGAGCACAGTCAGAGTTAAATTGGGGAGGTGGGGACACAAGTTCCCAGGCATTGCTTTTGATTTTGGTAACATTAATTTGTGCACCCCAAGTCATCACCTGTCTTTGCCAAGACTTTATCATATCTAACAAAAGGTATATCATTGATGCACTGTGGCATGCACAAAGCCTTTCTGTGAAATTCACTGGGCTTGTGGTCCTCCTAGATCCATTCTTCCTCCTGTCTCTGCTCCCAAGCAAATCTGTGCTCTGTGCTCTGCTCTGACTGTGTGTAAATGCTGAGCAGGCTTTGACACCTCATCAGCTTAAAAGCTCGGCTTTCTTGACTTCCGATGCATTTAGATCTCCTCTTACCTTTCATTTTACAGTAATGTGTATGCTATAGCATGTACATATAGTCTCTTTGGTGATTGCTAAAAGAAAAGTGGAGAAATAGGCACTGAAGAACTGTCCTTAGAAATAACTTGGAAAGTGCAAAAGGCACTTAAAAGATAAGTTTGGCATATTCTGTTTCTTCTTGTGTGTACCATGAGGTCATGATTAATGGCTTTGGTGATGTTTGGAGGGCAGAAATCACTTGTATGTTCAATTCAGGAAGACCTCTGAATCGGCAGGGCCCAGGGGAACCGCCAGCTCTGGGTCTGGAAGGACCCGTGATGTCATTTCATGTGGCCACAAGGGATGCAGCTATTACTTTTTTAGGCATTATTCTTGGATAGCACTAAGGTGTGTGGGGTTTTTTTTTTGGCCTCCAAAACACATTAATTCTACCCTGAGCAATGGAAAGATTCCCCACCCTTGGGGGAGGCTGTTTAGGATAGGGGGAGACGTAATGTGCAGGGACAGGGAGTTGTTGGGGGTGTGCACGGACAACCAGAGAGGAGACGAGACTTTACAGATACACTTCTAGGGATGCAAACGGAGTTCAAAGGAATGGGAATGTGTAAATGAAGTTTACTTGAAGTAAAGCTACTATGAGATAGAGAAACACACAGTAGAGAAATAGGATATTTTGACATTTATTCATGGCTTTCCTGGGGTGTCTTGGGGTTGTGTTAGTGAAACTCTAGATTCCCTGTGGCCATAGCTGTGACTGGAATTTAACTTCTTTCGCTTTGAAGATAAGAAGAGAAAAAGTAATTTTATTACACTAGCGTAGCTCCTGTCAGTTCCACACATAAAGGGATGATGAACAAACACGTAACTTAAGAAATTATGGACAAACTCGTAATTTCCAGGCAACTTCCTTCCAAATGATTTGCCTCTTGAAAAAATATATTTTCTCTGTAGAAGGAGGTGTGGAGTTGAACGCCCTCTTTTTCTTCTGTCCTTTTGTTTCAGTAAAAGAAGATGCTATTGAAGACATGCTGAGTAGTCTGTCTGGTGTCATAGATGAGCCCTACAAGAGATACGCTATCTCTGTTTTGCTTTTAAGCTAAATGAATGCATTTAAAATGCATGGGTATTTTAGGCATCGTATTCTCAGGGTATCTTATTTTCTTGCAATCTCCTAAACTTTAATTCAGAATAATTGTGCGTTGTATTTACAGTTCAATTTAGATAATGTTTACTTATGTTTGCATATTGTGCCTGGCTAATAGATGGCAGATATAGAGTGAAATTAAAACATAGAGAAGCCAGACAATAAACATCCCAGTTCCCAGTTAGACTATGAGCCTTTGTGCTTCTTCATAGTGTGATTTCAGCATCTAATTAAGCAGATGTTCAAGTAGTTTGGGGAATCAAGACTTAAATTGCTCAATTAAATTACTTTTCCCTATCAGCATGAGCTTTGGTGTAAAAAAAATAAATTTGCAATCAGGAACAAATATTTAGAATGAAAAGTATTGCATAAATTAAACCACCTCAGAAAGGCAGAAGTAAAACATTAGCTACCAACACAAAGTGCAAACTGGAAATGTAGGAAAGTACAGTACGTCTTGCTGCAGGGGTGCCTATTTTGAACAAGACAGAGAGAAGGATATGTCTGAATTTCATCAGTTCTCAATTGTTTTCTTGGAATATGCTGATATTTTGCATTTAGCTGTTATTCTCATTCCTAAGTTGGAACACTTCCTTTCCCACCCCTGTCACTCTCATAGCAATCAAAAATTGGTCCCTGTGAATTTCTGGGGACAGAGGAAAGCTGGGGGCATAGAATTTGAGCTAAGTAGGATGCATATCCTAGTTTCTGTGTAAATAATGTAAAAATCAGGAATGCCTTACATGGTTAAGTTTCTGTATGAATACCACTGCTTTAATTCACTAGCAGTTTTACTCCTGAGCAAAGAAAAAATAAGATTTCTGGATTTGCAGATGAAGCTGAAACGATGGGGTTCGCGCTATGAGGGCCACCCTGAGTACAATGTCCACATTAATCTTTGCTCCTTGCACAGGAGGCTGGAGCTGCCTGCCAGAGCTAATGAATGGGTTCTGACTCTGCCACGTTAGGCTATTACCAAACACAATGGCTGGTCACAAAGTATAGTTTGTGTGATGGCATCAGATATAAACATTAGAAGATCATTTGCTTAGCAGTAGTAATTAGTCAGTGATAGAGGCAAGTTTTACGGATTGCTTTTGCTTTGGAGCACTGAGGCAAATGTGGCTTTCTGTGGGAAAAAGCCTGTTGCCTGCCCAGTGATTCATAAAAAGGAAAAAAAAGAAAAGAAAAAAAGAAAAGTGCTTTGGTTACATCTCTTCTAAAGGTGAGACCAAACCACAGTGTTTCTACAAACCCCAAGTAACCTCAGTCTTTACTGCAAACACTGTAGTGTTTCAGGAACACTAACATTCCTCAATTAAAACAACATCAACAACAAAATCTTATTGGAGAGTAGCTTGGATCAGGATCATGCTCGCACAGATACAGTGCTTAACCGAGCGGATTATTTTTAGCTTAAACCTCAACAGTTAAATTAGAAGAAAACTCACAACTGGCGCAGAGGAGCTCAGCAAATCACCAGGCAGCCTGGGCTGCTGAGATGCTTTCGTTCTTTAGCAATGAACTCATACCTTGAGCTTTTGTATTCTCGGGGAGAAGAATCCATAGTTCAGAGAACTGCTAGAAACAGGATGGTTAAATGAAGCCCAACAGTAAGCAATTCGTGTTACTGAAGCATGTCATTGAAACTTGGCACATGTGCTAGCTCTGGGCTTGTGCTGTGGAACGGTTTTAAGTGCTTGTCATCCCATAGATACCGCTGCAAATGTTCTGTACTGTCTCTCCTTTCCTGCGCTGTCTGGGAGAGTGAGTACAAGAATTAGTCCGTGCTTTTTCATTTGTTTGACTTCGAGTTTTCTGTGCTTCGGTTTCAGTAGCATGGCTATCAGATGAATGAGGTTGTATCCGTGCCAGGAGAGATGCAAAACAGCCCATTACTTCACTGTGTGGTTGGTTTGCTTGTTTGTTTTAAAAGTTTGCATGTACTAGTGAATGCAAGGGGATGATAGCATCTAATAATTGTAGTGTTGGCAGGAGCGATGCAGGCTCACCCACGCAGCCTGCCAAGGTACCTCTAGTCTGGCTTGCAACACCTTTTTTTTCCTCCAGCGGTTGTCCTGCTGCTGCAGCGCAGAACCAGAGAGCAGCTTCAATGTGCTCACAACTGGTGCATGCAGGGAGACCACCAAATTAATTTTCCTTTTTGCTGTGATTAGGTTTTGACTGCTATGTTGGCATCTCTTGTGCCAAGGTATTTAACGGGGGGAGGTCTTGCTGTGAAAGTCCTCCTTTCCATTTTTACGCTGGTGTAACTAAAGGGATATCATTCCCTTCCCAACCTGGTCATTCTGTGAAAGATTTTGAGGGGGATCTGCGAAGAGCAGAAAGTATGAATAGATGACAAACACTGGTAATCGCTGCGTTGCGGGGAGATGGGCTTGATTGCTTTGTATTTGCAGGCTTGAGTCAATAGTGCAAAGAAATGTAAGAATATCCTACAAAGCTGGTCATACTTTCTGTGCAGATAGTCTGCTTCAGTCACTGACGTTCTGCAGCTCCAAGTATTAATTACAGGTGTCGTGATGAGGGCTTCATCCGGCGCCCACATCCTCTTGGCGTGGACTCAGGCATGGTAAGGACTTCGGTGGGGCAGCCTGTCACTGTGACTTCTGTGATCTGGAGCAGCAGAGGGTGGTTGGCCGTTAAACAATCAATTTGTTTTAAGGACGTCTTTACCAATGCTAATTAAAATACCTGTAATTACTACATTATCTCATTAGTTAAGATGAACCCCCAGATTATTTTCAGTTTACTGGGTTTCTGGGGGTACCTAGTACATCAATATGTGTAGAAGTGTTCAATGAGATTGCCAAATTTTTTGAAAGATAAATAGTTTTACATGCTTCAGAAGTAGACTCCAGTTGGCTAAGGAATTGGCCAGGGCCTAGAAATGTGACATCATTCTTGGCAAGTGATAAAGATATATTTTTGTTAACAGACACTATATAAAAAGTGCACTATGCTGCTTCTAAGCAAAAATCTGTGTCTAAGAATAATTAAATGGCTTTTAGTTGAGAATCTTTTTGAAAGAAATGCAATTTACCGGCCAGTCTTGTGCATGAGTCTGCTTCATGAAGTGTACTTGCTCTTCCATAACCTTTTTGTTTAAAAAATACAGTTAATATGTACAGCATATGAATACTTTTAAATCAATACCATTATTTAGCAGCTAAATATTACTGCCTATTAATTCTGCCATCAAAACCATGTTTGTGTAATAGACATATTGTAATTGTCTTATTGAGTCCAATCACATATTTCAACTTTCAGCAATTATGCTTTAACTTAATTCCAATGACTGATTAAAACCATGTGTATTCAGGTTTAGATAGATGTGCTTACTATGGAATTGTTAAACCTGCAGAAAATATGTTTTTAATAATCCATTAGTATTTAATTAGCATGCAATAACTGTCTTATTAAATCTAAATTAAAACCTTATTTAAGGCATGTAATTGAAAGTGCCACTGGGTAAAATCTAATCTGCCAGGGACGAATTTACATGGCACAACAATGCCAAATCTTTCTTTTCTGCAGTTTTCAGGGTCTTCCCAAATATTCATTTAACCATCACAGTGGAATCTTGCAACAATCATTTTTCTGCAAGTGCAGCATTTGAAATGCTTTCTGGGTCAGAGTTGTCCTCTTCTGAGAGTTCATCTCGATTTGAAAGATGATTTTCTGGGTGGAAAAGGAGGAATTCTTAAACCTTTACCAGATGCCAAAATGTGTGTAGGGACACAGTGAATGTTTCCCACTAGCCAGTGAAGAGGGAGAGCTGGTTTGCAACACACCCCGCATGGTTAGGTGTTCCTAACTGACACACCTGAAAGGAAGAGGGGGTTTTGTGAGTCTACCTCTTTATAATAGAAGAGTTATTAGCACGTGATGCTATGTACGAGCAGTGGTCACACACCACAGCTGGTGGGAGCAAATGGCAGCAAAATGGGACTAGTTACAGAAATTGTGGTACTTCTCACTGCTCCAGAATCAGAGTGATTCAGATGTGTTTAATTAACTGGCTAGCAAATTTATAGCAAATTTTTTCTCTTGGATCTATCTGCTTTGTAGAGTCCAAGTCTACTGTTCCCCTTTCTCATCATAACCCCATCCCTCCTTGACAGTAAGTGGGAAAACTGCAAACACAGGAAGCGCAAGATGCAAGTGCTGTAATTTCCCAGGTGAATCACAGGAGATATTTCTCCCAGGGTATTATATATTGGTGCTTAACCATTGTCAGCTTCAGTCTGCTTTGGGTGCTAGTATCCACGGACAGCAAGGTCCCATTGGGAGCTAACCATTATCTGGGTTATACTATTATTCTTATCTTGATATGGGCAACATTCTTATGAACCAGAGGAGGTTCAGCAGATTGGAATTTGACTGTGAAGGATGGGGTAGCTTCCAGATGCTGATGGGGTAGCTTCCAGATGTTGATGTGACTGTCTAGAAATACAAGACTGTGGTTAGGAAGGGAGTAAAAGATTACTGTGGATGGAGGAGTGGCAAAATATTTTGCTGATTCCCTAAGCAGTAATGGCCAGCAACACCTACAGTGTTGATAGCCCTCAGTTCCTAATTTGTGGTGGACAGTTCTGTTCCTTCCTGAACTGCTCACAGGGCAGAAGTTCAACTCATGCATTTGTTTTTATCAACAAGCTGGGGAGAATGGCGGTAAAAGGCCATCAAAGAAGGATGTAAACCAAAGAAACTTTTGAAGGGAACTTTCAAAGGGGAAGGAAGAAACCTGAGAGGAATCTCAGCTATGGGCAGAAATGTAACCTTTGAAGGAGGGTGGGAGTTTGCAAACATGTGCAGTGGAACAAGGCAAGGTGACCGCAGAAAGGCATCGGGGCTAACTTGAAGAAGCCCAAAGAAAATTATCTATCAGTGATGGGAACATACCCTAGGACTACACAGGTCAAATTAAATGGTCCTGTTCCTTGTAATATGTTTGTGATGAGGCCACACATGAATAGAAATGCCATGGTGAATGCACTATGTGTGTAAATTGTGATCTGTTTGAACTTAGACTCACACATGAATAACTGGGGCTCTCTTACTGTGAGGCAGCTAGAAGTGTCACAGTTTCTGTAAATAGTCCTATTTTGCTGACATTTAGTCCCACCAGCCGTGGTGTGTGCTTATACAGAGCAACAGGTGATTGATAGAAACTTTTTTACAAAGAGATAACAGCAAAAACCCTGGGCAGCTGAGTTCAGCAAGACCACCTAAGCCCTGTATATGAAATACAGTCACCACAAATGATTACACCCCATGGAGTTGTTCAGAACTGACACTGAAATGCTGATGTGGCAGGGAGGTAGCTAAGGCTGAGAACTGCTGAGCAGAGAACTCAGGATGCAAAATTGTTTAATTGCTCCTCGTCTTCATTTGAAACTGGTGGAGTGTCATGTCTATCTATGGAAACTATCCGGGGTTTATTTTCATAGCCCAGTTTGAGACACCTGTCTAAATCAGGAGTCAAGGATCCTAATAGAGTTAATGGAGCATTTAGGCTAAGAGATAATTACAACCTAACTGTGAGGTTCTCTGAATGGCTCTCTGGTGGCACCATGGGACCTAGGGCAGCCAGGGCTCCCCGGTCAGGTGACTGATAGCAAGTGGCAGGAGTAAGCAGTCACCCCAGAGCTTCAGAAGGTTCAACTGTGGAATATTCAGTGTTCACCATTATGCATGGTTAAAAACACTGTGAGTCACAGAAAGGGACACAGTAACTGCTGAGTGAAGTAGCACATATATTACTAGGGGTTAGAGCTTCAGCAAGGAATAAATCTAGTATCTGTGGAGCTACATTGACTTCAGCAACACTGGTTGACACTTGCTGAGAATCAGAATCAGGGCTGGATTTTTTAGCCACTCTTTTATCTTCTCCTGGTGCATGTTTACAGATGTTCTCTTTCCCTCTCTCATTAATATTTTTAAGCAAAAGAGGCTGCTGTGGGATCACTGAGGACAAGGCTATCAACACAGTTATCGGAGAAATTATTACATGTGATTCATTATATTGCTTTCGAATGCCACCCTGTAAAATTGGGATTACTAAAAATTAATAATAAAAAAGTCTCTCCCAGATTGCAAAGAGCAGAAGCATTTGGCTTTCATTTCTAATCAAACAGGCTAAATATTCATGTTTATGTGCCTAAATGAAACTTTTGTATGCAGTCTTCCACCCCATCTGCATGAATAGTAGCATTGTAACAGGATGAGGTCACTGCAGAAGGGAAAGTGAGGTAAGAACACAGCTGAATCTACAGCCTCTCTGCTACATGGTGCACCAGCTTGTGCTTAAAGGAATACAGTGCTTTTGCCCAAGCCACAGTCACCAAGGGCACTGCCTGCAGAGCTGAATGCCTCTCACAGGGCTCTAGATGCATTCCTGGCTGTACTGTATGGTCTGATGCACAGTATACTGTTTCCTCTGCTTTTACAAACTGCTCTTCAGAGACCTCTTTACACATCTAATATAAGTGAAAATCCATATGGTTTATTTTAAAGCCTACATTTTTAAAAAAATAAACAGTTATCAGGCCTCATTCTGTTCTGACTTATGTGGCATAAACCCCGAGCAGTCCCTTTGTGATAATCACTGATGTTCAGGATTTATGCCAGAGCCAGGGGGAGCAGCGTTTGGCTCATCAAAGGGCTTTTCCCCCCTCATTCTTCTAAAAAAGAAACGACTCGACTTTTATAAAGACTTTACTTCCTATTGGCCTTTGTACCCAGTGAGAACTCTTACAAATACACAGTGAGGCCTATCCCGGTGCGCCTGTCTGAGAGCTGGGCAGTGGAAGGGTGACATAGCCAAGCGGCGTTTGGAGGTGCGCGAGATTGGCTAAGTCCGCGTGTCAGTTCATATTTTACCTATTCCTTGTGCTAACTTTAAAGGCCGTATAAACAGGTTGCCAAGGGTACACTGGCAAATCGCCTCTCCTCACCCACCGTCATAATTAGAGCTCTGAGAACTTGGAAAAACCTGCCTAGTGAGCAAGCCCTTCTCGCCCTTTTTCCACAAGGCTCTCCAAGCTCACAAACCTGGGTAGACTTGGAGCAGCTTCTATTTCAAACAAGACTGTCCATCCCAGCCTCACCACCCAGCGCGGGAGCCAAAGGGGCTCTGTTTTCATCCCACGCCACCTCTTGCTGCTTCGGCTTTGCAGTGTGGCTCCATGAGTTCCCAACAAATTTGTCTGAAATAGAAAGACCTTCTTATTCATGACTGCCTTTGCCATGGCATTGAGCCCACCAGTCTTCCTCACCCAGACTTAGCTGAGTAGCCTGTTTCCATCTCACAAATCAAACCCTTCCCCTCAAGCAGCCACTGATAACATTGAGGCCAAGACCAATATGCCATCTGATGTTCCTGGAAGCAGGATACTCAGTGCTGTCTTCCTGCTACAGCAGGCTTCTTGTCAAGGCAACACCATGGATTATTCACCCATTTGGGCTTTTTTTTTAATCCTCTCCTTTCCCTCCTTCCCCCCCGTTTTTTCCCCTGTCACCTCGCAGGCAGTTGGTTGAGCAACAAGTGTTATCAAAGTAAAATCATAAATGTTTTGGACTCTGAGGCTCATTCAGCACCGGAAAACCAAACAGAAGCTGGTGAGGCAGAGAGAGAAATTCAGAGAGCCTTTTTCCCAGGGAAAACTAGCCATTTTTGGTCACTTTCACCCTGGATTGCCAGGCAGAGCAGCATGTGTGTCTTCCCTTTGACCCAGGAGCTCAGAGGCTCTTTAATCTCTCCTCAATTTATCCCCCAAACACCAAAATAATTTCTGATTTTCCTACCCCCGCAACATCTGACATAAGCGTTGGAGCGGGAAATGGCAGGCTGAGAGCTGCCACTGGCCTGCCCTGCCCTGGCTGTACTAACATCTGCACTTCTCCTTGCCAGAGTCTGGGACTGTGGCAGCACGAGGAGAGAGGGAGAGAAATGAGCCTGTGTGATAAAGAGTGTGATGGTGGGATAAAAAATACATAGAAGTCGGGGAATGAACAAAGCAGAAACTAGAAAAGAAAGAAAGCATAATTGTATGAAGAGCCTGCAAATGGAAAAGGGTGCCTGGAGAAATGTGGGTCAAAAAAACCCTATCCAAGTAGCGCTTCGAAGAGCTATATTCAGTCTCTGGAAGATGGACACGCTGCACGAGTTGCTTTAATTGGGAGAACACAATAAATGAGACACAAAAAAGTGAATGCTTGTTCTTTCCAGTTCTGTCCTTTGGTGTAACTTGCATCTGACTCTATTCTAGGAAAGGAAAGGTTATGGGGCAGGAGCGAGAGGAAACTTGCAGGGCTGCCGGATGGAGCGGGTGCTCTGCTTCCCCTCCCTCTCCTTCCTCCTCCTCCTCCTGCCCTTGGCCACCTGTCAGCATCCCCTTGCCTCCCCCATCATCCTCACTCCTGCCAAAACCTCTCTTTGTCTTAATGTGCATTTTAAAGCCCAGTCTTGTTATGCTTTAATGATATTTTCTGGTAGCTATTGCTTCTTTCCCAAATGCCTGCGTCCTGTTTTTGTCTGACTTTGGAAAGGCCGAGAGTCGGAAAGGGGAAGGGGAGGAATTTGGGCTCTTGCAGCCTGAGTATAAATGAAGCTTTTGCTTCCAGGTCACTAGTTCAAATCCAGCCCACAGAGGTTGAGCTGGAGAGTGATAGCTGCTTTGGAACCTGTGTGTAAAGCATTAGTTGGTGGTCTCATGTGGGTTTGGAGCAGACAGGTGTCCAAATTGCTGCTGGCCTTAATTGGCATCTTTGCTGGCAGCTTCAGAAGCGGGGCCAAATACTGCGTGGACACTGAGCCTGCGATACCCTCGCCTGGGTGGTCTGCCTAAGTCAGCGTTGAAGCAAGCTGGCAAGGTTGGGAGGGCTCAGACTGCTGTTGTCTGTGTTGTACCCGCTCTGTAAATAAACAGGGATATTCAGCCCCGAGTGCTGTTCCTGCAGCTTTGATTTCACTTTTAAAGAAGGTTCATTTTCTCCTCTTTGCACTGATAATGTTTTTTTACCCTTAAAGTAATTAAACTTTGAAGAAATTAATGGATTAGGAACCTAGGACTAAATTCACAAAGAGGCAGTTCAGGGAGGGGACCCATTTTAGAGGTGGACTGGTAGAGATGGATACTGGTGTTACTGGGAACAGCCACTTGTCCAGGGCAATTTAAATTATTTTTATCTACCAAACAGTCCCAGTCTACCCACCTGTTCTGTGTAATCACCCTTGTGCTAGCACAGGGTCAGTGAATGCGATTTGGAGGAGGATTATGTCTTGGTCTGTGATGTTCCTGCACCATCTATCTGTTTCTACCTGCATGATAGCAGCTTCCAAAAAAATAAAGCTCTGTAGGATTTTTACATGAATTTCTGGAAGCCTCAAGGAATCTTATATTAAATAGGTGTACTCGCATCCTTTGGCTCCCCCCTTTTTATTTGCTTTTATACCTATGCAGACCCTGGAAGTTGTGTGCACGAGGCTGTGTTATGCTGCCTGTGATGAGAGTGGGCATGCGGATGTGGAGTTGTGTGACAGCATATGCTAAGGTCAGCTGCTGCTGAGGAATACGGTGGCTTTTAGTGGTGCTTGGTTGTTGCGTAACATTCCTGTCCCTCTCCTGCTCCAACACCGTGCATGATCAGCAACTCAGGTAGCTGCTGCAGGTGAGATTTCAGAGGGTGAGGGATGCAGTGGTGCCAGATGAAATTCCCTAAGATCCTGTTCCCCCCCAGACCATGGAGCAGGAGATGAGGCCAAAAGATTTGAGGCACATGGGAACTGGTGTCAGTGGTCACAGAGCAGGGTCGGTTCCCCAGGTCTCCATTGCCTATCCCACCTCCAGGTGATCAGGAATCCCAGAGAACAAATCCTACCCAACTTGTCTCAAGGGTGCTTGGAGAGCTGTCACCTTGTTCCACCCGTGTGTCCTGCAGCTTTGTCGGCCACAGCTCAGAACCCTGCTCTGGATGGGCTCGAGCAGCCTGTGGTCCGGGAAAAGCTGTGTATGAGTGCTACAGAAACAGGGAGCACTCAGAAACATTGTGCTTGATACACTCAACGTCTTCAGTTGCTCTTGCAAATCATATTGGTTTTATATTCCCATGGCAAATGTAAATTGGCACTGTTCGGTTGACTTCAGCGCACTGTCGTCCACTCACTCCAGGTGCAGTTCTGCCCCATAATCTTTGAAACAGTAAAACCAAAAACTGTTCCCCCCACCTTTGCTTTATTTTTGTGGAGCTGCTAATCCAAATTCTGTCTGGGCCTCACTGGCTCCGGCTGCCAGTTTTGGATTACTTAACTCTTACAGCGGTGCTGTCATTGCAGTGTACGGTAGGATTGTCTTTTTGCCTTAGTCCAGGTTATTGTTGCTAATTGTATGTTTTCATCTACAAGTGCCAAGCGCCTGATTTAAAAAAAAAATAATCCTCTCCCCCCCCCCAACCATATGCTAAATTCCTAGCTGTGTAGTAAAGATTGATTACATGTGTTTATATGTAATTTAAAAATGGTTCATTCAGGAAGTGTATGGCCTCTTAAAGGCGAATTTTAAACCCTTCAGTTTTACATAAGTTTATTTATATTAAGGAAAAGGGCCTGGAATACTAAGCAAGACCCCAAGATATATAGGGTTCAGCCTGAGAATTCTCAGAACTATTTTATATATTTTTATTCTCTCAATATGCTCTTTCACAGCTACTAATTAGTTTTGCTAGTTGACTTACAGAAAAGCATATATAAAATGAGGAGTAAGTGACTCCCCAGCACTAACAGTATTAATGAAAAGCACAAAGTCTGGAGGCAATTGTAAAAACACCAGTTCAACCAAAAAGTAATTCTCATTTGAATTAGCATGATTAATTACATAGCTTTTCCTTGTCACAGCACACTGAAATCAAAGCAGTCAGGATGTTTTAAAGCTTTCAGTATATAATTCTAATATATGCTAAAAAACCCCACCCAGTAGATCGGCACCGTGTACTTGTGCATAAAAGAAAGCTATAAATAAGACACCGGGTAAACTTAAGTTCTACTTTTAGCTGATTTTGTTACTTAAAAGGCCGTTTCATTTAATTGCACAGGAAAGCAAATGTGACTGTAAATTGGTGTTGGTTGCCTCTGTGTTGGAGGGGGGGGCATTCAGATGCGGCAGCAGCTTTTGCACTCCGTGCCTAATTGGTTTACACGCTGTACACGCTCATGCGGCTTGAGCTATTTCGCCTGGAGGGGTGAAAGAGGAATCACTCTGTTTGTTTCTTTGGCTAACTATAGTATTTACTTACTAAATACGCTGACTCTATAAATGTCAGGGTGGTTGCTGTTGCCGAACGTGGGCTGAAGTGCTTGCTGGTGTGTACAGAGGGTGTCATCGGGTGTCATCGCCCCCGGCCTGTGCACGTGCAGCCGCGGAGTGTGAATCGCTCAGCTCTCAAATACCTCGCATCCTCACGGTGTCCCTGAGGTGCCCAGGTTCCTGTAGGCCTGCGGTATGCCATGCCTGTTTGTGATGTGGAAAAAAAGGAAGTCCTGCCAATCCACATCACTAATGCAAGTTTGTCAAATGACATCAGCAGCAGAAGAGAATTTAATTCCTGACCACATGCAAATAGGTCCCAGACTGTTGGTTATGCCGTGATGTCAGCTCTGATTTCTCATCCATTATTTGATGGGTTTCAATGCGTAAATGCTAGATATGTTCCCCCTCCCTTTTCCTCCCCTCCCACGCAGAACTTCTGGGTTTGTTTTGATTTTATGTGTGGAAAATGTGTTTTGAACAACAAACACACCTCCTCGGGAGAAGTTTATTTCAAGGGTGATTTCCTACGAAAGCTTTCCTAGTCTTTGTTATCATTTTGCATTATGCTGAGCCCTTAATTACTAAAACAGTTCAGATATTTTCCCAAGGGATTCAGCTAAGTATGGGTAATAGCTCCAACGTTCTTTGTCATGAATTGGCATTAACTTTGCTAATAAAAGCTACCGTATCGTTTTGGCAGTGTGAGGCATTAAAGCACATCAGCCTGCAGGTATGTTGAGGCACAGCAGCAAATCAGTTCATGCCATGACACCTAATGTCAGGTTTGGTTTTACTTCACCTGTGTCTGCTTAAAATGTCATGGACCCCAGACTGTGCAGTTTGGGGTACTGGGACATGGAACTTGTCGCTGGCGGGTCTATGGGTTGAAGCCAGCTGTGCAATGAAAGGTGTGCCTCATGTCGCCTGGTGTGAGCCATCTCGTTCCGCCTGGACCAAACTCTTTATGTAATCGCTTCCAGGGGGTAATCCATCCCAGAGACATCGGGTGGATCTCCCTGTGCAGAAATAATCTAGGTATGTATTTTAGACTACTGACCTTAATTTTAGATTAATTCTGATGTCTGTGAGCAGAACACCTAACTGGTGCCATTTAAAAACCATTTAATTCCATTTTCCTTTTTACCAGAGTCTCTCCCAGAGGCATGAGGGTGGCACTGTCACCTTCTGAGCGTGGGCTGCATCCCTCTGCCTGCCTCTGTGTTGGCTTTTACCATAAGAGAGCACTGCATCAGTTGCTTTTCCAGTGTGGAGACCGAGACTTGCACTTGAGAGTTGTTCCTGATTTAGCCTAGGTCAGGCTTTTTCAGAGGAGAGCTTAGACAAGGTGGGAAACAAAAATTTACACAGATGTTGCCAGCAGCTGAGTATGTTTTTCAACCAGAGTTCTCTGGGTCTCTTTAACTTCACACAGTTCTGCATCCATCAGTTTCAACTTTTTCCTTATAAAGGCATTCTGTAAATAATATTTCCAACACAAGGGAGTTTCAGTCTATTTGCAAAGCTACTGAATAAATGTAAAATACCAGCGAGGAAGTCAAACTATGGAGGGTAATGTCTTTCTAACGATGCTTAGTTTAAGTAACAGAGGTATTACAGGCAAGCAAGAGATTCCCCCCAATCACACAGATGTAATTAATTAATGTCTACATTGCCAAAAAAAGGAAAGTATTTTGACAACAGTTATTTGGAACAATTATGAATTGTTCTTTCTCACAGCCCCAAAAGGCAAAAGCAAGAATGTAACTGCAATACATTGCCCTTCTTTCCCCCTATTTTTTCTTCCTGATCAAGTTGTAGAGCTCACATATGGAGTAACTGGGAGAAAAGCCAAAACCATTCCCTTTACAAGTGACGTTAAACTATGCATGAGGTGTGGGGTTTTTTTCCTTTTGTTACATGGAAACATCTCTGTTGTTGGCAAAATGTTTAAGCTAGAAAAGTTGGTCTATAACTCATGTTGCCAAGGTTTCAAGACCAGGCCTAGATGGTCCATAAAACGATTTCCTCTTAAGCAAGAGTTCTGCCGTATTAAAAACACAGACTGTGGTCATCCCTTGCTTTTCCATGATTGCTGACTCCCCCTTTGGGGGATGCACAGGTGGTGAGAAGTTTGGTGGCCCCACGTCTGCCCCTTCCCTTCACTGGAGCTCTGGGATGTCTGCAAGGTTTGTGCTGGACACTGGTTTGAGGGCAGCAGTGGGGTGGGGTAGAGGTAGAGAGGGGCGTTTCTGTCCCTAAGACCCCACTAGTGTTTTGGGGATACTTAGGGAGGTCTTGAAGCAGTGAGCGTCTCCTGTGTCTGCTGTTGTGTCGTCATGATGGGGATCATGCCAAGGGCAGCGTGCCTTTTGGGGAGGGAGCTGCTAAAAGAGCCGATGGGGGCAAATCTATCGTGTCCCTTCCCTTCAAATGTGCTTGGGCAGGAGTGTTCATACCCAAAGCTGAAGCATCTCTCACTCCCCACTGCCTGACAGATGGTAGTGCCCCGACTCACAGCCACCTCACAGGCAAACAGCACCCACTTCTTTACCTCTGCGCAGCTCGATGGACGTATGGGTTTATGAAACCATGGTAAAGCTGCTTGGGTTGAGCCATCCCTTAGCAGAGTAGTCAGTGCTGCCCAACCCAAGTCCCTACCAGGGGCTAGACCTCTGCTCTCCTTTGCAATCCCAAATTTCCTTTTGAACGGAGAGAAGAACCCCGGTATCTCTTTACATACTCAACCTCCCCTATCTTTTTCCTCTTCCCCAAACTTCTTTGCAAATTGATGAGTAATTGCCAGAGCTCAATAAACCTCTGCAGAGTATTGGTTTGACTAATTAAACCTAAACAATCCTCGTGATTAAATGAAGAGGCCTTTGTTTATATAAGAGCCAGAATGGTAAATGGGGGGTTGGATGTTTATTTCGCTAACTTTGTGTGGTATAGATACAGATTGCTGGAGGCTAATCCAGGAGAATGCAATTAACCCAGGAAAGGAATTCAATTTAAGAATTACTCCCGTGTCTGTTTCAAAACTACCTGGAAGAGCTTGTTGGGCACTTTCATTGAAAGCAACTTTCTCATGGGTGTTTATCCTCATCTTGACAGATTGGCTCGGTGGCACATGAGTTGAGGTTGTTGAGCGCATCTGTGAGACAGCTGTGTCTTGTGCTTTAACTCCTCAGGTACACAGAAGTTGATTACACCCCTGTTTGCATCGGCAGAGGCAATATGTGGTCTCACTCTGGTTTTACATGCTTGCAGCTTCGCGGCAGTTCTTCTGGATTTGTTCTACCATACATAAAATTCAGATCATATCTGTGATATGAACTGAGATGAAAATATCACTGCTTGCTTTATTTTTAGGGGGAGAAGGGGTGAGGCTGATGAGTATCAGGCTTGATACAGACTGAAACCCAGTGATGTCATTCCTCTATAATTTGTACAAAAGAAATACAGACCCCAAGTAAGTTACCATCTTTTTATTGAGAAAAAAAAAAAAGAGAGATACATTTCCCTTTTCTTTAAATTTTTCAACTTCAGGAGAACTTTTGATCCTTAAAAGAGTAGACAAAATCAATCAGGCCAGACAACAGCACAGAGGACTGTACAAACTCGCGTGCTCATGAGTGCAGGCAAGTTACCACTGACCAGAGTATCAGCCAGTTCTTCCTACTTTGTCCTCTCTCTGCTGCAGAGCTGGGCACACCTTGTGACTTTCTGCATGTCAAGTAGAGATGTCACAAGCATGATGAGATGAAAGAAGTGTCAGAAATAGGTGGGATTAATCACTCTTGGGAAGTGCCTGTCCTTTGCATATGCTATAAAGGATGCTTAGGTGACAGGTTTGGACAAATTCTCTCATTGTGGAAGTCAAGGAAGATAAATCCTATTTTTATGTGACTGCTGCTGAATAAAACAGGCCAAACTTTTTACATGACATTTTACATCTGTGCAGCCTGACGGTTCATATGGAAGATGTCTGTACAGGAGATGATTCCTGCCTGAGTCTGTTTTAGGGATATGGTGTGAGTGCACATGAATTTTCATTGAAGTTCTGTGTGTTCTATCTGTCCCTTGTGTTTACAGAGAGTGAATACTGTATGCTTATATTGAAATTTTTACCTGTTAGGGCTTTTTTTGTTGTTTGTCTCCACATACAGATGCATCCAGGAGCCTATATATCCTTATGAGCCACCGTCACTATTAAGAGCCTTAGCAATAATTCTGCTGTTACTTATCAGCACTTCAGAAATGCAGTGTTAAAAAACAGTTGGTAAATATGTATTTAGAGTAATTTGTTTCTTGTGTTGTTTTATTTAGTCCATTCCCATGAAGGCTGGGAGCAAAATTCCAGCTGATGTCAGTGGAAACAGTCAAGTTTATTATGTAGAGTTCAGACCCAGATTTCACTTTCTGTTAATATGAAAAGTAGCTCAAAGCAGTAGATTATAAAGACTTTATCTACCATATTACTCACTATTTTCTCTGATGCTTTTGTCATTTAATAAAAAAATCTTTCATACTTTACCTAGAGTAATTGGAGACTGGAGATCTATAATGCTTCTGCTATTTCCACATTTCACTTGTCACCTAGGAATTTATATCTATACTTAGGATAATGAGATTTAGTGGGGTCATTTACACTCAGTGGGCATTATATAAATCACCATTACCCGTTTCTGTATCATATGGCTTTTACCTTTTCTTTCACAGATAAATATTTTATACAGTATGTTGCCACCCATATTCTCTTTATAAAATTCAGCATATACTATTCATTTAGACAATGGCAACAACATGAGATAATGTCAGGTTTTGGCAATTCCAGTATTACTCACAGGAGTGCTTTTTGGGGTTGTTAAATCAAAAAGAGCTGAAAGCACAGGTTGCCTTCCAGTGCTCTATTTATTGTTTTCAGATGTTTGAAGGGCTCTCTCTGTAATACAAGCAATGGTTATAAGCACTTGCTATCATTAGAGACAGATAAAGTAGTTGTATTGCCAAAATTAAATTTTAAAAATCAAATATACTAAGTTACAGCATGATCATTCCCTCTGTGTCTTTGTTAAATCTCCATTGCAATACACTTGATCATGTTCTTCCTTTTTGTCCTGGTTTTGGCTGGGATAGAGTTAAATTTTCTTTCTAGTGCTGTGTTTGGAATTTAAGGTAAGAGTAATGTTGGTAGCACATGGATGTTTTAGTTATCGCCAAGCAGTCAGGGACTTTTATTATCTCATACCAGCCTGCCAGTGAGAAGGCCAGGAGTGCCAAAGAAGCTGGGAGTGGACACAGCCAGGGCAGCTGACCCAACTGGCCAAAGGGATGGTCCATACTATATGACATCAAGTTCTGCATATAACTCGGGGATTGGGTGGGATGTGGGTCTGCTTGGGAACTAGCTCAGCATCATGCCTGTGTGGTGAGCAACTGTGCTGTGCATCACTTGTTTTGTATAGCCTATTATTATTATCATGATCATCATCTTCATGATCACCATCATCTTCTGTCCTTTTAAACTATCTTTATCTCAACCCATGAGTTTTACCTTTTTGGTTCTCTCCCCCAACCTGCTGAGGGGATGGGGCTGTGGGGTATGAGCAAATGGCTGTGTGGTTGTTTTCAGCTGCTTGCAGGGTTAAACCACAACACTTTGTATTTATCTTTTTTCCTTCAAGTATAAGTGATAAAAAACTTTCTTTACCTAAACTTTTGCAATACGCATAGATCAATTCAAAAAGTTCCTTTTAAACTCTTTACCATTTTTTTAATAGCTCTGATCCTAGTAAAGCAAATGTGTAAACACACTGGTTTCCATTTTATGCATTTGTCCTTGGCCTGGACAACTTATGGATGAACTGTGCTTTAGTACCATTTGCCCAGACACTGTGGCAGAAATTTTGGTTGGGGTGATGTAGACACATGCACGCAAAAAGACAATTACTAGCAGGAGAGATGACAAAGCACCACCTCTTCACCCTGGTTCTGCAGTCTTCCCAGATTTGAGAGAACTTTGTTACCCCCTGCATGTTCCCAACAGGAGACTAAAGGATTGACTTTGGAGGACCAGGCTGCACCAGGGGCAGTGGAGGAAGCAGATGCACCAAGTACTGGCCAGCACAGTAGCATCTGACCACAACACCTTGGTCTGATTTTGCGTCCTGGCCCTGTTCAACCCCTCTGATTTTCCCTTCCCACACCCCACACCCCCACCTCCCTCCTTCCCCCCAAAGATCTGCAAAACCGAGCCTGGGCTAAGGACCATTGCCCTTAACTCTGTGTGTTTGGTCACACAGTCTTCAGTTCTTGCTCTTAGTTAGCCATCTGGTTTGCAGCAATAACTAGAGCAAATCGGGCAAAAAGACATGCACTGACAGACATTCCAGGGATCCGAAACTCCTGTCTGCATTGTAATTTGACAATAGTCCTATTAAATGTGAATCATTCTGTGAATTACTCTTATTAGTCATTCACCTCATCTAGCAGGCTTGGTCCAAGCACTGCTGAAGTCTTCCCACCGACTCTACTGTGAGTGGGATCAGATCCTCAGCACCACATTAGCTGAGTGCTTTCATGGCCAGTTGTAAAACTGTTGTTCCACACAAACTGGAACAAAAATACTGAAAACTCATCTTTTAATACTAGCTAAGTTCTTTTTACCTTCTTTAGCTTTGCTCTTTTGACCAATGGAGATACATTAATCTTACTAACAACAAAGAAATGCATCCTTATAATGATTTAATTGTTTTAAGTATTATAAAGTACAAAAATAATGACCTTCAGAAGGGAAATGGGTACTTTGGGTCTTTACCATGTCCTGCTTTGACCTCTCTAGCCAAAAATCAAAAAGGTGAGTGGTGAACTCTCTCAGACTTTGAAAATGCTGTAAGTCTATTGTAATTACCTATTCAGAAATACTAGAAACGAGTTATTAAGTTGAAATGGTGCAAGTCTCTGCCCAGCAAAGTTAATACATTCAAGATCTAAACCATATAAATGAAAATTGATGTACACTTCAGCAGTATCTCTCGGAGACATCTCTGCATGTAATATCCTTCCCTGAATATGTGTCTTTCTTTTTGCAAAATAGGGCCAACGAATTGTACCCATTAAATGCTAAATTTACTAGCTGGTGTTTGCTGAATCTGGCCCTTATTAAATGTCCAGACAAACTTGTTGTAGTTTATTTTGTAGGACGTCTGGTTAGAACATTAAATACAACAAGGAAAAATAAACTTAGTAAAATAGTTCAACCCTTGCCCTACTGGGAATTTTTTTCCTTGATTGGATGAAAGCAGAAACAGGTTACTGTTTCCAGATGAATTAGCCCAAATTTGAAAATTGGATCAAATAATTTTTGCAAGGGTAAATATTATGAAGAAATACTAGAATTCTTTTTTTTGGTGGTTCTGATACAGGTAGAGTGATTAGATTAACTTACTACCTCCAATTTTATTCTTACTTTCTTCAGAAGGGAAGATTTTGGTATGATCAACATTTACCAGCAAAAAGATTTTTTAAAAAATAACTTTGCAGTATCACACAGTAAGAGTTCTCTTTCTATGCATTTTTGCATGTTATGATCAATGTTCCCCCCCCAATCCACCATCCCCCACTCCCACCCCCAACTGGGATTCTAGCTATTCTAGCTCTTTTTAAAAGATCAAGTGAAAATTGTAGCCTCTAAAAGACGATATTGCATTTGAGAGTGTGCCAGCCCATGACAGGCTGGGCATGTGCCACTGAAACAAAACATTCTTTAATTATTTTTTTTCCCCTCATTTTCTCATGGTCTGATGTCCTCAGCAAATTTTTAACTTATCATCAGAGTCAGCAGTGTTAGCAAGCAGCTTCTTTATTTCCTAAGCTGTCTAGCAGAAATTTCCACATTAATTTTAATTACACACAGATTTTTAACAATCTGAGATCACTGAAAGTCAGTATTTTCCCGTTACTACACAGCAACAGTGATAATATCATTATAATTCCCAAGCTTACTATCGCTCTCTATGGGGACCAGGTTGTCTTAGGTGCCCTGGCATATTAAATAAGTAGTTTATTGATGACAGGTCTGTAATACAAGCAAGCCCAGCAGTCACATTTTTTGAGAATTTCTCGGGAATATGGAGTTATTATAAACTTCATGTGTACTAGTATGCTCAGCAAGCTGTGATGTTTTCAATAACGAGGCTCTGGTACATTGTGTGCTAAGATTTGCTATATCCCAAAGCAAAAGCTGTCAGAGCAGTTGCAGGGAGGGGTTGCCTGCTCTGTCACCCCCTCCCCTTCCCAGCTTGGATTCTGATCCTCGGGACATGTTTGGTTTTGGTTGTTTTGAAGTGGCAGGTTTTGTTAACTTACTGCTCCATCTAGTCCTAATAAACATCAGCTGTCAGCCACCATCCTGCCAGGCTGTTCCCATCTTCCCCTTGCTAATCTTTGTATTTTTAATGCTTTGCTTACAGTTGAAAACACTTTCACACAACATTGAGCAAATTGGGTGAAATGTAGCTGTTCCATGGTTTTGATTAGACAAAAACAAAGTTAAAGACTCCTTTCTATGAAGAAGTGAGCTTCTGGGTCACACTCTACCGAAAATGAAACGTTTCCCACTTTGATGGAAATGCATATGTATGTGGTGGTAACAGAATCACAGAATCACAAGGTTGGAAAAGACCTTTAAGATCATCAAGTCCAACCATTCCCGTCCTAAGCTAAACCATATCCCTAAGTACCTCATCTACCCTTTTTTAAACACATCCAGTGATGGTGACTCAGCCACCTCCCTGGGTAGCCTGTTCCAGGCCCCAACAACTCTTTCAGTAAAATTTTTTTTCCCAACACCTAATTTCAACCTGCCCTGGTGCAGCTTTGTTCCGTTTCCTCTTGTCCTATCACCTGTCACCTGCCTGATGAGAACATCGCCCACCCCTCTACAACCTCTCTTCAGGTAGTTGTAGGTGGTGATAAGGTCTCCCCTCAGCCTCCTCTTCTCTAAGCTAAACATCCCCAGCTCCCTCAGCTCCTCATAGGATTTGGCCGCCTTAGCTGCTTGGACACACTGCTGACTCATACTCAGCCTGCAGTCAACCAACACCCCCAGGTCCTTCTCTGCCTGACAGTTCTCCAGCCAGTCTTTCCCAAGCCTGTAGCTTGTGCTGGGCTTTTCCATACACGCTTCCCCTGCACACCACCAGGACCAAAGGAGCATCCTCAGTTTCTCAAAGTGCAGCTCTCTTAGTAACCCTCAAATTCGTTGCTGCCCCAGCTCAGGCACTGCTGGAGGAGGCAGGGTTGGGTATGCAAATGGGTATTAACATAATTGCTATGTATCAGTATTGTCGTAGTGCCTGAAGAGCCCAATATATTTTTCGGAGAACCTGTGGACAGTGCTGAAGTAATAGGAAATTACAGGGACTGTGGGTGGCAGAACAGAAACCTAGAGGTGTGAATCCCATAAAATGGGCAATATCCATACCGGCAGGATGAACCAGGAACACACCTTTACTGAAGCATCTCCCGATGGTAGCAGCAGTGTGACAGATGAGATGTGCAGCATTTGTTGTAAAATAAATATTATTTTGAGAAATTATAATTTTGCTGCACTAGTTATGGACAAGTTAATTAGACACTAATGCAAATTGGGCATTGAGTCCTAGCTAGAGCCTGCCTATGGACATTGACCTCCCAGCTGCACAGGAACAAGTGTACGTGTTTCCAGTCATTTCAAGGACCACCTCCTGATGACCACAAGTTGAGTAACACTGCTCCATGACATACTGGGTCTCATTCTACAGACATCTGGCACTGATTTCTACACTTAATTGAAATGCAATCTTCATTGCTCAGATGGTGGGGTGTTGCATGTTACACAGGTCCAAATGACTACATGAGATGCAAACAGAGTTAGGTGTGTTTCATGCCAAAGCCTTCAACGAGCTTGAATGCCTTTTTATACTAAACCTCTTTGAGGTAAAATTTTGTAGCTTCTTATAGAAAAAGTCAAACCCACTCATTATCTTAAAATGAGAAAGGGATTGGTTTGTATTTGCAGTTAATTTTAAGGAAGTAGAATGCAGATCGGGTTAGATTTTCACCTAGATATCTCTTTTCATGTGACTGTTCTAGGTGAATTCTTATGGTCCTTCAGCGATTGTAAATGACCCAGGCATTAGTTTGAAAGAAGAAACGAAAAAGTGCTTTCTGCCACAAAATTCCTGCCCCCTCACCCACCAGGCAATGCTGGGTGACTGTTTTTTGCTAAAAAAGAAAGCAGCACGCCAGCTGGATACCTTCCTGTGGTAGCTAGGTTTTCCTTGGAGGTTTCCCATCTCTATACTAACTAGGCTTGACTATGCTTGGCTTATGAGTTTTTGCAAATGCTCCTGCCAAGGTGGGATGACTTTAGGCAAAATGAGTGCAGCAGGGAGACAGAGGCAAATAAGTAGGAGTGATCAAAGCCTAGAGATTTGCTGGCAGACGCACCTCCTTCCTACGCTCTACAGCCAGTGGGTCCAGTGCTTTCCCTTTCTCCTACGTATGAATCAACACATCCAAGCAAGCGGTGCCAAAGCAGGGGGTGGGTAGGAGACAGCCTTAGCACTGTACAACAGCTGTTGTTTTGCCAATATATTCAGTAAGAAATTCAGAACAAAACTCGCCTTTTGGACCACGCATCTCATTAAAGTTCACCAACGGCAATGGAAAAGAGAAGACTTAGGTCTGCTAGGGTGGTTGGTTTTTTGTTTTTGAAAAGACTGTTACAATAGAAGACACTCTGTAGGTGTTATAACAGGCTGGCGTTAAGGTTTGGTGAAGTTGTCTGCCGCCAGTCCTAGTGAGACGCTAGAGGTGGTAAAAAAGTGAATTTTCCAGCAAGAGACACTTATTACTGCATGACAGAATGTGCTTCCTGCTAGAATGACAGATTGGCAGAGGCGCTGAACCTAATTCTCTTTGGATTCTTCACTGGGGTTTTACAGGAAGGTAACTGTGGGAGCCGATAGACGGTAGGGTAGGGTTGCTGCTTCCTTAGAGTTTCTTTATTCTTGTTCTCCACTCCTAAACTCAACCAAAATATATTAGAAATATATTTCTAAGGCTTTTCTTTTGTGGCAAAGACCTTAAAAAACAAAGTTAACCCAAAACATGTAAGGAAGCCTTTAGCTGGCACTGCATGTAACGTTATAGTGCTAGCTGCCAATTTGCTGGGAGGTTAGTGTTTGATTTATAGCTTCACATATGTGTTTGAGTGGGTGGGTCACAGCTTTTTGGTGCCTTATTTCCTTCATTTTGTAACTCTGGCTAATCATTTCACTCGCTGCAGTCACTGTGTCCAACAGCAGCGTCCTACCCTTGATGGGCGGCATGTTCGTAGCTCCTCAAGCACTGAGCTCCTCCTCAGTGGTAGGTCCCCCACCTTCTTTCCCCTGTTCCTGTAATGTCTTTTCCTTGCTAGGCTGGAGGAGGAGGAGATCCTGTGCCAACTCTTTGAGCTCTCGCTCAGCTGCTGCCTTCACAACAACTATAAACGTTACCAAGCGCCCCCGTTGTTTTCATACTCCATCCGTATCCTCTATACTAGCTTGGAAGTGAACCTTATGGAAATTTCGGGCTTGTGAAGAACCTCGCAGATATTTCCACTTGAACTGCCATGATCGCAATAACACACAGTGCTTTCAGCCTGCTGTCCACCTAGTGACCTTGAACTGCTTCGCAGTGGCTGCAGAGCAAGATGCTGAGACAGTGGGGACCCTGCGAGGGGCTGAATGGGAGGGTTTTACAGGTGGGCAGGTCAGAGAGGGTACAGTGAGTAAGGCTCACACACATAGGTCTGTGCACAGATGTACAGGCTTGAGCCCAGTGAATAAAAGCATGAGGGGAAAGGTGGAAGAAGCGACTCTGTTCAACTGCGGTCAAACATATGCGGCAATTCACCTCTGTAATCCACTCACGACACTGACAACACAAATCACCCATTCTCCTTCCCTGTCCTAAATGCTGTGATCATCCTTTGCAGTCTGATACCGTATCTCGCTGCACAACCACATCAGAGCAATGCCCAAGGTGACCCATGTATAAACTCTGCGTCACACCATGAATACGAACAGTTGAATTTCTGGAATGTTTGCTGGCACTTTGGGCTGAACTTGGGCTTGCATGGGATATCTGTATTAGAGAACCATAACTGAGCCAAATAAATTGGGTTTGGTGGGAATGATATGCACAGAGGCATACAAACTTCTGTACAGTTTGCCACACCTCTTGCATACCGTCAGTACAACGCAGTGTGACATACACCGACATAGCCTTTGTGAAATAAGCACAATCATGCTGGAATTCTGTGGACTGCGTAAAGCCTATTACCCAGATAGCTCATATTATCTAGTTTGTTCCTGTTTCTTGTTCCAAGATACTGCTTTAGCACAGTATTTTGAGGAAGGAATTGAAATAGGGGAAGATAAAAGGTGTTCTGTGGTTTCTTTTTAATTGGAGACTGGAGGCAAAGTGCCTCCAGATAATTTCTCAAAGAAAAGTCATTGTCTTCTCCCACTCTTGTCATTAATCTCTAAAATTATTGCACAATTTCTGTTTAATGTGTTAAGATTTCTTAATATGTTAAGACAATGTGGAAAGACAAATTTGAACAGGAGGGAGCATGTTTCTTTGAATGCATAATTTTTAAATCTTTGTCTGAAGTCTTCATTTATCTTGCCAGGCCTTTTGCAGTTAAAAACTTCATCAAACTCAGTACGATTAAAAATACGTATTTTTATAAGGGTAATTCATCAAAAAGAGTGGAAATTGCTACAAATAATTGAGTGTGATGGCCATTCAGATTTTGCTGAAGCACAGATTGCTTATGCTGCAGCTCAGTTAACCAACGCTGAAATCGGGGATTCCCAGCAGATGGCTCACATGGTATTTACAGTTCCCCAGTTTTTTGTGTTACAAAGGACTCGACAATTCACAGTCACAAATGTCAACATATCGTAGTGCAACATGTGCTTGAATGTAATACCATGCCTAAAGGTATTACACCGCACGGATGTTTCACTGCAACGCACGATAACCATCATGGTGTTTACACAAACAAAAATCTGGGTCTAAATTTCTGATGCTATAATTTAGCACGATGTTGTACTAGGGAAGCCTTTTTTCATCAAGCAGAGTCAACAGACCTACGTTTGATGTATGATGTGAATCTGTGGAGTCCTTGTGCAAGCTTTTTTGCTTGGTTTGATTAATGAAGCTTAAAAGGAAGAACAGAAATTAAACTGAAGGATAAAGAGACTACAAAGCTATCACTTTAATTTGGAAAACTACTCAGGGCACTCTTTGATAATTTCCAGGTATTTCTTTTGTATTTACACCCACTCCAGTTTATTTCCATTGGCAGATTGACCTGTGTAACGGAGTTTCTTCCTCTCCTAGTGAAGGCTTTGGTCAGCTCTTTCTGTGCTTTGTGCATTACAGTCACCAGGCAGAGCTTCTGATAACTGATTTCTGGCCACATTTTGACCCTCATGTTAGCGTGGAATAACTCACTCAGGTTAAGTCTCAGCAAGGGACTCTCAAATTTCCAGGAAGAGGTTCACCAGAAAGCTGTTATTTTCCATTCCAGTTCTGGTGTCACAGCCCAAGCAGTCTTCTGTTTTTTGTCAGCACATCACTTTGAAGTTTAGTAAGCCTGCACAGGTATCCGTGTTGACAGTGTTGAGCACCACATAAAAAACTTGGGCTATTTGAACGTCACAATGGCATTATTTGCAAAAGCAGATTTTTTTTTTCCCCCCAGATCACTCTCTCATTCCCCAGATTGTTCTATGTCCAGCTCAGAAGGACATATTTATACGACTTGTTATTCTGACTCACTTAGTCGAACAGTATTACACAACTATTTTTCTGTCAGTCATGGGATAATGTTGCCAAAACCTCTCTGTATCTTTTCCTATGCCTTTGCTGGTTTTGGTGGATATCCTACTGATCAGCAAGGTGGGAAATACTGAACATGTATCAAAAAACAGCCCCTGCTGCTGCACAGGGTTACTCAAGCAACACTCTATAATTTAGATGCTCGGTAATCAACTCAGGGCATTGCGACAGTTTGAGTTGTTTTTGTTAATAGAGATGAAATTATGGGTGTAACTAGCTGGCAGTCTTCAAACAGACTTTTGCAAGCTGTTTACTCAGCTGTCTCAGGGCAACAACAGCATACGTGAAGAGAATTCTTCCAGTATCTCTACTGTGGTATTTTTAATTTAGCCCATTTTGCCACAGCATGAGAGAAACAAATTTTGAAGAAAATAAGATTCATGTCAGTTCCTAATCTGCAGATAGGTTGTGACATTAGCTGCATAGTATGGCACCATGGATGAACGTTTTGTTACTTCAAAGCACATTCTTACTTATTTTCCAGTAATTTAAACCTCCAGAATCAAAAGGAAGAAAACACACACACACACACATCACAGCATGTCTAGTGTACGGACCAAGGTGAATTTAATTTTTAAATCAACATGGCTAATAGTAATGCCTTCTTGAAGCAACTTCTGCAAAGTAAATCCAGTTTAAACTAGTGTATGCCTAGTTTAAGGGGATATTACTGGGGTGCAGGTACCAGTTTCCAAACATTATTTTTTTTAAATCATAATTATTCCTCTTGTAGGCAGATCCTGGCAGGTACATGTTGCTCTTGATAACATTACCTCTTTCTTATTTATATTATAGTGGTTTTAAAGTCAAGAAGACACATTCATCTGTCTCTTGATGATTTTTAGTCAAAGGAGATAATGGGAAAAATAGCCTCTTGGAAGTGTGGACTTTGAAGCCTAATGAAACTATATTGGGCCCTCCTTTAAAAAAAATTAAGATGATGCTAAACAACTGATGGAGGTTTTCTCCCAATCTTACTAAAATATTACAGAATGCTACTGTAATGTGAAAAAGATGCTGATAAAATTAGCAGAAAAGAATTAGGGAAAATTTCAAACAACTTGCAGACAGTTTTAGCTGCCTCTGAATCCTTTTACCTTTTCCCCTGTACCTCGAATGTAATCTGAAATAAAATAGCAATGCAGCTCATCAAGCACCTGCAACAGAGGAGGGCTTGAGATAGGGAATAATATTATGGCTTGATTCAGAGCTCTGTAGGGCAAAACTGGCTGTAGTACTCAAATACAGAGGAAAGATGAAGCCCTGCTTGTTATCCTTGCTAAAACTGTGTATGTGACTTGATGGATACTGTGGTCTGAGCCATTTCTGGGGTGGGGAGGGAGGAGGGGAGTGGGAGCCAGGAGAAGGTTCTAAGGGGGGAGCCCAATCGATCACTCCTATCAGCTGCACAGAAAATTAACGACTTTACAATTCACTGGTGTATATAATACGACATATTCCTCAGCTCCAGGATAAAAAGGTGTAGTGCTGCCGCAGTCGGGGCCGAGACTAGCGTACTGTCTTTGGCTCATGACCAGGTTCATTTGAACACGTGGAGCTGGTTTTTTTGAATTTAAAAAAAAAAAAATTCAGAAAAGTTTCAGTGGGCTGCTTTCACAGTTGTTTTTTGAAAGTTGGTAATGTCTAGACTGATCTCTTACATTGCAAAACACACGGAGTGTCCTTCTCGCTGCAAAATGCTCCTTGTGATTCATAGGTCCTGGCCACCCCCTCCCCTTAAGAACTGGAGCACTGGAGCTATAGATTTTCACTGTCATAAAGGCGATAAAATGTATTAATCTAAACAAAAATGTCTCTGGCTGGCTTCTGAGAACTGAAACGCAACCAGATGTGGTGCAAACCGGCAGCGCTGGCATGGACTGGGATGGACGGGTCCAGGTTCTCAGCTGACATATGTGAGCAGAGCTCCCCTGCGGCTGGCCAGGCTGCTGGGCCAGCCACCATCCAGCTGGGAGGGGAGGGCAGGGCAGGGCAGGGCAGGGCAGGGGGGCTGCCTGCCTGCCACAGTCCGTCTGCCAGCACTGGCTCTAGAGAAAAAAACAAATAAGCAGAAAATGAGATGGGTTCTGCACTTAGCTTTCCTTTTTTTTTTTTTTTTGAACAATTTATGAATTGCTTTTTGCCTGCTGAACAGTTGTTTATAAATCAGAGAGGGAAGCGAGACAAACAAAATGAGAGGAGGAGGGTGGAAAAAAAAATCCAAGTAGCCAACCACTCAAATCCAGAAGAACTCTGTCCTGCCAGGTGATGAGAGGGTTGCTTCAGACTTTCTCTTTGAAGGTGCGTAGGTGGCTGTACTGGCCAGTGAAGGAGTGAATTTATTAGCTGCTGAGAGCACAGGGGTACCTCAGATAGAAAAAGTAAGTTGGCAATCAGAGGGAAAAGTTATGAGAAAAATCTTCTCTGTCCCAAAAAATAAACTCTTTATCAGGGCCATCTCTGTCAGAGTTTTGGGTTAAGCATGACTGATGAGCTAAGAAGGAAAGGATAGCGGAGATGGGAAATTCCTTCTTGAATTGTAGGGTGAAGTATATCCCTACATATAGCCCCACAGCCCTATCTACATGATCTACTTACCTGAGAATATTTTTAGGTCTGTGGTGGTTTCATGAGAAGAATTATACATCCATGGACTTGTTTGATGAGTTGTATCATTAGATATTCATTTGCATGACATTAACTGCCCAAAATAACCACATAGTTAAAATATATATGTAATTTTTCTATAGAGGTAAGTAGATTTATTGCCTCTGATAAGGGGTTCTGGAGACCTGAAATACTGTTGGCAGGAAAGAGTTGAAGGGAGTGGAGCTGTTCCCTGTTTGTAAGCAAGTCAGCTCTTGGACTGTGTTTCGGGCTCTGCCAGTGAGGGCTTCTATGATTTTGGGGCAATCTCGGAGTTTTAGTTCACTGATCTGCAAACTGGATCTCCCTCCACCTTTACTGACTTTGGGTTTAAAGCAACGTGTGTTAATGGCAGCACGGACCCACACAAAGAGGCCGGGCAATTTCCACGGTTGGGCCCGATGTTTACAAAATGCTTTGGGATTCCTGGAAAGCGTGAAGTCTTGTTGTTTGCTCACAGCTGATTGTGTCACCAATTCCCAAGCCAGTTGCCTCATAGACCTGAATTAACCAACTGAGCACTCGGAATATAAAATATTTGAAGTAGTGTGAAATTGTGCCTGCGATTGGGGAAAGCTGATAAACCTTCCAGCTGAGCCAGGCTCTGACACTGATGGCAGGTTCCCTGCTGCTAGCTCCTGTCTGAAGATTGCCACCACCACCTCCCTCACCTAAGTAAGGTCTTTGCTAGGTGGGTCTGTAATTCCCTTTGGTGACTGCCTGATGTGTGAGCGAGCATCACGTGTGAGTGTACTGAAAACCCAGGCTGCTGCTGGGCTAAATAAAATCATGGCAGGCCCAGAATTATCCAAGGCAGCTTTGCATTTCAGTTTAATAGTTTAATTTCACATGATGCTGTCACACATAGTAATTTCCTGTGACATGAGGGTAAATGCTGGTTTCTCTTCTTCTCCTGCAATACCTGTCTGTAAATTTATGGTTTCTCCTTTGTGGGGGTTGCTTATATTTATGATGGTGAGGAGTAAAACATACTGAAACAGTGGTGGTTACAATATTTATAGATTCTGAATGCATATTAAATTAGAAACAAAGGAAAAGCCGAATTACATTTGTTTTGTAACACTGTACAGTTAAGACCAGAACCATTCCTGCCAACGCATCTGCAAATGGTTTAGCTCGTAGCTGAGAATGAGAGCAACATTGCTAAACATGGGTGGATGGTGTGGTACAGCCCAAGTGTCACCCATGGAACGAAGAACCCCACAGAGAATCTCACTGGAGTAATTAATGAATCCATTTGGAAAAGTCAGTGCCCTTCAATTAGCCTGAATGTAGCGAAGCAGATGGGATCCCATCCTCCAGGGAAAAAATTGAGAAAGATCCTAAGAAATACGGCATTGGACTGATTTATCTGGGTAATTATGAGCCTCATTTGCACAAAACTGTTCAATATGGCTGCAGTGAGAAAATTAAGAATTTATAAAATGTTGATATGTGGCCTAAACTATCAGTGGTAGCGGAATCATCTGTCAAGCAGGATCTTGGTCCAGAATATTAAACTAATCACCAGCCAGGAGAGGCTGAAAGGGAAACTTGGCCATGGAGCTGGGGGGTGGAGGGGATGCATTTCTAGCGAACCTTTTAAAGGCTTTTAAAGGCTCCTGTGAGCTCATCTGCAATGGAAACATTTGCTGCCATCCTAATTTGATATGGTGTCCTGCCTTGAGACATCCTTCAAGATTTCAGAAAGCAAAAGAACGCCTCTAAGGAAACTTTAAAAAATATTAAAACCGCAAATTTTCTTTAAACATCTTCCAGTGGAGGAACAAAATGAGAAGAGTAACTACAGCAGCTTTTGAAGTCATGTGTGTCCTAGCCTTATCCCAAGGAGACCCTTCTACCCCTGTCAACAGTCTCATTTTTAAGTCAAACCATCACAGGACTTTCTTGTATGAATGGGAAGGTGCACAGTGTCTTTGAAGGGCAAAACTGGAAGCCAGTACATCTATATTGTAGCTGTGTTTATGTGTGATAGAAAAGGAAGCCAGACAGTTTATAGAAGGAGCAAGAGAAAAATAAACACTGTTTATGAAAGCATTGGAGTAATGTAGAAATTGTGTTCTGCAGGTTCTAGGGCTGAGGGGCTTTTTTTTGTCTATAGGGAAATTGCACTCCAGCATCATGGACTTTCCATGTATTTTGTGTTTTTAGAAACACCTCAGCTCAGATAGCTCCAAGCAGCCTTTTTGCACATTTTCTGAGTTTGGAGCTTCAGGTCTCAGAAGTCTTGGACTTTTTTAGCAAATGGGAAAGAAATGTAGCAGTCCTGGATGGGCAGAGCAAAGAAGTGAGCCTCACCACTCTTCCAGCTCTCTGAATTGTTTTCCTAGTTCAGGGTATTTCTCTGTCATTCCAAGGCCAGCCTTTCTTCCACTCCACTCCACCCCCCGCCTCGCCCCCCCCACCCCGCCCCATTTTCTTCCTCCCCCTTTGAAAATGTCACCTTTTCAAAGGTGACAAATGTTGGTGGGTACCAGGGCAGCACCCTCTTTGCCCTCTCTTACCCCCTCCAGCACCTCGGTGCTGTATTGATATGTTGGTTTGAACACTATCCCCATCAAACTCAAAATGCAAAGTGCATTCATCTGTTTCAATGAATTAAAAAACCACAGTTCGTGCAGAATGTCAGGCACAAACTTTAGGGCACTGAATGGGCGGCAGTGAAGCTTGCATCTCTGGCTGTAAGCCTGCCTAGCATGTTCTCTGGTGTGCCTAATGCGTGCTGTTAAATTTTGTATTTTATGTTTTTCTTTTCTTACCTCAGAAGGCATGAGATGATGTGATGATGAGTGCACCGGCCAGAGCAGCTGGGCCGGGATGTTCCCACTCCCAGTCGTCCTCCCAGCCTGACAGCAGGCTGTCTGGGACTGGCAGAGTTTTGCCCATGGCTGCACCTTCTTGCCCTCTGCTGATAAATAAGCAGCCTAATTGAATTAATAAACAGATAGCTCTTTTCCCTGCCAGCTGGAGCACCATCAAGATGTGTGATAAATTATCTGTCAGTGCTTTAACTGCAAGGAAAAAAAAAATTAAAAATTAGCTGCCTCAACCTTTCCTCTCCAACTCTTCTCCCCCCTTTCCGTTTCCCCTGTCTACCCAAGCTCCCAATTTAGTTTGCCTCCACCTTCCTTGCCCCGTGTCTTTTCTCCTTTGGCAGATCCCCAGAGATCTTACTCTGTGACAGAGTAACTCATTTGGCCAGGCCGCTAATGGGTTATTAAGGCTGTAAGCGGCCTAGGATGGTGGTGTTCCCGTGGCTCACTGGGAAAGAGGGATGGAGGCTGTGGGGACACAGGGCACGTGTTTGGGGCAAAGCTGCTGCCTGTGCCTCAGCTGCCAGCACACCACAATCTCTTAACTGCCCTTAAATTGTGATCTCTGTGACCAAGACAGGAGCTGCGCACGAGGGGCATTGCAGACTGCAATCAAACAGGAGACAGGGCGTCAGGAAGCCTTACGCTGACTCATGGTGTGCCAGCCAAAAGGGGGAACTTCTTCATAACCCTTAGTCCTGAACACCACAGAGGTGCTTGAGGACTTTTTTGTTTCAAAAGAGAGGAAAATGATGAGGCAGAAGGCCTCAGTGATTTCTGTAACATAGAATATCCCTGCCATCACACCTCAGAGTGCTGTTCCCTTTTGGAAATCACACACATCTGTGTAGAATCTCTCAACAGCCCTAAGTGACAGGACACAAGAAAGGTTTTGCTGCTTCTCAGTCTCAGTTGGAGGTAAATAGCTGAAGTTTCTACAGCATTACGTTGATTTCCAACATAATTGTGTAAGTGCTTGCGTGCCTTCGCTGACTTGGTTTCCCTCACCGCAACTCCTCTATAAGCTTCCCAGTGAGCAAGCTGGAAAAGCTTCCCAGTTCCTCTCTTCCTAAAGCAGCAAGAAATAGGAGGTGCTGTGGAGTTGCTGAGGAGTCTGAGATGGGAATGAGATCACAGCATTATGATCTTGTTCAGAACATGACATTTTTTTCTGGTGCATATGTCAAATGAATCAGACAATGGTGGTGTCAGGAAGATGGATAACGCTGTCGGCAAGGCTGGGAGAGGAGACAGGAAAATGTGTTAAGCACCAAAACAAGACGGTATTTATGCCTTCTCCCACAGTCAGTAGAAGTATACAAGAAATAGCAATAAAAGTAAGCTATAGCAGGAGCAGCCAGATCCCTGATGTGCTCTTTGAAAGACTTGCCCGTGCTGTGAAGGACAGTAATCAGCATGGACCACTGCTGCGCAGGAATTGCCTGTCCCTGTGATCCTGGCAGCTGCCTCTGGTTCATGGGAAGGTGTCTAAGTCTAGCATCACCCCATCCCTGTGGAGGATGCTCACCCGACACACAGCCCATTCTGCCTCCCTCAAAGTGCGGGGTCCTGTAGGGACCCTCTGCCTGCCTGTCTCCGAGCAGGGCTCCTCTGCCAGGAATTTGCCCTGCAGTGGTTATTTCTGCCCTCTTCCCTTGTGCAGGAGGGACCGGGAAGAGTCCACTATCAAGCAAGGCAGGATACTTTGTACCTGTCACTTAGTGCTGGAAAGGAAATCCTGCTCCTGTGACAATCACAACAGCTGTGGGTCTAGCCAGGCCCCTGACCCATACAAAATTGTTCTGTATCCTGTGGTACGTGCTGTAGGAAAGCCAAATCCAGCTGTCCAGAAATGGCAGGATGAGTCAATGGCTTGCCAAACAGGCAGCATCATTCCCTTCCCTTCCCTGGGGAAGGTTGTTTTTTTGGTTTGCTGACATGTTGCTCTGAAAAGCAGTATTGCCAAAGAGTGAGCATACCATGAGCATACCTAGTGAGCAACTGATATATTATTGCATTTTAGTAAGTCACTGCTTGTCAGCTGAGCCATAGGAACTGTGGGGGAACACATGCCTAGCCCCTTCAAACACAAAGTAAAGCCTATTAATGTAAATCACAGTCATGCTTTTTTCCACTGAAAACAACCCCACATTTTGGGGTTCGATTTTTCTTATGTCTGGTTTCAGACTGTAGCTATCTTTGAGTGCATTAAAAAACTTTGTGGCACTGGTAGTTAGCTGGTATCTGGTAGAGGGTTGAGATGTTGCTGTTCCTGGTGCCTTGAGTGGCTTTGAAATTCAATGCGTCTGACCCAAGATTCTGCTGTTTATAAGCAGCTGATATAGACACAGGGTGCTGAAAAACAAAGCAGCAACTTGAGCTGTGTACAACTTGGCATTGCAGGTGAAGAACAAAGGGGACACGGTGGAGGGCAGCAGCCTGATGAAATGCTGGATGAAGTCAGGGGAGAATATGGGGGAAAGTGGGAGGGCATAAGAGACCTTGCATGAGAGTGTAAAAGGACAGTACACATCCACATTAATATGTTGAATGCTGAATATTCATTATATCAGTGGAAATAAGTCTCAGCATAAATTATATTTATTTTATAACAGTGAAACTGACACTACATGAACCCGCTCACACTCTTTACGGTGTGTACCTATGTAGTACATGCCATACATGGATGCATGTATTTGAGAAGTCAGTGGTCGCTAGATTTTCATAGACAGGTAGTTGAAAGCTGTCTGCTGAATTTAATACTATTTTCATTGGGGTGGTGAAGGGAGGGAGTGTCAAATGTTGAAATTCAGCTTTATTGAAATGTAAAATAACCTGTAAGAACATTCTCCTTTTATACATCCCTGTACTGTACTTTAAATTCTAGTAATTTCTTCAGGGGAAAAAAAATAAATCCATAAATGCTTTAAAAATTATTAAGGAACCCCTTAACTTTAGAAATGAAGGAGAAAAATAACTTCACCTGTAACTATGTGGTAATGAGACAGCGTCTAATTACCTGCATTGAATTCTCCAGTCGGGCCAATAGGCTAATGAACATCAATACTCTTTGTGAAAGAGCCCTGGGATCCCTAATGGCCCTAAGTGGTCAGGGCTTGGGTTTTACGTTTCAGAGTCTGGTTGGTACAATCTTGAAACCAAATCTACAGATCAGATCGTATCGTCTAGGCAGTCAGAGCTTGTGTGCGTATGTGTGTGCGTGTGTGTGTGCACGCACGCGCGCATGTGTGTACGCCCTTGAGCACCACACATCTGGGATGAAATCAAAGCACTTTTAAGTGCACATATATCCCATTTCTGGCTTGCTAGTAGCCCTTTAAAAGTGCTGGGTTTAATCCAGGAAAAACGAGTATTCAAAAATCACACCAGAGAAGGAAAAAAAAAACCCACCCAATTTTTATATACTTGGATGACATTTCTTCTTTGAATATGAATGACTTAATCATAATCGGTCTTAGTGAGAGGTGGGCGATGAAAGTTCAGAAATCTTATGAAAGAAGAAGACTTTGAACCTGCCTTTCTCATGTCCTTGGCGTGTGTGTTATGCTTGTGAGAGGGAAAAGGAAAGCAAGGAACTCGCAACCTCGTCAAGAAACTGAAGTAACTCCTTAAGGGGTCTCGAGGCTTCAGAGCATATTCTGCAGGGAGAGATTTTTGCGGTGTTAATCCCACCTGATCTCTAAGTACAGATTAAAATACCCAAACCCACAGTGTTCTTTCCAGTGTTGGAGTGCTCTGATTTGAGGATTTGCTCTGTATCTGGCTTGTCAAGGAAATTTCCCAAATTTCCTCTGAAATCAATTCCCACTTTTCTCATATAATGCATTCATAAATGTTCATTCTGTTCTCAGGCAAGATATATATGTGTGTGCATGTAGCAATGCAAGCACTGTACAAGCACTTCCCACTTGCATTGTGCTAGAAGATGGGACCATGATTTCAGAAACCTAGTTAGAGCGTTTGCTTGCAGGAGTGAGGAAGACCATGGGCTCCAACACCTTTGCCAGTGGCTTTGCCAAAAAATTTTATGTCCAGTGTGAGGAAAGAGCCCATGGTCTCTTGGCTTGGGAGTGAGCTGTAATATGGGTGTCAGAGAATTGATCTCGAAGATGGGCAGTACACACTCAGGTTCCCTAAAGCCCAAGTTTTCCCACTGTCTTGCAGGAAGCTATTAACACTGAATGATTTTATTGTCACCTCCGTTCTCTGTTTTCCACAGGTGACAATCTAGCATGCATGGGGATATCCTGTAGATTACTCTGGCAGAGTAACTAAGCAAAAAACTGTCTATTTGGAGAATTAGGATGGTGATTAGGTACTGATAGCAGGCATGAGCAATTAATCCCCAAGGCCTCAGGCCTTTTGCTGTCAGAAACCTGCCTCTCCAGGGGTAGGTAGCAGCTAAGTAGCAGCTTTGCTTTTGGACTCTGGCACACGGAGAAGAAATCAGACAGAAGTTGGTTGTGTTTTTTGGATCCTTCCATTGGTATTGTATGTTGAAATTATGTGACACTGTTTGCCAGTAATAAATCACTTTGCTGTCTGTTGTGTGATTACATAATTAAATATCCCTTGTCATGGGTACACATGCAGGGATTGACTTAGACTTGGTGGGAATTAGGGGTTTGATTTCTTGAACTTTACATTTCCTGACTCCTGTGCAAATCAAATCCAGTTGTTTAACACCGCATTGAGAAATGATTCATGCAAGAAGGGGTATATAGTGAGAAGTACAAACCGCACTTTCAGTGTGTTTTCTGTCTTGATTATCGTCTACTTGCTCATTAAAATATACATGCAAAATAGGAAAGGAGAGTTTAATATTTTTCTATTACTAATCCTTAAAAACGTGGTGTGCTGCCCAGGGGTAATGATGCTTATCCCCTTTGTAAGGTGTTTTCAGATGACCAGAAGGAAATCGCAGGGTGGAGGCGAGATACAAACTCACTCGCGTTTTCTGCTGTTCCTGAAGCCATGGCTGTTCTCAATGAAGTGCCCATCACCAGAAGATGGCAGTTCTGGCAAAGTACCCTTAAGGGCCACCCTGGCTGTGACTGGCACTGTATTACTTAAAACTGGCAGTCTGCCAGAGAGGTGTCACTGGGGCTGGCATTACCTGCCAGCATGGCTGCCTGGAGCTCCTCCGTGCCCCACGTTCAGGGACGCTGAAGCAGCTCTTGCAGCTGACCCATCCTTGAGCAGCATGATGTCTATTAGTTTTATTGCCTCTTTGATTGTTTACAGTTGATTCTCGCTGCTTTCTGCTGAAGTTCAATTCAGTTTGCATTTGGAAGGACAAGGGAGCAAATTTGTTGTTTTTATTAGAGGCTAAGCTGCACTGAAGGCTGGATGACGATCCATTGTTCGTGTTGTTACAAAAATCCCACTAAGCAGGGAAGAAAGCACAAAGGAAGGGAAAAGTATAATTCAGATTTGCCAAACAGCCTGAGAATAATTAGAAGATTAGCAGTTTGGCGCTGTTTACTGGCGGGTTGTGAATTAAATGCATCCCCCTTTTCGCTTTACATTAGTGTAACGTGTCACTTTGGTTCTGGATTTCGCATCCTTCACACACCTCTCACTCCTTCTTCGGTCCCCATGCAGAACAGTACTCCCCTGCACAAGAAATGTAGGGGCAAGCATTTAATGGGGTGTCAGAGGCTTTGTAATTGCCGGTCTCTGAAATGGGTTCGTTAAGCCTCTTGCAGTTCACTTACTGGGTGGAGATGAATTGCCTCCAATTTGCTTTTATGAATGTGAGCGGAACATTTGCAAAAGAGTGGTTTCTGTTATTTACACTGTGAAACGCTTGTAAGCAGCCAGCCATGAAAGACCTGAGTGACACTTATGCTTAAGTTCTCGCATCACAGTCATAGCTGGAAGAAAGGGTAAAATTCAGTGTGATTCTCTGAAACACGCTGGGTGAAGTTTTAACTGCAGCTTTAACTGCCACCGGCTAAACTGCACGTATTCATCTGGAGTATGATACTTACAGGAGTGGGAGTAAAAAAGGAGAACATCATCGGAGATGAGAATACAATATTAGTGCCACTGAAGTCAATGCTATGCTTGCCATGAAGTTTGCTAATTGAGATTTTTACCCTGAGGTCACTACCTTGTGTGGGGGTACTTGACATCTGTATTTTTTTCTGATTTCCCACCCCTTTCTAAGTCTCCTCTATCCCCTGTGGGGTACTTTTTACACCCCTGCATAATAGGGACTAGGATCACAGTCACTAGTGCAAGAAAATATCTTTGAGATCACATTCCATCTGCCTGCAGGGATCTGATATAATCTCCTGATAAGAGTATACCAGACATTAAGCTGATACTGCAGCTGGTCTTGTCTCCTCTCTAATTTAGTGGGATTTGGGCATGCAGACCAGAAGGGAGAGAGGGTTTTTTTCTGAGTGCAGCAATGCATACTTATTCAGAACAATTCGATTCTCTTCAAAACCAACACTCCCTGTCTGTCCCAACCTAAAATTCAGCTGGATGATATAATAGCTTATTGTTTGATGCAAGCACAGGCCACTCAGGTAACAACATCTGTAAAATTGGGGGAGATTTTTGTCATTTCTCCACTAAGGAGTAAGTGGGAGAAAGTTGTAGCTTATTGCCACATATGGATTATGGTATATAATATAAGATTTATAGCTTGTTGCACTGTTACAGGCTATGAATATTATAAATATTTATATGCATATGAAAAAGCCTGTGTTATTTGAATTTTCAGTTGTGGGAAAAGCAACCTCCAAATTCACAGTTTTATTTATCTTTTTTTTCTTCTTCTTCTAACAAACTGAAAAAAACGCTGCCTGTTTTTCACTGGAAATTTTGGTGAAAGAAAAGTGGGGCAAAACCCAAGGTAACCTTGAAGTACATGTAATGATAGAGAAAAACTAGAAAGCACCAAGATCCTGAACTGCAGAAGTGTTAGGAAAGCTGATACCATTTTTCATTCATGATCTCAGATGTTTGCAGCCCATTTTTGGCAGACTAGGCGTTTGCCCAAAGATGTTGTGCAAGTAAACTGTGATCTATGTTGATAAAAGGAAACATCAAGCAATTCACTGCACCATGATGTCAGGCTTTACATGGAGGAAGCACTGTGAAAACTGTCTGTTTCCAAAGACAACAGCTCCAATGAGAAGCCCTTTGAGGTGTTAACTTCATATGACATTCAGTGGGGTGTCAGTCAGGGCCATTACCATGAGCCATAGCACAGGGAACACAACTGTACCAAATATCGGCTGTTTCTGTTTCCTCCTAAGCATCGAAGGCGAAAGTTTATGTGCTCCTGGCTTCCTGTAGGATCAAAAGGCAATTTTCTTTTTTCACATGGCCAGAGACAAAGCAGGCTGTTCCCTGTGAAAGATTTCTCATGTCGCCTGTGTCACTGACAGCCACTAATGGATGTGTCATGATTGAGTGGAAATTGGCTGTAACTGATGTTGGTCGTTATGTTACTTTGATGAAATAATAAAAGTAATCAGTAAGGGCCAGAAGCCAGGTAAGATGAGCACCTGCATTCCTCCTGGCTTGGGGTTGGTGGGATTCTTTTTGAGAATTGTGCTATAGAAGGGAGAGAAGAGGGATTGTGCCCTGAAAAGCACTGCCACTGAGGTTAGCACAGATTTTGGGGTTTGGTGAGGGCCCATATGAGTAGCAAGTCCTCTGTTTCAGGCCCAATTTGTGATGGGCAAGGTACCCGCAGCCTTTCACACAGTTCCCAAAAAACCAAACATCCGTAGGATCGGGTCCTGGGTTACCATTTCATTCTAGAGGGATTTGCTAATGTAGTCAGTCCAGTGAGCTTGAGCTTGATGCCGTCGCATTTTGTTTGACACTAAACTAAGCCAGTTGTTTGCAATTCACACACATAAAAAGAACGGTAACAAAAAATGCAGCCTGCCCTTCCAGCTCCACACGTCCTCGATGCAAAGGGGTCACCGAGCTCCGCTGATTTGCTCTCCCTCTGCTCTAACTAAAACATCCAAAAACAATTCATCTCATTCAAGACCAAAAATTTAAAAAATAAACCCAAAAAATGTTCATCGTTCCCCCAGTGTTTGTGATGGGTGGCAGCAGTCGGTTAATGGAAGATAAACCCTGCTCCGGGTGCGTGAGCGTGCAGGCAGGGCTCTCCCTGCTGCAGAGCTATCTAAGCACCGAGTTAAAGGGAGGCGAGGGCCAGGCGATGGCTGTTGCTGCGCTGGGACAGGATGAGGTAGAGAGCTGGTTTCTTACCAGGACTGGGATCCAGGGCAGCTGGCCCACCCTCCCATTGGGAACAGTGAACAAGGAGCTTGTAAAATACACAGACCAAATGGAAATGACCCCTATTGACTGAAACCAGCTGCATGTCAGACCTCTCACTGTCTCTCTTGATTTGCTATCTCAAATAAATGGATGTGGTAGAAGGGGCTGTGGAAAGAAAACAAAATAATTTATTCTCCTTGAAGTCGTGCCACACTAATAAGCCACAGTTTTTACAGCTGAAAAGAAAATGTTTATTCGTAGATTAAGTTTTTCCCGCCTTTTTTTTATTATTTTTTTTTATTTGAAAGTCTGCAGTTTGTAATAAGACATGCTGTAGTTCGGTTTCATAGGTCTTTGTCAAATGTAACATTGATGGATTTTGTTAGGTAGTCATTGCATTAAACTTCTGGCTAACAAGAGCTTGGGGTTTTTGCATTTTGATTCAGAAAACAAAGTTACAACAGCTTTTGTTGGTGCTTTGGCTCAGATCTGCGTGGTGGCTCAGCCCCATGAAAAAGGTCCTAGTGAGTTCTGAAGAAGAATGATGTGCAGAATGGCTTGACTTATTCATGTATTGTTTTCCATATTTTTCCTAATACACTCCTCGATAACACCAGTTATTCTGAGCATTGTGAAGAGCTGCTTGCTGTAACCAGGGTAGCACTTCAATTTGGAAATGTTTAGGACGACAGCTGCTCAAATCCTCCATTTATACAATGGATGGGTTACTGCTGTTGATGTTAGATTGAGCTCCTTTCTGACTTTAGAGGTAGGGAAGGAGGTATTTAACCTTGCTGCCATAGTTGCCTGGGTATCTTTTTGAGAAGATTGTCAGCTCTACACATGCTGTAGTGCAGTCACAGTTTGGTTGACTTTCCTAAACTTCTTAAAAGTCATCAGTCTGACTTCCCTTCATGCAGGCTGAGGCACTGATGCATTTTGCAGTATGCCTTTTATTTTTTAAAGTTTTTTCCAGCCAATTGATTGTTAGTGAAATAAGGCACCCGATTTGGATTAGTTAGATCTATTAGTGTGTCTCAGTGGAATGATCTTCATAGAGTCTGCAAAAACATCTGGGATGCAAAAAATTGAGGATGATACTTTGAATTGACTCTCTTCTTTCTGCCTTCCACAACCCCCTTTTTTGTCCTCTAATATTTTGGGGTTTTTTTTCTCCTTGAGAATTTTTTTCCTCCTCACTCCTAGGTGCCCAAACACAATAGGGCAGCAGCTCTGAACATAGGCTCCTTTACCCATGGCTTTGCAGCAGAGCTGTACAGACAGATGTTATTTCAATACAAAGTAGATTGAATTTCCCGTCTATAGGTTCTGAGTGTTCTGGCAGTCACTCTCTTTGCTTTAAAAACAAAACCAATATGTAGTTCATTCTGGTCATTGCTCCCCCTGGCAGATTTTATCCACATTGGCTTGTAGGATCATCTGACTGTCATCTGTGACCCATAGATAGTGCTATGGGGAAAGGCACACCTCTGTGTCTCTTACCATTGCTGTTTCTTGTCCTATGGGTAGCATGTTTTGTGGATAACCTGCTTCCTATTCATCATATTCTCTGGCTGGATCATGAATTGTGAGCTGGTCATTCAAATCATGCTAGGCTGGCATCAAGTGATGCTGTGGACCTCCTTCCTTTCACTTTTATCTTACCATTTTCTGCTGACTAAGTACTTGCATTAGTGAGAGTAAACCAAGCTTATGTTGACTTCTTCAAAAATGTGAGGGGGTAAAGCAGTCTTGGGTGGCTGCCTGTGCAGAATGCTCTACACATGCAGAACCATGGATGTGAGGGAGGTTTCTATGGGTTTGGAAGGAGCCCTTCTCCTAGGTGACATCTGTCAGGCTGTCTTTGGTATGCTTTTCTAGGACACTGGCGATTTCAGTAGTCCAAGGGTAGGGTGATGCCAGCAAGGTCTCTGTATGCTGGTAGAGCTCATGGCTTTGGGATAAGCCTGTAATTGCACCAAACCCTTATTTGTCTGTATTTCGGCTATAGCTGTAGTACTGAAGGGTTCTATCCTGCAGTCCAAGACATGGCAACCCCTCCCATTGCCCTTTGGTGGTGTTCAGGTAACAGTGAATGAATCCCATGGATATTCAGGTGAATTTTGCCCTGGTCAGGACTCCAGACCCCAATCCAGTGTGTGCAAAACATGAGGAGTGCAAAACAGAAAGAGGGATTAGCAAGTGATAACAACACAGCAGATGCCTGAACTTCCCAGCACAAAAGAGGATCAGGTTGAGGCCACCCTCATTATTTTCCTGTCTTTCTGATGAAAGAACAGGTTAGGTGCTGGTATGTTATGTAGAATATATTTGAGCCTTAATTGGAAAAACACATCAGTGCAATATATTTATGAATGAGCCTTTAGACAATATATGTAGTAAAAAAGAGAGAGGCATTTTGTTCCACCTTTATTTTAATCTGATTTTCCTTTTTAAAAAGTTGCAAAAGTACAAGTTTGATGAAGCTAATGCTGCTAAGCTGGCCAAAAAGGATGAGCGCCTGTTATTTTTCCTCAGCAGCACAGTAGGAAATGTGTAACTGTTAAATTTCAGTTCAGTTGTTTATATCTTTACATATTTACAGTGGAAAACTAGATTAGAGCCCAAGAATATGTTCTTTCTCAAACTGAAATAAGATGCCTTTTATCAAGGGAACAGCAAGTGAAAACCTAAATAAATCCGAAAACACAGGGCAAAGCAACGCTTCTACAACAGCAGAAATTCTATTCTGATTGCTGAGATCATCATGTATGAATACTGAATTTTCTGCCTTGTTCTGTTCCAGAGACTGAAGGCAGCGTTGACTCATCATCCTGCCACCATGTCCAACGGGAATATGAACACCATGGGCCACATGATGGAAATGATGAGCTCGCGGCAGGACCAGACGCCACACCACCATATGCACTCACATCCTCATCAGCACCAGACACTGCCACCTCATCACTCATACCCACATCAGCACCAGCATCCGGCGCACCATCCTCATCCTCAGCCTCATCACCAGCAGAACCATCCCCACCACCACTCCCACTCGCACCTTCACGCACACCCGGCACACCACCAGACCTCGCCGCACCCCCCGCTACACTCAGGCGGACAAGCACAGGTAGAGCTTCGTGCCATGTGGCATCCCTGAGTTTTGCTGTTACGCAGAGTTAAAGCTTGATCCCTGTCGTAGTTCTTGCAGGCATGTCTGGTTAGATACCAGCCCCTTGGGCTACTCATAAACGTCTGCTACCAGTGGTGAGGAAACACAAATTTTACTCAGAAAGCAGAGTGAAACAACAAATGGTTTTGCTGCTTAATTTGCTAGACATTAGTGATATCTTACTTTATAAGGAGCTCCAAGGTTTTTCAGTGGTGTGAGCTCTGCAACTTGCCACATACCCTTTTATGGGTGAGGTTCATAACAGAGATTTGCATTTGCATGTTTCTTACGATGCTCAAACCTAAACTTCCCTGGCTGCAATTTAAGATTTATCTGTGTTCTACCTACAGAAATACATAGAGCGATCTGTAGCAAAGTAAAATAGCACTTTGTGTGCATACTTGAAGCAAGATGTGTGTGTAAACAAATAACTTCACCAAACCTAACGAGCTATTAATTTCCTGTCAAGACTGGAGATAGTAGAGGAAGTTTTAAATAAGATGGACTGGCTTACAGGAAAAGAAAAAGGATCCAGGTGCTGTAAAGGGGATAACACCCCCACCTGTGGTGTGTGAGAGAAAGCCAAGATTATCTGAGGGTAGAGGCAATAGCTGGTAGGTGTGGTGTCAGGAGAAAAAAAATGGTGAATCCACTCCAAGGGGAGAGATTTAAACCAGGAAGACAATTTTAAATTGGATTCAGGTGGTGAGAACTCAGTGAAGGTCTCCACTGAATGAGGTGAAGGTCTCAATTTTTGGACCAGGTATATTTGTTTCAGAAATTTGCATAATTCAGTATCTGAATGGAATGTTTCATGAACTAATGAACTAGTGAGCATGGACTTAAACAGTCATTTTTAAGAGGAATTCTATTAAAGTTTTAAGGTGATAAGCTTCTGCATCAGGATTGAACAAGAAAAATAAAGCTCTGGGGGCAGTGACTGTGACATGTCAAGTCTAGGGGGCAAATTTAAGGAGGACAAGCGGGCAGAGCTTAAATGAGGACAAAGAGGAGTGCCAGCCATAAGAAGTTCAATCTGTGAAGTATTGTGTTGCTTGCAAATACCTTTCAGACAAGCTCTTAGAAAACATTAAAGAAAATGAGAGGATTTGGCTAACATCCCAGTGTCCCACAACATTAACTATTTACTAACATCTAGTTTTATTATTGCAGAGGCTGCAAGCACACGGGATTTCCCTAAAGCATTTGCTAATGTAAAATGAATTGTCAGCTTTAGAGAAACAGTCTAAATAAGAGAGCAGCAGACTCCCCTGTGAGAAGATGTCCAGAGCTTTCCTAAGTTTACTTCAGTTTTTATTTTGTGAATTCAATTATTCTCCCATCTGCTAATGAGTAATTTTCCTTGGAGTTATTTAAAAACTCCAATAAAAAAATACATTACCTCACAACAGAGAAACCAAAATGAACCTGATGGCTGTCTTGGAGATCCATGAAAGAGTAAGGATAAAGTTGTGCTTAACAGACTGAGAACTCCATGGATGAGATGGAGGGCATCAGTTAACCTCTCTGAGGTTTTTAAAACAAGGGTAATAGTACTGACATCTCACCGAGGGGTTGGGAGGATAAACATCTTAATGCAGGTGAGGGTGTCGGATATCAGGGTATGGAGCACTGCTGCAAAACGTCCATACTACCACTTCTAACAGGCAAAGAGAAAACAGGTACCAGAGGAAACTGAGAGCAGTGAGCCAGTGGGTCTCCTCTGGACCTGCTCAAGCAGGTCTATGCCTCCTTCTAGTCATTCCAGTTAGGATACCCTAGACTTGTTCTGCTTTATGTTCCCTATCAGCTAGCCACCCCAAAAGACTCACAGGCACCAGTGTAGGTGGGCTGACTGATGCCCACAAAGCTACGTCCATTTCACCCTCTGTCTCAGCACCACACAGTCTCTGGAGCTAGGCCTGTGCAGTCAGAGGAGCTTTGCCATGCACAGCAGCACTGGAGGCAGTGGGCCCCATCAGGAATCAAGGAGGTTTTCACTTTGTCCCCATGTCCATAGGTGTGTCACCAAGAGAGTGGTAACAGCGGGTAACAGAGTAGGAGCCCAGGGTCAGCAGTTTCCCTGGGCAGCAGACCTCTCATTGCGTGTCTGCTCCCTTGGTGCAAAGGCAGTAATGATTTTTGAAGAGGTGCATTAGTGGGGAGAAAAGAAAGGTTTGCTGAGTAACAGCCACATGGTTATTGCTTTCTAAGCTTATCCATAGTCCCCATAGTAATGGCCTCTTTGGGGGTCAGGTTGTTTCAGCAGACGTTAATTTTATGGTGCATTTTGCTAATTATCAACCTCCTTGTTTTTCTGAGCCAGATTCTTCCATTCCAAACCATCTGCCAAATGACAGCATGGTCCACACTGCTGTAAGCTGTGTGCTCCCGTGCCGGGACTGTGGTTATTGTACACCACACCCTTCTGTGATGGCAGAATTCATTTCATGCTTCTCAGCTACCATTTTGATACGCAGGAGCCCAATGAATTACTCTTTCGTAGAATGAGTAAATGGGTATTAGTTTTGCAGTAAGTTGCAAAGAACAGAGAGAAATATTGGATCAAGCATAAAAGTAGAAATCACCTTCTGAGAGGTATCTTTCTGAGAAGGTGAGGTATTTTATCAAGTTGTAGCTGTCAACTACTACGGAAATGATACTATTATTCTTGTTTTGGACCCACGAAGATTTCTTCATATCGAACTTGCCAGAGTGGTAGCTTCAGCAGAGTAGGGGTTTGGATGTTGTTTCATTCTCTTAGCTGTCCTACATTTTGTTTTCATTCTCGATATGTGATTAGCATCCTCTAAATATATATATATATATAAAAACCTCCACTTTAATATATGTTCATTTTCTTTCTTAATAGATCATATATATCCTAGGCAGTGCAGAAAAATCCTGCTAGAGAATCATGCTTAGACAGTTACTAAGAGAGAGACTAACAGATTTCAGGGTTAAGAGGTATCTAGTGAGAGTCAGTTAATTATCCCACATGACATAATTAGTGACGTAATGGCAACCTTTATAATTAATATCTGCCAGAGAGGGAGAGAAGATTTTGTTGTTCTGAAAATGCACTCTGATAGCCCAGAGACTGACCGGTACACTCAGAAAACAAACCGAATCACTAGTTATTCAGAAGAAAATGACCGTATGTGGGGGAAGAATAAAGGAATTGTATAGTAACATTTTTCTGCTTGAGGAACAGACCCCAGAGAGAGAGTTAAGAAATAATTTTTAAAAACTGAAAGAAAAAGGAGAGGAATAGGGTAAGAAAACGTTAATAATAGATCTCTGAAGCCTGAAAAGATGCTGTGTGTGATAAAATCAAATGTCTCTCATGAGATGCTGACATTAAAAGGGATCTCTGAGGCCTCTGCACTCAGACATATTGCTAAAGAGGCAGCATGCCCAGCCGGGGTTGCCGGGGAGCAGCTGGCACCCCTTGGCAGCGATCTCCCAACAGCAGCCTAGGCATGCTGGCAGGGATGGGGGCTGTGGCTGGTGGTCCTGCACAGCACTGGCTGGCCATTCTGCCCAATGTGGGTGGCTGCAGCCACTGCTGTAGCCCTTGGGCTCCAACCTCCGGTGCGGACAGAGGGTTGCAGATGTTACTAGCCAACATAAGGACATAACAGGAGCTGAAAATTTAGAAACTAGTCTTAAAAAACCCAGTCAGGCACGTTTCTTTTTAGGAGGTTACTTTTTAAAAACACTTTTCTGCTGCAAGAGAGAGATTCCCTGACTGTGCAACACAAAGCTGGGAATCAATTCAGCTTTGTACAAAAAGTGCTATCAGATACACAGAATAATTACATATAAAATTGCCACTTTAATTGACAGAAGTCAGCTGGGAGAGGGAGCAAACTCTTCTTCACAGTTTGTGGCGAAATTCTAGACAGAAAAGCGGCCTCCTCTCAAGATGCAGGATGATGGTATCATTTTAATTGAAACAGACAGAGGTGTTAGGCAAACACATGTTAATTGCGGCAATTGAAATTCAGGACTCAGTCTGACAAAGCGCTGAGTAAGTCCACTCCCTGGAGTCAAAAGGAAGCACCTTGGAGGTTTGGACCTTTGCCAGAACAAGAGGGTTAATTTTAAGTCAACAATTTGGGTTTCCAGACTGTTCCAGACTGTGCCAGAGTGACGGCAGCGTGAGCAGCAGCAGCAACGGGTGCTGCAGCTTCTGCCACACACAAGCAATATGGGACCCGTGGGTTGGAGTCCCAAATGTGGTGGCCTGGGCACCAGAGAGAGGCGGGAAAGCAGTCCAAAAGCTGGCTATTCCTAGGCAGATGAACATTAATTCTGATGCTGGTTCCTGACGGGCACATGGGCATATGCTTCATCTGCCCAGGAGTCAGAGCAGAGACTGCGTGGGGCTGCCCCCACCATGTGCCTTTCCTGGAGTGACATGGGCCAGTTACTCTCAGGAGTGGGATCGATACCCTCCTGCACTTGAAAAAGCATAAATACATATTTTTCCATAGTTTCATAGCAGTGGGGCTGGATGTAGTGTGCCTCTACTGTCAAAGGTGGGCTGCTGAATAGAAAGGAGTATATGGCATCCACAGGGGTCAAATGGAAATGCCTGATAAGGGGAATATCCCTTTCCATGAAGTGCAGGGATGTTGCAAGTTTTAGTTCAGGTCCATCCGTTTGCCCTCAGCTGAGGGCCATGGCAGTCTGTTGGCCTTGGGTGATCACAGCCCGCAGCTTCCCAGCTCCACTCAGGTGCAAAGAGTCTCTGGAGGTGGTAAAGCCAAAGATGGAGATGGGGGAGCCTGTGAAATAGAAGTGTTATAAAATTTTGGAGGCAAGTGGGAAGAGACTCCTCTGCTCTGATTAAAAGAGCTGCCGAGAGAAACTTGACATTTCAGGTTTGAAATAAGTGGTGGCAGAGAAAGTAACTAAGCTAAATGTTTTTAATAACTAACTGTAAGGGGAAAAATTTTCCCTACTAATATTCAGATGATTGCTTAAAAAAAAAAAATGTCTCCCCTTTGACCACGGCAAGGATTTGCCAGCAGCTCATTTCAGTGGCATCTGGTGCAGCCTTTCAACAGGATGAGATTTCCCTTCCCCTTTCAACACACCCCTGCATAACTTTTCCCCCCTCACCAACCACTGCCAAACCTCTTCTTCCTTGCCAAGGTTTCGCCAGCAGCCCAGCAGATGCAGCCCACGCAGACGATACAGCCACCGCAGCCGACCGGAGGTCGCCGGAGGAGGGTGGTGGACGAAGACCCGGATGAGAGGAGGCGGAAATTTCTGGAAAGGAACCGAGCCGCCGCCACACGCTGCAGACAGAAGAGGAAGGTCTGGGTGATGTCACTGGAAAAGAAAGCAGAAGAGCTCACCCAGACAAACATGCAGCTTCAGGTGCGAGCCACTGTCTGCACCCCCGAGGGCACAGAGGGGCTCTTTGTGCTCCGAGGGGCTGGCCGGGCACTCACCACCTTTGGGCTGCCCAGCACAGCCAGCTCCTAGCAGGAGCACAGGCATAATCAAAGTCGATTAATCAAGATGTGTGTGCTTCAATTAAAGAAATAATTGCATTTTAGTGGGATAAGCCAGGAAAAAGCTGTCTTGGGACTTAGAAGCCTTTGCTAGATGGGGTTGTATTTATTTTCTTTTCTTGTCGACGCTTTTTGTGGGTATATTTTTTTTGGGAGTGCCATTAATTTGTCTGCAAAAGACTTCTTCAGAGCAGAGCATGTAGCTAACTCATTCAAAGCCAGAGAGATAGGAGCCTAAATAGATCAGTCTGCCAGTAAGGAAAAGAATGAAATGCATGGATATATATGGATATGCATATATATGGATATATATATAGTAACCCAAACTAATATAAAAAGCCCTCCTTATGGTGGTGCTCTTCCTACAGTGGGCACAGCACCTCTGCCCCATCCAGACGTGTGCCCATGCGCTGCCAAGGGCAAAGAGATCATTCAATGGCACTTCCCTGAAACACAGAGGTGCGAGCAGCACTCAGGCACCGGCCATAGCAGACCTTTAGGTGACATGCATTAGGTGACAGCACCCCTGACAGCATGTCCCCGAGTGCGTCAGACTGCCGTTTGTCCCCAAGGGTCTGGCCCCCTGTCTGGATGCAGAGACACAGAGTATTTCCCGAGTGGATTAACACACTACCTGAAGTATCGCTGGTGCTGTGAAGGGTTGGTTTGCTCGTCAGTTTGTCTTCAAATCCAGAAGACAAATTGCCTTCAGAAGAATTTCTGAAATAACATCAGGGACAAACGTTAACATAAACCCAGCACACGAGCACCGAGTGCCCTTTTTGCTCAGTTCTTCCGAAGCTGTGGAGCAGCGTCTGTGTTCTTGGGTGTAAACTTTGCAGAGAAGCCTGGTTTAAGCTTTGTGGCAAATCAAACCCTCTCTTTTTCTTTTCTAGAACGAGGTTTCCATGCTGAAAAATGAGGTAGCACAGCTGAAACAGTTATTGTTAACACATAAAGACTGTCCGATAACAGCTATGCAGAAAGAATCGCAAGGATATCTAAGTAAGTAGCTGGTATGTTTGCACTGCCCGCACGCTCCTCACAGGAAAGCAAAGTTTCTAATTCTTCCTTCCAGAGCCCCTTCTTGGTCACACTCTCACTTGAACCTCTCTTCTCAAACATCAACCAAGCCATCCAATCTCCTGCCCTTATTTATCCAGCCCTGGTCAAAACTTAAAAAAAAAAAAAGGCCCTGGTTCACATCCCACCCAGCAGAGCTGGACTTCCCCACCCCTCCCTTCTGCAAGCTGATGTACACGGATGGACACTCGCTCCCCTGTGGAGGATCCCACTTGAAATCACAGCTCCAAACCTGCAAGAGTCCTCCTGGGCACAGCGCTGCCAGCACCTTAAAATAACTCTCAAAAGGAAAAGTTAAAAAGGAAAACATTGCAGTCCCCTCCAGCGAAAATGGTACTGTGCTCTGACAGTGGCACAGACCAGGAGTGGTGCAGGTTTTCAAGGTTTGTTAACTCTTTTTTTCACTCTTATCTTTTTTTTGTTGGTTGGTTGGTCTTTTAAGTCTCAACTGAGATTGTGATTCTGTCTAGTTAGTGCATTTTACCAGTGTGGGAACTTAGGGACAAATTCTTTGCTTGGCTCTAGGATGGCTCAGAAGAGCCTCGGGGTTAATATTTGCTAAATTGTGGCATTCTCTTAAAATAGAGCCCAATTCTGTCTCCTCTGCATCACTATGCATCTGGCTCTTTAACAGTGCTCAAAGAGAAAATACATAATTGCATTACATGCCTATCAACCGTTGTTTCAATTAGATTTTCTGTGCTGCAGTGCACTGCACTCTAATTTTGATTTTTGCTGGAGCAAATAAAGCATATAAGCATCCCAACTGATTTTACAGACCTTAAGATACCGGACTTTTTTATCCTGATTGCTTTCACAATCACTAAGGTCTTGGACTTTTTTTTTTAAGGTCCCAACTCCTGAAGTCAGGTTGATCTCAGAGAAACTGGCTTTAAAAAAAATGACCAAAAATCTGCAAAACGTGCAAAAGATGAGAAGGCAGAGAGCGTCGACTAACTGCATTTTGAAATCCTGGGACTGTGCATGCCTCTGGTTGCTAGCACTGCTGATGCTGTAGTGCATCCCTTTTCCAGGAGTGTCACCCAGCCTGGGCTTGTCACTCCGATGGATAATTGAGTGTGCGTTGTTGTCTCTGTGCCCTCGCCCCCTTCCCAGGTCCCGAGAGCAGTCCTCCCGCGAGCCCGGTCCCAGCTTGCTCCCAGCAGCAAGTCATCCAGCACAACACCATCACGACCTCCTCCTCCGTCAGCGACGTCGTGGGAAGCTCCACTCTCACCCAGCTTGCCAGCCACAGAACAGACATCAACCCCATCCTTTAAAAGTGGTTGATTAGAAACTGCTAAGGGGGTGTGGTAGCGTATCAAAGCGTCCTCTGTGCTAAGGACTTTTGCAACCTTAACTCAAGCCTGGAAGATTCCTCAGTTCTTGAAAGACTCTGGCTTTCATTTTTATAGATATTAAAATGTCTTTTATACTTAGTTACATAAAAGGGAGTTATGCAATTAATATGCTATCAGCTTGAGAAATGCTTTGGTGCTTTCTCCAGTTTTTTTGGTACCAGTTACTTGTTTATAAACCTAACTGTTTCTGTACATAGTCACGTTTCCTTCTCACCAATCTAGCCTGAAGCCTCAGAAATACAGAGTTGTGTTAAACTGCAGCTTGTTAGCCAACCTGAGGCATGAAAAGTATTAAACAGAGTCATACGTAGGTAACTAGGGGTAATTAGGCTATAAATACAGAGAGAGGGCATCTGCTGACAGCATAATAAAAAATGAGTTAGCGTTGTGCTATCAGCAGACCCCGTTTTGCATTCAGAGCCTCTTTCAAAGCAGTTATATAGGATGTGGCTATCAAGACAATATCAAGCCCAAGTAACGTGCTCTTTTGTCTAGCCCCCCTGCCCTTCTCCTCTCTCCCCTACCCTGTCCTTTTTTCTCCTCCAGTCATTCTTACACCTTCCTTTTCCGTTCCCAAACCTTTTTCATCCCTCAGAGGGTTTTTTTCCCCTGCTTTTTTTTTTTTTTTTCTTTCCCTTCATTCCAAGGCTTTCTCACTTCCCTCTTTTTTTCTTCAAGAGTGGTGATGAACAAGCAAAAACTTCAAGCCCACCTAAAAACCTGTCGGCACGGCTGCTGCTTTCACTAGCTCTTCACCCGCAGCTGGGCTGCACCGAGCATTTGGGGTTTTTTTTTTAAAAATAGAAATGCTCCTGATTTAGTGTTTTTAATAAACAGCGAAAGGCGAAAGCGGTGCAGCCCCAGGTGAAGCGGGACTGAGAGCCAGCTGTGCTGGTGTGAGCAGCCCTGTAAGCTTCTGTGGCGCGGCACAGGCGTAGCGAGCAACACCAGAGAACCACAGCAATTCTTTTGCACTGCCAGTCATTAACACAGAAAAAAACAAACCCCAAACTCGTGTAGTACATAATAATTCGGAAAAGTTCTGTTCCCTAACCTGGTTACGTTGTTCCAGCACCAAAAGCTGACAGCCTCAGGTTTCATGGGCTATAAATGAGAAATAAATGAGTGTAACGGTTCTGACCGGTTGGAAAAATGCCATTTTTAATTCCCAGGGAAAGACCTGCTCTCTGCAGGCACTCCTTCAAGTGTCCACAGACCCATCCCGAGCTGGCAGACAACAGCATAGCTTCACTGACTGCAATGGCACTTAACGCCTGTTTACCCTGAGCAAGGAACTGTCTCATTAGGACGCTAAATAATTTTTAGAAGAAGGCATGCAGCCGCTGAAAAGTGCTGCAAGAATGGCAAATCCCACTGCGCTCGGGATAAAATTCCGCCCTGCAAAGACGAGCCTGGAAAACAGCCTTATGCCACAATTAAGGTTTTTGTTTGGACTCTGGGCCTGCCCCTCGGCACGACTGATTTGCATCGCTGAGTGGTACCAGTGATTGATGGGGAAAATCAGACGGAGATGATGCCAGTTAATTACGCTGCCTTGTCGTATACTGGGGCCTGATTTTGCTCTCGAATCTGTCAGCGACAAAACCTCCCGCCGCTTACCCAGGGTGCGGGCTCTTGAGCTGGTGATAAATCTTCAAACATTTTGAGCTCCATCTTTAATAGCGAAAGGTAATTTCACATTATCCCCAGCAAATCCACTAGCCCTGAACAGATTTTGTTCTGCAGCGAAGCTCTCCTCCTCAAAGGCTGTGTCTTTGGTTTGTAGAGGAGTTGTGAAGTTTAAAAGGGTGGCTCTTCTCCGTGTGTCAGGGAGAGTGAGACAACAGAAGGGTGAGGCACTGTAAGGAGCAGGGCCCATCTGGAAGGGAATGCAAAAGTCTGGGGATCATTCATTTCCGAATTAGTCCTTATCTTGGTGACTAACTTCTTATCAGTATTCTTTAACAGCTTGCTTTCCATTTATGCAAATGCATTCAAAAAGAAGAAGATTTTTAATGTACAGTGTAAATCTTGACTTGATTATATAGTCTAAGAACCAAAAAAAATTACGAAAAATACAAATGTAAAGGATTTTCTATTATATTTTAGACAAACATATACTTTTAAAACCTTTTAAATACTGAATCTATAATTTTTTTTTAACCTCCAGTTGTAATAGCTAAATGGTTTTGCTTCATCACAGCTCCCAAGGGAATTTTTTTCAAATATGCAGTCAAGCAAAATGTTCCAGCTGAGTATCCACTATGTAAAACAAAAAAACCCCAAAGAAGCATTTCCTCTGTGTCTGAATTTCATCATTTACCACGAAATAGAAGATGCCATCGCAGGGTTAATTTAAAAATCTTTCCCTCCGTATGGGTAGCGCTTAAATACATGAAAAAAATTAAAATCAAAGTTGTTGGTAATATTAGAATACCCAGTTGAGCTACACTGCACTAGAATTACAGTTTAGCTTCATTTTATTCAGTCTCCTCAATTAAAATATTTAGCTGTTAAACTGAAAGCCTCTACATTAAAAAGAAAAAAAAAAGCAAAAAAAATACAAAAACCTCGCCTAAGTTTTGTTAAATTCAGCAACTTGACAGTTTGACTGATGTGTATTATATATAGCTCAATTATTTCTTTTTTTAATGCTAACTAGGCAAGCCAACCACACATGTTGGCCTAAATGTGTAATTACAATGAAACGTCTCCTCTCTATACTATTGGCCTTTAGGTATAATCCTTGCTAGTGATGTGGAAATAAGTAAAGGATGAAAAGCTATTTGCTATCGCTTCTTGTAATTCTGTCGCAGGTTCACAGGCCAAGACAACACGCAGCATATTTATATCAGCTATATCATCAGCAAAAGGACCAACTGTATCAGGCACCTTATATTATTCATCAGATTCGCTTCCACGTTAAAATGTTCTTGTTTTCCAGGAGGATGATCCTGCAGCCTTTCCTCGGGCTGCCAGTCCGGCTGTGCACTGCAGGCTGCCTGAGCAAGGGCTGCGGGAGAACCCCCTGCCCCCTGTCCCATCCCTGGGATGTCCCTCAGCTGCGCAGTCGGTGGCAGCGGCCTCTTCCTAAGCATGTCACCCTAAACACACTTCCCAGGCTCTTTCTGTCGAGGAGAAATCCTTCTTTTCCATCAGTTACTACTGGAGACTGCTCTAGTTTCCTCCAGTCCTGCAAATCCAGCTGCTCACCGGGCTCGCAGGGCTCCATGCCCCATCCCGCTGCCGGCAGACGACTCGGACTGCTTCCCTCACCCCATCTCCGGGGCAGAGAGCCTCAGCCGGCACCTCGCTCAGGAGGAGACGTTCCTGTGAATGACATCTCTCATGGCGTGACATCAGAAGCACGTTGGAAGTCTCAGCCAAGGACAACTGCAATACTTTGATTGGAAAGAAACGATGCTGTGATCCGGTTCCTTCATCCCCAAGTCAATTTATGCAAGCCATATTCATAACGCTGCCTGTGGGAGACAAGTAGTTTGTGTGCTATCATGGTGTGTTTTATAAGGACAACGACGATGATGATGATGATTTATGGAGAATTTCACGCTGTTGGGAGTTAACTCCTGCTATGAAGCTAAATGTCTGCTGCCCATCTTCTGAATAGTGGAAAGTCAATGGCTCAGTGCCTCAGTGCGTGTGGATTTAGGGTGTTAACTGACTCTGTCCTGTTAACTAACAAGCCAGCTATAACTGTTGTTAAATGCCCAACTTTTGAGGATTCATATTTTTTTAAGCAACAATATTTAGTGTTGAAAACTAGCCTTTTAGTTTAGGCAAAATGTGCTTTTTAGCAGCTAATACCTTTTTTTAAAAAAAAAAGCGAATAGAGTGAATTTATGAAAATTCATGAGGACCAAAGCAATTTTAAAACAGGAATCTATTAATTTAGTATTCACATAGAATTTTATAAAGTATTTATTAATAAATGTTATTTTAACACATTCCATTTGAACAGTATTCTTGTACAGAATCTGTTTGTTTGTTTTTTTTAAGTTACAATATTAGTTCTGCAATAAACTACTCTAGGTGTGTGTGCATCTTAATCTTTCAGGGTCTCAAGCAGAAGTCATCCATCTAAGATGGAAAAGCTTGCTGAGGTCAGTTGTACAGAAATTCCTAGAATTAAATGTTTTCCTAAAAGCAGCATCTGCTTTTTTCTTTTCTTTTTTTTCCTTTTTTCTTGGTAACAACAAAACAAATTATGAACCTTCAGTTGTTTCCTTTTTATTGGATAATTTGCTCTCTCGTTTTTGAAAGCACGGATCAACATATAACTGGAAAGCCTGTCTTCTTTTCTTTCTCTTTTTTTTTTAAGGTGGATTTTATACATCACCACGGAAGATCTAAACCCATCCTTCTTTCTTTTCTAGTATCACACAGTGAGTTGCACTATACTGCCTTATCATTGCCTCTTCTGTCCTCTAACTAAGCAGTGTTCCTTAGATCGAGACCATTGAAACTCCATTATACATCAGAGAAAATTACTGGAGGGGGAAGAAGAGAAAAAGATTGATCTGTAGACATAAAAACTAAACTGTGCCTATAAAACAAAACCAGTTACGACTAATTAGTATCTTATTTCTACGTTTCAATTATTTATATTATTTTTTAAATTGCACTTTAGCTCTCACTCTCTTTCTTGCTCTCCCTTGTTGAATCATTTATAAATACTCTTGTAAAACGTTTGCACCAGACACATTTATATGCTTTCACTGGTGGCATATCTACAACTTGTCTCTCACACCTGCCCGAACGGAGAAGCTGAGAACAGCCAGTCTGCAGTCTGACTTCGACTTTACACCCTCTTCATGACAGCATATAAATGTTTTATTATGCAAAGTGTGTGAGGCAGCATCTAAGCTACGTTTGTAATCTCTCATCCCGAGAACCAAAGTGTCCTGTATATCGTAAGGTCAGGAGACTGGCTCTGTTGTGCACTGTTGTGCACTTTGACTGTTGTCCGACCCACGGTAGCTGCGAAGCTGCAGTGATAACAGTGGCCATACTATGTATTAGAGTTCTGAATCAATAAAATATGTTGCCTTATAACTTGACTAGGGACAGCACCTTTAAAAAAAAAAAAAAAAGAAAAGAGACTAAAAACTTCTAAGGACAAACCTAAGCAATAAAATGTCAAGTGATTTGAACACCAAAATAAAAATTGTTCCGTATTTCACCATCTGAAATAATCATCTTACTGCAAAGACAAAAGAGACTGTTTACATCCATAACCTCTTTTTTTTTTCCTTTTCCCAGAGCTTACAGTTATCTCAGCTTTATCAGTGGCTTTACAGTTAAGAGCTAAATTGCTTACCATTATTGGCTTTCCATAGCTTTATAGCAAATCCTAAACTGCATGAGGCCAAAAATGCCAGTGTTCACACACACTCACGGACAAGATTGATTCTCTAAGTGGAAATCTGATCCTTTCCCAGGCTGTCCTTGGACTGGAATCAATAATTGCAACTTGCTATATTTAGACCAGTGTGTAGTACCTGGGGTTCAGGATCTGCGGTTCTGTATTTATGCAAATTGAATGTTGGTGATGTTGAGGCCCACAGATGTGGAAGTGTTCCCAAAGCCCACGGTGAGGGCACACCATCTGATGCTGAGAGACTCTTAGACCCAAATCTCTTTCTTGACTAGACATCTGCATGACAGCCTTCTGAATGGAGACTGAGAGCTCCTCCTGGCCTTGCAGAAACTGCGGCGGTCTGGAAGTGAGGGAAGGGGGAAGGCTGATAGGGCATTTCAAGGGAAATGTTTTCCTTGCTGGAATTTAGGAAATTCCAGAGAATTTTTTTATTCCTTACCCCTCAGAGCTGAGATTGCAAAGGTACCCCTGTCAGACACAACCGTTACCGTGCTTCCCCCAGACAAACTCCTTTGCACGTAAGACGCGCTTGCTCTTCCGAATCAGCATAATTGCCACTGAGAGTTTTGCCAAGGATGTTTTTATTGGGAACCAAGTGTTTCCCAGCCCATGGCCGTGAGCTCTGTACCCCTCTCTGTAACAGCTCCATTCAAACACTGGGTAGCACTCATCGCTGAACATCGCTTCTTTGAACTATTGCCATTGTCCTGGTTTTAAGGAACTTTTTAGCACTGCTTGGAGTAAGCCTAAACTATCGAAGTTTATATATAAATATATATATATTATATTAAAAAAAGGTGCTGTCACAGTAAGTTTTGGGCTTGAGGTTGTTTGTATTGTATGCAAAGGTTTTGTGTTTGTTTGTCTGTTTGTTTTAATCTGTAAAGCAACCACCTTCCTTACCGGAGGGAGATAATTTTTTTTTTAAATTTTTTTTTTTGGTACATAAATGTAAATACTTGCTGCAGCATTTAATATGTTTAATTTTATGTTAAGCTTTTTGTTGCATTGTGAACCCATTATTGTTACAAATGGACAATGAGTTCATTATTGAGACTGTTCAACTAGGTCAGATTTTTACATCTCTTTCTAGCTAGAAGAGACAGGAATTTTGTGCATTTGTACAAATGTTAATAATATCACCGCAATTCCAATATAATAAAGCACTCAAATACAAATAATTCCAGTAGTCTGGCTGTGTCTGTACCCCTGACATTTTTTCGATACAGCTATCTCCTGCAATCAAACTGAGCTGCTCTTCAGTGATTTCTATACTGAGCTGCATCCCTCACCAATCCCAGTACTAGAGGAGGACCGCGGTGCTGGGCACCCTCCTGCCTGTCCTTAGAAGTGAGAGGCTGTGCAGACCCCACAGCCCACCTTTGCCCTCCAACAGCTGAGGTGACCTTTCAAGAACAACTTCTCTGAACCTCTTCCAAGCAGGGAGGCTGCAGAGCCTCCAACGAAAAGCCTTACGTGGCAGAGCCTGACGTGGGGCCTCTGTATAAGGATAAGACAAGCTGTTATTTTACTTTTTCTTGCAGCTGGAGTGTGCTTATATCAAAATACACTCTATGCTTGTTATCCCGCCAACTTCGCCTCTTGCCAAAAGCTGCCTGGAAATGGATTTCCTGCTGGGCTAATTAGCTCTAATTGTGATGCCCCTGTTATCTTGCCAACCTCATTTCTCACTATAAATTGGTCCAATACAGACCTTGGCACAATAATGTGTAAACTGTAATCTAAAGTTAGTCAGGATGAACCCATCTCTCCGGTGGGAAAGCCAACTTTAGATTAAGGCAACTTGATGACCTGACTGGCAGTCCCAGAGCAACAGCCTGACCCGATGTGGTCTGAGACCTGAGAGGTGCAGCCTCAAGCTACGGCCACCAGCCCATCCACAAGTGCTCAGCCCCAGTGTCACAATGCAGGGAACGGGCCCTGTGCAGCATGACCATATTTCTCCCTTGGAGGCCCTGGCATGGGCACAGCTTTTGCTGCTCTCCCTCTGGTTTTCAAAAGGCTAAATCTGGCCAAGAGCATTCACCCTCCTAAAATGGGTAGGAAAAAGGCAGAGCCATGCCCCTGTTCCCATCCTCCCTTTCTAAAAGCTGGAAGATAGGGCAGTGGGGGCACACAGCTCCTGCTTTAAGGGGGTACAGCAGATATTCTTCCCCAAATATGAAGGCATGCCATTAGCTCGAGCAATTTCTGTGGCTATGTACTTCTGCATCACCTTTAAAGCAAGGCTGTCATGCCACAACTTAACCTGTGTTTATATGACAGGGCTTTTCCTCTGGGACCAAATACTGAAAGAGTATCATCATGTCTGTAAAAATAGATGCCTCTCATGGAGGCATATCACAGGACTATTTTATTGTTCACACAGTTATATTTGCACCTGACAGTATGAGCTAAGCAAGATGTACTCAGGCTGAGGTAACACTGCCCTTTACAGCTGATTCATGGTTTCCCAAACCTGATCACAATATTTGTTCCCTGTCCAAGCAGTCCACTGTTACTATTGCTCTCTCCAGGCTGTTCCATACATCATAACAAAGTTATTATTAGAGAAAAAAAATGAATCAGTGTGAGCACATGCTCCTTCCCCTCCTTTGCAGGGATGCAGCCAGTACTGGACTGAGCTGAGGATGCTCTTCATCAGCAAGAGGGTTGCTCCAGCTTACATCAATTGGAGCAGTGCTGTGGAGAGACTCCTTGCCCCTGCTAAAGCAGGCGCTCATGCTTTGACTGGATCTGCCCTGTGTCTCAACCTACTCCCTGCTTTCTCTCAAAGCCAGGCTGCAGCCTCAGCTACCTGCTGTAAGGGCACTCAAAACTAATAGCAGTGTAGCACAGAGTTTGGGGAGGTAAGGTAGCACAGAAGGCACCGTAGGTACCCAAGGGCATTGGCACAAGCCCGGTAGCATAACAGATCAGCAACAATCATTTGGAGAAAGCAGATACCTCACAAAAAAGGGGTGTGGGGCTGGGGCAGGGGGGGCAACCCAAAGGAACCCAGATGTAAATGGAGGCAAGAGCTGAGGAAGTGACCTGGTGGTAAACAAACCTTTCAGCAGTGGGGTGGAGCAGCACGCACACGTAACTGCTTTTTTGTTAGCTTTGGGGTGGTTTTTGAAGAAATGCTGGGATAGAGGGAATCCTGAACATGCAAGGATGCAAAGATCTCCGAGATCACACTGACTCTCGGCATAAAAGAGCCAAACACAGTCTGACCCCCTCCAGGGGGATCATGGCGCGGCTGGTTGTGACCCCCCATCAGCAACCACTGCCAGCCACAGCTCTTGCAAAGACTTGCACTACAGACCTACCCCTCAGCTCTCCAGTCCCTCCCAGAGCCGGCACTGCCTGGGCAGGCAATCAGTTTCCCTCTCCACAATAGCTTCTGGATGTGAAGGTCCCACTAGGGGAGACTCCAGCTCTGGGATTACCCCCAGAATTGCCCTGTTGCACTCGCTTTCTTCACAGAAAGGTTTTACTCACAGGCATTTACTCACAGCTGTTTACTCACAGCATGGCCCACAGGGAACAAGCAAAGATTAAGCACAAAAGTTTTGTGAGAATGAGTTTCAAGGGAGTAAAAAAAAAAAATCAAGGGTCACAAAGGAGGGATCAAAGTTACACCAGGACTACCACCACACTTCAGATCAGAGCCAGCAACTGAGAGTTTGGGGGCATCTGCTCAATTCTTTAGCCTGCTTTGTTTCTGCAACTGCCCTAACTTCTTTTCCGACGTTTGTTTTAGCAGCTTGAAGCAGGACATTAGTGCTTGCCCTTTGCTTAAAGTCATCTTTCTGCAGCACTCCTGAGCACCTTTTCCTCCAGCCTGCTCATTTCTTCACTGCAACACAATGCTGTGGTACGAGAATGACCCCGCCAAGCTGATAAAATATTTAAGACGCGTGTTCTGATTGCGTTAGGTAAGCAAATACCACGAGAGCCCGACTATTAGTGAACCTGATCAGCCCATTCCCTCTGGGCTTGCCAGCAGAGCGAGTCAGGGCAGCCTGAACTAGAAGCCATGGGGCAGCTGCCTTTCCCAAAAGAGAGAGGAGCTGGAAGGCGCATTTTGCAGAGGCTCAGGGCATTTGTTACCTGCATTCCCAACTCTAAAAGTAAATGATACAGATGTAGATATAGATTGAATAGATACATACATATAGATATAGGTAGGCAGATCTAGACACATAGGTGCAGATGGTATCGAGGTATGTATGTGTATGTGTGTATACAGCAGGGCAGCAGGTGTTTTCACAGGGCATTGCCTTCAGCCGACAGCAAGTTGAGTTAAAAGAAAGAAAAATACTTGACATAACCGGACAGTTCATGTAGGAAATTGAGTCAAGAAAAAATAAATAAAGGCAGAAACATATCAGTTTAAACATGGGGCACTCTGGATTATAATGGATCACATAGGAAGAGGGGAGGCTTTGTATGGAAGGGCTCTATATCCTCCTTGCACTTTTTCTTTTGTTTTGCTAATCGTTTTCATTCTGCATTTATAAGGCAGCCAAGCCAATTCCAGCTTAGTAAAAGTTTTTCTTAGCTTCAAGAAGCTGTGCTGCAAAGACAACATGTAGCCAGGGATGAGAAAAAGGACTAGGCCGCAGCAGGACACAGCCACGGACTCCAGTTACACAGGCCTGTGTTTGGTATCACAACACCGGCCCTTGTTTTGGCTTGGGTTTTTTGTTGCTGGTGTTTTGCTGTAGCTGTTCCCTGCACTTTGATCTAGAGGATAAACTGTCAGAATTAAAGTTAAAGAGCTGAAAGGGGAGAGTGAGGGAGCAGGAGCTTTGCTTTTGTCACGCCGCAATGGTGGCTTGCTTTTAGAGGCGAAGTTTTTATCATTCAGCTGGAGCAGGCGCAAGCTGCATTGACTGACTGCCCCTGTGCCCCTAATTCCGGCAATCCTCTTATGCCCATCCCCTAAAATAGCTGAGGAACATGAGCCCTCTGCAAAGGCATTCCTGCTAGCTCTGCAGGGTGAGGCAGAGGGCATGCAGGGATGCCCACAGCCCCCCATTTTCACAGTAATACAACACTATAACAATGTATCCTGGCCATGCTGGCAGCGAGGTTTGCAGGGGTCCCGCTAGGCTGACCCCCTCTCAGCCCCGGCACTGCAGGTGACTCCTGCCACCACACCACAAGGGCTGAGCTAAACCAAGGTTGGTTAGTTGGCGACTGACTAAAACCAGGGGGGAAAACGCAGCAGAAAGTATTGATCGCACTGCTGGCTTTGCAAACTGGTGTGGCCAACCAAAAGGAGCCCCAGGAAAGCAAAGTGGGAGCTGTGGGTGGGTGATCAGGGAGCGAGAAGGATGTGGGAAGGAGAGAGTGCTGGAGATGGCCAAGAAGTTTGGGAGTTGCTGCGCGCTGAATCCCTACCCCCAGGCTGTGTCCAGTGCACCAGATGGAAACTCAAGTGAGATGGTGTCTACAGCTTGTGCCATGAGCGCCGGTGGTGCCACCCAGCTGTCCCCACAGCGTTTACCCCACTGAGTGCACTGCTGGTGCTGACCCACCAGCAAGGCTTCATCCAGAGCTGCACTGAAACTCCAAAGCCCACGAAGCCAAAAGTAACTTTAAAACACCACCTCCTCCTCTCTGCCTTCAAAGAGCTGGGACTCCTCACTCTGCAGATGGAGGGAAAGCAAGGCTGCTGATTTAAACTTTGTATTTTTTTCTTCTCTATACAGTTGCTTCCCAGAGCAGAACCTACATTTTTTATTGCTTAGGACAAGCTTCAGAAGTACCTTCATGAGGGCAATTTCCTCTGCCATGTTACACCATATGTCACACAAGGACAATTTTATGAAGCCCAAAACCAAGTACCATTTCGATGCCTCTCACAAAAAAAAAGGCTTCTCCTTCCCTTGTGAGCCTTCCCCACCGATCACAGGGAGCACCCGGAGCTGAGTCCTGCTGAGGGATGGTGCCACAGGAGGCAGCGTGACACCCAACAGGGCCCTGGCACTCACAGCTCTTTCCTGGAGTGGGATGAGAAAAAGGCCCGTTTTTCCCAATTGGAAATTAAACCTCCTCAGCTTGGCGAAGCCATGCAAGACGTCAGGAGCAAGCCAGTCCCTTTTCCAGGAAACCTCTGCTCCTAACGTGGTGTGAGAGCAGTAGGATCCCACCAGTGCCGCAAAGCGCAGCTCCGGCAGCCGCTGCTGGGCTAATCGGAGCCAGCAGCTCGGAGAGAAAGCCAAGGACAGCTTTTAAATGCACGCGGCGGAGAGAGGAATGAAAAATATTAATTTTAAATGGATCGGCGCTGGCCTTGGAACTAGGCAGGCAAACATCCAAGCCTGTCAGGAGGGAGTAATGAGGGATTTTAAATTAGATGTGATCACCTATCTGTGGCTGTACAGCGTATTTGCTGTGTATCCCCGGTACCTCAGGGAGAAACCCAGACACGCAAGGTTTACCGGCGTGCTGTCCGTGTACGGGCTCTTTCATCAGAGAGTTTCAAGTGCTTCTCAGGCTTTAATTTACTGCCTTAATTACCCAGGGATTTAGGTAAACACAGTTGCCTTCATTTTTCCCAGCAGCACGCAGAGACGAATAGACTGACAGAGAAACCAGAAAACATGAGCACAGCCTCCACTTCCCTGCCCCCCTTTCCTGCTCTTGCCAACAGCCTGTACGCACATCAGGGCCCTTCCAGGAGACTTCAGGCAGGCGAAGCTCTACCTGCTGAAGGCATACACACACAGCCCTCTCTAGAAATCGTCATCCCTGCCCTCAAGGAGAAATGAGATGCTTTGTTTTCCATTTGTCTTCTTCAAAGCTCTGGCCAAGCTCGTCCTCATTAGGAGGCCATTAAAACACCGATGTTCTTCACATTACGATTTCCTCTTGGATTACATGGGAAGATTTTTATATGCTGTAAAAAGATTCTCCGGTTCTGACATCTCTTTTATTTGCTCAGACCAAAAGCTTGCGAGGAACAGGAATGGGAAACCGTATCGGCATTCAAATAAAATGCCACAATCATCCAGAGAGGTGAGGGGAAAGCCCTGCAGTCTCATTAGCCAAACCTGCACATGGTTATAATCAAATGGGTGGGAGGGAGACATTCCCTTGGCCACGGATACCACCGATTTTTTCCTCAGGTTCCAATTCTGTAACTCTTATTCATCCGAAGATAAACGGGCTTTTCAGGCGGGGAAGGAGGACTTTGGGACCGGGCTCTAAGGCTTTTCATGTATTCAGTTGTCACTTGCCTTTTACATTCAAATCCTGATGGGTCAGACTTTGAGACGGTGTCTTTCAACACCTAATAACTCACCCTGCAAGCTCCACTGCTAATACAGACGTCTTCTTATCAAGCTTGAAACAGGGTTTTCTTCAGGGGGGATTATTTTAAAGACACTTTTTGGTGCTCTCTCTCCCTCTACGTTTATACTGAGTCCTTCACAAGGATTATTTATGTGACATTTCTTCCCCATTACACAGTTGAAAACATCACCTGTTTTAGCCAGAGATTTCTGGGGTGAGCGCAGAAATATTTTGAGGAATTTGGTCATCGCCATTTGCTAATGGAAAATCTAGTAACCAAAGTGGTGGTTGGTTTTTTTTTTTTTAAACCACAATAAATTTTATATTCGTTACTGCTGGATTCCCATTAAATACATTAATTACAGGAATGTTTAATGAAGAAAAAAAAAGCCATTATGTGTAGAGCACTGTGAAAAACAAGGTATTCAGCAGAGCGTGCTCTTATATACTTTTAATAAAAGACCTTACCTTAAGGTAAAAACCCACTAAAATATGCCATAATGTGCTATGGGACCCACTGTTGATTTACAATGCATTACTCCTTTAGCAGTAAGCAACTTTTGCACAATACACAGCAAGCTTTTATATATTTATATATGAGACCTTTTTTCTTCTAACAAAGATTTATTGAATTTCCCCAGAGCATATTCATTTTCTAAAAAAGTTCTTTGTTTTGCTTTACTATATTACTTGTAATGAAGGCAACAACCTCCTTCCTGATTGACACTTGTGATATTAAAATTACAAAAAATATGAGAGTCAGTATCACAACACTTTATATAGAAATATTACTCTATGCGTTCTACAAGGCTAAATGCAAACAGAGCTTTATTAATATCTGCTGTCCCTCAAAACCATAGCACATTGGGCGAGGTCTAGAAATACATGGTGAAATTATCGTAAAGTCCCAGTTTCTAATTCCTCTGGGGGACTATAAATGAGTAACTTTTAAATAAGTTCCTACACCTTCTGTTCCCCCAAATTTAAATGACGAATACGTAAAACCCACACCAGCGAGTTCAAGCTAACCACCAAGAAAGTTAAATTATGCATAACATCATGAACATGGGTCGAAGCCCTCGAAGAAATAAAGGAGGATTCCCTGAAAGGTATTTGCCAGTCCTTTACATGTCATCAAAGACTGTTTTTTCAAGCACGATGTAATGTCTCATGATATAATGGAAGAGTTCTCAGTGTTCCCTATTAGTCACGCTGATTATTATAGTTGGCACAGGGTCCTCTCCACGTTCGTTCCTCAGAAGTACATTTGCTCTCCGATTCCAATTCACTCCACTATAAAATCCCCAGGTTTTAAAAGGTCCCCCTTCTCCCTCAGCTTCACCTATTATAACGGGAGGGGAACGTGTGAGGCCCTCATCCTGCAAACATGGAGTCCATAGAGGTTTACCCCCCTGTGTGTGCATTCATATGGAACTCTGGCCTATAAGTAGAATAAGTGCAAGATATTTTTGAGGGAAAAAAAATGCCCCTCTGTGCAGACAGCAAGCATTCCCTGTGTTCACGCCTCTTTGGGGCAGTTGTGTGAGGAGAAGTCTTATCTTTTGCCTGCGGAGCCCCAGAACAGGTAAAGCACTGGGAGACATGTGTGCAAGGGGACCGTGCAGGCACAGCAGCGTGCAAGAAAACTGCGTCACAACGCACACCATAGTGACTGCATTTCTGTATTTCCATTACTGCTGGTGCTTTCTGGGGTGTGAAAAAGCAACCCCTCCTCCTGGGAAGGGAAAGCTTCAGGCTGACTCCGAGTGTCATCCCTAAAAGGCCCCCCTCGCTTACTCCGTCACCTGCCGCTATCCCCACCGCCGGCAGGCTCAAGTCCCGCTCCCAGCCGGGTCAAACAGGTGCCTGAGGATAAACCCCTGGTCACCCCGGACTTTGCAAGGTCTCCGGCGTATGCCTCGGCTCGGCCAGACAAGCCAGGCACTGCCGAACCTGCCAGCGCCGGGGTGCGCGTCTCTGGGCACAGCGAGATGCGATGGCGGTGCCGCAGAATACGGATCGGTTCGGCTAGGCTCGGCTTGGCAAGTCCCGTCCCGGTCCGAGATAAGTCTGGCCGCCCAGGCTCGGCCCTGCCCGGCCCAGGACGGACCACGTCTTGGCTCAGCACAGAACGGCCTGACTCAGTTCGGCACGGCCAGGCTCGACCATGGCTTGGCGCGGCACAGCTCGGCATGGCTCGGCTGAGCACGGCTCGCTTGCCTCGCCTTTCTCGGCTCGGCTCGGCGCGGCGCGTTCCCGGTCCGGCCATGCCCCCCTGTGGCGCCCCGGGGAAGCTCAGGCGGCCTCCCTAGGGTTGCCCTTGGGGAGCCCGGCCGTGGCGCTGGCTCTGGGCCGGGGGCCCGGCTTCCACGGCTCAGCAACTCAGGGACACCGTGGGGTGGCGGCTGGTGCTCCGTGCGGGCCGCAATCAAACGCGGCGGTGCTATTTGTCCTTCCTGCCCTAACCCAGGTGGGTACAAGGCAAACTGCCCCTGTGAGCTGCTGTGATTGAAAATGAACTCCTCAGTCCCCAGCAAAAGGTCTGGCGTTGTTTCCTGCCCAGGCCGCCAGCGCCGTGGCTGCGCTGTCACCGGGTGTCCCACAAGGAAGGAGCGGCGGTTCTGCAGGAGCCGGGAAGGGTGTTTGTCAGGTCGGCGGCAGCTCCACAGCGCAGCAGGCTAGCAGCAATGCCGACACGCCGCCCTGATTCACATCACGGCTGTGCTTTCGCTGGGTCAGTCTTTAATCTGGGAGAGGGCACTGAAAAACACCCTGGGCTGGGTGGTCTGGCGTCCTGCAGCGCTACCCAAAGTGAAGGGAAGGGAATTCCACTGGTGGCTTCTCCCCTCTCCTATTTCAGAGCTGCCATTTTTCACTGCTCTCTCCTGTACTTTTCTGTGCACCTGAAATTGCCACCTACTTCTACTTTTCAGCAAGAAACACACTATGAAGATGCAGATGTAGGAATGTGCAAAATTGGGTGGGGAGGGGCCTCAAAGATCATCTAGTTCCAACCCCCCTGCCATGGGTGGGGACACCCTCCACTAGACCAGGTTGTCCAAAGACCCATCCAACCTGGCCTTGAACACTGTCAGGGATGGGGCTTCCACAACCTCTCTGGGCAGCCTCTTCCAGTGCCTCACCACCCTCATAGTAAAGAATTTCTTCCTAACGTCTAATCTAAACCAACCCTCTTTCAACTTGAAGCCATTGCTCCTTGTCCTATCACTGTATTCCCTGGTGAACAGGCCCTTTCCCACTTTCCTGTAGGACCCCTTTAAGTATTGGTATGCCACAATTAGGTCACCCCGGAGCCTTCTCCAGGCTGAACAAACCGAACTCCTTAAAGGGGGGTTCTCTGAAGAACCCCCACCCTCCTGCTAAGACAGAAAACAACTTGTGAGGAACTGATCAAAACCCCCATCCCTGTCTTACCCTGTAACACCTGGGGGAAGGAAGAGATATGAATAAAGTTGAGTCCATGAAGAAGGGAGGGGTAGGGGGAGGTGTTTTAAGATTTGGGTTTATTTCTAATCCTTCTCTGTTTTCACTGCCTGTGCAATAAATTAGATTTATTTTTTTAATTCCACATTGAGTCACTTTTGCCCGTGACACTAATTGCGGAATGATCTCTCCCTGTCCTTATCTTGACCCCTAAGCCTCTCCATATATATTTTCTCCCCTGTCCACCACACTTGGCTCAGACATGGTTAAGAAAGCAAGTACAAACCTTCAGAGACAAATGCTGCTCTTGGAAATGTAAGGCTGGAGATGCTGTGGAGGAGGTAAATGGAGAGAGAGGGGCTCTTGGCTGGAGGTACTCCCTGCCATAGAGAGGGACAACCCTGAGGGACTGTGGCCAAAGGTGAACTAAGTCAGAGGCAAAGAGCAACAGAGGGAAACCAGCGAAAAGCATGCAGAAGCTGAAAGAAATCGATACACCCAGCATGGCAAGCAGAAACCAATTACCTCACCAAAGGGATTGGGACAGACCAAGTGTAACCTACGTGGGAAATGGGAGAAGCTGCAATGAGACCGCGCTAGGAGAGGTGTGTTTGACCGAAGCTGAGCACTGGGACAGGGGAAGAATTCTTCTTACTTTGGTTGCTGGCGCTTTGTTTTTCTCAGCACCCTAATGAGTAAGCAGAAATTTATGTTATATGGCAATAACTAATAAAGTAAATATTCCACAAATTGCGACTATTTTACCCATGACAACCTGAGCACATTGTACTGGCTGACATGAATAAGGAGGCCATAACCCCTTATTACCCATTCACACCGTAAATCTACCCCGGTACGAAACACTCTGCACTCACCATCTTGAGTACTACATTATTCATCACGAAAGTTACTCATGCACTTCCAGTGGTATAATTCATCTTCGGACCTGTATCTTACAGGAATCTGGCAAGTTATGCTTTAGGTTATTGACACTTCAGGTGTCAATGGGAAGAGCAGGAACTGAGAAGAAATCCAAACCTTTTGGTCCCGTGGGACTTCTCAAAGAAGCCAGATAGGTTTTGTATAAAAATAGTCATAAGTTTTCAGGCCACGTGCAAAGATTTCAGTCCAAAGGGGTGCTGATGCAATTTAGTTAAAACAAGACGTTTAGAATAGAAGAGAAATCCTGAATATCTGAACAGAATTCTCAGTTGCACACATCTTAGAGTTAAAACATTGTAAGTAAATAGGAGAGAAAAAAACCTGTTATTATTTACCAGTAAATTGATTTTCTCTGTTTTGCTGTGTTCTAGAAACTGCCTTTCTTTAAAAGGGATCCCCAACAACAAGCATGAGCGCCTGAAGCAGACAACTCAAACAAACAAAGCAGCCTTTTGAAGCATGCTACTGAAAGTAGGTTTTGCTGGAAACTACTTCTAAAAAAACCAGCCATTAGGTTAAAAGCAAAGCTGAAACCCTCCTCCTTCATACTGATGCTCCAATATGTTACAAAAGCTACCTGTGCATGTGCTGACTTTTATGCCTGTGCCTAAGTTTTAGGACCCTGGGACTATTTGTGGTAGTGCAGATAAGCACAAGCATCAGTGTTTGCAGGAACCAAGCTTATCTCCAGCCCGTACTAGCAGGATTCAGGGTACTCGAACAGACGCACACTGCTTGCTCTCAGGAGCCACAGGGTGAGTAGCCTCCAAGTTTCAGATCTCCTTTTCCACTCTGAAGTTAAAACTTCAAAAGTCTGCAGTAAGAACCTTCGGGGATTAATGTAATTCATTCTTTCCTGTCCAAGTTTTACATTGTGAGGTTATTACGCTGCTCACCACAACTGTGAGCTCTTGGCCAGAGAAAACTGTTTCAGTTTATTTTAACAGGGTGTTTACCTTATTAAAGTAATAACAAAGAAGGATGATTGCATTAATTACTACATTAAACTAGCTGCCATGGCACTCCCTCGCCAACCCTCAAATCAATTAGTTGCATCTGTAAGTCAAGTGATTGAAGAGTTTTTCATTAATATTCTTTTCCCCCTATTCTTATTTTAAATCCATTTTGCCATTAATAGCATCTCTCTGAGTGAAAGCTATTGTGCTTCACTGTGAGGATGGGAAGATTTAGATGGTCTCCTAACATGTGGTAAGAGGTTCGAGGCTTGATTCATGATTACTTAGAACCTTCTGAAGTGATATATACCCTACAAAGTGATTTTAAAATGCTACTGTTTTCAACTGATAGCAGTTTAAACTCATTTTCCCCGGTGTAATTTGTTAAGGGGTGCAAAAAGGAGGAGGTTGTCATATCTCTATGAACAAGTGGCATCACTGGTGTCACAGAAATGTAAATCCAGTATTAAGAACACCACCAAAATTAGCTATATTTATTGGTTTTATTTTTAAATCTATTTTCCTGAGGAAAGTAGGTTATGCACTGTGTGCAGGGGAGTGAGCATACATCTTTATGTCCCTTCTCATAACTTCAGAAACCATCAATTTCAAAAAGTCAGATGGGCAGCAGTCACAAAACTCCAACAAGTTTCAGGAAAGGAAAGGGCTGGATAAAGGAGAGAGAGAGAGAACACTTGCACCATCATGGAGGGAGAAGGCAAAGATGTGAGCACAGTCCTTCCCATCCACATGTGAGACACAAATCCATGGTTCCACCACTACCTGGGCAGCGTGGACTGAACGTGTTAGTCTGGTGGGTTTGGAGACACCCCGTCTTTGCTCTCCCCCAAACCCTACCATTGCAGAAGAGCACTCAGGGTATTTCTTTGCCCCTGAGTCTCTGAAAGAACATGTGCAATCAAGATTTTTTAGTAGCAGGAATTAGTTTTTACATCAGAGAGGGAGAGAGCACCTCTTCATAAAGGAGAGGCAGCAGCAGGCACAGCGCAGGCTCCTGCATCTCTGGCAGGGATAAGCAGCAAATCCCAGGGCATTTTTAGCAGTACCCTACAGCTGCCAGTTGCAGCCTTAAGGTAGAAGGATGACAATGGAGCTGGCTGCTGCTTCTCAGTTCTAATTTTATCTAAACCAGATCATGAGCAGCTAAAAAAAAAAAAGCCTGGGGGATGTTTTAAGCAAAACCAGCTGTTTATCAAGAGCTCAAAAGGGCAGGGGACAGCAATACTATTCCTGTCATCTCCTGTCTTCAGCGTTCTGCCTGCCACTAGCTGCAGAAGCCACTGGGGCTAAAGACTTCCCTGCAACAGAATGAACTGCATGGTGGGAAGATCCATCTTGTTCTGGTCCCATTGTTCTAACTGAACAAAATGTCTCAGTGCAGCAGAGGTTCTGGCTTTTCACATCTCTCCCAACTTCTAATAGGTTCCAGCAAGAAAATGTATTGCTTGTCCCATTTTCTTGAGAGTACATAATCACAATCAAACACATTCAAATGGATTTTTTGGGGGAGGAAAAAATGTTGCACATCGGACATGTCAACATAGATTGCTTGAGATGGGAGTAGGGGGACATACAGTAGAGACCTCTGCCTGTGCCACAGGGAACATTTCACAGCAAAATTATCAAGGTGGGGAACATCATTTTTTGGTCTAAGTAACAAGCAACCTCAGCATCATCACTGCAGTCAATTAACAGGACTAGGAATCTGGTATCTCTGGGTCAAATTCTGGTAGTGGATGCTCCATTTGGCTTCCATTACCCTCAGCTGGGCCTCACGTATGCATCTAAGAGCAGCATTTGGCCCAGAAAGGAGAATCGGCACTTCTGTTGTAAGCAGAAGCATTTGGTATGCCTCACGTGGGATTTCATTCCTGGGCGGAAAAGTCTGCAGAGATCAACAGGGTCCTTCTGTTGCCCAGTGATTTAAGGTGTGTTGATTTGCCTGACTTCATCTTCCACCTTCCAACACCCATGTGGCTTTACTGAATTAACTGAAAGGAAAGAGAGGCAGCAGAGGAATGGGAGTATGGGACCATCCCACATGGATTGTTCATGTGTACTGGTACTTACAATGTTAAAGAGTTCCTGTCTTTAGCAAAAAAAAGAGCCCACCCAGCACTGCTGCAGCCTGGTGCTGATGGTATTACGCCATGCAAGTAATAGAGGGTATGTTTGTATTTAAAAGAGTGTTTCAAAGCCAAATGTGGTAAAGAAAATACCTAGTATGATAATAAATCACTTATGATGTTTGAAATCTTACAAAACGGGGATTGTTGTGAATTTTCATGTTTTGCTCCACGTTTTCTTTCAAAGGGATGGGAGAAGAGAAAGTTTTCAATCTGTTTTGCAGACATGTAGTTTTGATATTCATGTTACACGTTTAATTATGTCATTGAGAAATCCCATTGTAATGGAATTTGCTTCCATTATTGTAATGAAATTTACTTCCATTACAATACCTTCTGAAATGAAGAACTGTATTCCATGCTAGTTGTAATGATAGGAGAATTTTCATCTTTGCAAGAAGAAACATGTTCATGGCCAAGGCATTTAACTGGGACTCAGGGCTCATAATAAACAATTCAGGCGCCAGAGCACAGGTGCTTAATGCAATAGATGCAAAGTAGCCTTTGATGCCTCAAGACACCTGCTTGATGCTGAAAAATGCGATGTAAGGATCTACAACACATCTGCAACCTCTGGAAAGGCAGGTGAAGGACAGGCAGGGTGTCTAAAATGGCCCTGGTTACCACTGCTTAGGCACTGGAATTGTTGTGCACTGTTGCCATAGATTCTTGCATAGCTTTGAAGTTCTTCTGATTCTGGATTCAATGGGAAGCACAAAAGAGCGTGAGTTCCTGTCTTACTATATCCTGCTCTGTCCCTTACCCTAAAGTAAATTCTGGTATAGACTGGGATCTCTTCTGTAATACCAATATGTAACTATTGTAGCAGTACTATTCTCAGTAATTCATCACTAAGACATCTTTTAATTCAGGCAGGTAGTTTTATACCATGTCAGATAATATTCACCTACACTGATGTTTTTCCCCGGTACTGCATGGTACATAACACTGTACCACACAGTGGTACCAACCAACACAGTGACCAACATGTGTTCATTTAAAGGCAGAAAGAGCATAAGCCTTTGAGTGTACGGATGAACAGCAGATTGATCAAAGCAAAGGCTGAAATCCAGCTCGGATGTATTTGATGACATTAATATACACTCTGAGAAAATTAAGGTACTGAAGAGCTTATGAAAGACTATTGAGACACAGAAAGACAGAGGTAAAAGAAGCTGCTGGCAGGACAGACGTTAGAGTAATGGTGGTTGGAGTGAATGCAAGTTGATGTAAAATAGGTGAGGAGATAGCATCTCTGTGAAGAAGTAGATAGAAAGTAGACTGGACAGAGTATGTTTATGTTGTAGTGACTCTAGAGTAGAGATACACAGAAATGATGCCATAGTGATTATTTGACTTCTGTCTTACTGACAAGATGAAGATCCACCAGGAGTTCACTGCCTGTGTGAAATGCAGATCAAAGCCGGAGAAGTAGAGGATGCTTTAAGGCATAAAGGGTAAATTCAGGAGCATTGGCTTCATCTAAGTTGCCTTATGAAGCCAGTATGTTCCACTGACAAGAGTTGTTCACCTTCACTGTGATCTGAGGAAAAAAAAGCCAATGCCTCCACCCAGAGGGAGCTGCTGAAGGGAGAGGCTGCAGTGCAGACCTCAGGCTGAAGGAGTGCCCAGACCTTTCTCTGGAGGTGGGGACCGTTGGCAGATCTGTCTGCAAAAGGTGGAGGACCTCCTGCAGCAGGTGTCTGAGCTGCAGGAAGTGGTGAGAAGGCTGCAGGAGGCTGAGGAGGAGTTAGGTAGCTGGTTCCAAGCACAGTCTTCAGTGGACCCACAGCCAAACAACGAAAAACTCCCCACCAACACACATGGAAGGGGGTGGGGCTAATGGTGCAGAAGCAGCTTGCAAAACACTGACCAGGAGGAGGAAGAGACTTCCCCTGAAGCCTGAGGTGCCCTTGCAGAACTGCTTCACCGCTCTGCAGACTGAAGGGGGAAGACCCACCACATGAGGAGACATGCTGGGTCTGCTATATGCCACTTGACCAGGAAGAGCAAGTGGATGAGGCCTCTATAAAGAGTTAGGAAAAGCCTCACATTCACAAGTCCTGGTTCTCATGAGGACCTTCACCACTCTGACGTCGTTGGAGGGACAACACAGCAGAGCATAAGCAATCCAGGAGGTTCATGGAATGCTTTGATGATAACTTCTTTCTTCAAGTGATAGAGGAACTAATGAAGAGAGGTGCCATGCTGGACCTGGTTCTCACCAAAAAGGAGGGGCTGGTGGGGAATGTGAAGTTCAAGGACAGCCTTGGCTGCAGTGACTGTGAAATGGTGGAATTCGAGATCCTTAGGACAGCAAGGAGGGTGCCTGGCAAGCTCACAACCCTAGACTTCAGGAGAGCAAACTTTGGCCTCCTCAGGGCCCTGCTTGGTACAGTGCCATGGGACAAAGCCCTGGAGGGAAGAGAGTCCTAAAATAGCTGGCTAATATTCAAGCATCACCTCCTTCAAGCTCAGGATTAATGCATCCCAACAAAGAGGATGTCAGGGAAAACACCAGGAGGCCTGCGTGGATGAACAAGTTCCTCCTGAGCAAACTCAAACACAAACAGGAAGCCTACAGAGGGTGGAAGCAAGGCCAGATAGCCTGGGAGGAATACAGAGAAACTGTCTGAGCATCCAGGGATCAGGGTAGGAAAGCTAAAGCCCTGACAGAATTAAATCTGGCCAGGGTCATCAAAGGCAAGAAGAAAAGTTTCTGTAGGTACGTCAGTGATGAAAGGAAGACTAAAGAAAGTGTGAGACCTCTCTGGGAAGAAAAAGAAGACCTGGTTAACAAGGATATAGAGAAGGCTAAGGTGGTCAATAACTTTTTTGCCTCAATCTTCACCAGCAAGTGTTCTAACCACACTGCCCAGGTCACAGAAGGCAAAGGCAGGGAACTGGGAGAATGAAGAACTGCCTGCTGTAGGAGATCAGCTTCAAGAACATCTAAGGAACCTGGAGGTGCACAAGTTCATGGGACCTGATGAGGTGCATCCACAGGTCCCGAGGGAACTGGCAGATGAAGTTGCTAAGCCATTCTCCATCATATTTGAGAAGTCGTGTCAGTCCTGTGAAGTTCCCACTGACTGGAAAGGAGACATAACCCCCATTTTTAAAAAGGGAAGAAAGGAAGACCTGGGGAACTACAGTCCGGTTAGTCTCATTTGTGTGCCCAGCAAAATCATGGAGCAGATCTTCCTGGAAACTATGCTCAGGCACATGGAAAATAAGGAAGTCATTAGTGATAGCCAGTATGGCTTCAATAAAGTCAAATTGTTCCTGACAAATTTGGTGGCCAGCCAACTGTATCCTGGATAGATGCATGACCAGAAGGTTGGGAGAGGTGATTCTCCCCCTCTATTCTGCTCTTGTGAGACCCCACCTGGAGCACTGCCTCCAGCTCTGGGATCCCCAGTACAAGAAAGACATGGACCTGTTGGAGCAAGCGCAGAGGAGGGCCACCAAGATGATCGGATGGCTGGAGTACCTCTCCTACGAAAGAAGGCTGAGAGAGTTTGGATTGTTCCCTTGAAGGAGAGAAAACTTGGTGGAGACCTTACAGCAGACTCCCAGTACCTAAAGAGGGCCTACAAGAAAGCTGGGGAGAAACTTTTACGAGGGCATATAGGACAAGGGGTAATGGCTTTACACTGAAGGACGATAAATTTAGATTAGACATTATAAAGAAATTATTTATTATGAGAGTGGTGAGGCAGTGAAACAGATTGCCCAGCGTAGTTGTGGCCACCCCCTCCCTGGCAGTGTTCAAGGCCAGGTTAGATGGGGTTTGGAGCAGCTTGGTCTAGTGGAGGGTGTCCCTGCCCATGGCAAGGCGGTTGGAACTAGATGGTCTTTAAGGTCCTTTCCAACTCAAACCATTCTGTGATTCTACGATTTGATTAATCAAGCCTATGGCCTTGGAAAGAAAATAAAAAGAACTTCAAGCAAAATTTTTTGGGGTAGTGCCTGAAGGGTTTCCCTCAAGTGCTTTGTTTTTGGCCTAGAACTTATATTTCAACTAGAGCTTTACTGCTTCTGGAAGGCTGCAAAGAAGAGTACTCAATTTTACAAAATTGTGGAAATTAGAGCTCCTTTGGCAGCCCAGTGTGGTACTGTTCCCCATGGTCTCATTTGGAGGAGAACTGCCCAAAGGCCAAACTGTACCCGTGAGTGGGAGCACACGCACTTCTTGCTATGTCAATAGAGATTCCATACACAGACCTGGCTAGTAAATCATGCTGCATACTTACTGCAAAAATTGGTGGTAAGGAGAAACATAGGAGACACTGCTGGAGCTTGTGCTTTGTGAGAATGATTGATACCATCGTGCATAAAGTATTGAATATTTAAATGGGCTGGGGAATCTCATCTGCTGATTACTTGATGTTAAAATATGTCATTTCAGAACTCAGAATACCCTTTCAAAGAATTTTCTAACTTTCTCACCCTCTCTGGAGTCATTAATTATACGATTTTGAGAATCAGTCAAGGGACATAGGGTTTTTTTCCTCCAATAGGCAGAGAAATCCAGTTCAAAGTATTCTACCTAGTCTCTCCACAAATTAATAGACTGGCATATGTGCTTCCTTGGCTAACACTTTTCACCTGTCATAACTGCAGGTAATTATTTTGCCCAAGTGAAACCGATTCTGGGCATTCTCAATGAGAAAACCTTTCTTTTCAGGTTCAATAAAATTTGGTATATGTTTCACCCTTGGAACTTAGATCTTTCATTAAAAAGTTGTATGGCAGTACGAGCTGACTCTTTGCATTTGAATATTGGTCTCCAAAGAGACAGCAATAGTGGGAGCAAGAGTGCCAATGTTATTCTTTAAAGATGAGGTAAGTTACATCCAGTCCAAACTTAAGAGAGAAATGAGTTTGTGACAGCTACTTTCATCGTGGCAGGCCTGCTTGCAATGGTTGAAAAAAAGCAACCACATCAAGAGATTTTTTTTTTAGGATAAAAGTTGGTAAAAAATTGAGCAATCCTCCTATTTCAGGTAAAACTGGCTACAAATCGACAATGAAATCTAAAGGCCAACAGAGCTTTGGCAAAACCCACTATTTAAAAACTACTGTTTGTTGCCCAAATGTTAACAGAAGTCCTATCAGGGCAATGTCAAACAAAATACCATGTCTTTCAGGTTAGACATCTATAGAAATGTGTTCTGCTTTGCAAACAGGCTGAAAAAAACAACAAAGAAAAAGCCACAGGTTCAAAACTGAAACTGAAGCAAGGGCTCTCTGGCCACTGTGGTCATAACTCAGGCACAGCAGACCATGTTGGTAATGCCTCCCTTCCAGCATCACTCTTCTCAGACCCTGCCAAGTGTGTTGCTGTACCCAATACTGATCCTACACCTCATGCCCCAGTGATTTTCTTCTTTGGGTTCAGTTATGCTTTCTGAGCTGTATGGCCATCTCAGCATCCTGCTGTAGACTAGTTCATGTATGCTCAAAGAAATGTTAGAGCTGGTGCAAAGGAGTACAGAAACAATTACTTCACTCAAATTTTGGCATGTCTTAAGCTATTAACCTTGCTTATTCACTTGAATCATCTGAGAAGAAATAAACAGTACACTAAGGAGACAGCATAGAAAAGCTAGTGCAACCATGGTATTCTGCAACTTATAAAGCACTTTCAAATATTCATATGAAAGATGGTGGAGGTTGCGTTATTGCTAGTAAAAATCCAAATAACTTATTGAAGTATTCATGAGGTGAATGCAAGAGTTACATCATTAGTCTTCTTAAAATGTTTCACAATTGAATTCTACAAATCAGCAAACAATGAAATGAGTCCATTGGTTATTGGGTGCAGTAATATTTACTTCACCACTACAAGTTGCTTTTATTGGGCATTGTTGTATCAGCTAATCATTAGCAGGTCTGCCCTTAGGAAATTTTGTTTAGCAAACCAAAAATATATCTCTTTTTAATGTGAAACAGTTGACATGAAGGATTATGGATATTAGATGAGGGTTTGGACTTTGAAAGGGGGAGCTGGAATGGGAAAGGCCCCAGAGCGCGTATATTCCTGAGCCATCTGTTGTGCCAGCTACACAAAAGCCAAAGAGAGCCAGGAACTGCTTAAGCTTGGGAGTGCTGACATGAATACCAAGGGTAGAAGGACCCAGAGACAGCACCCTAACAGCCACAGACTTTTGGGCAGGAAGGAAAGAGGAGCAGCTCTAGCAAAATGACCATCTAAACTGCATCTAAACTTTGCTTTTCAGACTCCAGCAGGCCCACGACCCACTTGCTAGAAACAACTGCAGGCTTTAAAGCAATTAATAGTTCAGAAACATTTTGGGGTAGTGTTGTAATTTGGATTGCATGGAGTGCTCAATAAATTCATTTGCCCTATCTCTTGAACAGCCTCTCTACCCTGGAAAAAAAAATATAATAGTGAAGACTCAGAAGTAATTTAAAAAACAAGAAATAGAAAAAAAGCTCAAATCCTTCATCTCAGGTAGAGAGGAAATCAATCCACTTCACATAACTTTGTAAGAAACACCAGAGTTGTTCCTTTTATTTTTTCAATAACTACTGGATTTTTTTTCTCAGTTGTTTTCAAACTCTTTAAAAGTGAATTTCATCATAAGCTTTTGAAAAGCAAGTATTAACTTCTTGAAAGGTCAACAATTCTGTAGGATCAATTGAGGATTGAAATGTAGCAAAATAGATATGCAAAATAAGTTTAAAAGCATAGAAGCAGTTGATGAAAACTTCTTCTACAGCAGTATTCACACCCCAGTAAGTGGAAACACATAGATGGCTACTTCAAAACCCATGTTTTCCCTCACAAGACCCAAACACTTCTGAATGCCACTGGGATTGCTCACAGGAGTAAGTAGACATTCATACACAATTTTCAGGATGGGAGTCCCTGTGTCAGAAGCTTCTCAGACATGGACTCAGCCCTTTACCACATGCAGGAAGACTGCATGCAGTATTATTGAAAAAACTGGTGCAAACTCTGCTTACCAAGTGCATGCATGCTTGGCTTTGTTTTGTTTTTTTATAAAGGAAAACCCCAGAAATGTAAGAAATTTGTATGACCACCCTTGAATCAGAAGTTTGTTATCCCTATGGGAATTTCTCTCTAGAAAATAATAAGAAGACACTGTCCAACCAAAGTCCCTTGAGCAATGCTGATGGCTCTGTCCACTTCTGCTCTGAGCCATTCCTACCATCACCAGGGGATACTTCACATTATAGCAGGCTGCAAGCAAGATGAAGAGTGCAACACATCTCACCTGTGTCTATTTCACAGGGTTGTAGAAGACCCAGTAAGATGCAGAATAAATATGATTCTTTCAGTCCAGGAAGCAAAAAAGACCTGTTGAGCCTTCCTACACAACACACAGCAGCTCTCTACAAGTCCTTGGAAAGATATGTGCTGAGATGATGGTTTTCTGGGATGCAAACATTGCATCATTCAGAACAGAAGAAAGATCACTGAATTGTTTAAGCCACTCAAAAGAGGTGACAATTTTCAATCATTCCTTAACTGAGATTTACTCTTTAATCTTATTTGTAGGAAAAACATACATCTTTCTCAGACATTCTGTGACTGACTTGAAGCTTCTGGATTTCCAAGCTGGTATGTACAGCTTTAAAGAGGAGCTTCTCACTGTTATTGTTACCTTTGACTGGCCCAAAAGCCAAAAAAATTAAATACAGAATGGCAGGGAGCCATGGGTTATCAACATTGAAGACTCTCCTCTTATCTACATGCTCTCCATATAGTACAGAGGAAAAAATACAGAGTTCTCCCATTTCAAGTTTGGGTGATGAAGAATTTATTTCTCACTTCAGTGGAGGGTCATTATTTATTTATCAAACCCCCATTTGTTTGTTTTAATGTGTATTTACCATCACATCACTCATGCCTGTCTGCCTTTCACGCTCATGCTACCATAGCTCCTCTCCATTCCCAGCACCATATCTCAAATTTACTCCCCAGAACAGCATGTGGTTGCAGCTCAGCTGGGCACCCAGACTTTCCAGGGTTGTTATTTTGATACAAATGGCTTACAGAAGACATAACCTTGGAGATGGACAAGGTGGATTCAAAAGGCAGTATTTTTCCCTTCCCTGTATTGTTAAGGAGGCAGCACTTGGCTGTTGCTGACAGCTGGGATATAGTTCATCTACCCACATGGAAATCAGTAGATAAAACCACAGAAAAAGAGGCAGCTTGGCTTTCACAGTGTCCACTGCAGCACTGTCATTGACTTCAGGGGGGCTACAAGGTCACTCATACCTTTTACGTGAGCTAAGTACATTGTATGATACCTCTGCTCCCTGTGGGCAGTTTGTTGTGCATGTTTCAAACTGTTGGAAAAGGACTTGATTTTCTTTAATTTGGCAAGCAAAGGAGGTGGGATTTTCAAAAGAAATTCCCCATGGCAATTAAATAACAGAAATCAAACAAGGGAAAAAACCCCACAACCAACCAAACTCTACAACAGACTCCTATTAGGAGAGTAAGAGGAGTAAGATCTAATGGGTTTCCACAATTTTATTTATAGCTAAGTCAGTGTTTAGAGAAATTAGATAAGGTGCCTTGATAAGATAATGCTCCATCTGGCATCACAGAAATTCCACTGAAAACGTCTTCAGTTTTACTGAACCACACTTTATTTAACCTCATTTGTATAACACAAATGATTTAATTGCTTTCCATCAAGCAAAAGTTAGATAAATATTACTGAAACACAATCTGACTTTTGGAGCTTTTATTTACACTGCCTTGACAGCAATGCACTCTTATAAACCAGTGTTCTTCAGCACAGAGGCTGGATGGCTGAAGATGTGTTTGATCATGAAGCTTCAAAGGCAACACAGGGAACAGAAATTCACATTTAAAGAAACCACTGAATTGCTCAAATAATCCTGGTTGCATCAAACCCTGACCAGATGTTTACCAGACTGTACCTGTGGTTCAGGATTAAGAGGCTGACTGCCATTTCACTGTAAGAAATGCCCACAAAATCTCAAGACAAGACAGCTTTTATCCCAGTGGTGCATTTATAAACAACCCAGAACCATTGTAAGAATTTAGTGTTGTAAGGGTATCATGTATCTGAAGAGAAGGTTTTGAATATGTCAATTATATACAGGGTTGGTAGATAAGAAATATCCCACTGAGCTTTTTGCAAGCATATAAACCATGTTAATCCTAATGTGAAGCCAGATTCTAACTGGAGCAATTATTTCCTATTTCCATGAAGAGTAACAATGGGATACAACAAAAAATAACAGCAAATGATAACAACTCACCTCCCCCAGGGTCCATCCAAACCATGCCACAGTTCCTGCTTGTGACTGCTGTCATAGAATTCATGAAGTTTTCTAATTTAAAAGAGCAGTCACAAATAACCCTTCAGTTTTAGTTACCTACGTTCTGGTGTATTCCATCTGTGAAGCTCACGTTGCAAAATCATACATTCCAAACTGAAACACTGTCACCCTTGAAGAGTTAAAACGAAAAACTTTATTTGGTGGCCCAAGGTTTGAAGTGGTTCCTGTGAAAAGAAGCATTTTGGAGACTCTGCTAAAGAATGTAAACTTATTTATCAGAAAGGGCAAAATTAGATTTTTATGATGCTTTGGTAAATACTTGCACTATTCCTCACCTCACTGTCCCTCAGTAGGGGGTCTGTGTCATAAGAATATTCTGTTGGCCTCACTGAGTTTTTAAGGAAAGCCCAAGGATAAATTTATTGAGAGACCATGGTTAAAGTAAGAGCTTTGTTTAGTAAATAGAAACAGGCTTTTCAAAGAGGCTTCTGATTCTGGGTGCACCACGCTGGCCTACTTTTCAAAAGTGCTCAGCACCTGCAGTTCCCCCTGCAAAGAAGGCTGGAGAATGAGACATTCCACACCTCAATTAGTGTGCAGAAGGCACAAAAGCTTTAATTAACATAAAATCCAATGCAGCCATTTATGCAGATTAACCTTATTTACAAAGTTGAGCTTTAACAGGTGTTTTGCTGTCCTCCCTCCAAATTTAACAGTGTTTTAATTTTTCGTTTAAGCAATCAAACACAAACAGAAACTAAGTTAAATAAATACAGGGCTCTGCTTTTGCCATTCTGGCTTCACAAAGATTATTAAATCACAGGAGACTGGACATCATTGTAACAAGAAAGAATGCCTTATAACAAAGGAGAAAAGAATTATGAACAATCCTGAATCTGTAAGAGTGGCTTTCCAGGAGACACTGAACACTGAGTGAATCCTTGTGGTAAAGCTTCATGTATTGTACCTTCACTCTTGGACTGTCAGCATTACGCCTTGCCAATTCATAATTAACATCTGCTGTAGCTAAAGAACCCAATGCCAGTTATGAATTGCAAATGTTATTTTAAATTGTTGCATCACAAGTGCAAAGACTGATTTTCCAGTGAGAGGAAGAGAGGTTCAAGACATGCTCTATGGAATGATTCACTTAGAAGTCATGCATGGTATTATTTATCTGTGTTCTTTCTGTAGATATCTGAAAAGTCAGCTGGTGACAAGATGCCAGATGCTTTGTTACCTTAGTGGCCTGGCCTTGAGCCTTCATCTTCACCCAGAACCTTTAATCAGAAAGGTTGTTTTGCTTGTGTCTTACCCAGAGGAAAGGCTTCAAGTCCCTTTGGTCTGTTTGACCATTGAGGAAGGATTTTGTTAGGATCACCTGCAGACCTTTTTAGACGGTGACACATAAAGCCAAGAAACAGATGTAAGAAAATAACCTGGAGATCTCCAGTCAAAAATATCATCGGATCCAGTAAATGAGGGAGGTGAATTTAAGGGTGACAAGAACCAGAGCCTCCTCCAAAATTAAAATTCACTGTGGTATCAGCAAGCAAAGCTGTGTGTGTGCATACAAAATTAACACTGTCTGTGAAAATAAATAGCCTTGGCAGCAACACTCCAGAGCTAGAGCATAATTGGCCTGCATTTTACTCCCTTCTTTTTCCTTGTAATTTCTTTGTGCTGTGTTTCTTTGTGTAAAGAAACCCTCATTCAAGGGATTTATAGCCTTTCAGGGAGGAAATTAAAGATTCAGTGTCTTTCCATCACTCACAAAGAGAGAGATTTGATTTTTAAAATAAATTATTGCTGTTATTTGCAAACCCAGTTTATCTGTGTATCTTCAGACAAGTCTAGCTGTTCTTGCATGAGAGTTTGAAATGCATCAACTACTGAGTGTGACGGGATGGGGGTTAAAATAGGAAGCCTTTTTCTTTTCCCTCCAAGGCATATTTAGAGCATGGGGCTCATCTGAACAACAAGGAGACAGCCCATATTTGTACCTTCCCCCTCACACTTGTGTGGGTCAGCCTGATGAAGGGACCAGATTTAGGTTCATAGCATTCCTTCCCCGACTCCTCCCAACACTTGATAAAAATAAAACTCAGGCCACCGATTATGGATTTCCACCTCCCCCCTCCAGACATTACATTAAACTTCAGAAAAAAGTGTATTCTAAAGGGGGCCTTAAAGAGCAGGATGAGAGGTTATTCATTACCTCCCGCAAACTGGACTGTGTTAAGTGCCCAGTCCTCAAATAGATCTGATCCTGTAAGAGGGGGATGGCCTGGGTCCCACAATGCGCTCAGTGTGGCAGCCCCCCTCTCCCTCACAGAATCCCATTGATGGCACTCAAACAATCTCATCCGCTGACAGACATTTAGAAGTCTACACTAGCCGTGCCACAAGGTTTTTTTCCAAGAATAGCTATGGTTATTCATCCTAAATGGCCCAGAAAGTCTGCAGACAGCTCACATATTTTTGCTGAACATTATGCGTGTGGACTTGAACTCCAAAGAGCTAGCTGCAGGCTCGAGGAGGGAAAGACCTTAAGTGCCTAAGTTTGTTCTACCCGTTTCAATCCGTTTTCTGGGAAAAAGTGTGAGAATTAGTCTGGCGATACATAACCGCAGTTTCTCCTCTGAAGATTGCAGCAAATGGAAACAATGAGAAGTGCTAAAGCTAAATCTGACCCCTGGGTAAATGACATAATCCTCCCCAGTGCCAAAACATTGTCTGAGGAATTCCTTGGTCTTACACTAACCTGCTGTAATTCTTTTAGATGTCCCTTAGCTCTCATACCCATCCCACAGGCACGTGAAACATGGCCATTTCACTGGGCTCAAGTGTTGGGACTGCATGGACAGCAAAAAATTTCATAGGGAAATGGAGCGGGTATGTTATGAAACCAAACCATGACAATTTTTCAATATAAATAGCTTAAAGGATGTCACTGCCTCTTCGTTGTACAAGCCTCATGCAGAACGAAAATAGCTGCTCTCCTGACCTTGTTGACCATGGCCAAATTTCACTCCCAGTTAATTTTGCCTTATTATTCTGGGACAGCCATTCAGTATTTCACCAATGGGCCTTTATCTTTTCATTCAGAAAAATTTAATTAGCAAAAAAAGCTTTCTTTGGTTTAAATTCAACTATAAACTGATCTGCTTAGTACTGCCTTATAGTTTCAAACTAATATGTCTCTTTAGGCATATATATCTGCTTCACATAGCAACGTCCCAAGTGCTACAATAACAAGGAATTCTAGTAATAGGACACTTAATGGGTTGAATCCAAAGGCAGTTTTCCTGGAGACCTGAAGAAGACCTGAGCAAAACTCTGAAGTACAGAATAATGCCCTGGCCAAGAGAGGAAGGAAACTCATCACTTCTCCTAAAGGAGAAACCTGACTCTCCCTGCTAACAGCTGTACAAAGTAGGTCTATGACACATTCCAAAAAGTGTCAATTTTGTGGCTTGGAGAAGTATGCAAAAGGCGTCAGTGGCAGATGCAATGAAATTATGTGTAAGGAGTATTATGATCAACTGAATAATTCCACGGGGAATAGGGACGAAAAGTCTCTGATATGGATATATTAGTCTATTCAACAAACCAGCCAGCCCATGTTCAAGGAAGGTAAAGTTGATTGCCTGAATTTCCAAAAGATGTTAGACAATGTCTCTCACCAAAGACTAGAGAAGAAGCTAAACTGCCACGGAGCAAGAGGGAAGGTCTCTCCAAAGAAAAGGAAAAAATACTCAAATTTCTCAATAGAAGATGACCATCAAATAATCTGGTAGAGTTTGGTGTGGAGAGCCATGCTGTTCAACAAATTCCTAAAAATACAGAAAGAGGGATGGGTAGTGAGAAAATAAAATTGTTGAGTATTGTAAGAATAAAGGACAGCTATGAAGAACTGCAGAAACTTCAGAAGGTACTGAGTGAAGAAAATTACAAGATAAAATTCATGTGACCAGGAAAACCAGGCATCACTTGTATATTATGTACATGGTGGAGTCTTCTGAACAATTCACAACTACTCGATAAAGAGATTTTAAAGTTAAAATAGGTGTATGAAAATACACCACTTAAAGACAGATAATAGTGCATAAAATAGTAGGAAAGGGGGAAATAAGAACACTCTGTGCTGCACCTACAAAATTGATACAATTTTGCAGTTCTGATTCTGCCCCACCTGAGAAGATAGAGAAGACCTAGAAAAGGTATGGAAAAGACAACAAAAGGTATCAATTAGGGAGGCTGATTCTCCAGACCTGACTGCAGGGTGATGAAATCATTAGTGCTGAGAATAAGGTAAATAGGGAAAGACTGTTCATTATCTTCTGATCCAAGAACTGAAAGACATCTAAAGATAGAAGCAAGCAGCAGGTTCAGATAAACAAACGGAAATACTTTTTTCACTCGATGTGTTCTTAAGCCACAGGACTGTGCCAAAGGTCATTTTGGAGTACAGATTTATGGAGAACAATCTAAAGGTAACATCTCGGGTCCAGGCAATCCCTGAGTAGGAGCAGCTGCAGGGAAGCATCACTACCTGTTTTCCTCTCTTAAAACTGTCCCACAGGCAACTGCTATTGACCATTAAAAGAAAAAAAGCCTCGTGCGCTAGAGCTGCAGGACTGTTGGGACTCAGTGCTGTGAGGGAGCATCTTAGAAGGCAAAAAAAGAAGAGAGACACTGGAACTGTATATAAAATAAAGTGTTATTCATGAAACAGAGGCCAAAGAGAAGTTCCTAATCTCTTTCATAATGTGAACTCAAGGAGGCATTCAAAGTTAAGTGTTGACAAAGCTCTCAGCTGGCTGAAGAAAACACCTTTCCGCATGATGTGCAAACAGGCTTCAGCATTCACCGCAATGGGAAACTGTCAGGGCTGTGAACTTAGCAAGAGTCAAATATGAACCAAATATTCATGTGGATAAATCATCCTTAATGATGATAACTTTGGATGGGACATTAAAATTCACACTTCTGAGGTTAAGCCTATCCTTGGAGGCTAACTCTAATGAGGGAGGCACGTTTCCCAACGCCTGCTGATGCAGGATTCTCACACCTTCCCCTCTCGTCAGTCAGGACACAGGCGTACATAGCCCCTCAGAACAAATCACAGTCTCTACAATGGGAACAGGTTTGTATCTTTGTATATTTTTGCACCAGTTCTAGATTCAAAACCGATTTATTATGTGCTTCTTCCTCCTTTCAGTAAGAATTATTAAGGGTATTGTATGATGTCTTTATGTCCTTTCTGTTCTCTGGGGAAACTAAGAATAGGAGAGGCATGGAGCATCCAAATGTACTGCCTGTGACCATTCGTCTTGCCCAGGAACTTGATTTATTGGCCATGTTACCACATCCTTGGTAATGACCAACCTGTGAGAAAGGGATAGAAATGCACAGCCATAACAAAAGGGGAAACACTCTAAAATCAGGTTAAAGTGATAAAGTATGGAGCTATTACCCAGCTTCTATAAAGCAAGAACAGTTATGGTACTCACAGTATGGACTGTAGCAGTAACAGAAAACAGCACCAAATGAATCCATCCAACTAACAAAGATCACACTTAAAAAATTAAAAAGACAACATAATTAGTGTGTCACTTAAGCACAAGCCTGGATTATGATTCCTGGGCAAGCAATCAACTCCCCAAGGAAGTTTGACCAGACTGAGAATAGTGAGAATTATTTTAAAGGAAGACTAACAGGTTAAACCATTTATTTTCATAAAACTGAAGCCAGTCTAAACCCATAGCCCACAGAAATGTTTCCAGGTTTGAAACGAAACCAAAATCCGTCTCTCCAGAAAGCAGTGCATGAAAAGACTTTTGTGTCCCAGCAACACTGTATCATTCTGTGAGATGAACTGAAAAAAAAAAATTAAAATAAATGAGATTAATGAGTTTGTGTGTGTAAAAAAATGGAAAAACAGAATACAGTAAACCTAAGTGATGAAAAATGTTTTCATATTTTAAGACATTTGTTATCAGTTGTTACTGATAAAAACACACATAATTCACAGCATTTTTCCCCCACATGTGAAATACAACTACTAATTCAGACAACGGCATGACCTATTGACCCAAAGTTATCATATTTCATTATTCACAAATTTAAGACAATTTGACTCCATGGCAGGAGACACCTGCATCACCTACACCACCACTAGCCAGTCCGAAGGGCAAGGCTGGGAGAGTGAGCAAGAAGATGTGGGAGGTGAAAGGAGAAGGACATGGGTAAACTGTTTAGGACACAATGAAAACAAGGAGAGGGCTTCCTAGGAAAGGAGTTTCTGGAGTAATAAACTTCAGTCCCGGTCCTTGTTCCCCACCCTTTCCTAAGTTATCACACCCATTAACTTCATAAAGGTGGCAGGAGGCTTCACTAACATCTGTGAAGTGCCTTAAAATTATGTCATGTTATTAAATGTGTTGTACATGCCAAAAGGGCTCAAATCCTGCAGCTCTGGCTTGCCCAAATGGTTCAGCTAAAGCCAATGGGAATAATAATATCTGGGTGAGCAGGAAAAAATTCTCCTATGGAATAACACAGATCAAACCCCAGGGCATTTATTGTAAGAAGGGAAACTGCATATTTTATTCATTTTATGACAACTATTGCACAAAGCTGCCCTTGCTTGCTTACCCCAAGGGGTTACACCCTTTCCAGGGATCGTGGTCCTTGCCATTTGCATCAGCCATTTTAGTCCCAAGCTCAGTTCTCATCCAAGTTAAAAGATATTTCACAAGGGCCTCCCACGGCAGCCTCCCTAGCTTGGCCATCGTTGTTAGCATGTAGTGCAAGCAATCTGAAGTGAGGAACTGGGTAATCTTCTGTGCACATAGTAACCAAAATAAGGTTTTATAAATGAATATACAAAAGATGCATTTAAAAGCTGCACAAAGAGGACTTGAGAGGGTACTGGACTTTATGACCCCAGCACACAAAGTGGATGGACAAAGGGGTGGGGGGAGGAACACGAGAGAGTTAAAAGGGTTTTAAGGATAGAGTTCGACAATTTTTTTTGTGTGGAAATTAACATGAGAAGGAGACCCAAAAGATTTTTTTTTGGATGAAAACCTGTCCTGTGTATGTCATAAGGCAGGGCTGTGATTCAGGATTTGCCTTAGTCCATTCTGCTGCAGAAAGATGTTTCACTCCTTCACACCTCTTCATGCTGCTTGTGTTCACCACCTCATTCATGCCAAGGCAGCCCTGTGGAAATGATCCAGCTGAAAGCAACCCCACACAATTTTTTCTCAATTTATTCATCCACCAGCTCTGTTTCCAGATCTGGGTTCCTCCACTGATACTGGTGGCAAAAGTGATATCGGTGGCACAAGGTGGTGCAAGAGAGGAAGGTGTAAAACCACAAATAAACAACAAAGGGATAGAAAAGGAGGACTAATCTACAGTAGCAGGTGAACTGATTTACTAGGAATTGCAAGAAAGATCCATTCCCACTAAGAAAAAAAACCAAAATTTTTTAAAAAAAATCCAGTTGTGGATTATTGTGAGCTGGCAATCTCAAAGGGGAAGGATCCCCAAACAGCAAAATTATTAAATTTCACCACCTTGCTAACTTATTGTCCTTGATATCAATTCGTTACACAGCTTGCAAACATACCCACTGCTCCACAAAGAACAAGGATGCAACACATGTAGAGACTCCCACATTCCTTCTTCCCACCTGTTCAAAGGCTGAACAGGATAACTCCACCTGGATTTATAATTGTGGTGGTTTGGCGCTGGCTGGAGGCCAGACACCCACCAAAGCCATTCTATCACTCCCCTTTTCAGCTGGACAGGGGAGAAAATATATATTGAGAGGCTTAGGAGTCAAGATAAGGACAGGGAGAGACCATTCTGCAATTAGTGCCATGGGCAAAACAAACTCAACACAGAATAAAGGAAAGAAAACTCTCTAATTTGTTACACTACACACACAGTGAAACCAGAGTCGGATAATGAGAAGTGCGACCAGATTTTAAAGCACCTCCCCCCACTGCTCCCTTCTTAGCAGACTTCACTTTTGTCATGAATTTGCTCCCTTCTTCCTCCCCCATTGTGGCATGAGTTTTCCTTCTTAGCTGGGGGGGGAGGTGGGGTGGGATTCATCACTCCTTTCCCCTGCTTCAGCTTGGGGTCCCACGCATGGGAGACAGTCCTCTATGAACTTCTCCAAAGTGAGTCCTTTCCCATGGGGCTTCAGCTCTTCCCCAGCTGCCCCAGTGTGGGTCACTGCTATGGGGTGCATAGAATCATAGAATGTCTCTCAGTCTCGCAGGCCCAGACTGCTCCAGCCTCCATGGGGTCACAAGTCCCCCCAGCAAACCTGGTCCAGCGTGGATCTCTTTCTCCCTCCCCCTCTTTCTCTCCCTCTCTCTTTTTCTCTCTCTCTTGATCATCTCTGTGTCTCTGTCTCTCTCCACAGGCTGCAAGTGCTGGCAGATGCTTGCTTCAATGTAGGTTACAGCATCTTCTGTATGTCTCCACTTGGTCCAGAGTGAGGCCTCTTTCTCTCTGGGACCTGGAGCACCTCCTCCACCCTCCCTTCACTGACCTTGGTGTCTGCACAGTTTCTTACATCCTCTCACTCACTTTTCTGGCAGCAAAAAGTGACTGCTTGTGGGGTTTTTTTCTCCTAAATATGATTCCCAGAGGCACTGTGACCATTGCTGATGGGCTCAGCCTTGGTCAATACCAACTGTGGCCTTGAGCCGGCTGGTGTTTGCTCTCTGGGGCCTGTATAGGACTTCTACATGTTTCTTGTAGAAGCCACCCCTGCAGCCCCTCCTTCTCCATCAGAACCCAACCCTGCAAAGCTACAACAATACTACAGTAGTAGGTCAAAAAAACCTACAAGGGTAACATGAAAATAGGTTTTAAGCAAGTCTCTTAATGTTTAACATAGGTTCTCCTGGGAATATGAAGCCTTTGCGAAGTGCTATGTTCAGCACACATGGAAGTCCCCTGTAAAGCTTTGATGTCCTCTGTGCTCAGCTGCTGAAATATCAGTCCAAGCTCTGAAGTGAGCATCTCTTAATTATTGTACAAAAGCAGGAATGCATCAGCAAAACCATAGGAGACTAATGCCATTCTTAAGGGACCAATAGATTTTGGCACATTGAAAGGAACAGGCTAATGTTGATTGCATACTTAAAATAAACATAAAATATTACCTACAGCATATAATAATTTCAGCTCAACAATTCTAGATTGAAAAAAAAAAATAAAAAGGTTTACAGGTATCTTCTGTCCTGATGTAATGGATTAATATCTTCTCCTTCTCCTTGTTTATTTTTTTTGCTTGGTTTTTTTGTTGGGTTTTTTTCCTTGTTTGTTTTTGATTTGCTAGACTGGAAAGTTAAAGTATAGCACTACAGATCATGCTAAAATATTTCAGGACCAGGCCTGGTATTGAAATTTGGACTAAAAGCCTAATGAAAAGCACAGTGTCCTACCTGTCTGCACACACCCCTAGTGACAGGTGGGGGTATGAATAAGTTCTGCTATTTAAAAAAATAATAAATAAAATCATAAAGCTGCTGAAAGTTATGGATGAAAAAACCTATTAGATCATCTAAACCACCTCCCCGGGGTTGACAAAGATCTCAAGTGCATTCTCCAGCGCCCTCCAGACTCTATATCTTAGTTCAAGTCTGAAATGGCTTAGACTGCAATGAAGTAGATTGTAATAAAGTATTGCTGAAATAAAATAATTTTGATTGACTGGTTTTGTATGTGACTAGGAAGACTTTATGCTCTGCAAAATGAAGACATAAAAGGGGAAAAAAAGCCACTATGATAAGTATTTTTCACTGTCTGTGGTACATTTTCTTAGTACTTTGTTTGTGGTTTCATTTCACAGTTCACATGCACTAACTAATCACACAGTGAATACACCAGGCCAAAAGGGGGAGGGGTTTTTGCTGCCAGTTTTTGTTAGAGTTTCATGAAAACCACCTGTAGAAGGTTTTATTTTCACAAGCTACATAGGAATTGAATACTTACACTTCTAAAACATGGGGTTTGTGCTGGCATATTTTTAAAAAGCATGAAACAGATTCATACTTGAAGGCTTCCTGTAAACAGAATACAGAATTGAGCTCTGTGAATCTAATATCATCAGAGTAATAAAGTTAATGATATGGCAGCTACAACATACAATCAGTTAAATCCTTTTTCATTCTTGCACTTTTTAACAATCATTTTCTCCAGTTTTTGTAACTCCATGGGGGGAAAAATATTAAGAGGGTTTTAGAGTACTTGAAAAACCTTTGAAACCTTGTTACAGCCTTCCATACATTAAGTAATGTTTTAATTTCCCATTTACAAAGAAGCTGAGATCACTGAGAGCATTACAACTTTTTTTGGAAGCTGTGTAAAATCTGTGGGTACCCAAACACTTGCACCTTGCCCGTTGGCATACACACATGTTGTTCTGCAGAGGTGTTGGCAGCACCAGAGTAAACCAGCTTGGACCACATCGAACCCAAGTGATCCGTTTGCATCTGAAGGAGGAAATTCCACATCATTTTGTGACCACCTACTGCTTTCTAGGTCCCGGCCCCGGGAAGGACGTTTCACAACGGCAAATTCGGACCGATTCTTTATTGACTTAGGAAATACGAACCGAAGAAAACCCAGAACCCAACCCCCTGTAATAATCCGCAGCACCACTGGGTGGTACTAGCTGTCTTCGGGTGAGAAGCCGAGCTGAGCCGGCAGCAGCCGGCGGGTTTGCGCTCCCTCAGCGACCGGCAGCACTTCGCATCCGGGAGAAACCACACGGGTTTTACGGAACCCGCAATTGACTGCAGTGGCAGCAAGTTTAAAGGGCTGTGAAGATCCTGTAGATGGTCTCTTGCTATCCGTATGGTACCTCTGCTTTCGTGTTTATGTGGTGGTTTCAGCACAGCTGAGAAATCCTCTTCTGAGTTTAAAAAGAAGGCTTTGCTAGGCACCAATTCGACCTCAAATCCCACAGATGATGATGTTCTTGTATGGTAGATGCAGTGAAATATGCAGCAATGTAGACAGGTATGCTTTTATTCACAGTTTTGCAACCTCAGGATCTTCACACATATAATCAGCATTGCTCTTCAGTCCCCAAACCCCCTCTTTTTTAGCAAGAGCATCTCTTCTCAAGCCAACGAGAAATATCTCCACTTACTTTATCCACTGCCGAGTCTGGACAGACAGCTCAGTAGCCCTTTAAGCAGATGGCGTCAATGGTCACAAGCAGAAATACTGAGTAAACTGTGCTTGGCCCCAGGAGCATCAGCAGGGCTCCACAGGTATCTTTCAGCTTGCTAAAATCTTACTACTAGTGATAGGTGGGCTGGAAAAGCACAGCTTCTGTCTCAAACTCAGCTGGGGCTTGGGACTTGAAGTTAAAAAGGCATCTTCCTACTTCTAAACTGAAGAGATAGTTATAGAGTTGTTGGAGAAAGCTAAACATAAAAGTAATACACATCCGTTCAAGCCCTCTGAAACAGGCCAATATGTCTTATAAAGATGTGCTGTGTTAGTTCTTAACAGACTGAAGCCATTTGTCTCAAAATCACATATAGCTCTTTCACACCATTGGAGTGGTAAGAGATTTCTGTAAGTTTGTAGCTCAAGTGAGGGGTGTTTTTTTCAGCAAGAAGCAACACACTGTGGGGGAAAGAGGATTAGCTGGATGAGCAGCTAGTGAACTGTTGTGATGATCCATCTCAGCAGCAGTTCTGTGGCCTTGCTACCTTGATCCATTAATTGCACCAAACTTTCAGCATCCTCTCTAGCATAGGTCAGTTAGCTGACACTTAAAGCACCATCTGATCGTGCTGTGCAGGATTCAGCTTCAGGGCTGAAATTCAGCATTACAGATGAAGATAACCCATTCAGGCTTTGGAAGTCTATGTGGTTTTGTTCTGTGCTGAAGAATGCATTTGTCTGACTGTAAACCAAGCCAGAAGCACAGAAACCCTATGACCATCTCACTGATTTTGGCTTTTCCTTCATCTCCGGACACTGAGTCTGTGAGCTGCACTTGAGGGAAGCTAACTATCTGAAAGCCAAATTGTCTTGTACAGCCTGGGCCTGCAATTCAAGCTTGGTCCAAAGATAGTCAGTTCTCCCTCCCTGAGGCACCAAGGGTCATCAGCAGGACTTTCCCTCTTGAGCTGCTATTAGAGCTGGTGTTGGTGGAGTTCCAGCATATGTACTTAAAACACATTTGTGTGATTTGGCTTCTGTGCAATTCCCCCCCTCTACACATGCACTCTCTGCAAAAATGGGCTGTAATTAATGATACTCAGTGTACTGTGGATATCTTTATTTAATTAGCGCTCTTAAATTACATGGCAAGAAGCAATTCCTCCTCTTCTTTCATGTGCATGAAGGGTCCCAGAGACAGCAGAACAAGTATCTTCCTGGGAAGCAAACTTTTATGACATGAGACAGGAATTGTACATTCCTTAACATACCACAGACGGTCTCTGCAGACCCTGTGTGTGACTGGAGACAGAAGGAAGAGCCTGAAGACCATTAAATTGCAGTTGCTCTTACAGCAAGGTCTCGTATGCTGTTGATTTCTTTCAGCCCTGTTGCTGTATGACTACTGTCTTGAACGAGGATTACTTTTTGCCCTATTTCTTTCCTCTTTAAATTCATTTCCAAATCTTAAGGTTGGACAATGTGCAGTGTCTAATTAGCATGACAACAGGAGTCCTGTCATTCAAAATGATAAGGAAATACCTTTTGGGCAAATTTTAAGATTCTGTGATCTTACAACATGATCTCACAAACACATCCCCCTTTCCAGGAACGCAGATTTCAGTACAGCATCAATATTACCGCCTTGCTTGGTACCTGAATGAAATAACAAGCATTTAACTACCGAAGCTGGATGCTGGATGCTTTACTACTTTTGTTTCCTTTATATCAAAGTGATTTCTCTAAGAGCTATATGTCTTTCCCTGGTTGAAAAGTATTGGTTCTGCTCCAGCACGTCGAGTCATTTGATTCTGTAACACAATTGTACAGTGCAAGGAAATGGGGGGGAGGCCTTCTCTGCCAGATGATCTTCAGAAGTGGAAAAGAAGATGTGCAGGCTTATGCTATTAAACTTTTTGAGTTCAAATGGAATCCAGCTGTATGGGATCCACAACATTCTTGCAGTTTAACTGCTCACAGTATGTATACTTTCAATCCCTTTATTTTTGTTTTCTTTAATTGTTGGGGCCTGAGATCATAAACGCCCCAGTCTTTCAAATGTGAAGCGCAGCTCTTGGTAATTTGTTCTAATCAACTGCAGTAAGAAATGTCTGCTCCGTAACCTTGAATGCTTTTTCTCTCCCCTGACAACAGAATAGACTTCTTGCAAAAAATAAACATCTGGTTTGAGTTGAACATCAAATTGCAGTTACTTTAAGTGCCAACTATTAAATTACCTCAAATGTTTTATGTTTGAACATGATTTTTCAAGACAGCTATATTTTTTAACTGTAGCACAAATGTACATGTAAAATTACTTTAGAAGGTTAATTCCCTTGAACACACTTCTTTTTAATCATGTGTAGCTTGGTCACTTTATTTGCTTTCTGTTTACAGAAATTGTAATTCACAAAGGTTTTTATGTAACTGAATATGCCTCATCAGATGTTATGAGGAAGCAAAGCTCTATCTAGAACTCAGAGACTTGAATCTGAACTCTACAACATATGGAAGGATTGTAAAGACTGCCTAGAACCCATTAAAGCAAGCCAGAATATCATATGGACTAAGATTGCAGTCTGCATTTTGATCAGGAAGCTAAAACATTAAAATTCATATCTCAGACTTCCCTCATCTGAAAAATGAACCCCCATTCTCTATCTAGCACTATTTCCTGGTGCAGAGTCTTACCTTCTGATTTGCATGACAGCATTTCAAATTTACAGCTTTACATAACTGTTGCTATTTTTCCTAAACTGCCCAGGTCTTGATCCACCATCCACCACAGTTTTGCAAGAGAAATTTTTTTCTTTATTTTAAGTATGTTTCCAGCCCTCTCAGTCACAGAGAAATTTTTAAGATAGAAAACAGTACAATTTGAACTCTTGAAAGCAAATTAAAATGAGCACCAAAACCACTGTTTGGCTAATGCTTGCAATTTCCGTATGACTGGCATTGACAGTGTTGCTGAGGCTTCTTTATGCTGCTCAGGGGAGAGGAAAAAAAGTGAGTATTTTATTCATTGCAAGAGGACTCTAAAAGGGCATGTGGGAAGTGTAAATGAAAACCATTTTTGTATTCCCCTCAGTATTTCTGCAAAACCCTCCTCCAAAGCAAAACAGAATAACTCCAAGTGCAGACCAATATTATCATTGCTTATTTCTTCCCAGGCACTGATCAAAGTGAAACTACAGGAAGAACTCACGACACACACACAAAAAAGCAAAAAGCACAGATGACTGCAGCTGGGTAAATTGCTGGCAATTACTCTGGTGACTTCTAAATTGGACATGACCCAGTGTCAGTGGTTGTCTATGCTTGTATTTTCACCAAAGGTGATTGTAATTGTTGTGATGATATGATTACTCCAAGGAGGAAGCAGTAATTACAAAGGCAGGGCCACCTGATCAGAAGTTTCCATGTTATTTAGATGACTGTTTATAAGGCTGACTGGGGGTTTAGCTGTAATGCCTTAATACCAAAACACAGATCAACCCTCAGATTCACTGAGAAACAAGATGAAAGCTTGATCATAACACAAACTGACTGAATTGTTTCAGGTACATCATGGGTAAACCACTGACTGTTTATGGACAGTACATATTTAAGAAGAATTACTTCATTTACCACATGCTGAAAGGGATCTAGACAGGCTTAAGGGTCACAAAGCTGAAATCAGTCAGACTATGAAGAGGACATTTTCAATTTGAGTAGAACCCCCCACCCCCAACAAAACACCCTGACAAACCAATCCCACCATTGCTAGATGTTCAAAGTGTCTGCAAAATGAACACATTGGATTTTCACCTAGTGAACTTCAACACCACACATACTTCAGTATATGATATTAGGGGAAAACACCTATGTCTTCAACTACCAGTTTTGCATCAGGAAGAGTGTGGCCAGCAGGTCTAAGGAGTTGATCCTCCCCCTCTACTCTGCCCTGGTCAGGCCCCACCTGGAGTATTGTGTCCAGTTCTGGGCTCCCTGGTATAAAAAAGACAGGGATCTCCTGGAGAGAGTCCAGAGAAGGGTTACGAAGATGATTAAGGGCCTGGAACAGCTCCTGTATGAGGAAAGGCTGAGTGAGCTGGGACTGTTCAGCCTGGAGAAAAGAAGACTGAGGGGGGACCTAATTAATGTTTATAATTATCTTAAGTATGGGATGCAGGGGGAATTGGCCAACCACTTTTCAGTCATCTGTGGAGACAGGACAAGGGGCAATGGCTGTAAACTGGAGCACAGGAAGTTCCGCACCAACATGCGGAAGAACTTTTACACAGTGAGGGTGACAGAGCCCTGGGACAGGCTGCCCAGGGAGGTGGTGGAGTCTCCTTCTCTGGAGATATTCAAGACTCGTCTGGACGCCTATCTGTGCAATATGAGCTAGGGAGCTGCTTTGGCAGGGGGGTTGGACCCGATGATCTCTCGAGGTCCCTTCCAACCCCTACAATTCTGTGATTCTGCTGGTACCTTGGGTGAAAATATCTTCAGTTGATACTTAAACAATGTAAACAGATATGGGTGAAAGTTAAGACACAATCACAAGTGAAAAGGTGAGCTTGGAAGAGACCTCAGAGGATGTGTTCAAAAAAAGGGTAGATGAGGTACTTAGGGATATGATTTAGTTTAGGATGCGAATGGTTGGACTTGATGATCTTAAAGGTCTTTTCCAACCTTGTGATTCTGTGATTCTGTGACATCTAGCCCAACCCCTTTCGCAAGGAGGGCTCCTTAGAGCCAGTTGCCCAGGATCATGTGGAGACAGTTACTGGTCATGTCTAGATGGTTCTTGGAGTCAACTGCTCACTAATTCTATTCTTTGACTTCTTTATTTTGACGAAGTCATTTCAATTTATGCTAGTTACTAGCAAAATTTTTGCTGATAGAAAACATGGTGAAAACTATTTGGTTTCTTTAGTACTTTGAAAGAGGTGATGCTTTTATTTATGTTCTAGAGGAAAACTGGATCAGGAAGTAACATGAAAATTGCCGCCACAGAAACAATACAACTGCAAGGAAAATATTAAGTGGGGAGGTAAGTACTGGAGGCAGTGTCCCTTCCCATCAGGAGAGCCATAGGTCTCTCAGCCTGAGCTGAGAGCTGAAGAAATGTTCTGGGACCAGATGTGGTGACTAGCATGCAGGTACTCAGACACTCAGTCAATATTGTCTGCACCTATGTATCCTAGCAGGAAGAAAAATGTATTCCCAGATACATATTTGACTATCTCAGCCAGTTTAAAAAACAGTATTAATTACTTTCCCTCCACTTTTCCTCCAAAATTAATTTGCCTGGTTAATAATGTTAACAGCAAAAAAACCCCAGAACAAACAACTTTAAATTCCTAATTTTCAGATCAGATGTGTTACTATTTACTGAAAGCTTTGCTGGAGTAAGCCCCAGGTTTCAAGGAAGCCTCTCTACTGCAGCTTCCTCAAGCAGCTTCCTCTCAACATAACCCATGAGGGTAGGCAAACCCTAAGGATCTGAGGCATATTAACATGTTAAAATGTTTTCCTGTTGAAATACTCTGTGGAAATCTATTCCAGTTGAAGTTGTGACATGATTACAGAATAGCATTCGATATCTGAGCAGGATTATTTCATGACTGCCACACAGGCATCTACAGTCAGTCTTTAAGCCAAGTATCATCTACTGAATTGGATATGCCTCGAGCAGCAGGGAGGTTGAAACCTAATAAAGCAACTTTTTTTTCTATGTCTACGAAAGTGGTGGGAGACTGCAAATTACTAATTTCAGAACAAATATACTTGCAGTTTTATGAAGGAGACATATAAACTCATTCACCAAGTCAAATAAGGATGTTTGGACAAGGGAGAGAAAGAGGTAAGTGTGCTTTCGTACTGGGAAAGGGGATCCAAGTAAAACAGGGAGAAAAGGGTCAAAGAAAACTAGCTGCCCTAGAAATGCTCCACCATTTTCAGGGGGAACCATATACAGTGAGAAAAGGCCTGGGGGCATGGGTGTTGCAGACTGCTGGGGCAACTAAGGCAGAGAATACATGTGCTGAGGTTTTTTTGTGTCATCCAGCTTCATATATACATTCTCAAACTAATGACTAGCTTTTTTCTGTTCCTAATGTATCAACTCTGTCACTACGTGCAACAACATCAAAATTCTGAGGAGGTAAATTGTGCATCCTCAAGAATTAACTTGTGAGGAAACATGCTTGGGCCAAGATTGTTTTAAAGGGTTTAAATGAGTTGATTTGTAAGCTTTGTGGTTTTTATGAAGGAAGAAGCAGAGAGAAGCTGTGAGCAGGAAATAGGTCAAAGTTACCATGAGAAAATCTGCCAGCAGAGATGCTGGGAATCTTCAAAATATAATTAATCTGGGTTTTTTTCTGCAATACAACATAAAAGGTTAATGAATACTCAGACAGAGGGAACACTATGAGGCCTCTAACAGACGTGTGGGAACAATGTCAGTAGCAGGGAGGTAGAGAAAAAGTAGAAGGAAAATACAGAAAGATGGGTGAACTTAAAAAGTAGAGGGGAAAAAAAGAGGAAAAAACCAAAAAAGATAGAAGGACAAAAATAAGAAACGTATATATGTACATTTGTGCTCCCTTCTTTCTATCCCTAGCCCCAAAAATTCAGCTACTATTTTGGACACCCAGTACAGCTTTCTCTTTCAGTTGGCTTCTCTGGCCTTACCGAGTCTATAGGGGTTTTGGCTCTTACTGATCTCTGACTCTGAATAAAGAAGATTGAAGGGTACATGCAACAGTCTCTGCAGTGCCTGCAGTGAGTAGCCTGACTCTTTAAATGGGTGCTTAAATAACTCTGTGCCTTGAGCTCTTCTGAGAGCTGAGCCCACCAGGTTTTCCTGGGGTACACACCACCACCAATTGAACTCTCAGTCTAGGAATCTCCTTATCCAGAGACCAGATCTTCCCCAAAGAGCTTTTCAACCCATCTGGGCAGCTAATTGCTCCACACCTCTGCACACCCTGCATGGAACCCCCAGTGGGAGAAGAGGAAGATGATCCCATTCACCCTGGAAAAGCACCTACAGGATTCAGTTATTTTCCTGTTTTGTGGCTGAAATGAGAACTGAGTTTAACCCTGTGAACCTGCCCACATATCACTATCTCTCTTATAAGCAGAAGAGCAAGTCCATGCAAAGTCCACCTACATTTGCTAAAAATTCTCCTTGCAACATCCAGCCAGCATCACCATTAGCCTGATGGGAGTTTACACATACACCTCATTCAGCTGCACAAGTTTCCCATGACTTTCAGCAGCTTTTAAAGAAATTGCTTTTATTTCCAAGACATGTGAGATTTGCCATTACTTCCAGGAGCCCAGCAGAGGAACTGCAATGTATTGCAACACATGCAGGGAGAAACCAAGAAGCAGCAATGATGTTTGGCAAAGGTGGAACTTGGCTGTGGGGGCCACTCCTTCCAGCTGCCCCAGAGCCAGGAAGAGCCTGTGATCATATTTTAAGTGTCTCTAGACCTGCTTACTGCTAAGCAATGGGACTTCACTGCTGGAGGGAGCAGCCTATAGTGTGGATGGGCTCTTTTTTCCAACAAAAATTGTGTCACCAGTGATCTCTGACTACTCAGGGTGTAGACAAGCAAGGAGGGTTGTGGAGTGGGGAGAACACTGAAACACCTGTCTTCCTTTCTTCTAAAAAATTACTTAAGCAAACAGGGATTTATATCTCCTGGCTGCTAGACAGGGATGTAAGTGTGGAACATTTCAGTAAAACAACCCTCTGAGTACCTCTGTTTTCATTAAGTTTTCATAACCTGGTCAAAGGTTTTGCATGCTGCAACATTTTCTCCTCATCAAGTCCTTGTTTAGCCATGACCCTTGTCACTGCAGTTTTGTCACAGCAAAGTCTCCCTCTCAACTTTTTTTTCCCCATCCCTGCCTACTGGCTACATACACGGTCTTGAAGCTCCAGTTTGTCCTCTGGGTTTCTTGCCCACATAAGGCTGTGGTAGAAACCTCAGTGTCCTCTCCCACTCTCCTTGCAGCTGCTTTCCTCTGGAAGGCAGAGGCAGCTTGTTCTTTGTATCCCATCCAGTCAGGAGAAACCTGCAGGACCTGAGCGCTGGCACACAAGGAAGGACTCCAGGATCTGAGCATGAGGAACCCCTGTGGGTGGAAAGCAGCAGCAGCAGCAAGGAACAAGGCTGCAACAGTTTGAGGATCACCTGTGATATTGAACAACCAGTTTGGGTGAACCAAACCACCCTTAGTGTACTGAAGGTCTAAAATTCAACCTCCTTAGGGAGATCTTTGGTGTATAGACCTACTGCATAATAATCCCCATCATAACAGTTAAGTATTTGCGTTTGTCCTCCCTTCCCTGATGGCTGCTTTTAAAATGGGATGTCATTTAGATCACAGATCAATCGTTTGCTGTGTAGAGCTGACTGTCCTGTTATTCGTGCATTGTCATTCACAGATGCAAATAAACAATCTGGTGTTCTTGCCAATGAGCAGCAAGGAGTGGTAATACGTACTACCAGTAGTGCCATTACCCAGCACGTGCTGGGTGGACAGATGGAAGGGATGAGCATCCAGCAAAGAGGACAATTTTTTTAACAGTGTTCTGGTTTGTGTTAGCTTAAGCTCACCGGGAAACTACAGTTTGTTTTCCTCCTCCAGCTTTGCTCAGCACACCAAAAATGCAAGTGAGTCACAGATTTACAGAAGCACAGGGAACCTTGAAATCCACACCATTTTAAAAAAGATGTGAAAAAACATCCAAAGCCAGAGCGCGTTAACATGCAACAGGAACACTACAGTCCTGGCAATATTTTCTTCCTAAGAAATAGCTTTTGAAAGCAAACCATTTCCCACAAAATGTTTTCTAGTCATTTGTTTTTCTTTATCCTCTCCTATTTCATTGCTGCTTCAGATAGCCCTTGTCAGGAGAATCTAGCCAAACTTCAAGAGGTGCCAAATTACAGAGACCTCAGGTTTTTCACAGTTAGTTGTTCTTTTCACTGCTGGATTCTTCTAAAGCAAATAAGATTGAATTAATATGTTTTTACAGTATCCGTTCCTCTGCTCTGCTGTTTCCCATGGCCTAGCAGAGGAAGTATGATTGCCAAGTGTTTTCTCATTTTGTTTAATCTGATACAAAAGGTCACCTCAAGTATCCTTTTGGTATTTGCTCTAGAGCTGAGTATAATAGGTGGCAGTCCCAAGAAGAACGCATGTTGCTAAACTTCAGAAAAGCTTGGGCTTGGAGATACAAACAGATGTTTCCTTTTGGTAGCTTCATTTTCCGTGTGATATTCCAGGCAGCGTAAGGGGTGTAGCTGAATCACAGAGGAATGTTTTCCAGGCAGTAATTAGTTTCACACCCTGTCTCGCAGATGATGAGAATGTAACTTCAGAGCGACATGGAAGAGATTAGTAACTGATTTTTAAAATCAGGCTCCTGTGTAAATAGACCACCGATTCCTGTCGATAGCCACAGCTAATTTTTGCGGCGGACGCAGGAAAACAGAAAGACTGGCTCATGTTCAGTCTGATGTTACTCCACTGAAACTGGCAAAAATTGGGCTGCCTTGGGATCCATTGTGCTGCACCAGTTTGGCATGATGTATTGACACCAATAAAACAAATAACTCTGGGAGTAACAATTTAATCTGGATGATTAATCAACAACTGTGTGTTGTAATCCTGTAGCCTAAATTTATTAGTAATATATAATAAATATAGTTTTAGTTACATCCCTGCTGGTCTCCAAAACTTTTGCAAAGTGATATTTAACTTTCTGTAATTTGAAATGGATGGTTAATAAAGTCTTCCTGGATCCACTGAGAGGGCTTCTGTCCCCTCAGGAAAATACATGCCATTCTGACCTTTTCAGATGCAAAGTATTTGCTCTTTGGAAGTTTATATTTATGGGTCAGGCACAGTGATTTACATGGAAAAAATGAGTCACAAAATCCCCGCTTACTTTTTTAGAAGAGCAAATTAAGAATCTGAGGACACAAAAAGAGCAGAGGAATTATGGAATGGAGATTAAGATGTTTCAGCATTGCAAAGCACCGATTCTCACTGCTGACTTCAAAACACACCAAGACTGTAACATCAATTCAGCACCTTTGCTGCGATGACCCAGCTGCTGTGATCCTGACATTTATAAGCCTAATAAGGCAAAGAAAGAGGGGACATGGATAGGGCCCATTATACAGCAGGGAACAAACAAAAGAAGTTAAAAACCTCCCAAGAAATGCAGGAGAGAGGGACTCCTCTCTGCAGGGTAGCTCCCTTGGGGGCCAGAAAGAGAAGGCAGCCTAAAATGAGATTAGTGCCTTTGAGAAGAATTATGCCATATTTGGAATTCCACTGCATAATATATAAATTACTCTTGGTTTGAATATTCAGATTCATGAATAAAAAATTGTTTTCTGACTGTGCCCGTTTGATTTCCATTGCTTTAGGTCCAAAGGGCAGTTGTCTAAAAACTAGGCAGCTACACAAACTCTTTGATGTGAAAGCATACACAGGTGATAAAAGCTCTACTACTGGCCCGGAGGTCAGGATTTTCTCTCCTTCTGTAAAGAAACTTAGGAACCTAGTTTCAACCAAACCGGAAAGATCAGAAGCGCAGAACGGGAGAAGTCTGACAGCTTTTCCCCTCTCAGGAGAGAGGCAGCAGTCTTTCTGAAGAATCAGACCAAATTCTAGATCACTGGGGCTGTCTGCCTGGATTATCATCAGATGAATAGTAAAGCTTTAGGCAAGAAATACATTTTCTAAATCCATAATCCTTTTGCTCTTGTACTTCACTGATGCTACATGAAAACAATACGCAGTACGTGTACTGGCTGCTTCGGAGAGAAATACAATCTGAGTGGCTACAGTAGTCAGGACATGGTAAAAACTCAATGTAAGAGGTACAAAATTTGACACCTCGTTACAGAGCACAGGGAGAACAAAAAGGCAAGCCGTGATAACGGTGTAAACAGGGATGATAACACATGAACACTGCCTCCTGAAGTCTGTATTTTGCATATTTTCTAAGCCCCTGGAGCTTCCCAGACACATTGGATGCTCAGCATCCTCAAACACACCAGTCACTCTTGCTATATTAATTGGAAAAGTAATGAAGAATGAAAATAGAACAGGGAAGAAAAAAAAAAAAAAACCATTTTAGGGAAAAAAACACGCAATAAAATAACTGGTAAGACATAAAGATATAAAATCAGTACTAGTGATATTTTGCACATGCATAAATTTTTGTAGAGTTCCTAATCTGAACAGCCAAATGACTATTCCAGTGCGTAAATGTTTGGGTCCTGCTACTACTGTCATTACTGGTAGATTTTGGCAACTGTAGTATATTTGCAAAGCTTGCAAATCCATCAGTTATTTACCACAGGAAACAAAACAAAAAACAATCCAACAAACAACCCAGACCTGTTCTGGTTGTTTTGGAAGCCTGGGAAAACTGTCCATTCTCCTGTTTCATAAGCAGTTGTGTATCTCAAGACCTAGGAGCTTGTGGTTTAAGATGATTTTCTAAAATGGTATAAGTCAAAAGGCTAAAAGTATGAAGCTCCAAGTGAGAATGGCAGCAATTTTCCAGGTATAGTTGTGCTAATTGGAGTGCTATGTGACTTTAGCAGGTTGGATACAAATATACCATCAAACCGAAGTTCAGAAACACCTCAGGTGCACTTGCAAGTACAAAAGTAAACAACAAATTAACCCAAAATCTACATAGGCTGGTATCACTACAAGCTAAAAATGTGGAATTCATGAGTATTTTCTGCCTAGGACATATTCTGAATACCCTTAAATAAATTATAGAAGTATTTTAACCTAATAAAGTGTACCCAGTTGCATATTACAGACACCTCAGAGCACTGTGAACACCTTCAGCAAACTGTCAAGTTTCTTCAGCCTGTGCTGACTTCGGTTTCACAGAGGAAATGTAAGGAGGTTTTGTCTTCAAAAATGTCAGGTTTTTTATGTTGCCTTTGGTATGTGTTATAGAGTAAACACAGCTCTTAGCCATTCCAGTGAAAAAGATGCTGCCCCTGAATCTTTTTTCCATTTGAGCCACAGAAGTGGAAGGAAGGGATGTCTTTAGTTCCCACTGGACCTCTGCAGTCTCAGATTCTTAGGGATACATCCTGGCAGGAACACCAGAAGCCTCTGCACTTTCCTTTGTGCCAGCTAAATATTATCAGTGAGATCCTGGTGAATCATTGCAATCACAAATCGTTACTGAATAAAACAACTTCTGTTTAAGCAGGTTTTATTTTAAATTCATGTACTTGTGTTCCTTCTCTTTCTAAGAGCAGGCTTTATTTTAAGTAGCTGTTATCTCTTATTTCAAACAAAATAAACTAAGCCAAAACAAACTTCCATTATAAAGCATTTAAAAAATGAGATAAGAAAAAAACAAATAGCTGGATGGATACCAGGCTGAACAGAATGTCCCTAATCTGCTGAAGACCCTGTGCCAACGAGTAAAATGCTAGAAGGCAGTGCTCCACCAGTAGGAACAGACAGGTGGAAAGCACAAGTAGCACAAGGATCCTGGCACCTGCACCAGGATTATGGGAACTAGATTGTTCCAGATTTGTTGTCACATTTGCTACTTTATGCATTTTCATAATTAACTCAGTGAGTACAGTTAGCTCTGAGTTACTCCTGCCACTCTCGTATTACAACAGGTTGTACAGTTTTATACTGTCAATATGTAATGCAGGAGTGCTCCTGGGAGAAAATTGAAAAAATGAAGGTTTTGATGAATTATTTTAAAAGGTAAGTGGATATTTTAAGGCAACAAGAGAAAGTGAAGAAGTTTAGTTTGGGAGAAAATGAGTTAATTGTGTCCTTATGGTAATGCCATCAACAATGAAACTGTTGTGGTTTGGTTTGGCATCTTTAGGATACAGAGTTAACAACTCATTACACTGACCATGAAAGAGTTCCCCTCTTTGGTAATTACCATCTGAGTAAGACATTTCCATGCCAGTTGACACCCAGGTTCATCTCTCTGACCTCAGCAGATCTGAGAATTGGTGGCGGCCGGCAGAGAGCAACACGCAACTCGAGATGAATTTTAGGTGAAGCCATTTTATTGGGTGAAATCACACAGATTATATACCTTTATTACTGCAAATGTGGCAAGCTAAAAAACTGCTAATTGGTTACACACACTGTTCACACCGTATTGATTGGTTAGTAAATATAACGAGTTCTGATAAACCTATCGTATAGCTAAATATCATTAGTTTACCTTTGATGCCTAAAAATATCTGCACACCTGCTGGTTTTGACCATCTTATTATGGTTGGTTCTTAACATGTTCCGTTACTCCCAAATACCTTCCCATAACTGCTTCTTGGTTTAGGGTAGCCTGTACCCCTAACAACAAGGCCGCTGTGTTTTGAGAATGTGATTATTAGGATCCTCTCAGCATGAGTAACTTTTCCTCTCGCATGGGAACAGAAGAATATTGTCAGGGCCTAAATCTTGGGAGAAGAGAGCTAGGCTGCTAGCAGGCCTGCTGTCTTCCCCAACAAGAAGTAAATATTTTTTTTCTTCCTTAAGGGAGCACTGGATCTTAGAGCCCAGTTCTGCAATACAATTAATTCCACTGCCACAGACCTGTTATTGATGGGTACCTACATTAAGAGTCTTGAAAATGTTTTCACTCTCATGGAACAAAAACAGAAGAAGGATAAAGCTGCTGCTGGAAAATAATGTCATGCTACAACATCTGCTATACATACTGAGAAACACTACAAATTGTCTCCTAAGTCTAACATACGAGCCTTGTCTAGTCGTTCAAGATTTAGATCATGACACAGTAATGGCAAATAAACCATGTTACCCTTCAGTTATAAACAAAGCAACATTTTTTTTTCCAAAAGCACGCCTTTCCTGAGTGTGTTCCTCTAGAGTAAAACTATTTCTAACCTTTCATCTGATAGGTATGACCGATGGGTATTCCCTCCCTTATTTCAAATTGTTTTACAGCAGTCAGATAGGGGCTGCTGCTGTGCTAGCTAACTTGAGTATTTAAACTATATTTTAATGTTTAAACATTAAGCAAGATAGAAGTAAAATAAATATCAATAGTACAATGATAGATGTGTCAATGGTAAATGACAAATGAAGTTAATGACCGTACTAAAACCCAGATTAGAACATAGCAATTTTTCACTGTCAGGATGAACTACAGCAGTGTAACAGTGTATCTCTTAGCTTAAAAGTGATAGCAAAGACACAGTTTCAGCAAACTTTTCTGGATCCAGAGGAGATATACACACATCCCTATGTAATATAGCTCATTAACATGATGCCAATCTTGTCTCTTATTGTCAAGGAATTAAATGATAGAGTCATGTAATTATTTACAACTATCCTACTTTCTTCATGTTCCAAGGAAAGATAATTCCTTTCTTGACTTATGCTGAGGTTTAGCCCCTGGTGGCAGCTGAGCACCACACGGCTGCTCACTCACCTCTCCTCTCCCCAGTGGGATGGGGAGGAGAATCAGAAGAAAAGGGTAAAACACGTGGGTTGGGATATGGACAGTTATCACCGTTAGTGATAGTGAGACAGCAAAGGGAGAGGAAAATAACAATCCTTATACAAGAATATACGAAGCGGGTGATACACAATGCAATTTGCTCACCACACAGAACCTGATGCCCATCACTAGCTCATGCCCTAGCATCGACTCTTCCCTGGCCAGCTTGCCCCTTTAAATACTGAGCATGACGTCATACGGAACAGGATAGCTTTTGGCTAGCTTGGGTCAGATGTCCTGGCTCCATCCCCTCCCAGCTTCTGGAGAAAACTGACTCCATTCTAGCGGAAAACCAGGATAACCTACAACTGGCATTCAGGTTTATTTTAACAACAACATTCCTGAAATATTTGTCCCTTATGAGATAAAGCAGTCTCTCAGTGAGAAAATCTGTCTCGTTTTCTTTCTGTGTGTGATCTTTCTCTACAGACCATATCCAGGCCTTCAAAGCACTTCTAAACATTTACTACAACTAAGCAAACATACGCTAAACTAATGACAATGAAAGAAACCGCACGTGTGAGAAGCTAATTAAATGAACCAGGCAAAAGTCTGGCTAGCAGGATTTTTGCCAAGGACTTCACAAAACCCTTATCTCTCCACTCTATGCCCCTGAGATTCAGGTCTCATAATCAAGTTGTCTTTCTAGTCTCACATTTCAAAATGAACTGAACTAGACTAGACTGTGCTGATGCATAAGGTGCTGTACACTACAGTGATACATTTGCTGTGGTTAGGGGACACAGCTATGGCCCCATGTGAATGTTTTGTTGGTTGTTTGTTCTCACAAGATTATAAACAATAACCCACTCACTTCACAACCTCTGAACACTTCCGGCATTAGGAAGTAGTAAGCACGTGTTGACTGACAGGTCGCTCTATTGTTTGCCCAGGTTCTCTCTTGGTCAGGTTCCTGGATCTCTGAAGAGCAGTAAAGTATTTTGAAATCCTGGATACGCAAAAAATGTAAATACTTTGAAAAAAAATTAACATGATTTGAGAATATGTTCGTTAGAACATTAAAAAAACCTTTGGTAAGTAAAGAATGAGATTACACATCTCTATCTGAAGTCAAGAGTCACAATTTAGTGTGTTAGCTAAGGACTGCCGTGCCTGGCAGCAACTTCAAATGAGTTTTGCCATGAAAAAAACAGGTAATACTTTAGTAAGAATGAACATTTCTAACAGTACCCTAATTTTCTTTGTAGGACTCGATAGCTTTTAAAATTTGTGTATGTGGGGACCTCCCCATCCCTGGACTAATAGCTTATTCCTATGGAATACATTTATTACACACAGATTATGCAATTTAAAATAAATATATCTGTAAAAATGTAACAACAAATGAGATATGCATCATATACTCACATACACACGTCACATACATCACATACACACGTCACATACATCACATACACACAAATACTCATAAATTCTCTTTAAAGTGTCACGTTCTTTGTTATTAAATACTTCTGCTATGTTTTCAGGCAGTTTTCTTCCAGTTATTTATTCATACTGTACTATTCACTTTAATTCTTACAGCTTTGTTTGCAAAAACAAATGAGATATAGATTTATTTTTAAAAAAACATATCCCGGAGCATCAATATCAATAAATTCATGCACTATGGTATTAAGATAAATATTTGTGTTTAAAGGTGATTGACTATTTTTCTATGGGAATGTAATTTCTGTGGTAATTAAAGCACGCTCTTGAGAAAACTCAACTTTTTATGGAGAAAAACACAACAACAGTATTTGAACAGGCTGCCGAAACTACTCTATATTTAGCGTGGAACAAAAAGAATAAATCCAGTGTCCACCACACACCGTTTCCTGACGTTTATTCCCCCTTTCTACTTAACAATTATCAGATTATAGATCAACATTTCTATAGCAACTCCTCTCAGAAGAGTGGCCCTGGAGAAAAATCAAGCACATCAATGTATACGCACAGTTCGTCTGATTTGATTTTAAAAATAGGGTTTTTAAGCTCTGCTTCACTTGTGGAAGTCACACAACATACGTACGCCCTCAGTGGCCAGAGAAATGTGAATTTGTGTGAACAGCCAGGTTGGAAATGAAGTAGCATTTCTCCTGCTCGCGGAAGGAGTTTTCTGCAAATACATATACTGTCATGAAAACAAATGTCTTTTTGTGAACTCATATACTACAGTCTAAATGTAGGTTTACTAGTTAAATAAATATCCTGATAGAACTGGAGTGGATTCTTCTTTTTTTTCCTCATTTTTCTCCCTCATTTTCCAAGTCTCTCTCAGGAAAGAGCAGAAAGGAAGAGGTACAAGAGACATCTATTGAATTCACCAGGACCCTTCTTGTAAGGGTAGCAACATGGTTTAAATGATAATGGTCTTTTAAAATGTGGCATTTGCAGTGCATTGTGAAAACTAAAACTAGCACTGCATAAAGAAATGGATATTTTTATAAATCCAACTGTGCTAATGCAGCCTCGGACAGTCAAGCAGAGCGCTTTGCAACAGGGGTTTTTCACACACGTGTAAACCTTCACTCACACCTTTACTGCCCTGCTCTCTTCGAATTTCTTCTCTCTAGCCCTATGCTGTAACGTCAATATTTCTAGAATCCCGTAAAATTTTAAGTGTTTTCAGTTTTGCAAATCATTAATGATTTGCCAATTAAAGGTATGTAGCCTACACAGGGTTTTTCCTCTGATGTGAGTAGTCTAGCTTTTCTCAGACCGTGGTCACACTGGGTATCAGGACTACTTGAGACTGTTGAAGCAGCTCCCTGTCTTTCACTGTTTTCTCCTGCCTCCTCATTGCACCCCCACATTTTGCGGCTTCCAATACTTGTGCGCGTTGAACTGAATCGAAGAAATTGAGCTGGAGGAAAAACAGGGGAGAGGGGAGGTCCTAGAAAAGGTTCTTTTCCAGGAGGATCAGTTTTGCAGTTCACCTTCCAGCTGCACAAACAACAGTGCAGCTGACTGTAGTGAAGGGTCAGGGACTTGGCGCAGGGGGAAGCAGGAGGTGGGCAGAGGCTGCAGAACCCTGGTACCTTTTGCAGACACCTGAGAAGTCATCTACTTCATTTGAAGGGACAATATTTAGGTGATTTTCAATCTTCGATAGGTAACATGCTTGGTAATTAGTAGGAGAATAGCACCCAGTTCAGCCTTCCCCTAGTAGCGTGGATTCTGGGAGGGAGCAGGGCAGCACTGAAACTCTATTTCTGCTAGAAGGAGAAGCATTTTGAGCACAAATCGATGGCAGGTTAAACCGTTTATTAAGGGCTGTTTTTACAGTCCTTCTTTAAGAAATGACCTTACTTTAAGAAGGACACAAATATGTATAAATACTACTGGTAAAAATGGAGCCACGTAATATTTACATCATTCAGTCACTAAATGTCACTGACATTTCTTTCCTTGTCCACTTCCTCTCCAAAAGCCATAAGTATATCTGTACAGAAAGCCTAAGTAATCCTACGGTTACCGTATGTGTGACTTTTCAGCTGTCACCAACTTCACTCTGTCACCCATCTTTTTTTGTTGCTCCTGGCCTGGAGCAAAGAGCCATTTCATTCAAGCAACTTTTCAGGGGCATGCAAAAGTTAAAAAAGCAGCAGTGCATTCTTAATTAGAGCACCACCCATATGCTCAGTGTAAAAACATATTTGAATCGTTAGTCTGATAATGCTAAAACCTCCTCAAACCTGCAATTTGCAATGAGTATTAAAAATTTGTATTACCCCAAAAAAATCATTTCTTACCCAGCTGTGAAAGGATCATTCGTTTGCTGATGTAACAGGACCTTATTACTCTATGTGGGAACAGTCCCAAGCATTTCTTTTACTGTTTGCACTACCCAAACATACTACAACCAAAACAAAACATAATGTGTGGTGAAAAGACATGAGAGAATGAGTGACGAGGCACTCTCTGCAGTCCCAAGAAACAGCAGCGCTATGAAGAAGCTACAGCCAGTCTATGATTGAAGAGCAACGCGTTACGAGATACAATCTAAGACACCGATTTTCTTTCAGCAAATGGATTTATTGACATAATTGATTATAACCACGTACAGCATCTATGCATCTCCCATTGGAAGAATATCCAGTGATAGAGCTAACGTTAGTGTGATACACAGCTTTACTCCATAGTTCCCACTGCATTTCTAACAACAGTGGTGTATTCCACAGTCAGCCATAAGTGGCCAAAAGCACCTGGAGGTCCAAAAGAACAGAAGTTTAAGATGCTTAACAAAAAAACCCAAAAACCAAACCCTGATCCTGGATTCCTTCAGTTTTAATTCCATCCAACATTCAATAAAAGTTATGGATCTTAATCTATATGCTGACAATTGAGTTTGGACCCTGATATTCATGAAAACTGCTGCCTGTCAAAATGAAATCCCAAAGGACTTTTTGCTATTGACTCAAGAATCAAGACTTAAATCTTTTTTTTTCCCTCTGTTTAAAAGGCAAAGATTAACGATCCCTATACTCTCTCCTTTCCTCCCATTTGAATTTAAAGATCAAACAAAAATCCCTCAGAACATTAAGTCTTGTTCTCTCTATTCAGTCACTGAACTCCAGTTGAAGGTACCAGTTACTACAGTGCCTTTTGTAAACACTTGTTCATCTGAAAAAAAAAAAAAAAAATTTAAAAAAAAAAAGGAATAACCCCAAATTTCCGACTTGCAATTATGGCAATAAACAACTTGCAGTCAAGAAAACCTCAGGTCAGCAATGACTGCATGATTTTGAGGCAAATGCTCCACAGTCCACTAACAGTTCCTTCAAGCCATTCAGTTCCCTAAAAGTTCATCTGAGGTTGCACATTAAATTCAAAGGAGCAGAAGTAGTATCATAGGTCTCCCCAATTCACCAAACTCCACCTAAAACGTTTGTATTTAAAGTGTAACCACAGTTTGGACCTTTTTAATTAGCTCATTTCTAGACCACACAGAGAGTTATTAATGTAAACTAAACGCATTTCATAGTAACAGAACCACATTCTATAAATATTTAGGAAAGCAAAAGTCTGAGAAAGTAGAGAGCAACTGATCATAAAGTGATCCAAAACCAAAAGCAAAACTCAAATTAAAGCGAAACAAAACAAACCAACTCAAACATCATATACTACTGCGTAAGGGTTTAACTTCAGCATTACTCACTCAGCTACACAAAACGCGGCATCTCGATTAGTACACAAAACCGTTTTATTTCACAGTGAGGTACATAAAGCTTCTAACTTTAGTAGGCTAAGGCTAAGAGCAAATTGCCTGTTAGGATAAAGACTGCTTCACATTCCCAAAATACTCTCCCCTACTACTGTTTCTGAAGAAAGGCACTGGAATTATTTATCCATCAACAGTTCATCTCTGCACCCACCCACTCAGAAACGGGTTACGTGAGGGGTCAGTGGCCTACTGACCATCACAGGTGCGGACGACGACAGCCCAGGTCAATGTGTACAAGTACCAAGCAGAATTTATTCAAACCCCATTTAAAAACAGCTCATTTGTAAACATGTTACAAAACTCTTGTTAGTTTTTCCCTAGTGGTGTCAGCAACATATTCCTGGATAACTAGCCAGCTGCATTACCGTGTCCCCTTTTGTTTACAGAAAGCAGGGAGACACACCGGCAGCGCGCACTGCATCGCCTCACAGTCGGTGCGAGTTCAGACGGCACAGCCTTCGCGCCGCCCGGCACAGCACGTACCAAGGCGACTCACAGTTCATCGGTAACATTGAAAGACGACCCTCAGTCCACATTTTTGCTGGGAAGGGCCAGTGCCTTGAAAAGGCCGGTTCGGAGCGTCCCTTGGGCGATGCTGGGTCGCTCAACGTAACCGCTGCTCCCGAGGGCTGTCCGAGAAAACCACCTGTGACATAGCCACGCTTGAAGTGACCTAAGGGAGGCATCACGGCCGCTCGCAGCGGCTCCCGCCGTTTTGCTTTCCTCGAGTAAAGGCACAGCCTCCGCCGCTGTCGGGGCTGAAGGCGGCGGCTCCGCCACAGCTCTCCCCGCCCCTCGGAGGCCGCGACCCGCCGGGGCCCACGCCGCCTCCCCTCGCCGCACTGACTACAGCTCCCAGCGGGCCTCACCGCATGGCGCCGCCCGCCACCCCCAGCCTTCCGCGCGGGGCCTGCCGGGAGCCGTAGTTCGGCGGGCTCAGTCAGCGAACCGCGCCAACAGGTGGTCGTCGCCGTGACGGGCGCCGCCGCTGTCCATGAAGCGCTCGCAGGGGAACTCGATGAGGTCGGCCTCGCTGAGGGCACAAGCGGCGCCGCGGGGCGGCCGGTGGGACTGGAAGCCCGAAAAGTCGGCAGAGACGCCGGTGCCCATGGAGCGGAGGGGCCGGCGGGTAGAGTAGAGCTGCCGGACATGGACGGGGGCCGCCTTGCGCCGGCGTCGCCCCAGCACCTTCTTTCGCAGCAGGCGGGAGGCCCAGGCCGCCAGAGCCGCGAAGAGCAGCAGCGCGTTCACTGCCAGCAGAACCAGGGTCAGGAGCTGCTGGTCGGGGCCGCGGGGCCCGCCCGCGGCCGCCGCGCCACCCTCGGGCAGGGTGACCAGCCCGGCGCAGTGATCCCGCGGCGCCACCGGGCACACGCGGCCGCCGAGGACGCCCTCGACGCAAACGAGGTAGGGGGTGTCCGGGCGGAGCTCTCGCAAGGTTGCCATCGGCTCCCCCCGCTCCGGCAGGTAGACGAAGCGCTGGAACTTGACGGCGGCACCGAAGCGGTCGAAGAGGAGGCGGAACCGCGCCGGACCCAGCAGACGGGGGCTGCGGTGCGGCCGCACGGCCCAGCGCACCGTCACCGAACTGGAGCCCACCGCCTCAACCGACAGGTTGCAGAGGAACAGCTTGTTGAAGTCGCACGGGTCGGACACCAGCGGCGGGATCCCGGCGGCCGGCGCCGAGCGGGCCTTCCCGGCCCGCCTGGGCCACGCCGCACTGGGCGCTGCCGGCCCAGAGGCCGCCGGCCGGGCGGGCAACGGCGGCGTGGGGCTTGCCGCCTCCGCCGCGGCCCTCGGAGCCGCCGCGCCTTCGGGCGCCCTCAGCAGGCGGGCGGTGGAGGCGGACGGCGGCGGCCCCGGCGGTCCGTGAGGCATCCCTGCGCCGCTGCTGTTGCTGCCGAGCCCCTCGGCGGACGGCGGCGGCCAGCGCTGCTCCTCCGCTGCCGGTGGGGGGGACGCTGAGGGGGGTGAGGCGCCGTCGTGGCAGGGACCGCCGTCTTGCGGCGGCAGCAGCTGGGCGTCCTGCAGGTAGTCGAGGTACTTGCCGGCCAGGGTGGGCGGCAGGCGGCACTGCACGAAGACGGTGAGCAGGCGGCCCTGGGAGTGCCAGGCCCCCAGCCACTGCTTGAGGCCGCGGAGGCGACAGTCGCAGCTCCAGGCGTTCCCCTCCAGCTCCAGGCGGTAGAGAGCCGGGCTGGAGGCAAAGAGCTCACCGGGAAGGGTTGCCAGTGCGTTGTCTCGCAGGCTGAGCTCCCGCAAGCGGCCGAGGTAGCCAAAGGTGGCAGGGTGCAGGGCGGTCAGCGTGTTGCGGCTCAGATCCAGTGCCTCCAGGCTGCTCAGTGGCTCCAGAAGGGCAGCAGGCAGGTGGCTCAGCAGGTTTCCCTCCAAGCGCAGTTCCTTCAGTGAGCTCAGCCCCATGAAAGCATCTGGGGCCAGGTAAGCCAGGCGGTTTCCACTGAGCGAGAGCTTTGCCAAGCTGGGCAGGTGCTGGAAGAGCCCCCCTGTCAGCTGTTGCAGGCTGTTGCTGGCCAGCAGCAGGGTGTGAAGGGAGTGCAGCGGCCCAAAGATGTCTGGGTGGCGAAGGGAGCTCTGTTGGTTCCCTGAGAGGTCGAGGAAGCGCAGCTTAGCCAGGCCAGTGAAAGCACCACGGCTCAGCCATCGGATGCGGTTCGACTCCAGGTGCAGGTAGAGTAGGTTCGGCAGCCCTGAGAAAGTGGAGTCACCCAGTGAGCCCAGCTCGTTGCCGTCCAGCCGCAGCTTGACAAGACTGTCGAGGCCAGAGAATGAGGCAGCACTGAGGCGGACAATCTCGTTGGCATTGACATAGAGGATGCGCAGCTTGGCCAGGGCGCTGAGAGTGCCAGGGGCCAGTGCCGGCAGCAGGTTGTTGCCCAGGTAGAGTTCCTCCAGCCGACCCAGGCGCTCAAAGGCCTTGGGATGTAGCGAGCGGATCCGGTTGTACTGCAGGTCCAGGCGCTGGAGCCCTGCCAGGCGGTGGAAGTCGAAGGCAGAGATATTGGCAATGAAGTTGCCTCCAAGGCTGTAGGTGAGGATATCCTGGGGCTCGGTAGCCTTGGGCACTGAGCGGAGGCCCCGGTTGGTGCAGAGGAGGTGCTGGTGCTGCTGGCAGTCGCATGGCTCGGGGCAGATGGGCTCAGCCGCGGGCAGCAGCAGGAGAAAAAGGGGGACGGAGCCCCAGAGTACCCGCGGCAGCACCATCAGACGGACCCGGCGCGGTGCCCCCATCCCGGGACGAGCCTTAGGCTGCTTCCCCCGCCGGCTTTGTGTCTCTCCGGCATCCCCCCCACCTACTCCGCGGCTGGTAATCGGCCCCTCCTCTGCTCCGCGCCGGGCAGGCAGGCGCGGCGGCGGCTGCAGCAGCAGGTCGTAGTGCCCGGCACCATGGGCTCGCCCGAGCCGGCCGGGGGCGCGGAGCGGCCGGGAGCAGGCTGCTGCCGGCAGGGCTCTGCCGCCCTTCGCGGCCCGCAGGCTGCGGTTCGGCGGTCGTGGGGCCGGTGCTGCCGCGGGGGGCGGGCGGGGGTGCGGGCGGGCTGCGGAGCGGCGCTGCTGCCCGCTGCTCCGCCGGCTCTCCCAGAGGCGGAGGGGGCGGGGGGAGCGGGGAGGGGGGTTGCGGCGGGCGGAGCGGGGAGCAGGAGAAAGACGAGCCCCGAAACTTGCCGAGAGAACTCAACGGAAATTCGTACTTCCCACACTGTGCCCTGGGGGACCGGAGGATCGGATGGAGCGGGGGAGAGGGCGGACGGCGCGGCGGGGGGGTTTGGGGGGGTGGGGGGAGGAAGCCCGCGGCCGGTCCTGGCTCGGCTCAGCCCCGGCAGCGAGCAGGGGCGCAAAGTGGGAAAGTAGGAATTGGAACCGGCTGTGGCTGCCTCCCAGCCACATGGGCTGCAGATAGAGCTGCGCATCGGGGAGGGGGAAGGGAACAGAAATAATCCAGTCGTTGCCCCCCCCCTCTTTTTGCTTGTGTTTAGAAACCTGCCAGAAGCAATAGTTACAGTTTACCATAGATTAAGGACTTTGTTTTGTTTTAAGCAAACTGCAGTCAGAGGACTAAGACACCTATAATACATGGAAGAATTAATTTTCATTCACTGCACCATCCTGCCCAATAGGTTCCTGATAGGAACAGAAGGTAGGAGTTGTTCCTGATAGGAACATAGGATAGGAGTTGAAGATAGCTCTGCCTCCACGACGGGATCATCAGAGTGATTAAGAAAAACCATTCTCATTTTAAAGAATCTTCTCTCTCACCAGCATACAAATTCAGACTGAAAGAATGGTGTTGGAGAGCATGCTGAAACCAAAATAGACTATGTACCCATCCATTCAGTGACTTGCCTTTCTTTCCTGTTGGTGTTTTTTGTTTTCCTAAAACGTTGCCAATGGGATAAGTAAGTGTCTAAGGGCATCAAACAAGCATGTTACTAGATTAACTGTGGCTGTGTTGTTTGCTGAGGGTGGACAGAAGTTCGTCTGCTTCTTGAGCAAAGTAGAAAGTTTCTGCTTTGATCATTTGTAAATGCTGTATTTCAAGCAGCAAGTGCTTGATCAGTAAGGTTGTTTTTCCTGGAATAAATCGGAGTAAATTTCACAGGAGGAACTTTTTGCTAGTCTTTTTTCTTTTCCCAGGTTACAAAAGAAGCCCATGCAGCATTTGTTCATGTTTTGAATGCCCGTGGGTTAAGAATCCAGATCTTTTAGTAGCTCAAGTCTCTTCCTTATGGAATATGTTTTTACATGCCAGCGTTTTCTTTTCAGTATCTATCACATCATGTCTAATATTCAGGACAAAGTAGAGGGATTCTTTTCACCCTACAAAGACTGTGTGTTCTTTCCTCATTCTCAAAGTCACTACAGTGCAAGGGAAGACATCCTGGCTCTCAAAATTTTCTTAATTCTGAGCAAAGCATAATCAACCACTGACTTTTTTCCCCAACAGATTTGCTTCACTGTGGTGTACTTTAAATAGTGAAATTTTAGAAAACCATTCTGTGTAACGGTATGCTTATTTTCTGTTCCTTTGGGATTTTCTTTTCAAACATGCTCAAGCTTATAGGGGGAATTTATGAACTGTCCTTCCTGTAGAAGCACCGTAGATCTTTTTCTAGTCATGTATCATTGCAAATACTAAAGGTTTAAGTCAAATTATGTCTAATGTATTGCTTTTGATTTACACTTTCTGACACTTAGCCAGCACTATTGTTTTCACTGGGTTTGGGGAATTACAAGTGACAGGAATTTAACAAAAATTTTTTACTAGTGATTCGTAAGAAGAGAATTCATTGCATGCTTTTTTTTTTTCCACACTGGAAATATCTTATACCAGCAACAAAATAAAGAAGTATAATGAGGGCTTTGTTGATTACTTTTATTCTAGTTGAAGTAGGAAGTTATTCTTCAAAATATATTAGGAACTCATCTGTTCTGATAAAAGATGCCACATTTGTTTTCCTACTTTGGAATAGGAACTCTCCAGCTGCAATAGTTCTTGTTTCCTTATGCAACCACAGGACACAATTTTTAATGCATGGTTGAGAAATAGTAATCCTCTTTAACCCAAACTAAGGAAGCATAAATCTGATTGGGGGGGGATTAAAAAGTACCCTGTTTTTAAAATCTTTAAAGGTTACCTTAAAATACACCTTAATGATTAAGATTTGAAGTAGGAGGACTTTTAAAGTCCAAGAACAAACGGTCAAACCAGAAATACGGTCTTTCCACTGATACGTATCTGTTCCTATGATGATTACAAGAGGGCTGACCTTAAATCAGTTTTTGTTTCATGGCTAAATAGTATCCATATGTTTGTTATACCTAGGACCAAATACCTCTTTGATTTTTATTTTTGAGATGTTATCTAGGCACCGATCACAGGACTGGTGGTTGAAAGTGGTGAACACATACTTGTAGACAGAATGCAGAATGGAGTGAAAGAAGCAACATGCTCAGTGTAGCCTATCCTTATGGCAATATCCCCATGAGAAACTTCCATTATACAAAATTACTCTTTCTTGATTCCAGAATAAAAGACCTGGTGCTGATCTGGTAAGTTTAAAGGCTGATACCTCATAGTTTCATGCAGTTACCAGGAATGGTAGCTAGTTATGTGGAACTGGAGATTTTAAAAAGAGGAATTTTTCATTGGTCTGTAAAATCCTTCTGTCCACTGCACACCACAGGTGTTTTCATCTGAATTTGTACAAAATGTTTCTAGACTTACTAGCTTTAAACTTACTTCCAAGCCAGCTGGCTTAATAGAAACTTCAAACTGTGCAACTTTAGTGTCACAGTTCCCATTTAAAGCAAGACAAAAAGCTTTTGTAAGTTGATATATCAGTGTATTTGGTTGGTTACAATATAAAAACCTAATTTGGAGTTATTTGACTTACACTGTTGCTGGAAGTTGTCCATGAGTCATGCTAAGTTTCCCCTGGGTAAACGTAAAGAAAACCAGAAAGGTACTACACCATTGGTGTTTTCTAGCTGATAAAGTATCACTGTATAAATTCATACTTTTGTAGGTATCTTTGCTTTCTGAGAGATAACAGTGTTTTGGGGCAGTGCAAAGTATTAACAAAACAGTTTGTACACCATCAGTGTCTTTGTTAACAGGTCTTGCAGCTCAGGGATTAAGGCATCTTTTAAGCAGTCACCAGTTCTAGATGTCAGTGCCAGTAACGCAAATACCATAGTGTAGGAAAATAGGAGAATTCTAGTGTCAAACGTGCTAAAATGTTTTACTTTGAAATTGCACAGTCAGTCTGTGTTGTATAGTGCATGTTGGTTGTGCTTACTCCAGTAATTCACATTGAAATAAAACTTTTTTTCGTGATACAATGATTTGTATTAATTTGTAATGGAATGCTGCTTGTCACATCCAGTTCTTCAGAAATAAAGCATGATTCCCTGGCCAGCAGTTAATATTACGTGCCTCTTCTGCTTCACAGAACAAAAGCAACCAGATGTTTAATAGATATCTGGTCCCATCATCCAAAGACATCTGTGGCCTACAAGGCTCTGCTGATTGCATGTATCTTTAAATCTTTTCAGAATTAAACATCTGAGTAAAATATTTGTGGTTTTTTGACATACGATGCTAGTCTAGACATGCTCTTACCATTGTGTGCATGCTCTGTCAAACTATCAGACCCCACTGAATTTCACATAGTGGAGGTTCTGCCTCCTACTTCCTCTGGGCAGGCGGTTCCAGTACTCCACGTTGATTCCAGCAATTTATTCCTTTGTGCATCTTCACTGCCCTGGCAATTTCAAACCTGGTTTTTTGGGTTTCCCTGTGTAGGCCCTGTAAAACAAATTGTAGTTGTATCTACAGGTAATGCTGTATTTGCACGTACTGTCTGCGAGTGGAAAGCAGCTAGCCCAATCTATACAATGAAATGCCATCAAATAATGGATGTTGCTATAATTAATGTAATGATCAATGGAGAGCTAGGGTATCCAAGTTCTTCTGCGTAGTGATCTCTGCGAGTATGGATCACTTACAGATGAGCTTTTGTCAGTTAGATGGGCTGAATCGCACTTACAAAAGTCTAATAGATTATTTAGCTGATGTATTTAGCTTTATCCAACAGTTATTTCCTGAGGGAGTAGCTAACCAAAGTACATACTTCTTGTGTAGTTCAAGGTCTGTGAAGGTAAAAAAGGAGAGGACTCTACTTGTGTCAGGATGAGAATGGTGCCATTTAGGTAAAACAAATGCCTGTGTAGCTTATTCAGGGCCGATTACTGTTGCAGTGCCTGCAGTTCTTTCATGATTATCTGTTTATATACTGAATCTTTGCAGTATTGTTAGACCACTTTTTCCATAATGGGGTAACAAATCAGGCAAGTCTTCTTGCAAACATTTTCTTCTTCTCTTTCTCCATAAAAGGCTATGTGTACTTAACTGCAATCTCTTTCATAATGGGTAATACTGTCTTGCCATGTTTTTAGTGTGATAGATGCTTTTTTCTATGCCTATCATCCTGTAATTTGGAGAGTCTGTAGCAGAAAAACCCTAAAACAAAATACCACTTGGGCCAGGACTTCTATTACTAATTGGTAAAACGTGTTCTTAGAGATACACAGAAAAATAGAAAACATTCACTGTTTGACACAATTGACCTAAATCGGGTTAGAAGGAATCACACACTTTATCTGCTTACTTAGCCTGTGTCTCGCCATTTTTCTATACTGATATTACAGGGCGCTGTTGAAGACTGCTAAAAACTAAGTAAACATTCTTTTGCTCTCCCTTTGTCCACTCAGCCAGTCATGTTATCGCCAAAGGTATTTAGGTTGGTTAGACACAGTTTGTTCTTGATGATTCAGTCACCATTTTGCCCTTTATGTACTTAGAAATCACAACCTGGAGGATTTGCTCCATAACGCTCCTCAGATTAGAGGGAAGGCTGAGTGGCCTGTAGTGGTCTGGATCCTCGTTGCTTTGCTTGAAGATGGCCTTTTCCCAGTCTTTGGGGCCTCCTACAATTCCCATGATCTTTTGAAGGGAGCAGCCTTGCAATGAAATTGGCCAGCTTAGCCTATCTGGGCCCATGAATTTATATATGTTTAATTAACTTAGTAGTTCCTGATTTGATCATCATTTGTTGTGGGCAATGCTTCACTCCCATAGACTCTGATACTAAGATGGAGTTGGGACACCTAAGAAAAAACCCTTACAATAAAAACAGAGGCACAAAGGCATTTAACACCTCAGACTTTTCCCTGTATCACTAGTTCCCCTGCCCTGTTAAGCACCAGTAACACCTCTTTCTGCTGCTGGTATTGAAGCCTTCCTCATTTTTGCTTTTTACATTTCTAGCTAGTTTTGGCTTCAGCTGAACTTTGGCTCTTTTGTCTATATCCCTGCATGCTCAGGCATCAGGCATCGTCTCCCTTTCACCAAGTAGTCTGTTTCTGTCTGCCATACTTGTTTGTTTTTGTGAGTATCAGAAAAGACTGTTCTTGTGCTTTGATAAGGCTGTCCTTGAAAATCAGCCAGCTCTTCTCAGCCCTGTTGTCCTTCATGGCAGTATTCTCTGGGTCCTGCCAAGCAGATCCCTCAACATGGCAAGATATACTTTCCTCAAGGCCAGATTGTAATTGTTACCATTTTTATTGCTTGCTTGACTCGATTTTAAATTCCATGATGATATGGTCATTGCAGCTAAAGTTCCCCTCTAGTTCTTGTTTGTTCATGGAACCAGGTCCAACAGAGTACCTAATACAGCTTGTTAGTCACCTCTATCAAAAAAACTGTGACCAACACACTTCAACATGTGCTCCCCATTTCTGTCTTGTAATTAGTACACATGAATCTCAAGCAGTTGAACAGTACGTGTTAGACCCTCAGCTGGAATGACTCAGTGTAAGTTTGGCATTAATAGAGCCGTATGTGCTTGTGTGCTTTCACCGAAAGATCTGGCCTCAAGTCTTAGATGGTCTTTAAGAAACTGATTAAGCACATGACTAAGTTTTGATTAGAAAGACTGACTGGATCATCAGGTTTAGTCATCTGCTCTTAAAGAATGTCAAGTGAGTCCATTCACGTCCTTCTGAGAAATTATTTCAGGGTTTTTTTCCTCATTTTGCTGGTGCTGGAAGCATCTTTGAGAACATTCTGGCTGTAGTTGTCAACCTTCCAATTTCTGACATAACTGCTTCCTGTATAGTATGCATTTCTTCTTGGGGGTCAAAATCATCCTTTAATGTAAAAAACTCTACTTTGTCTTCTGATATTTACAGAGAGCCCAGTCTTATGCCTTCAGGCTGTGCTGCTGTGATAAACAATCCAAGCTGGGTTAAGCTGCTGTAGACAGATAGACTTTTGATTCCACTGTAGATGCCATGCCACTGTGTCTCGTCTTCATTTTAATTACTTTTTCTTGGTGATAGAAATCTACACTCAACTCCAGATAAAGTCTTTTTAGTGCCTGAAGAGAGTTTCATATGCTTAAAATAATGCTTGGTTTGAAATCACTTAAAGCCATTTTATTCAACCCTCCTCACTAACTTGTATACATTTCTGGTCATATATCAACAGTAACACCTCCAGATTTAATTGAAAAATATGTAAAATTTTGTTGTTGCTTCTTAATACGACATTTTTGCTATATATGGTGATATGGGGTACTAAGAGTCCTAATTTTTAGTAAAATATGGGAAGTAAGGCAGCATTATATAATCCCTCCATCTTAAGCATTGAGCATGTCTATATAAATTGACCTGTGCATGTATGTGTATTTAAGGGGGCAGAGATAAACATTCTCCTTTTAACATTGCAGACAGTGATTCTTTGAAGCAGTGTAATACATATTTTTAATCTTGTATTGGGAATTGCTGTGGGCAGCCACTTCATTTGTATAAGTACCTTGATAAAGTGTTTGTAGAGTTTTTCAAAACATTTACTAATTAAAATGAGAGGACCTAGAAAAATGAAATAGAAACAAAAGCATTGTAGGCATTGCATTTTCTTATTTTTATAAATATTTGCATTTTGATTATACCGTACTTAATACCACATGATGAAATGTGATGCTGGATCAAAGCTCTTGCTCATATTGTAGCTGAGACTTGTTTAAAATGGCTGATATTCTGGTAGTATGCCATTATATGTCATAGTATTGGGTTACAAATTACTTCATTTGAGTGTGTTCCTGTTAGCTCCAAAGAAGAGTAGGTGATGCTGCCCGGCATTGTGGACTAAAGAGAGGCTTCCTGAGACGCACAGAATAATGTGGAGAGCTGGTGGGGAAAGAGTTATAAGAACTCCCAACATAGATCACAGTCCCTCTTATATTCCCTAAGAACATGAAGGCTAGATAATAATAGTGTAAAGTGGGGGTAAAAATGTCTGGAAAACTTGTGCCTGACCTGGATTGTTAACTACTCCAAAACTTGTCAGGTTTGTCAGCTTTGGTTCTGCAAGGATTTATCCTACGTCTGCTGTGCATTACTATCTGTCACTAAAGATACGGATGATGGAATACAATATGCTTGCTTGTTTGCTGGCAGTGCTGCACGAAAAAGGAGCTGCAGATCTTGGAGGTTAGGCTCAGAGCTCATGATTAACTTGGCAATTAAATGGTATGAGGAAAAAAGTAATTCATGATGCCAAAAAGGATACGGGGAAGGGGAGAATGCAGGTAAGGAGGGCAGCAAGGATGATGAGCATTGTAGCGGTTTAAATAGTAGCAGAGGGTATATAGGCTGGTATAATGTGCATGTCTGTGGTTTTCACCACTGTAAATAAGGAGCCTTATCTTAAAAACATGCTGGTGAAACAAAGAAGTATTACTTTTATTTTTGGGGTGGTTAACTGAGGAACAGAGCTCAGTAGTTTTTGAGCATCTAATTTGAGGGGCTCATCACCTGGTTTATAGTCATTAAAATTTATGTGGTATTTAAATATTTAGTATATAGCTTCTGCTAACTGAACTTGTACCTTTAATTTAGAGGTCACTTCTTTTGAAAATCAGACTTCCCAGATGTTTCAAATTATGGAGCCATGAAATAAAGGCGTCCAGAGTTGTGGGGGTTGTGGGTTGATCTGTGATAGAGGCAAAGATAGAATCTACTTCTCCATGGCGGCATTTAAGTATTTGGACCGAAGAAATGCTTTTTCTTCTTAACCCTTCCAGTTCTTGTCTCCTGTACAATTTCACTCTAGTGTCCTGCTGGTTGCAACCTCCTCATGCCTTTGAGTTTCCATGCCACCTCCCCAGGGTCCCTGTTCATTCATGAAGACTTATGCAATACTTAATATCAGAGTGTATGTTAATATATATGTGCATAAATGCTGATGAGGTTTGATGGCAGCCTAAAGTTGGGGATATTGGATTAGCTAAATGTTTAACTTTTAGAATCATAGAATATTTTAATGTAATTTTAATGTATTTTTAACTTTTTAACATTTGAAGTACTCTGTTACTCCTGTGAACTACGGTGGTGCTCTGTTTTTCTTCATACATTATAAAAGAGAGTATCTAAATGCTAACTATTATTCTTTTCCATACCAGATTGTGAAGAACAATCCTCATCTGCTCCCAGATAACACCATGATAACTGGTGGAAAGTTACTTAGACAGTGGATGCTGAGTTATGTTCTAAACTTAGTGCTTTCTTTGATTAAGAACTCTTATTACATATTTCTCATGTAGCACACTGGATTTAGAATATAAATTTCTACAGTCACATACAATATAGTTTTTATTTCTGTGGCCCTATATAGTATGAGTAGAATAACAAGTAGTAGAGTCTTGAGAGGGCTTGTGCCTAGTCTTGTTCAACCATCATTGTAAAATCAAGTGTCAGAAAGAAACTATTTCAGAGTAATGCTGGATATTTAGATTATCTACATCAGTATTGTTCTGTCAGTCCTGTTTTAACTCTTTTTTTTTTCCCCTCTCCACGTCTGTTTGTTTAACATGATGGGTAGTGCTTTTGCACAAAATGAGGAAAATAAGCCTGTACTAAAATTAACATCCTGAAAGTAATAAAACTTAATAGAAGCCACATTTGTGATGGACTGCTTGTTAACAGCAATCTGTAGGATCAGTGCAAACATATCATGTTACAGATACCTCATTCTTAGTCAACGTAGGTTCAGAAGGTTGGTTTTGGAGGCAGAGGAGGGGAATAGGGGCAGAAGGGAGAACGACAGACGGGAAGAATCTTGTTGATTTATATATTTATGGTATTTTCAGGTTACTTATTGAGGAATTCAGTCATTCTGATCTGCTCTCTATTACCATAAATGGCTTATTTGATTGTTTTTATTCTTTCATAAATAATTTTATATTGCCATGACTAGTTACAGCTGAGCTACTGTTCATTATAGAGTCCCATGTGAGAAAATGGGGGGTCGTAGGTACCTGCTTAGCTTTTGTTACTATATCTGTACAAGCTAAACTCTGTTTTCTTGAATTTATTACTAAGTAATGAAAAAAAGTATAAATAATGCAAATAATAATGTAAAGACTAATTCCACCAGAATACTTGCTTAACACAAACCAGTGCTATCCAGATGGAAAGTATGGAGCCCAGTCGTTAAAAAAATACTGTTTTAGCAATACACAATACACTTGTGTCTGCAGTATAACATACATCTACTTTTCTTAAGGGAAAGTGTAGTAAGCACAGAATGTTTGTTATTGATTTTTCTGCCTCAGTGGCTCCTCTGTTAAGCTAAATATACGCTGCATTTTGGGCCAGATCTTCAGCTGCCGTTGTTTGTTACAGAATTACTGGCTTTTCCTTAGCCTAGTTAAAAGTGCTGGTCCATCAGCATTCTACATTTTTACTCAGTCCCTTCTGTAAACTGTTTAAAATCTTGTATAACCCGGAAAGACTAAGTTATGCATCAGTCCAAATCACCATAAAAATTAAATGTGTCCAACAAAATAAGTTTTTTTTTTTCTTTTTTCCCCACTGATAAGATTACAGTGTTCAAAAGTTGAAATACAGTAGGAAAGGTGCAGAAAGGATAGCTGCAACCTTTTGGTTATAACATCCATTTTGTCCATGCAGTAGGACAAAAGTGGATCTGAAGCAGGTCATTCATTAAGACTTAGCGAGGACTTCACCTTGTATAATAACCATGATGCAAAGGGTTTAACATTCAGAATGAATTCTAGTGATGTCATATCTATACACCATATATAGTAATAGAATTGTTTAAGCACATTATTGAATGTATCCAGCAAAAGATTAAGCAGTGTTAAAAATTTGTGAGGTAAAAACCTTTTTTTCTGATTATACCCTTGCTTCAAAATTGAAAGGAGAGAACCACCTCCTCTCTTCTCCAGTGGTGTCTCTGTTAAAACAGTTTGTGATTCAGGCTTGTTCTCTCCAGCTTTACTTGAAATAGGCAAAACCTTGCTCCATGGACAAGCAAGTAGACTTGCTGTTTTCATACTTGAAATTTCATTACATGAAATATAATTTGCGTGTTAAAGAACTGTAGCATCTTTGGGAGATGATCCTTCTCTTTTCCTGCTAGTAACAAGCACTGCAATTTTATATTATGCCATAAATGATTGTAAATACAGTAGGTGTAGGAACTTGCAAGTTAAAATTAGTAGACTTAAATATTAGTTCTCAAAAGAATCATTCTATTAATAGGCCAGGAAATAAATATCTGAAACAGAAGGAATGGAGGAATTCCCATGGCTTGCTGCTTGGGCATAAAGGCTGTAACTTTTTTGTCTTGATTAAGAGTTATCCATAAAAATGTCAAATATATTTAATAGTCTTCTTAATTCTTTCCTTTGATTTAGAGATAAATATCTGTTTTCCGGAAATTAAACTTGCTTCTACAGTAAAGGAAAATTAATAAGCTCTTTATGTATTGCTAGTTGTAGTTCACTATAGAACTGTTCTTGTGGAGCCTGATCAGCTATTTCTGTTGGCAGACAACAGGGCTGGAGTTTTGCCTAGAGTAGCACAATCTTTTTATTTGCTGGAGAAACAGCTAGTCACCACCTCAGCTATATGATACTCTGCCTACTGCTATGCAGGGACATGGTTGTTCACTGTTTGTGCTAGCGCCCACACCTCTAAATCTCTGATGTCCACACTATCATTTCTTTTCCTAGCACTTCTTTGGATTCCTGGTTTTTATGCTTCTGTTGGTTTCTTTTGGCTCCTTCCTCTCAGTTGGTGCCTGACTTGACTACTTGCTTACAGTTGTCATGCCAACTCCAAGCCTGGAAACTCAAGTAGAGGGAGGATTTATCTTTTTTTTTTCTACCCCCTTTTTTTTTTTTGTCAAGTACTCACTTCACAGCTACCAAGCTGCATGCACTGAATGCATAAGCATGGCAAACAGCTCTGTGACTTTGGTCTGACACTTAAATTTCTAAATACCCGTTTCTGCTTCCTCCTCCCTTTCCTCATCCCTTCCTTAATCCTTGCTGCTTCTCTGTATTAGGTACATCAGGAAAATTAGTAAGAGATCAGTCAAGTAGGGAAGGGATTTTATAGACTAGTTGTTAAATTTTTCTTATTGAAACAGACCTGCAAATGTATTTCAAATGCCCTACATAGACATATTTTTTTAAAAAAATACATGATTCTTCTCAGTCTTTCTGAAAGTTAGATTTTACTAAATTTGTTTCACTTTTTGTGCCAAGTCTTTCACTATTTACGTGTATCAGCTTTCCAAATAACCAAGTGAAAAATAGAAGAGAGGTACAAGAAATTAAAAATGCAAACTCTTAACTCTTTATTCCAAGGTAGCATGTAATCATCACGCCTTGTTAGTAATGTATGTAACAAAGACGTAGCTCTGTGAAATAACTGCTATCCAAAATAAATAGTAGTTTTAAGAGGTTTACAGTAATTGACAGCTATACTCACAGGTGAATCATGTTGGAAAACAGATTTAAAGGGAATTGGTTTAAAGAGGAAGAAACATGGAAATTTCATCTCAGACAGTACTGATCTTTGGAGATTCCTATAGGTGAGTTTGTTGTAGGTTTCACAGGAGCCACCTGTATGACTCGTGTAGTGTTGCATCTAATGTGTATCTTACTTTTCTCAAGTTCAAAAATTTGTGATTTGTCGTTGAAGATGTTTGAGTTACAAATACTTACAGTAATTCATTACAGTCCTTATTTGAAACTGAGCTTTCCTGGCTGCAAACTTTTATTGAGAACATGCATCTATTTTGCATGAAGGACTTTAGAGAATCAAATAAACTGGCTCAGCCTTTTCACAGTTGGTTAATAGTAATTTCCTTTTCTTCTACTGTATCTGACAAGTATGTTTGCTTTAACTGAGCCCATTCTGAAGTGAAAAGCTTTTATATCTCGTTGAAAAAGGCAAGAAACCTCAGATGCCTAAAGAGGCTTTAATCTAGGAGGCAGCTGTTGTGGATCAGGGTTCCAGAGCTATATTACACATTATTCTACACTTGGGCCACCTCGTAATAATCTCGGGTAATTTCACTCCAAATACTGGAGGCTCTGTAGTTTATATAGAGCATTGCCTTTTTCTGCCAGCTGCAGCCCTCTGAAAGAATAGGCTAGGACTCACATTGGCCCTTGGAAGGACAGAGGGGTAGAGGTAATCGCGCCTTGTTGCAAATGGATCTGCAACAACACCAGGTCTTAGTGATAGTAGATAAACTCTGCAATAGATATTTAATGTAAAAGGATTTAGAGACCATCTGTACCTCTTAATCACCACACGCTCTACAAAAGCCTGTAAAAAAAGGCCAGAAGTTAAAAACTGCAATGCTTTATCTTTCTTCTTAGAATAAACACCTTGGGAACCTGTGGTAAGACAACCTTTGATTGGTAGTTTCTGCATGATCTTTAGAAGTGTGTGTATATATACATATATGTATATGTACTATATATACATGCTACAGCCAAAAAATGTGCAGCATGAGCAAGGTGAAGCAGGCTGTCCCAAAGAGCTTTTAATACTTTAAAGAGCACCAGCACAGCCAGACTTGTTTATTTCTTCTTCTGCTTGCCATCGTGATACTTGCTAATGATGGGACAGGATGTAAACCACATAAAAACAGATGATCAAGCTGCAAATGACCAAGAAAGATTGTTTACATTCTACATCTGCCAAGAGGAAATAAACTTTTGGTATAATATGCTAGGAATGTAGCTTGAAAAGCAATGTTACTTTCACATCATCTCCCTGGTACTTCTTCAAAACTGCATTTTGTGCAAATTTTCCTAACTAGCTTTATTGTGAGAAGACCCTGGGATGGGAGGAGACAGAGCCAATTAGAAGAGCTAATTTGCTGGAATGCTGAGAACTGTTGCTTTGGAGGCCTCCCATCTGCATGGCACCATCAAATGCACTTCGCTGAGGAAAGGACAACTTGTTTGTTTTGGCCATGGCTCATGTGAGCAGAGATAGCGAAAAGCCAGGGAATCCAACTGGATAAAGAACATCTGCAAATGATGTTCTGTTAATACGTGTTATATCCAAAGAAGCCTCAATGCTTGGTCTCCACTCTGGTCTTGGCCACACATGTCGCTTTGTCAGGTCCATTCAGAATCAGCTTTTGTTTCATGTAAATAAGAGGGGGTGCAGAGTCTCTTTCATGCTATTCCACAATCACAGTGTAAACTATTTAGCAAAACAAAACAAAAATTAAAAGTTGGGTGTATGGAAATGCATTGTTGAATGAACTTGAAAAACTAACTGTGGATTTAGAAGCTTAGTCAAGCCTTTTGTTGTTTGAATCTTGCCCATATTTCTTTATGTTTTCTTTTACTTTTGTAACCAAAGAAGTTGGACTGATTTTGCAATCCATCAATAGGAGGCCATGAGAAATAAGTTGCCTGATGATCCATGTGATATAGAGGCCAAAAAGTTAAAATACATAGTTTTGAAGAATATGCTAGGTATCTTTAGAGAGGAAATTGGGACATATTACTGCAGGCAAGGCTGCTTAGTACACTTTGTAAACTATGGTTTTGTTCTAGATAGCTTGGAGGATTGATTTAGGTTGGACCTTTGACAAGTCCTGTTTCTGTGGATTCTTGGTGGGTAAAGACATCTAATTCAGTATTCATTACCAGTTATTTGAAGTAAGTTACATTCTAGGACACAGTACCTGTTCCTTCAGTTTGATAATCTTTTTCTGAAGCAGAAGCATCTCTTGAATTATTCACTTTCATGGTCATAAGGTATTCATTGTGGCACATAACACAAGTGTGACTTCTTCATTCAGCATGAGTGTTCATTCTGTTCAGTTTATTTCCAGCAAGGTGAGATGAGCACAGTCTTGAAGTTGCTTCCAGAGAGAAGAATATATACAATTTTTAGAATATACAGTTGGAGAAAATTCGCACTTAGAACAAAACTACATGTAGTTCAGTTGCTTGAAACCACAGGCTCAATTTCATGTCCTGCACAGATGCTTTGTGTGGACTCACTGGAATTGATAGATGATGTCCAAGGATGTATTGTTGCAATATCTTTATGAATCTTCTGTCTCAAGGATTCATCCCTTGATTTAGGTAATCTCCTCCTTTTTCTAGTGAAGAGGAAAAAAAAAAAGACACTTAAATTTTTATGGTGTAGTGCCAACAAGGTAAACCATTAAGTAGGTATATAGTAGGTATTTCACTAGCAACTGCAAACATTTCTATCTGCATTGTCCCCTTATAAGAATTTGGATTGTTTGATGAATTAAGATAATATTAAATTAATAACCATTATTCTTAAAGCTACTTAACATTTATACAATTGTTTCAGACTTAATTTTACAAAGAAAGATACTTTTAATATTCTAATATTATTACTTTCACAATAAACCATAATAATCATAATAAACCAATCAATTAAGCTCTCTTAATTGACTTTCTGAACTGATTACTGTTGGGATAATGCAAACATTTCATCTCTTCTCTTTGATTGCTTGTATGTTCTGTGTAATGGATCTCTGTGACTTGGCTGACAGTGTTTCTTGACTCTTTTTTGTCTCATCTGAGGTTCTTTGATCCTCTGCTTTTATTAAAGTGATGCTGCTAAACTGGTAGGGAAAGAACACACATGCTCTCTCTTGGCACTCAGCTGCTGATAAATAAACCATGGTGCCATGTTTCTGGTTTATGAAGAATGTATAAGAAGATGGTGAGACTTCCAGTCTCTTTTTATCTTTCTGTGTAATTCTTGTTCTCCCTCCTGCTCTTTCAATATTAACATTATATTTAAATAAATACAAAGTCGTCTTTTTTCTTCATGACTACAGGGTACCAGACTGACTTGGCAGCTGCTTGGACACTTTGGGGAAAAGAAAGCTTAAAATTTAAGAGATCTATCTCTTTATACATACATCACCACTCTTAATCTGTGAAAACTTCAATTTATAACAACACAATTCTAAACCAGCCTGTCAAAATTGTCAAATATCCTAAGGAGTAGCTGAATGGGGACCAAGTGCACTGGCTCTCTGTCAGATGGGAGCTACAGTCCATCTAGGAAGCATTTCAGTGGAATATACCAGGCTGCTTTCCACTTGAGAAATGCAAAGAATCTGGAAGGCAGTGCAGAAATGACCTCACTCCACAAGGGGAGACCAAATCAAATAGCTTCTGGTGAGATACGCTGCCTGTCCCCACATCATGTGAATTACTTCAGCCTGTGAGGATCTTGGGGAGTTTGTCAGTTCACTCAGGAACTTTGCCAGTCTAACTGAGGATACATAAATGATAACCTGCAAATTTACTGCTATGTGGATAGAATAAGAAAATACTTTTGGAGCATTTATATGAATGTATTAAACTGTCTTGTTACAACTCACTATTTATTACAGACTCAGACTAAGAGCCAAAGTCCTAACTCTAGAACTACCTGTGCTGCCTTCAGAAATTATCCATGCTTGATACCGTACAACTGCAGGAATTGGAGCTCCTGTGCATGTATGTAATGTTAAATAGTTTTTGTAAACTATCTTGTATGTTTTGATAGATTCACTGTTTTCAGATGTAAGCATTTTCACCACAGGCAACTTCAGGAAGTGAGGTGCAGTCATTGTTCTCCCCGGCATTTTATCAAAGTATAATTTTCATCAAAGAATAAACAAAGTAAAAAAAAAAATAATGCTTCCATCCCCTTAACTTCTGTGATTCTCAATTTAATGGTATTTCCACGTAACAGTGTTCTCTCTAAAGTTCAGTTATAATTTCTCTGAAAAGCTTGTAAGGGCAGCTGGTTAATACTGTCTTTTTAATCGGCATTGTGCTTACTCCAGGCTGAATGTGTCCATCTCATCCAGTGATCTGTCCAGAACAGGCTGCCCAGAGAGGTGGTGGATGTCCCGTCCCTGGAGGTGTTCAAGGCCAGGTTGGATGGGGCCCTGGGCAACCTAGTGTAGATCCAGGCCTGGAGGTTGGTGGCCCTGCCTGTGGCAAGGGGGTTGGAGCTCTATGATCCTTGGGGTCCCTTCCAACCCAGACCATTCTATGATTCTATGATTCTTTCAGGCTGGTTGGGGCAATGCATGTCTTGAGTAAGTACCTTTGAGACAATGGGGGATGGATTAACACTAGTTCTTTAGCATCAAAAGGTACCTTTTCAAGGTTAATTACCAGTTTTAAGAATATAAATTTTTGATAATTTTATGATTTGATGCTAAACAGTGACTCAGAGTCAATAATTTGCAAACACACCCAGTTTTATCACGGCTGTGGTATGCTACACCCAGTAACATTAGGATCATAAAATGAAAGACTGCAACTGATAGTCTTTGATGCATCACAGTGATGACAAAGGGTTAGACTTCAGGTTAGGTTACCACATCAGGCTGGGGAAGGTTGTGATGTTGGCATTAATCTTGGGTTTGAAAAGAGTTTTTTGAGCTAGAGCTGGACCTGTTGCCAGTTGTCTTCTGATAGATAGTATTTTCATTTCAGCTGGGCAGATTTAGTTTTAAACTATAGTGTAAAATACTTTTAAGGGCTAGAAGTCAAGCTGACACAGTGCTAAGAGTGCACAACACTGGGGGATTTAAAAGGGCATGTTGGGGTGTTTTAAATGTGTTTAAACAGGGGCTAGTAAACCACACTTGGCTTTTGGTGTGGCAGGTGTTGCTGGTGAAGGAGTAGGTGATGTGAATCACTGAGTCAGTGCTGCTGCCCAGATGCAGGTGTTGTCAATGTGTGTTTTAACATCATCACCAACAGGAGCCACCCAGCTGTGGTTGGTTCAGTTTCACAGGGGTTGCTAATCTAGGTGCAGCTTTAATTTCAGGATTGGTGTTAATGTTAGGGTTCAGGCTGGCACAAGCAGGGAGGATTCTGGCCCAGTCAGGTTGCTGAGGTTGCTTTTGATGGTAAAACTAACAGTGGCCCTAAATGTAACAACAAAAGGCCCTTTCCATAGACTGAGCCCAGGAACAAACCCAACGGCCTGTTTCACCTGAGGGCACCTCACTGACAAGACCCAACAGGAGACCCCCGCCACATGAAGATGTGAACAGTGAGAAGTGTTCCTGTTTACAAATGAGTGTACAAAGGATTTTCTGCTGCACAAAACAGCTAGCCCTTGTATTAACCTTCCAGGCTGCAGTTTAGGAAGAGACTGCTGCTTCTCTGAAGCCTCATAGCTGAAGCATGATTAAGTGATTTCTAACGCTCTTGAAGTAAGCTCAAAGAAGTTCCCATGCTCAAAGTTCCTGTTAGGATTTCAGTTCACATACAAAAGCAGTGCTGACCCCAATCCTAAAATAAAAGCAACAACTCCAGCCCAGATGTACTTAGAGCTACATTGCCCTGGTCCTCAGCAGCTTTGTGTAGACTCAGCAAGAAATCGAGTTTCTCGGGCAACCCTGATCCCTTCATTAAACCTTAAGTCTTCCTAAAACTCTGCCATATTCAGAGGACAGTGGATTAGTGTCAGTGTATATTATACTAGGCAGAGCTTGACAACTTTGCCTGGATCTGCAGCAACTCGAGTTTGCAAGACAGTGTCCCCTGCCAACCTAGGACTACAGACAGCAACTGTCCACCCACTCCAAAGTAAGTTGCCTCTCTCCAGCTGCAGGGATTGCAGCTCGCCAGTTTTTATCAGCCCAAATTATAGTGCTACACCCTCTCTGCAATTTATTTTTATAATTTATGTATATTCTCTTACAAATTACAAAAGTGCAATCAGCTGGCTGTAGCAAATCCTTGTTGGCCACATCTTCAGTAACCCAAACTCTCTCATCCATCCTGATCTGAAATCCAGTCCTCTCCTACAACCCCTTTGCTCAGCAGAGCAGTCACTTTCACTGTGCCTGGGAGGTTCTGGTAATTCAGTGCTTCCTCACATCACGCAGAGACACTCCTCCAGTGTTAATCAGGGGCAGAATAGTTCTGATTCAATAGGTAATTCTTCCTGCTGAGCTGCTTTTTAATGCCTAGAACTGAATATGTCTTTTGCAACCTTCTGAAGAATGGAGCAAATTTTGCTTGCCACCAAAACACCATACAGAACAGAAAGGGTGTGGGTTGAAGTTCATGAATTTCTTTGATTGACTAGTAGAGGATTTTGAAGCGGCAATTATGGAGAATGGTTTCAAATGCCCTTAACTGATATAAAGTCTGATATTATTTTTTTTTTGATGAGTGATTTGTGCTATGCATCCAGCTTGCTTTTGAGAATAGGCTATTAGCGGCTTTTGAAAATTTCTCCTCATATTAAGATACTTTTTTTTAAAAAAACCCCTACACTTTAGCAAATAGACATTTGCAAGTTAATTATTCCTATAGCATTTGCTCTGCTACAAAAAGTTTGAATGGATTAATCATGTGAAAAAATGAGTACAGTTAACTTGGTACATAGTAGATTGCATACAGCTTCAGCACAGCTAGACCATCCGGTATCAAATGATGCCTGAGTGATTCTCCCAGCTATGTATAAACATGAGCAAGGAGGCCTGTTAGTTAATCTTTATTGCTTAAAGAAAAGTAAAGCGCACTGAAGTAGAATAAGAGAAAATCTGATTTATGTTACAGAGTGGCAGCTTTTTTTTTTAACCTCTTTGCTATGTTTTTGTCCAACAGCATGCATGTTAAACCCCATATCAATTATGAGTTTTTTTGTATTTTGGCACAAAAGACTAATCCAGAGTAATCCTTTCAAGTTATACTATTCAAGTTTATAAAACCCTGAACTTCTATCCAACTCATTTTACCTGTCTTAATTCTGAGAAGAAAATTTCTGTATCTGACTTTTTAAGGTATAATATTCTCTTTTCTGGAGACCTGTTTAAAATGTATAATTATTCCCATGGGAAGATCAGTAGATTTATTAAAAAATCTCCAGGTTCCAGGATTTCTGACATTCACACCAAACGAGAAGAAAATGCAGAAGGAGAAACACAACTGTGTTATTCTGTCTCCTCACCTTGTCACCAAGTAGGGAAACTTGGACTTGAAAGGGTGAGAGAGAGTTCAGGCTTCATGCTAAATCAGTTTTGGGCCTCGCTTCCAGCATTTGCCAGCTATGCCGATTTTTTTAGGACATAGGCTGTAAGATAATGTTAATGGAAAGAAAAACCACAGCCACCACACTCATTTTCCTTTGGCTGGGGGATCAATTTAAATCCCCAGAGCGACCAGTGCTGTATCCTTCCAGACATCCCTCTCTTCACCTAATCCAATCACCACCATGACCAGAAGCTGCTAACTGTGCTGTGGATTTCCAGATTTCTGCCTTAATTGCTGGCCTGCAGGAACTCAAGGCATGAGACGATAGCTGGCTCAGTCAGATGGGTAAACATCTGCAGACCCCCTCCACCCCCAACCCCTCCAAGGCTCTGCTGCAAAGAACCGCTGGGAGAGGGTCCCCCAGCAGAGCCCTCATGCTTTAGCACCCCTGTGAGTAATGAGGGTAGCAGTGGGATGTGGTGTGCCCTGCTTATGTCGTGTGTGACTCTGGTTGTTTGGCCCCGGCCTTGGTGTCTGCACAGCTCCTTACATTTTCTCACTCCCTTCTCTGGTGGCAAATTGCACCTGCCTGCGGTTTTTTTTCCTCCTAAATGTGATTCCCAGAGGAGCTGTGACCATCGCTGATCGGCTCAGCCTTGGTCAGCAGTATCTCTGGCCTTGAATCGGCCGATATTTACTCTCCGGGGCCTGCAGAGAGCTTCTGTCTGCTTTGTACAGCAGCCATCTCTGCAGCACCCCTTCTCTACCAGCACTTTGCTTTGCAAAACTGCGACAGTGACCCAAGCTTCCCCTTTCACTCTGTGCTGCTGGTGGAAAGGGCACTGGCTGTAGGATGCAGTTTCCCTGTGTGACTAGGGACAGTCGGGAATTTCACTGGATGATCCTTGGGGGGGTCCCTTCCAGCTCAGTGTATTCTGTGATTCTGACATTGTGTTGGTTGAACGCCATCGCTGCGGTGTGTCTCGGGAGTTGTACCCTTGTTCTGTACAGTGCTGATTAAAATAAGCCTAAAATAGCCTTTGCTCTCTGTTTTTGGTTTTATTACCACTTGCAGGAGAGATTTCATGTTCCCTTGCCTGCAGCAATCTGTATGTACCCCAGGCACAGCAAGCTGTAGCAAGAAAGCGAGGCCTTCACCACACGTGTCAGGTTCACTATGTGCGAGGACAGACAGAGGTTTTAATGTTGGGGGCCTCTCTACAAAGGAAGGTACAGCAGCTGACTGTCCTGGTGCCACGGCGGATCCCACACGCCAGTGACATGCTGTGCAGTGTTTCCTCTTTTAAAAATAACACAGTTTAAAAGGAAACAGACTTTGGTTTTTTTGTTTTGCTGTAACCTTTCTTTTCCTGTAGCTGAATTAAGTGCCTCCAACTATCTTTTTCATATCTATTTCTCTAGCCCTTCCTTCCCCCCAGTACTTTTTGACAACTATTATCTCCTGGCTGAACTTTTCCAATAGTTGTGATCAACACTGCTCTACTGCAGAGTGGTCAGGTCTCCACAACATACGTCCTGCAGAGAAGTCAAGACCATTATGGACATAAATACTACCACTACTGTGCTCAGCTATGGACTATATCCTAACAAATATCTCTGGTGGCTCGCTGTCAGGCCAAAAAAGTCATCAGGGTACTTCTTCAGTACTGCACATCAGAGAGCTGGAGGGAGAGTGTTTCTCCATACTGGACTTTTCCAACACAGAACAGCATTGTCCCATATATTAGATGAGCCACAAAGTCCATGTTCTGCAAGTGATGACTGGAAGTTCTAAAGTTTAACCTGATTTGTTAAATGGGTAAGCCTATTGTTTAAAATGCCTACTAAGCCATCAGTGGGAGTCACCATTCTCACTAAAGGATATTATTAGAGAACTTATGGATTATTAAAGGGGTAGCATATTTGTCCTGGGTCTCACCAAAAAACAAACTCTCATTGACATCCTTCCTTTTCTCCAAAAAAGGTCATTGCTAAGGGCAAGTCAGAGATCTGCAGTGAAGATTGCAGATTTTTTAAAGTAAAAAAGCCCAACAACTTGTGTATGCAATTAGCAACATCTGCAAAGAGAGGATTTCTATTATATTTATTTCTGTGATGCAGAAATAAAGATCATTTTACATTTATTTTTGTTAAAATGCTGGCATTTCTTTGTCTGTCTTTCCTCCTTTCTTCATTAGCTGGCTTTATACAAGTGGTTCCTTGTGGTTTGTCTGGGATATCGGTAAGCATGTACAATTAAGCCAGCGAGAGTACTGCGAAACAGATGTGGACACAGACCCCGGCATAACTGGGCGGGTGAACTGCTGGAAGCACCGAGTGGAGGAGGCTGAGCATGTTCTTGCTTTCTGATCTCTGGCAGGGGAATGGAGTTGGCTGATAGTGGGTGTTTTGAACAGCCCTGTGGCTTTGTGGTAACACAGTGCAAAATCATTTGGGAGACCAGCTGGATTCCTGATGTGGAATTATTGTTCCCTGGCTGGGATGTGCTGTGGAAGCAGTGAGCTCTGCTCCAAAACTCATAGGACAACCTGCTTTGTGTAGGGAAAACTGGAGAGCAAGCTCTTGATAGGAGGCTGATTAACTCCACGCACAGATGGTTGGCAACTGCGAGAAACGGAAAGGCTCCATGTGAAGTGAAGGACGACCAAGAGCTCTGGGGTGGGTGGAGATCCAGGAGCCTCAGACAGATTTTGGAAGAGCTCTGAGTGAATAGAACGGGTGCCTTGGCTTACAGTCTCATCTGTGGTTCCCAGTAGCTATACAAAACCAAACTGGAGAACCGAAATAATAAATACCAACATCACGTAACTCACATGTTAAGGTTTCACAAGCAGTTTTTGTGCAGGTCTTAAAACATTATTTGCATACTGGAACTATGAAAACTCCATAGCTTTAGATAAAGCTGTAAGAAAGAAAGATGCATGTTCAAGTTTTCTTCAATTTAAACTTTAAATTAGATATAACTACAGCAATTAGTTATTGAACCTTCTACAGTGGCTTCACAGTAATAGACAGAATTTATTGTGAACTGACTCGCTTACCCGACAGGAAAAGATGCAACAGCATCCTGAACAGTCAAACATCATTGTAAAATCTGAACCAATTGTACAGTTTAAAGTAGCAAACCCAATTTTTTATAGCACGTGTGTTTCCTTTGTCGGGCCTCTATGTCAGCATTGGAAAGGGACCATTTATTGTCCTTTGCTCCTTTACTTTTTGCAAGAGTCAATAGAATAAAGGAGCATACAAGACATTCACCTCCTCTCTACACAGTGTACCCCAGAGACATCACCACTGACCTGTAATCAATGCTTGCAGAGGAAGTATCTACTTTGTGTCAGCTGTGAATGCTAGGAAATATAAAGACCCTTTTTATTTACTGGTACTTATTTCTATGAAAAAGAAAGTTGTGCTATTAAAAGCCCCTTTTTTTTCTCCACCAGCACAAATGAACGTGTCTTCTCAGCTATTTTCCATACACCAGTGGCTTGTGCCTGTCTAGTTCGACCGTCCCCAGCTGAAATCACTGTAGCAGTTCTTTATTCTGCACATACTAATGGCAGCACATGCCATGTTTTGAACATGCCACCCAAGCTGCTCGTTGTGGCTGCCCTTGTGTTGTATGTAGCAGTTGTGTCTGCCACAGCACTCGCAGTCTTGTTCCAAGAAAGAGGAATCCCTGGTGATTCAGCAACTAAGCAAGAGAATTTCAAGCTTCAAAATAAAGCTAAGGTCACCAAGAACTTACTTCAAGTTAGCTAAACCCATCAACCTTACATAAATGCAGTGAATGTCTTGGAGGAGGAGGTGAGAGGAAGAGTTGATGGCTTGATCTGTGAAGAAGGCCCCATCGATGAACTAGATGGGGATCAATCCTACTTTTTCATTCAAACATCATTCAGAACTGGATTGGTTCATCACAAAATACTATTTTACAGCAATGCCTGTGAAGGCCCCAGTCAAGACTGCAGTTTTCTTATGCTACAGATCTACAGGTGTAGGTATTTATTTGGAGTCCGAGGCATGTCCTTGGACTTAATTTGCAGTCTAATTGTCCTGGTTCTGACCAGGCCAGAGTCAATCTCCCCAAGCAGCCAGTACAGGTGAGCTGAGTTAGCACAGCTGAGCTGAGTTAGCCTGGGCTGTTTTCCACACCACCTGACACCACTTCTTCATAAAAGGGGCTGGTTGGGGAGGGGCAGGGGCTTGGTGCATCTAGGACAGTCTGAGTGCTGCTGGGGTGCTCTGTAATCATTGGGTTGTTAAGTTACTCTATGTTATCTTTGGGTGTGAGTGTAATTGGCTTTTATTGTTCTATGTTCAGGGTGCTTTTGTCAGTAAATTGTCCTTATCCCAACCTGTGGGGGCTCTGTCTCTCCTCCAGGAGTGAACAAGCAAGGTGTGGTGCTCAGCCACTGGCTGGGGCTGAACCACTACACCAATATAAATGACTTCTGGGTAGGTTGCTTCCATGCAGTATGACAATATGGTGGGAGTAGAATTAATCTTGTCTCTTTTCAGGATATTTTCAACATTTGCTACATGTTTACTTGCACTCTCGCTTCAACCAGAAGCAGCAAAAGAAGGACTGTGCTGTTTTTCTCAGTACACCTGAGTAACCTGATTGATTAACTTGCATCCCTGTCAGCAGCTGAAATGTGATGTTCACATCTACTTTCATGGGGTGACAGAAGGGAGAAATGGATGGCAAAACAATGGTAGGGTTTATATTTTCATTCTATAAAGGCTAAACTACTAATTTACACTTCAAAGTGTTAACCATGCGTGCATTTGTGTTACTCGGGCTGCTCTCAGGAGCCTCAGCTGCTGCTGCTGCTGTAGAAGTCCTGGAAGCACAGCAGGCAATCCAAGACAAGGCTCAGTTACCATGTGTGGGCCTGCAGGCGTATGATCTCTATTCCACAAGCAACAGTTCAGGTGGAAAGCTACAAATCATTCGGCATGTTAGGTTTTTTCAGTGGCTGGACGTGTAGTGTTTAACACATTAGGATGACAAAGGCTGTGAAAATAAGCAGGGTAACAATAAAAAGTAAAACACAGATTTTGACAGTATGGACAACCACTGAAATCTAAATCCAAAAGGTGATACTGTCAGCAATGATAAGCTACTGTTCTGCCACTCCCTCTTTTGGGGAATTGTTTCCTATTTAAAATCACTGCTATCTTGGGAGTGTAGAAAATGGGTTGATTTCTATTGTATTTGACTACCCAAACAAAATCATAGTGTAGTTAAGCTTCTCTGAACTCAGCCTGTGGTGCACATGATTAAGTTTTTAGGAGTGGAGTTAAAAAAGGGACAAGTGATGAGGATTATATTTAGGGGGAAAAAAAGGAGAATCTAATGATGATAAATGTGTACCAGTCCCATCTATTGGGCTTGCACACACATGTATCTAGCAAGAACTAGTATCAAATACTCAGAGGACTCGTGCTGCCTTTGTGTTATACCCAAACTGCCTGCAAAGTTTTCTTTTCAGAGCCCCATCTAAACAGCGAATGTGAATCCAGTTCCCTGCTCCTCAGAGCAGGCATCTGCATTTGTAATTTAGCAATGAGCACAATAAAGTCAAGGTTTTCTTCCTGAGAAAGAGCTGTTCCAGCAATAATTATCCCAAACCTATTTAGCAGTTTGCAGATTGACTAATAGCATGTAATGCAATGGGGAAAAGCAGGAATATTAGATTAGCATTTGTCAGTTTGCTACCTGTATATTTTGTTAAAAAATCTTGCTTAGAAAGTTACTAAGCATTTGCTTGTATTTGTTTGACTGCTTTGGCTAAAATCTGCACTACCTCTGCTGAGGTCATTACATACAGTAACATTTAGGCTTTAAAAAGTATGTTGCAGATACTAAGGCTTGATGAATATCACATTCGCTTCACTGAAATTAAACTAAGCTCTGTAGGCAAAGGGATTTCTTTTGGGGATTTGGGGTTTTGTTTTGCTGCCAGGGCAATATATCTAGACCTGTTCTAGTTTGCTTTAATAAACTAGCACTTGGAATAGTAATCAAAATACCATTTTCAATGTACAAGTGTAGCACCCCATTACTAAAATATGCTTTAGTGTGACTACTGCAAATGCTCTGACATTCCAGTATGTCCATCTTTGCAATGTGTAATCAGTCTTTGTGGGTTTTTCCTTATTCTACCAAGGTATCAGCATGTAACAACTTCTCAACTATTTTCCATCTCTGTGTGTTCAACAAAGGTTGAATATTTTATGAGGTCATCTTTCTACCCCTCCCCTCCTGCTTCCTTCTCCACTTGAAAGGGTTCAACTAAAACTGGTGCAGAGAAGGGCAGGAGGAGCAGCATCCAGGTGAGGAATGGCTAAGCAAACCAGGTCTCCTCAGTCTGAAAGAGGACAGTTGAAATAAGAGATGCATCTAGTAAATCATAAGAGGCATGAAGAGAGTGGGTAACAATTGGTTGTTCACCCTCCTCAATGCAAGCACAATAGAGTATCTAGTAATGCTAATAGTAGGCAAATTTAAAAAAAAAAAAAGAGGAGGTTCTTAATCTTACTCATAGCCAGGCTATGAATGTTTTTGTTGTGTGCTGTGATTACTGGAAAACGATTTGCATAGACATCACACTTGGTTCAGACTGTGGCGCTCAGGGACACGGTTTAGTGGTGGACTTGGCAGTGGTGGGTTTACAGTTGGACTCAAGGATCTTAAGTCTTTTCCAACCTGAACGATTCTATGACTCAAACACATTAGATGTGCAAAGACTCCTATCACTGTCAGTACTAGCAACTTAAGGTTGTAGCATGTCCTTAAATCTTCATGTTCTCCTTTCCTTGGCCTCATCTATACAAGATGATTGTACCAGGTAAAACATACTGTAAAGCAAGCCAAGAAATTATGCGAACTCCAAAGCTGTATCTGCACTTAACTGTGTTAAACTTCTCTCAATCCAGCTTAAGTTGGTACCATGGTAGATTGGTTCATTTGATTAAGGAGCTTGCATTGCGTTGAAGATCAAAACTTACCTGAACCCAGATACTTCAACTCAAGTTTCTTTGCTTATTATTTTTATAGCTTTTTTTTTTAAGATAACATTTTCTCTCGTCTCTTAACATGCTGAGCATAGACAGTAAGCAGCTATTATACTGCAGTTCGTTTTAAAATTAGAATCATAGAATTATAGAACAGTATGAGTTGGAAGTGACCCCAAGGATCATAGAGTTCCAACCCCCCTGACACAGGCAGGGCCACCAACCTCCAAACCTGGATCTACTAAAGGTTGCCCAGGGCCACATCCAACCTGGCCTTGAACACCTCCAGGGATGGGACATCCACCACCTCACTGGGCAGCCTGTTCCAGCACCTCACCACTCTTTCTGTAAAAAACTTCCCTCTAATATCTAATCTAAACCTTCCTTCCTTTAGTTTTAATCCATTCCCCCTTGTCCTGCCCTTTTAAAAAGCTGATTCCCCCCCTGTTTGTATGCTCCCTTCAGGTACTGGAAGGCTGCAATGAGGTCCCCCTGCAGCCTTCTCTTCTCCAGACTGAACAAGCCCAGCTCCCTCAGCCTCTCTTCATAGGGGAGGTGCTCCAGCCCTCTAATCATCTTCGTGGCCCTCCTCTGAACCCTCTCCAACAGTTCTACATCTTTCTTGTATTTGGGGCCCCAGATCTGGACACAGGACTCCAGATGGGGCCTCACGAGGGCAGAGTAGAGAGGGACAATCACCTCCCTGTCCCTGCTGGCCACCCCTCTTCTGATGGAGCCCAGGATACCATTAGCCTTCCAAGCTGCAAGAGCACACTGCTGGCTCATGTTAAGTTTCTCATCCACCATGACACCCAGGTCCTTCTCAGCGGGGCTACTCTCAAGGAGCTCTTCTCCCAGAATCAAGAGCCAAACGGTTTGGCAGAAGAAGTTTTCGGTTTGGTCAACATAAGCACATGCTTCTGTTACGTAACTAAAATGCAAGTCTACAGCAGTTACAGCCCATTTTTCCATTACAACACACTTACCATTTGTAAAGTTTCATGGAGAATGCTTTTTTTGTTACTGCTCAACAATCAAATATGAATTTTACATAGGTGATCAAATATGATTGTTGAGCAGTGGCAAGTCAGGATCTCTGCCAGAACTTTTTAATCATCTATATAAAAATGCAAGGCCTGGATACAGAATTAAACACACATATGTCAGTCTTTCTCCCCCTTTCTGCATGTTATGAATTGTTAGAATATCTTTTCAACATATGAGCAGAGGCAGTGTGGTCTGTTGGATAAATCACAAGGCTTGTGCTTCTACTACACTTGACTTTGTGACAGGCACCAGGGAAAATCCTATCACATCTTTCTGGACAAGCTTTTCACCAGAAATACGTAATGATGATAGAACCAGCTAGATGGTACTATAATTGTTTATGATTATGTGCTTTATTTTATGGGAAGAATTAATTGCATGCTGTAATTTGCCAGTAGTTCCTGATAAGGCTTTCAGTAAACTAATGTTGCTTGTCTTTTCACATACCTGTAATTGATGACTCTGGCTTAAATTGGACCCACCTTCCAGGCTGCTGAGTAGTTCAGGAACACCAGTTGTCACAAAATCAGGCAGAAGTGTGAGAGAGCATACACAGAAAGGAAATACAGGAGAACACCTGAAGGATTCCTAAGACCTTGTTTTTGAAAGAGGAGCTTATAGTGACGAGCATTTTTGTTCTACCTTCTGTATATATCCAGGCACAAACCAGGAAAAAAAACAAAACAGAAAACTAACTTTAAAATATATGGTTTACACTTACTGCACTAAGCTCCAGGAAGCCATAGTGATGTTCTGTTCTAAAGAATGCAGCAATAGGGGACATTCAGGCACGCTAAATAGTTCAACTAATCCTTCAGCTACTGACCCACAGTAAATCCTCGGCCCTATAAAGAATCACTGGTGTGACCATGGAGACCCTTGGGGCCAGCAGTAATAGAGGTACAGAGAACCTTGCAGGCTGCTCTGGAGTAATTCAGAGCAGGAGGATAGAAGAGCTTGAACCACAGCAGAACATGGATGTTTCTGTGTGCCAGTTGCTCCTCCCCACCACTGTGGGCTGACAGTCTCCTAGGGCAGGAACCTCAGACAAGGAGTGGTGGCATCTGGTAATGCAGGGCAGCAGCTCAATGAGCTCTGTGCAATGAGCTGCTCAACAGATCTTTCCTGATGGACAGGGTCTGTCATCAAACAAAATATTCTGAAGGTATTTCTGTGACTTCTCAGAGGCAAGAAACTGAATGGCCTTCAGCCAAGAGCTGCTCTTTCTCTAGGTGTCAAACTAAATAGGCGAAGAAGGATGTGTGGGTTGCTGGCAAAGGGGGCAAAAGTGGGAGCAGATGTGCATGGGGAGCCCACAAGAGCAGGGCAGTGCAGGAAGTTATGGACCTCTTCTCAAAAGAGAGTACTTCAATTTGCACAATAAAAAAAAGTAGATACAGACTAAATTCAACCTAAAGCACTTACAAATCCATAGGATGTCTGTGGTCTCCAGGGGCACCATTTTTTTGCCTGAATTGGATCCTGGAGGTTGCAGACAAAATTATTCTTGGCTTTAGCTATAGGATCAGTGTTTGCTCTGGCTCCTTTCTTCTTAATCATTTTGTGTGTAAGTGGAACGGAGCCAAATCGACTTTCTTTTTTAACACATTTTAATTTTTTCATTATAATCAAGAAGCAACTACAGACAATTCAAAGCATATTGTAGGATGATGAAGTTCTGGGAGAATATTCAGAAGAAAAAGAACTTCTTTGGGGTGCTATTTAAGAAAATATGTGTATTTTCTTCCACTCAGACAAACTTGAACTCATCCCTATCATATCCCTATATATATTTTGGTGGTTTTAGAACAAGTCACTAAACAGATCAAAGAAGATAGCAGCTGTGATATAAGTCTCCATCTGTTGCCAGCCCCCTTCAAGAGGTTGTCTTTCATATTTAAGGACATTTAGTGGAGCATTTTGCCAGCTTCTTAGTATGACCATAAGAGGCCTCAGGCTCTCAGCTTTCATAGCTCTATTCCAAAATTAGAGTCCTCATGAGCTGGCAAGTTTCCAGGTTCTTAAACAAAGTATGGCAAAATCCAGCACTGCAAGTTATTAGCACTTGTCCCCAACATCTAATCTCTAAGCACCTCTACTGGTGTTGTCCAGTGTTTTGGGTTTGTGTGGCAAGGTTTTTGTAGTGCGGGGGTGGGGGGAGTGCGGCAGGGGTGGCTTCTGCAGGAAGCCGCTAGAAGCTCTCTCCAGGCCCTAGAGAGCAAACACCAGCCAGCTCAGGGCCTGACCCACCACTGACCAAGGCCGAGCACATCAGCGACGGTTACAGTGCCTCTATGAATCACATTTAGGAGAAAAAAACCCTACACAAGCAGCTGCTTTTTGCTGCCAGAGCAGGGAGCGAGAAGATGTAAGAAACTGTGCAGGCACCAAGGCCAGGGAAGAATGGGGGCAGGAGGTGCTTGCAGGCACTGGAGAGAAAGATGCCCCTGCAGCTTGTGGAGAAGACCATGGTGAAGCAGGCTGTCCCCCTGCAGCCCCTGGAAAATGATGGGGGAGTAGAGACTGTGCTAAACCCATATTGCCATCCGAAAGACCTAAAAACCCATACATTGTAAGGTGTGTTTGACTCCATAATTCTTCATAGATCCCTAACAACCTCCAGAGACTGAATAAAGCATCACTTTTGAGAAGTTTCAGTGGCAGCATTTTATCTGGCTGTTCATTTTCCTGTATAATGTACATGCATTTCGTATTTCAATGACAAAGGAGGAATTCACAAAGGTTCACTTCAATGGGGACGTGCGTCAACAGTAGGGAGTTTTGGGGGGTGATTTAGAGCAGGAGTTTAACTTCAGACACTCTAAATCGTACCTTTCAAGGAGCCCCTTTCTTTCCAGTGCCTGTAGAGGAAGTGCAGAGAGATTAGCCTCCATCAACACTCCTCCAAATGTCAACGCAAAAGATTGCCTATGACGGCAGTTAGGAAATCAGATAGTTTAATGCTGCCATTAATTAAACAAAAACATTAAGGCAGTCTCACCACACATTTTCATAACTGTAACTGAACTAGAATTTCAGTGCTTGAAAAGATTTTTATAATTAATTGCATCTGTAGAAGCAACAAAACACTAACGGTGTCTGAAAAATTACCTCTTGATGCCCTTTGCATGTTGAAGTGAGAAAAAAGGTACCCTGTCTTTTCATAAGTGCACTTCTGGTCCAAAAAGAAATGCTTTGAAGAAATGTCATTCAGAATGTGGTATATAACTGTTGCAACATATAAATAAAGCGGGGTGAAAACTTTGTTAAAGTATTTACACATACTATAAGATTTAATGTTTCCTCAAAAACACCATTTACAGAAGTGGCTGATACAGTAAACGAAGCATTTAACCCTTGGACTGTGTTTCTGAGCATTTCCTGGTATAGGTTCATGGTGGCAGCATGAGGAACCATAAATCCACGGAAGACACCATCAGACATTCTTGGACTCCGTCATGGGTGGACTCCATCAAGTCAGGGTGAAGGAGACTTCTGCTTTTTGTTCTGTGTTGGCCAGACAGCAGGAGTTAAAACCAACCTGTATCCATGCTGAAAGCACACATCACTTTCGAGGAAACATGCTATCCATAGCCAAAAAACCCAATACATGAGATAATATTCCTTTCTAAATTCCAGACTGGAGTAGTATTTACATTTTGTATCAATCAGAAGCCAGAAGCATTTTGGTAGGATTTAAACCAAGATAAGAATCTTTTTTGTGTGTAGTATATGAAGATCTTTTCTATATGAGCTACTAAAAATTCCAAGACAGGCACAAAGGTGTTTTGGTTTTTTTTTAAAAGGCTCATCCTGACCAGATGCGTGAATACCTGCAATGTTTGTAGATGTAAGTGGTGCTGAGACATCTAGATTCCTCATAACTTCAAGAGAATTTTCTGTAGTTGATCTGTTTACCAACAGAGACACTATTATATCTGTGTTATACACCACAATGTATGTAAGAACACAGAAAGTTACTACAAACCCAAGTTATGTATTTTAACTGTGATATTATTCTATAAAGTATTCTTTTGAAATGTTAACAAGCACTGAGATTGCATCCCTCGTTAGCATTAATGTCTTCTATCGTTCATTACTGCTGACTGTTTTTATTACAGTGTACATAGCTTCATCTCCACAGAGAATGCAACAAGAAGTATTCCGGTGTAATGCAAATAGGGGCCTACAATACAATTCAGCCAGAAATCATAGCCTCCCTCCATCATTTTCTCCATCAGTAGTTGTTGCAAGAGGAGCTCATTTGACACAGAAGAATGAATGGCTACTTTAATGGTTTTTACTGAAAAGAACAAGACCTGTAACGTGCAGGAAAACTCAGCAGGTACGTATGCGTTAAGCGGATTATTAAAAGCATACAATATGGGAAGATGAGCTGGACCATTCCAGTGCATGTAAGACATCTTCTCATTAATTCTGTTTTATTCAGAAACACTCAGAGACTTATTAAATGTATTATCAGTCAACTAGAATTTCCTTTTCATTTCAGCTGATATAATTTCTCTCTCACTAGCTTCCTGAGGCTCTAGGATCGCTTGTTGGTGATTATTAATATAAAATCGGCGTTTTGGCCCCTGTTAGATATGCAGGTACTGAGCCATGAAAACACCATTAATTTTCAGATGAGGAATTCGGGGGACATATTCACAGCAGCTGAGTTATGGCAGGTTCGGTATTACGGCTGGGCTCCGAGCCAGCCCTACGAACCTTCCCATATTACCAGCTATTGAGGGCACGCAGTCGCTGGTGGGGAGTTCGGCTTAAGGGCTGAATTAGAAAGCTGAGACCCCAGGAAAGGCAACCATATGAAAGGCAGGTCTGAAGCAGCTTGGCAGCACATCAGCTTCTAAGCAGTAATGCTTGTATTGAAGATATTCTGCCTTCCACGCTTAATAGTAATAAAGTTTGATTGAAGACATGTTCAAATTGCACTCTGGCTGATGCCAGGTATTTAATATTAAGCAGTTTGGGGAGTTTTGCTATCTGAAGCAAAATGGATTTAGATTTATTCCAGACTTTCACAGTAGAAACTTGCTCTATGGGCTGGAGCAGCTGAGCCAGAGGAAAAATAAAAGGCCACTGGAGGTCTGATCATCTTCCCTTTGGCAGAAGAACTCATGGTTCTTTTCACACTTTTCAAAATTGTTCCACTGTAGGAGGAGTTACCCATTGCTGCAGCACCAGGAAATCCCCGTTTTGCCTTGAAATTGCTTATGGGCCCGACATGATGATGATGATGATGATATTTTTTTCTGAAAGTGTGGAGCATAGGATTGCTGTGATGATGAACTCCCTCCTTCCCTCTCTCCCTCCCTCCCAGAGATGCTTTCCAGCCAGAGTGTTTGCAAAGTTACGTTTGCTGCAAACAGGAGGCTCAAAAACTGGAGAAGCAAATTAAAAGAGGCACAAGTTACATATTGGCTTTTTGCTTTTGTTATTTAGAAAACCTTCTGATCCTGTGGCAATCCAATTATGTTTGAAGCCTGGCTGATGATTTCTGAATGCTCAATGGCACATCAGATATCCTTGGGGATCCACAGCAGGTTCCGACTCTTCCATAAAACCTGTACTAGTCTAATACACCGTTCTCTATTTAGTTGACAGATAGAGGGGCAGCCTTGCCAGTACAAATTCTTCATTTACTTTTAGGTGATGGGAAATACAGTGCCCATATCTGAAACTCTGATTAAAGAATTTATTAGCTCAACATTTCATATCACTAGCTAACAGCACACATGCAAATACGTGCTGTATTCATTTGGATTTGCATTTGCATGGATGGCTTTACCTGTAACGCAGCTGTACACTTTTAGAGGATAAGAATTGTCAATAAAGTAATCGGTATATGGGAGGAGATAAAGCCCTACCTGGAGCATAAACAAATAATTTAAAATTGAGGATTGTTGGTGTAAAGGGTTTTGAAATGTGTCTACAGGATAAGTGTCCTTTTGAAGCTAAGTGCAGGTAACAAGAGAAAATTAGGAGACATCTTTCCCCACTGAGCCATGGCCTGGGAAAGCAGGTGACAGGCCAAAGTGTGCAAACAAGCCACATCTTCCTGAACACCCTTACAGTAAGAGCTGGAGGTTGTTTCAGGCTCTCTGCTTGATGCAGAGAACGTTTTACTCTTCCGTCTCAACACCTTTTGAGTTTTTATCCTACCTTCATTGCTAGATCTTGGCCGCCTTCTAGGAGAGGATAATATTTTGCAGACAAACCTGTGTGCCTTTCCTAATGACCCAGTGACCTTAATATCTAAATTTTTGTGGTTTCCTGCGTGAGGAAGCGCTGGAGCAGCAACCTCAGCTCTTCCAGCAGATCGATCCCAGCTGACTGCAACGCATCTGCGTTTTGACCACTCTTCTATTTGCTGACCGTAACAAGCCACTAGCCGGGATGACAGTGAAACATCTGCAAGGAAGAGCACGTATTTCTTCCTTCTCCTGCTGGAGATTCCTGGCTAATTTTGGAATGCTTTCAGCTACAACAACGTGATAGTTTCAGCTTTGTGCTGCTGCCTGTCCCCTGTGTTTTTTCCCTTGCTGCAGGGGGGGGAGGGAGGAGAGGAGAAGGGGTTTCCCTGGTGCAATTGTTTGTGTCAGGTAAACTCTCCATAAATCTCTTCTTGAGGAATTCAGTTCATTAAAGCTCAATTAGACACCGATGGCTTGACTTACCTCATTAAGGCTAATTTAAAGTAGCAGAAACAGCAAACTGCCGTTAGGGATTTATAGGTAGAGTTTTAGTGGGCTGTGAACAGACAAAAACCAAGGCAAAGACGGTTGTTTTTACTGTACTTTTCACTCACTCGTATTTTTGAGCATAAATACATATTAAAAGAACATTTACTAAACCTGGTGTCAAACTCTGAACATGTCACAAGGAAGACATTACTCCATACAGTAATTTACCTGCAATTCTTTTTTTGTTTGGTTGGTTAAAGCATAAATATATTTTACTTTGAGCTATACAGCATCCTGGCCTGTATTAAGAATAGTGTGGTGAGTAGGACTAGGGAAGCGATTGTCCCCCTGTACTCAGAGCTGGTGAGGCCCCACCATGAGCACTGTGTTCAGTTTTGGGCCCATCACTACAGAAAAGACATTGAGGTGCTGGAGTGTGTCCAGAGAAGGGTGATGAGGCTGGTGAGGGGGCTGGAGAATAAATGTTATGTGGAGCAGCTGAGGGAGCTGGGGCTGTTTAGTCTGGAGACAAGGAGGTTGAGGGGAGACCTTATCACTCCCTACAACTACCTGAAAGGAGGTTGTGGAGAGGTGGGGGATGATCTTTTCTCCCTAGTGACAGGCAATAGGACAAGAGGAAATGGCATCAAGTTATGCCAGGGGAGGTTTAGATTGGATATTAGGGAAGAGTTCTTCACAGAGAGGATGTTTAGGCATTGGAAAGGGCTGCCTAGGGACCTGGTGGAGTCTCCATCCCTGGAGGTATTTAAGACAGTTAGATGTGGTGCTGAGTGGCATGGTTTAGTAGTGGATGGCAGGCTAGGGTGATGGTTGGACTTGATGATCAAAAGGGTCCCTTCCAATGAAGACAATTCTATGATTCTTTGATATTAGGTGAAAAGACTAAGAAAAAAAGTCTGAATAAAGTCTTTCCTTTCCCAAATACTCATAATCAAAGAAAAGAAAGTTTCTACAGAATTAATATTTGCTTGCATTGCATCTACCAGCACAGCAAGAACAGGTTTATTTAGCTTCTGAAGCAATTACATTTGCAGGAGTCTGTGCATTCTCGAAGGAGAAGGGTATGGACATTATGAAATACTCACAATTTCAAGACCTTTTCTGGGTAAAAAATTACTCTGGTAGCATACTCAGCGCTTTTGGAGGCCCAGGTCTCCATGAATGTAAACCAGTTCTTTTCCTTGCCAAGCTGAAAACATTATCTGATGCTTCAGACTGCACTGTCCCAGAAATGGCTGCATGAGTACAGCAGGAGAGCACCTACATGTATTTATGTGGGTCCCAGAGGTCTAAAAGTAACCAAGAAGTTTGGTGTCTAATCTATAATGCTTAGCCAGGCTCCTTCTAAGGTTAACAGAAGTGCAAGAAGGCTTTTATAGGTCCTCTACAAGATCTCTATAGTGGTTGTCTTGCCTTTATTGCCAGGTTGCATGCTGTACCACTGGGTTTGCTGAGGTATGTTACTTTAAGAAGGTAGAAGTTAGATAAGGTTCCAAGTTGTCATTTTTTTCCGAATTCTCAATCAACCATGGTATCAAGAAATATTTTGGAGAGTTTGAAAGAGGCAAAACTGAAAGATTTTGAGTAGTGAGAGCAGTTTTTTTTGGGCAGCCACCAGACTCCAAAAGCTGCACTAAACTACAGTATAGGTATAAATGTGTGTGTGTGTCTGTGTGTGAATACACACATTTATAACTCTCCATTTGACAGACAAAGGATGGCATATCACATTCTCTGTTTTATGCAAAGTGGTCTTCTCAAAGATGAGGCAATCTCAGGAATTATTTAAACCCAAAATTTATATTCACCTGTCAAAGTTTAAGTGTACTTTCGATAAAAGTATTCGGATACACCACTGCCATCAGCTAGTGCTTTTTTAGCCAAAGACTTAAAAGTGGAGTGACAGGTCACATAACTCAAGTGCTTGAGCATTTGAGTTTAAAGTTTAGCACTGAAATTGGTACTAAAGTTATACCACAAAAAAATGTCGAGTTTTAATCGCATTTTTCTCTTGTGCTAGAGATATTGCAAAGATGGGCTCCATCAAGAACAGTTTCAACTTAAAATAACAGTTCTTGTCAGTTAAACCCTCAGACAAGCTGCAGACTGGGAGTTCACCAAAGCCATCTGAGCCGTGTCAGACAAGTCAAAAAAGATAGGTATGCCTTCAGCCATCACAAATGAATACAAACATCAAAATAGAAATACTTATCCATCCCAAATGGAAAGTTATTTGTGTTACTCTGAAAAGAAACCAAAACATTAAGAGAAGATAAAACATAAACCACAACCTCAAGGTCACTGAAATGTCTGTTGAAGGCCATAGTCATGTCTCTTAGTAACAGAGATAAATCATAACCTTTGACTTTTGGAAATTCATCTTCAAAATATCCACAGTTGCCATAGCTCTCTGTTCCCATCAGTTTCTCTGACCCCTCTCAGAGAGCTTGACTCTGAAATGGGATGCTGAGAAAAGGAAATCTCTCGGATCTGGAAGATTCTCTGCATTTTTTTAATCTTCCTTCTCTTATTTCGCTAACAGTCACTGCTAAAAAATGTCCATATCTTCTGTGCTATAGCTCAGTATCATTTTGAAAGCAATGTTAAAATCTAGTTGTTAAGATGCACTTCATCTAGAAAAGTTCTTTCTGGTGAAGTTCATGGGAGAAATTCTGACATCATTGTACACAGAAAACCTAAAACTTGTAACAGTAATTCAGGTGACATGAAGCCAGTTCTCTCAATTAAACTGAATGTTCACTTTCCCCCAACAAAATTTAATATCTGAAAATTTGCACATGCCAGCTAAGGGGAATTTTTAAAAGGAGACATGGAGAACAGCCTTCCTCCAGCGCTGCCTGCACTGTGAGTCGGTCTGCATTTACCCCAAAGTTAAAATCAACAGTAAAACTCTGAAAAACTCCTAACACTGTGGTCTGGTGAGCAGCTGAGCTGGTCTCAGAGTCTGCTGTTGCCAGAAGGAAATGCCTTCACCCCACCGTCTCTCCTCCTCCTATGCAGCCCTAGCATCTCACCCACAGGCTCATCGCCTCTGCGATGCCACAACCCCCCCGTGCAAAGGAGCCACATTCTGAACGAGAAGGGCAAGCAGAGGGTAGGAGCTGGATGACTGCCTCGAGATCGCTCTGCAAGTCAGCAGAAAAGAACGGATGGAAATTCTGATTTTTTAAATGCCAGGCCCTGCCAGCGGTCTGTGCTGTGCCTTATCTGAACAGCCTCAGGTGGGGAAAGCAGGAAGAGGTAAAATAAGCAGAAGGGTTTATCCTCCCTCCTTTCGGGGAGGAAAAAGTCATCAAATCAAAGGAGCTGATTTTCTGCTTGTGTTTAGAGGAAGGCATTGATATATAGATCACATCTCAGTTTGATAATAATACCTAATACTACCCCGTTTGTGCAAGTCACAGAGGAGTGCAGCAGTCCTTCAGCCTGATTTCTGAAGGCTCCTGCAGCTGTGGTTGTCACCTGGCTCTGAAAGCCTCACCCAACCTCTTCTAAACCCACTGGCCAACTGCAACCCAACATTCATCAAAAGCCATGTCTAAACAGAGGAGGAGACCTGAAATGAGACTGTAAGAAAAGCAGGGCTGCAATCTGGGGTCATTCAGGAGGCAGAGGGGAGCGATCATGGTACTGTGGAAGAATTTGGGAGACACAGAAATAATTTAATGATATTGCAGCAAGAAGTAATGGAGAGGGGCTGGGGCTATGGTTGTAAATGGTCGTAGGGGTCATCACCATAGGAATCTAGGCTTGTTAATTTTACCCTTTCTTTCATAGGTGAAAAAATATCTTTGTGGGGTTTTTAAAAAGCATCAAAGTTTGATTTTTTTTTTTTCCAAATCTTCTCAGTGATCATCTGCTTTCAAAGAGGAAGGGAAAGTTTATATGTTTGAGTCTTTAGTGGAGGAAGGTGCTATACAGAAAATAAGCAATCAATCCATTTATATAATTTTGAATCTTACATGTCCAGTTTCCCAGAATACAAGTGTGGGGTCAAGTCTGCAGCAATGTCTGTATTTAATTTGTCCTCTTCAAAGTGAAGTTCTTTGGGTTTTTTTATCAGTGTCTTCCTAATTGCTAAAGTAAATGCAAAACTAGATCCAAAATTTGAAATGAGACAGTGTAGTGGCTGACATAATTAGGAAAGGAGATGTTTCTGCTAATTGTTGTCCAGTGACTTGGAGACAATGCAATAACACTCCTGAGCAGTGGGATGAGTTCAGAATAAAGTGTATGGTCACAGGCAGTTGCACATCATGGATTTTGTCCTTTGGAAATTAATGAGCAAGGTAACCGTGAAACAGCCTTAACATTTTCAAGTTCATTCAGAAATAATGATGACAAATTTTCCTGCATGATTCAAGTCTAAATAAATGTTACTGTGCTCCAGAGCTGTCACTTCTCCTAAAATTACTGGAGGTTGTGAGTGGTGTGCACAGCCTGGGCAGGAAAGCTGGAGAAGGACTCTTTGTAGAGGCATGTAGCAATAGGATGACGGGCAGTGGTTTTAAACTAAAGGAGGGTAGGTTTAGATTAGACATTATAAAGTTCTTCACTATGAGGGTGGTGAGACACTGGAACAGGTTGTCCAGAGGCGTGGTGGAGGCCCCATCCCTGGGGGCATTCAAGATCCGGCTTGATGAAGCTCTGAGCAACCTGATCTATTTAAAAGTTTACTGCAGGGGGGTTGCACTAGATGAGCTTTAAAGGTCCCTTCCAACCTAACGCATTCTATGACTCCCCCAAGGCCTTTCCAAGCCCTGGAGGACCAGCATGTTGAGCAGAGCTGCTTCCATCTGCAGAGGGTTTCACAACACAAATTCTGATGCCCTCAGTTTGCCACCAGTTAGTGGGACTTCAGGGGTGAAACAAACCTGTCCATGGCAAAACCGCCACCTTCAAAGTCTCCATGTTGTCTCACAGCTGCAGCATGAGTAACAAAAAGAGGAGCAAGCTTTATCAGATTTGAAAAGGATAATAGCATATACATGCTTCAGTATATAAAACAGATCACAAGAATATCCTGCCCCAAGTACTCCACTGTCCTGTCCCCTTTGTACAAGCCAACAACAACAACAAAAAAGTCTGAGGGAAGATTTTTGGCCTCCAGCACTCGATAAATTAATGCAAATTAATAACTGGTCTGTGATGAACTGTAAAATCAGGGCTGAACATTTGTACTGCCATGTGGAGGTATGCAGGGACAGAGTGCCTCAGCATCAATCAACAGAGGAAGGGGAAAAGACTCCAAGACAGCTATCGAACAAACAGCCACGCGAAGCCCTTGCAGGCTTTCCTGGGGAGCTTGGAACACTGCCTCATTTATTCCAGATGTAACCTACAAGAGTCATTTGTTCTGATGATGGCTAGATAGCAATATTTCATATATGGGTCTCAAATGGTAAGCGACTAGCAGTTAAAAATAGCCGTCACACAAGCGCTGTTCACATCAGCAAGTAGAAGATCTGGGATCACACTTTACAAGACCATCTTTTGTTCTGGGTCCATAAAGGCTGAGAATGTGACACCGAGAGTGGCACGAGATGACTCTGCTTGGTCACTATATGAGCTTTAGCAAGAGCTCCTCAGTATTTTACTCCATAATTTGCTAACTTCTCAGGCTCTTGGGTTTTTTTCAATCTATAAAATGAAGAGATTCCATACAACACGCAAGTTCTCCAAGACCTAATTTGTTAGTATTTATAAACTTGCTCTGCTATGGAAAATGTACATCTCATGGGACAGTATCAGGGTTCCAGAGTTTCTTAATAGAAACAATTGTGCTGAGATCATCTTGCAATGAGAAATTAGTATTACCCAGGCATCAGTATTCAGCATCAGAAGATTCATGGGCAGTCTTGAAGGACTGCATCATAACTTTCTACACATAAAAGCGTAGATTTGTAAAACTTCAATGCCTGTTGCATTACAGCCTAGAGAAGTTTTCCCATTCAGTAGATTTTTAGCTTAACTACAGTATTATTTTATTATTTTTTTTTAAATTTATGAGTTTTCTCCCCTTCAGGATTGCTCTTTGTTACTTTCAAACATACAGTGTGTGAAAAGACAGCCCATAGGTAAGTGCAATATAATTGACAGGATCAATCTAGGTTAACAAGTATAGCAAACCCTAGTAAAACCAGCAGCAATAGCTAATGTGTTAGGATGCTTACTCACAATTTCAGCTGCTCATAGAAAATCACACAGTGAGAATATATCTCGAACAGTAGGTATAACTGCAAATTGAATTTCTTTACCAAAGTGGTTCATTTTACGATACACTTTGAATCTTGCATATCAAAAGGTGGAAGAAAGATGATGAAAGTGTTAAAAAAGCAGAAGTTTTCATGCAAAAAGACAAAGAAGTTTTACTTTATTAAAGTAATGTAAATGCAAATTATAATGGAAGTATTCCCACTGCTACTAAAAATCTTCAACTTGCATAGTAAATATATAGATAGATAGATAGTACTTACAGGTCTTAAAAAAAACCCAAAAAGAACAAAACAGAACAAAACAAAACAAAACAAAAAACCCTTCTGTCTATTGAAATGGGCAGTTTTAGGAGAATAGGAAAAAGGCTATATTTTCCTCATTATAATATATGTATGACAGAAAGTGACTGGTTTCTTTAATCACAGAATAAAAGTCAGTCATTCAAACAAGCAGAATACTGAGCTTGGTGCATGTTATCTCCACCTTGAGAAGCCTGTTCTGGAGAACAAAGCACTGTCACCAACTCTGGGCCTTGGATCATTCCTGAGGTAAACTCATGTGAAATTCTCAATGATTCTAAGCTCTGACTGTTGCTTTAATTTGACATAATAGAAAATACTGGGTTTCATTAAAAGCATCTGAGAGTTCGATGCTATTTATATTTCAAGTGCAAGATATGATGTATTCCAGCATGCTTTTTAAGTTGGACATTGGCAGCAGAAGTTTTTGGATGTGAAAATACACTTTGAATGTTCTTAGGAAATGTAATGGTTGTGTTATTTATAGCAAATAACCACTTAAATATTTTTTCTTGTGATTTTGCTTGTGAAGTATTTTTTTGGTTGTCAAAGAGACAGGGCTCTTCCCAGCAAATCATATGATGACAAAAATGTGATAGATAATTTATAGATAATTCTTCAAAGAGCTGTTCATGGGAAGGAACAGAAGGAGCGAGAGAAAGACAGTGAAAAAGAAATGAGAAGGAAACAACTTTCATGCAAAAACTGGTGTACCTTGCACTAAAAAAATATAATTTCCTCTACATTTCCAGCCACTTCTGGAAATAAGCATTTATCTCCTGAACAGCTGAACTAATGGACTGAGCAACTGGGATGCAATTTTTACTTTTCTGAACAAGTACAACCTCTGCATTCCATTTTCTTTCTGTGTAAGAAATTACTAAAAGAAGGAAAATCAGTTGGATTTTAACATTTCAGTGTGCTAATTAGGCACAAAAACATTAGGATCTGGATATTAGGGTGAAGCTGCAATTAGCTGAGATTTAATGAGCTGTGTAATGATAAGTGACAGGGCTATGTAACTTTACAGCCATAATTTCCTGACTAGATGAACTCTTAAACACTGCAATCCTACATCCTACCCCAAGGCACGTTGACCTTTCTAGTGGCCCAGAGGAGAAACAACTGCCTGCAAAGTTTTTAGGACCTACACAATATTGTAGCAACAGGAAATTCCTATAGTTTCAGGGCAATTTCTCACTCTGATCAGAGTAAGCATCATTTTCCATGCTAGTCTAAACATTTTTTTTTCTGCTCCTTATAATCTAGTTTATATGGCTGGAAGGGTTTGTCTGATGACAAGAGGATCCTCTGAAGTAGCCACAGTCAGATAGGATATCAAGGGCATCCAATATCCGCGGCCACATCAAATATCGTTTGGGTGACGGGGAGGATACGCAAAGACAGCCTATAATAAAACACCTCATAAAAGAGGACCAGAAATGCAATTCCAAAAAGGAAGCAAATACCAACATTAGAAAAACTCTATTTGTAACAGTCAAAAACATCAAGGAGAAAGTCTGCTAGGTGAAGCCTGAGAATCCAGTGATCTGCAGCCATTAATTACTTCTGGCTTTCCATGACTCTTGACGAGTCAAATTCTCACTGCAAGTCTTAACATTGGGCACGTTACAGATAAAAAAAAAAGTGATCTGAAACAGGTAAAAATGTTATTTTAAGATGATGAAGTCCTCAAATTCCCTATGGGAGACTTTAACGTATCACTAATGCTTTCAAAACCCAGTAAAAAGGATATGTTCTTTTGAATCTTAATCTTTCCAGGATAGCTAAACTGTAACAGGTACCATACCTGTATGATCACCTACAATTCTTTCTCCTTCATTCACGTGCCCCTTTTAGCACAGAGCACACATTTGCTGTGACCTGTAAGCACATCGTGGAGCAGGACCTGAATTTTACCCCTCATCTTTCTTTTACTCCTAATCTAAAATGTCTTTCCATTTAACAGAATTTCTACTGAACGAGACTGAGAGCTAAGGCAGTGAAGGAACACCTGGAAAGCTCCAAAATACCTAGATTCTGCTTATGCTGAGATTTTGGCAGAATTTAAGAATCTAAGCACCTAAGACCTCGATAGTACCCGACAGTGTCTGCCTGTACATACAGCAAGAGGCTAGGCTGAACAGGAGCTCGAGCATGGTCTGGGTTTTCCATGTAGGTCACAGGGGTATCAAACACCCAGGTTTTTGGCAGAAAGCCCATCAGCCTGGTCGCATCCATGGAAAATGTACACAAACCCTATGGATACACAGTGCATGGGACTTCAAAACTGAAAACAACTTATGAAAGTGGGTGGCAAGGGAGGAAGTGATGAAGAAAGCAGATGAAACATGGCATTCCCCAAATACCATGTCTGTTATCTCTACCTTTATATATGTGCATAAACTTATAGGTGCATTAAGTTAGTGATACGATAATAACTGGATGCTTATCATAAGTCACAAGCTGTTCTGAAACATAGTTCAGAAACTCTGAGGCCGTGAAACACATGGAAATCCTCAGTGGTGTTACCAGGCCATGATATCCCACAGCCTTTCTCCTCCACCCGCCACTCTTCAACATGCAGGTTGTTTGGGGTGGAGGGTTTTTTTGGTGTTGTTTGTTTGTTTGTGGTTTGTTGTTGTGGGTTTTTTTTTTTTTTGGGGGGGGGAGTGATCAAAAGCAAAATCAACATTTTTTTACCTTGCTGTTTTTTCTTACACTGTGCCCCATCCAGTGCCCAGTGTGGCTGACAAGCAGTCACCCTCACACAGCAGAGAAGGTACAGTGGATGTGACAAGGGAGGAGGAGTGCATTAAGCCGATTTTGCTACAAGAAGGGTAATGTGTAATGAGGTGCTGTGAGAACTGAGGCCTTATCTAGTTGTGTAAGGAGTGAAATACAATTGCAACTCAGTTAGCATCCTTAGGAATTAGTTACCAGCTACCGTTCATGCCGAAAAGCTGGCCTAACTCCAGACGAATAAATACTACCAATGCTTCATTGCCACTGTCACCAACACCCACAGCTATTCAAAACTGCCACACAGTATCCACTATTTAATTAGGCAAGGAGAAACATGATCATGTAAGATGGATCTTTGCATTTAAAGGCTGTAAGTGTTTTGCTGTGGAATTCTATCATCAACTTTTGTTTTATCCTACAGATGGGACGGAAGACCATGAGACTGCAGGCAGGGCTCCAGCACACAGATCCCTGGTGCCAACCTTATTCTTGGGGGCATGCATCTCATTATCTTTTTTTAACCTAAAATGGGCAAAAGCAAGTAGCAGGAGTGGAGAAGGACGTGGATTTAGTTGCGGTCTTGGGAGCTACGCTGCACAATGATGTGTTGTAGCAAGAAGTATCATAGGAAGAAAAGCAGAGCCATGATCCATCTATCTGCCTCTGGAGAAATTCAACTCAGGACAGGCTTTGTAAAGAGGAATCCCCTTCCCTTCATTGCTGTGCAGTTGTGCCGGGAGGGGAAGGGAAGAGTGAGAAAAGGTCTGAGACATCTGGTTGCTGCTACCTTTGACCCTGACATGTCTATCTGTCTGTTCTTAATGCAACTTCGTGGGGAAGCTGCATCTTCACAAAAAACAGAGTTAATGGACTGCTGATAGGCCTTGGTTTTCTTTATTTCCTCACTTATCTTTCAGGCCACTCACTTGTGCACTTCTCAGACTCTGCAAAATGGCTTTCAGAGATGGGTGGATGACATCCAACTATGACAAAAGCTTTCAACAGGCATCTAATGTCCCCACTGAATAACTCAATCTGGAACACAAAGACCATAGAATGAAGTGCCAATAACGATTATATCCAACCTTTCCCAAGTAACTGCCACAACACGCACCCTTATCCCTTGCCAACTAACCCAGGAGCAAAAAGTGGTTGTGCCACCAGTCTGTGGGGCTTGGGCAGAGGAGTCACACAATCCATGCTTGCAGGCCACACAGTACCTGAACTTTGCAACATTCTCATACAGAGGTGGCATAGCACAACTGTGGGCATGTGGGTAACAAGAGAGTTTGCTATGTTACCCTTGTTTTATGAAGCCCCTTTCTCAGCTAGTCACAGGGATTTGAAGAGTTCCTCTCTTTTTTTTTTTCAATTAAAATAACAGCAGCCAAACACTTAATGCGAGAAGATGAAATGTATGTGAATTAATTCCTGAGGTCTTTTTCTGATTTCAGCATGAACAATACAGCCAAAGTTGTGGGAGAGCCTTGAAAGATCGCCAGTTCGCTCATATGCCATATTTTAATCGCTGCCTAAACCTGTTGGTGTAATATTTCCTTGAAAGTGGTGGTATAAAACATCTTCTGGAAAAGCTTGATAAAAATCTGTAAACAATGCAATAAAATTCTTCAACAGCTGCAAGAGAGAAAGGTACTAAATTCTTCCTGCTTTAAAGGCAGCTTGATACAATCATACATTCAAGTAACGGAGGAAAAACACAGCCTTACATCCAAACCATAGCACAGAAAAATAGCCCAAGGGAAAAAATAAATCCCTGTTCTATGTGCAAGCAGTGAAAATGTTTTCCTAAGATTCTGCACACTTTATCTTCAGTGCAATAACATGAATTAATTAACCCCCCTTCTGAAACATGCTGGATTCTAAGGTGATTTGGGAGGAAGAAGCAGTATGGAGTTCACCAGGTTTCTGATCCCTCCAGAGGACCGAGTCTGATTTAGTCATCTGTTTTGCAAGAGTTTTCAGCCAAATGTCCTCCTAATGCAGCAGCTCCCTCATAACTGGAATTTATCAAATATATAAACTGATGCAAATTACCCCTCCCCGCCCCCCGTTCCAGTGTGAGGAGTGCATGATGAAGTGTAAGTGATCATTTGGAAATAAATTAACCTTCTCCCTGTTCCCTTCAGTTTCTCCCCGTAATTCCAGTAGTCCTCTTAAAATAAGATTGATAGCCAAAAAAGGGGGTTTCCCAGAAACAATTTAGCTCAGTAATGCTATTGCGTTCTTACATATTAAAGAGTTCCGTATACTGATAATCCTCCACCATCAAGACCTCTTGTATCTAATTTTCAGAACCAGCTCTTTCCCACTAGCCACAAAAGCAGCTTTCGTGTGGATTCCACCTGGTTTTGCTGCCACACAGTGAGTACTGTGAGTACAGTGAGTACTATGATCAGCACAACGCAGAGCCTGAACCCCGACCAGCACATTGAAAGCACTGAAGCTGGGGGATTTTTGCCCATGTGCTCCAAGGCAACACAGAAGTTGTTCAGCTATGTGGTTCTGTGTCTGTTTCACCTCCCTTGAAGTTTAATCTGAGTCTGGATTTCCTGAGGATGTAATGTTTATTCTTGTGATAATTATCTAAAATGACTGATTTACACACAAGCTCAACTGAAGTTTAAATAAAGGTTTACCTTTCAAATAAAGATCTTCCTTGTGTTTTTAAGAAGATTTATAATGATTTATACATATAATCTAAACTTTAAAAGTTAAAAAAAGAGTATTTTTGGTACAATAGTTCTTTGAAGATACGTACCATAAGAAAACATTTGCTCCTGCAAAGTGGTGGGATGGGTTTTCTAGCTGTGGCTGCTCTTTGATGCTTTAGAGCAGCATGAAGTACCCAGCCACTGGGGCTATTGGTGATTTCTAGCATGACCTGGCCAGGCAGGGGGAAAGGGGTAAGCATTGAGGCTCAAAGACCTTAGAAATGGTGAAGGCAACAAACTTCAGAAGCTGCAGGAGTCTTTGTGGTGAATTTTGGGCAGGCAGATGGCTAGGAAACTGCAGACAGTTGGAGCAATTCTTCCTTCCTTCCTTCCTTCCTTCCTTCCTTCCTTCCTTCCTTCCTTCCTTCCTTCCTTCCTTCCTTCCTTCCTTCCTTCCTTCCTTCCTTCCTTCCTTCCTTCCTTCCTTCCTTCCTTCCTTCCTTCCTTCCTTCCTTCCTTCCTTCCTCCCTTCCTCCCTTCCTCCCTTCCTCCCTTCCTCCCTTCCTCCCTTCCTCCCCATCATTCTATCCCTCTTAAGAACCAAGGGCATTTTACATGGGATGAAGAAATAAAGTCTGCTGCATGGGAAGTGAAGTCTATGAAAGGGTAGCTTCATCTCTGTGAGAAATGGGAAAACACAGCCATTATGCATTCCCTAGAGGCAGCTAATGCATGAGATTTCACTGATTTTTAACTAAATGAGATGTTTAAAGGTCTATTTGTTATTCAGATCAAAGATGTTTTCAGTAAATAAGATTACATTTCATTAAAGAGATTAATTTCTTCTTATTTAATTTTTTTACCCCAAATAACTAATAAATGCAGCCATATTCTGAAGTTTTCTCTGTAAGTTTGGAGAAGTATGTGGTGTCTTTTGTGTTTAAGGAAATGCTTGAAAGCAAAATTTGGTTCATAAATGAGGAAGACGAGAGAGAAGTGGCTGAATTATTTCTTGGTGAATAATTTGCTCGGAGAGAAACTCATGCAGCAGCTGGAGAGCACGACTACTGCTGAAAATTAATTCAGACATGGAAAATAAAGGATATTGCAGGGGCTTAAGCTAATTGTAATCACTAAGTTAAAACCCCTTCTGGCTTTTGGACTAGCCTGGGCCAGTCGCTTTGCTTTGTATTTGCATTCTGCACAGATAAGCTGAAAGATACCTGCCTCAGCAAGTATTCAGTCAGGATTTGTGTGCTCGGTTCAGGCCCTCACTTCCAGCTTGCGGCACGCAAGTTATATCCTACAACAAGGATTATGCTCCATTTTGGAGGACAAAACATATATCACTCATCAGCACAGAAGCTGTGCGGCTAAGAAGCTTTGTAATTAAGAACCCTCACAATTGCTTTCCACAATTTATTCATAGTATCAATTACAGAATTCCTGGTAGAGGAAGTCAAACTAATTATATTTTTTAAAATTTAAATTAGTTTCTTCTGTTCAATTAAGGGAAGGCAGAAACTCTTCAGGGTACCCACACTGCCAATGGCAAACTCTAATAGCTTTGCAGAGAGACAGTCAGCTGGAGAAACTGCTGGAAGAACACTCTGCAAAACAAAAACTCCAGTAATGCTGCGTTAGCCAGTCTTGGAGAGTGACTGCTTAGCCTGCAGGTTGCATAAATACTACTGGTTTTATCTACGACTGCCTTTCTACAACTTTGAAAACTGGAAACAACCACCAGTATACCCAAGAGGCACGGTCTGCCTTTCAGGATGATGGATAACCTCTCTCGGCCCAGAGGCAGAGACGCTAGTGGTTGCTTGTGAGGTGTGTGTTAGGGACATGCTCATCCTAGACCCAAATCACCTTCAGGGGTGAGCCTAGTCCTTCTCATCACCGAATGAGGAGTGGAGGACAACTCCTTCCTAAGACAGGCCCTGCAGGGCGTGAGCTGAGGAGATGGATTTCCCGCGGTCCCAGCGCGAAGCCGAGCTGTGCTTATGCTGCCCTAGTGCCATGTGGGTTCTGCTGCTGCACCTCTGCACCCGCTCTGATGGCTCAAGGGGTTGAATTCAGCAGAGCTCCCCCTTGCACCCTGGGTTGCATCACTGCCTTCTCCACGCCCTCATTTCACTAGGCCAGGGACATCACTGGGACTTTTTGGGGGGGTTGGAGGGAGGGGGAAAAGCTTAAGCTTTCACCCCAAACCCCCCTACTTTATTTATATTAGATCCTTCGAAGTCAAACACCATCACTCACAAGGAGAGGAGTGCAACAAACAGTGTTTCTGGCACAGAATGCTCTGGGCATTTTCTGATGTAATTTCAAGTACTAAATAAAAAAGCACCGGGCTTGTACTTCATCCACAACTGTCTGTGCCCTGATAAAAGAGCAGAGGGCCCCAGGACCCATCTCGGCAGTTATTACAGGACATTCCTTCACATATCCCACACAGTGAGTTACAACGAGCTGTATTATAAATCCAGCTGTATTTTTAGGTGCATTAGTGGTCGCTTGACTACAACTGAGTCTGGTCAGTGTTCATATGTTTGGTGGAGCCTTCTTTTTTTTACTCCTCCCCCTGCCCCACCACCCTTTCCTCCAAAGAACTATAAACTCATTTTCCAGATATTTGACCCGAAAAGCTCAGGGATACAACTTCAATCTACTGATCTGGGGTGTGGGTGTGTGTGGTGGTATTGTTTCTTCAGGGGAATTTCCAGAAGGATTAATATGCTACCAAGTAGTTTATTGTATTTCCTAATTACGAAGAGAACAGGCTACCAGATCAAGCGAAAACAACACCTTATCTTTGAACCATTCCTAGTGATACACCAGTAACTTTTGGTAGAAACTTCCAGTGTCTGGGTCAATGATTTGTGGATGGCCAGGAGATGGGATATGAGCAGCGTATAAGCAGTGGGGAAACTTATTTCTGCACAGAAACAAGACCAGAGGCTAAGTGGTTAAAAGCTCTTGTATGCATTAATGCAGCTAACAAGGCTTTATTGTCTTCATCATATTTTCAGTTAAAAACTATGCAACTACAGTCCCGTTGTGGAAAGTGTGGTTTCTCACATGGGTGAATTTATGCAATTCTGGGAGGAATAGAAAGTTTTGCAAAATCACTCCAGTCTTCAGGCTCCTCTTGTAAAGGGAAATTTGCTGGGAAAGTTGATGTAAACAGAATAAAGAGTACTTGAAACAACGCAGTCGGCACCTATTTCCAGCCTCACAACGCCGAGGTTCAATGGCATATTATGAAAATTACCACATAAATAAAGAAAAGCCTCTCCTGATTTTTGAAAACTCTCTTTGGCATTTCCAAGTCCTAAATCATTTGACATCTTTCATCATATTTGTATCAGGAGAAGGGAAAAAAAAAACCAACCCAGCAAAGTAACCCAAACAGCTCCTGTGATCTGGAGGATCATCTCAGAAGAGAAAGTGAGAGAAGATTTTCTTTGCCAGGCAGTCATGCTTCAGATGCTGTGGCTGCAATCCCACTTTCTCCCAAGAGAAAATGCCTCAGGGAAGCAAAGGTGTCACATATTGTCTGTCTTCACTCCCCCTCTGTGAGAAGGGGAGTGAGTAACTACTTAAATTTATATTTTATGCATGCCAGGCAATGAATTGCAGCTAATTTTATCAAACCTACTCCCAGTAGTATTTTAGCATATTCTTGGTCATTTGAACTCCACGCTCACAAGGTCAGATACCAGGCTTTGCTTCTGGACTGTGTGATGTGATGCAAAAGTGTGTTTTATATAGAATAGCTGAAACACTTGAGCCTTAAATTAAAATTTTAGTCTCTTAAATATCTCATTGCAGGAAAACATACAGAGTTTGAGGTGTGTTTGTATCTTCAATCAGCTATTTATGTTAAAACCTGCTATCAGTCATGTCAAATATCTGATCTCCCCAGTGTAGCACGTACAGCTAAGACTTTTTTAAGAGTTTGTTTTCCCCTTTTTAAATAATTCCACAGAGAGTATAAACATCTTCTGACAGACTTAAATACAGCAGTAATCAACCGATGATACCTGTAATATCAGTGTCAAGTGAAGAAGTCTCTTAAAAGAGCATTTACATGAGGCTCAAACATCCAGTTACGATATATTCTTAAGCAAATATTTTGGCTCGCTATTGTGAGAATTCAGAGAGATCCTGTCTCTACAAGGGATTACACCAGTTATGGGGAGTGTAATCAGATACATCATTTCAGCTTTTAATTTCATATCCAAATGCCAGAAAATCTGAGCATCAATTTTCAACAGTTTGACTTCAGGCACCAAGTTCAGACCGTCATCCTTGTCATTTAAGCTTGTTCACAGCATTTGTGAGAGAGTCCACTGCAATCCTCAAATAACCCCCACCTTAAGGGGAAGTGCCTTGGCAAAAACTGAAGTGGAGGAGAAGTGAGACCACGACCATGCAATTAAGCTGATCTGTTTCTGAATTGCATGGAAAGGAATTCCTCTCCAGCTAGAGACAAAGGTCTAGTATAAAACATGATTGGGCTGGAATACAAGAGCTATCCTGAAGCTCAATAATGTTTCAAAATGTCCTTACTGTAGGTGTCCTACTGTCTAAGCTTTAACCTGACTGAGTGCATAAGCCAAATGTTATGTGTATGAGTAGTCTCTTTGAAACCAGTGGAGCTGCTCCTACACTTGGATCAACATGCAGTGAATGAAGGCTGAGGATGTAGTGTACCTGGACTTCACCAAAGCCTTTGACATGGTTTCTCACAGCATTCTGATTGAGAAACTGGCTGCCACTGGCCTGGACAGGCTCTCCCTCTGCTGGGTTAAAAACCAGTTGGATGGCCCAGAGTGGTGATAAACGGAACAAAATCCAGCTGGAGGGTGGTAATAAGTGGTGTTCCTCAGGGCCCAGTCCTGGGTCCAGTCCTGTTCAATATCTTTATCAATGACCTAGATGAATGGATTGAATGTTCCCTCAGTAAATTTGCGGACGACATTAAGCTGGGAGTGCAGGGGGAGGGAATCCCACCCGGGGAGGAAAATATCGGCGCGGGGAAGCCAGCAGTTGACTCAGTCAGGGTGGTGAAGCAAACTCCGCCTTTAACGCTGAATCCCCCTCTTTTATACCCTCACTAATTATGCCTACAAGTCAACTTCTCATTGGCTAAGCTCCAAAGGTTACATAAACATAGCTCTTCTTCCTCTTCCTCTTGGGTTTCAGTTCCGCTGAGTTGTTTGTTTCCTGTTTCCCTAATTTTGCCAAGTCATGCTGACAAGCCACTACCAACAGACCTACTCCATAACTGTATATTTGTGACCCTCAGAGCCTGGCTTGTACAACATATCCTGGGGGTTGTGACCCCTTTCCTTTAGCCATTCTTCAACATGGGAGGAAGTATCAATCTGCCTGAGGGTAGGGAGGCTCTTCAGAGGGATCTGGACAGGCTGGACCGATGGGCTGAGATGAACAGGATGAAGTTTAACAAGGCCAAGTGCAGAGTGCTGCACATGGGACATAATAACCCCATGCAGCACTACAGGCTTGGGGGAGACTGGCTAGAAAGCTGCCTGGCAGAGAAGGACGTGGGGGTGTTGGTTGATTGCAGACTGAATATGAGTCAGCAGTGTGCCCAGGTGGCCAAGAAGATCAATGGCATCTTGGCTTGTATCAAAAACAGTGTGGCCAGTAGGTCCAGGGAAGTGATTGTGCCCCTGTACTAGGCATTGGTGAGGCCGCACTTCAAGCACTGTGTTCCGTTTTGGGCCCCTCACTACAAGGACATTGAGGTGCTGGAGTGTGTCCAAAAAAGGGCAACCAGGCTGGTGAAGGGGCTGGAAAGCAAACCTTACGAGAACCACCTGAGGGAACTGGGGTTGTTTAGCCTGGAGAAGAGGAGCCTGAGGGGAGACCTTGTTGCCGCCTACAATTACCTGAAAGGAGGTTGTAGAGAGATGGGTGTTGGTCTCTTTGCCCAAGTGACAGGTGATAGGATGAGAGGGAATGGCTTCAAGCTGCACCAGGGCAGGTTCAGATTAGAAATTAGGAAAAAATTCTTCACCACAAGGGTTATTGGGCACTGAAACAGGCTACCCAGGGAGGTGGTTGAGTCACTGACCCTGAATGTATTTAAAAGACAGGTAGTTGAGGTGCTTAGGGATATGATTTAGTAGAGGGCAGGTACGGTTGGACTCGATGATCTCAAAGGTCTTTTCCAACCAAGGGATTCTGTGATCCTGTGATTCTGATTCCGTGGAATGCATGAGTAGATGGTAAATATAAACTAAATTTTACACTAGCTGCATTTAGGCTATTTCCTAGTGCTGGTGTAAGACATTTATTTACATTAAACTGTGGGGTTTTGCTTGTACACCAACTGGATGGTCCTTTGTTTGCATTATACTGACACCTTGATTGGCAATAAAAGAAATTATATAAGTCAATATATCCTGTAACATTCTTAGTGAGGGAAGGAAGATGGCTTGTGGTATTATATAGTCAACCTGATAATATCTGGAGAAACAATAATTTTATACCACTATGGATGCCTGTATTTAAAACACAAAGATGATAATAAAAATTTTCTGCTGCTTAATATCTTTTCTAGGTCGTTTTCTGATGAAGTTTAAATTTGAATCTCATTCCAGATATTAATATTAAATGACTGTTTACATTTCTTATACTGAACCCACAGTGAGAGAAGAGAATGCTTTCATACAGCTGCACAAAGTGCTTCCTCACACCTGGGAGGAATTGTATTACTTTTTAATTTAAGCAGTTTCAAATTTACAGCCTAGGTCTAGTATAGAAAGGAGTCAAAGGTTATCTATTCTCTGTGGAAGCTAATTTAGGACTATTTGTAGAGTGTAGGACAGGTCTGTTAATATTCGTAACTATTTGCATTTACTCATTGTCATTAAACACCCCTTTTTGTCTTTCTGGAGGAGAGTGAGGCCTGTGCTAGACCAGGAACTCAGCCTGAACTGAAATATGCTGCTCTCCCTTGAATAACGGTGTTTCATTTTCTTTTCTCCCCTTTGACACCAGATTCTGTTTAGTTTCTGGGTACAATTCAATCTAAAATATTTTGAACTCTAGGACTTCATGACATTTTTTAGCCTCCATTCAATAACCCTTGAGTTCATATCCAGTTCAAGGTGTTCTCAGAGAAGCTTTCCAGTTTGGATTTTCGTTCAAAAGACTTGAGGCCTAATAATTTTCAAAGGGATCTCTGCTTTGTTTCCACCCCTAAAAAGAGGGCTAAGCAAAGTCTTATACTTGCATATGAATAACATCCTTACCTGTGTTATCATTGCAGTTAAAAATATCCATTAGGAGATAGATCCCATCATGCCACGCACAGTGCAAGTAGAGAGAAAAAATGCCGCTTTTCAGCTACTGCACAGGTAGAAAAATAGATTTATAGGTAGTTTCAGCTATTATTTTATAAGTCCTTATGGTAGCTATGTGTTACACTGTAAGAAAAGTTTGACTACACTGGGTGTTGGCTAATTATCCCAAAGCTTGTCTCTCATTCAAAGTAACTGTAATGCAATTTATTTTCTTCAACAGCAACCCGTAAGTGCTGAATTATCCCTTGGCCCAAGGTCGTACCATAAAAACGAAGCAATCCTTACATTTGAACTTGTCTTTTAAAGTGCCCTGGCATGTACTTCTGTGAAGTCTTCCACCTTGTTTAAATTTAGTCTTTGTGATTATCTCAAATTTAAACTGAGTGATAGTACAATTTATTCCACTGTTTTAACAGAGGTCTTATCAGATACAGATTAATATCTTTCTTTTAAAATTGTACAGTTTTTCACCATGGCTCCCAGGCCTAGATTTCTAAACACCAAAGCTTGTGGTGATATGAGAAGGTACTGAGTTTGGTTTAGAGCTGGTCTGGAGCATCCTGTGTTGTTCTGTGACTTTTCTGTCACAAATTAGTTCACTTAACTGAACAAATACCAGCCTGAACAAATACCACTTTTCTAACATATTGCAATAGCTTTTATTACAAACACTGGTGTAATATGTGAAAGAATATCTTGAGTATACCAAAACTGAGACAAAAATTCTGACCTATATTTCAGGGTTCACACATCACTTAATTTTTACTGAGACAAAGGTTGAGGGAACAGATAGTGTAAATCAGCTTTTTAGTCCAATAATATTTTTTTATTGTGAGGTTATGAAAGCCCCCTTCAAACATTTGTTTCCTTTCTACTTGACACCTTTTTATTCAAAACATTTATTTTTCATGTGTGTCATGACATGACTCTAAAGTGAGAGCAGCCCTGCAGAAAGGGATCAGGGGGTGCTGGTCGGCAGCAGCTCAACATGATTCAGCCACGTGCCCTGGCAGCCAAGAGGGCAAACTGCATCCTGGGGTGCACCAAACATGGCATAACCAGCCCTTCAAAAGAGGGGATTATCCAGCTGTTTTCGGTGTTGGTGTAGCCCTGCCTTCTGGGCTCCCCCATATAAGAATGATATGAAGATCCTTCAATGTTTCTGGAGGAGGGCAACAGAGCTGGTGAATAGGCTGGAAGGCATGTCCTGTGAAGAGTGGCTGAGGACACTGGGTTTGGCTGGTTTGGAGAGAAGGAGGCTGAGGGGTGACCTCATTGCTCTCTGCAGCTTCCTGAGGAGGGGAAGTGGGGATGGAGATGCTGACCCCCTCTCCCTGGGATCCAGTGATAGGACACAGCTGGATCAGGGGAGGTTTGGACAGGACATTAAGAAGTATTTCTTTACTGAGAGGCTGGTCAAGCACTGGAACAGGCTTTCAAGCTTCTGTCAGTGTTCAAGAGGCATTTGGACAACTCCCTTAATAACCTGATTTAAATTTTGGTCAGCCCTGAAGGGGTCAGGCAGGATTAGAGGATCACTGTATGTCCCTTCCAACTGAAATCTTTCCCTTCCCTTCCCTTCCGTTCCCTTCCCTTCATCTCAGTCCCGTTATGGTATTTACAACTGAACAGGACCAGGTCTTTCCAGTCATATCACTAAATATTGATCTCCTCTAAATCTCTACCACCTTTTAGGATTTTACCCCAAGATCCTTATCTACCCTGTTTTGGTAAAGTTGTTGGGCTGGAAAATAAATACAGATTTCGGTGTTCCTGGGGCATCTTCTGGTTTTGGATTTTTTCTTTGTTTGGATTCAAACACTATCCTGTGATGGAACACATCACATAGATTACATTTTAGAGATTTGAGAACAATATCAGGCCCAACACAAGCAAGCCTTTGTGTGAGTTTTGCCACATTGCTTTGCTTTCCTTGGCCTTAAATTTACTGATCAAAATTCAAGCCAAACTCTAGAATATTCTGAGTGACAATATGGCAACTTTCCAACAGTGCTAGTTTGAAGCAAAGGAAGGATAAATTTGTTGGGAAAGTTAAAATCCTCTATTGGGAAAGTTTGGAATTGGCTTCCTGTAAGTAAAGATACAAACAAAGCAAGCTGTGGGCCTTTGGAGAATGCCCCCATCACACTTTCAGAGTTAGATATCCCAAAGTTGAGCCTCCAAACAGGAGCCAAACTTTGTCTTCAGCTAAAAAAATCTCATCTCCCTAGGTAAACAAGTGGTAGACATCATCTTTGGAGATATGACAAATTACCTAAATGTAGAGGTACAGGCATAGATGTGCAGGTATTTTTCTGACCTTGTTCCTACAGTGTTTGAATGCTGTGCTGTCTTTAAAGAATTTGTCTTTGTAGCATCCTTATCAGATGAAACACACAGCTTTACCTACTTTACAGTGGGGACACTTATACGTGGGGCCCTGTGGCCTCATTGCAAACTTTTAAAGGCATTGAGGCGATTAGAAACAGCCAGCACTGGGACTGAGAGGGAATTTAGGTCAGGTGAATCTATGCCTTGCCTGAGAGACTTCACAGGTCTTGAAACATGGGAACATAACAGCAGCAGAATATTTGTGCAGATGCTGCTGTATCAGCAAAATATGTGTTAAACAAATGATCCCCCCAAAGCTGTAAAAGACAGTGATGAAAGCTGTCAGAAGCCTCTAGCCCATATACATTATCGCTAGGCTGTTTTCTTCACCTCCTAACTGAGCAGCAGATTTATATCAACATCTCATTTTCCCAGGGACAGGTGTCCCAGTGTTAAGGACAGGCTGGTGGTTCTGCAGTGGGAGGACGTGATGCCCTGGCTGCTGAGACAGCAGCTGGTGGGCCGCTGGGCCAGGAGAAGGTCCTTCTGGTAGCAAGCAGCTGGTTTTCTCAAGTCTTACTCTGAGCAGATCATGTTTTGGCCCAGATCAAACATGAAGTTTTGAAGGAACTGGAGGTAGGTGTCCAGCTCTTGGCGCACATGTTGATCAAAACTGTTCACCATGCTGGATATGTTTTAGGCTCCAGCCTTATCAAACTATCTAAGTATTCCTCTCCAAAATGAGTACTGTACTGCCAGACTTCTTGGAAGACTTCTAAAAGTGTTTCTCATTGGTTTTGTGTTTTTTTAAACTATAACATTTGTCTTAGTTTATTGCTTTTTTTTTCAGATGTAACGAGGGACATATTTCTGAATATTAAACATGTAGTAGCCCAGCTACAAGGATTGGACCATACTTAAACACATGGTGTGCAAACACTTACCGAAAAGCAAAGTTACACGTTAGATATACAAATCAGATTATTAAAGCAGAACTTGCTGTAATTTATTTGGAGTGTATTACTTTGTGCTTAGAAAATTTCAGTGCCATAACCCTCTTGGCAGGCACTACCTGGTATCCATCAGAGAGCGCAATGATTCCTTGCACTGCCTGCTCAGCTCTGCCTTAAAACTGAGCCACTACTTCTGAATGTGAAACTCATAAAGCGTGCAGTCGAGTCCACAACAGCTCTCTAGACTGCATTTCTTCTGATTTCCACGGGATAAGTCAAACCTTCAGGGCTCACAGACCCTTAGTTAAAGAAATTAAAACAGCTCATGAAAGACAGGATTGTCTAAACAGAGTCTGAAGGCGCTCTGTTTGAAATTAGGCCAAAGCAAACGCTGCATCCAGCTCTTCCTTTCCCTTCTGTTGCCTCTCCCCCTTGGCGCCACGGCGAGGGACACCTTTGCCAGACAACTCCTGACCTCCCCTATGCTCCTTTCTGACCCCCAGCCACTCAGCTGGTTTTCATTGCAGAAGGCCAACATGAGGTCCTTCAGCACGGACTTTGGTGGCATCTCTGTTTCTCCTGCTGGATATACTTAAGGGCTTGCTGCCTGTGCCCCTCCACCTCTTGCCCCGTGAGCCCGTTGGGGAGGGGACTCTGCAGCTATCGTCTGTCATGCAGGATCTCAAACTGGTTCTTGGGGAAAGGATGTTTTACTTCTCAAAGATATGTTTATTTGCTTTTGGTAACTCTAACAAAAAAAATGGGTGTGTTAGAACCCATTTTATATTAGATGACAAAACAGAAAATGAGTTTGGTGACATCTGAATTTTTTCTGGCAGCTACCAGAGATTTGGACCTATTAGAAAATCATTAGCAAAATGGCTTTTATCAAAGTAGGACAAGCGAGTCTACTTAATTGCAAAGCAGAGAATAGAGAAACAAAGAAAAGGTAAAGCTCAAGCCACCCACCTCCATAAGTAATTCCTTGTAAGCTGGTCATAACCAGGGAGCTAGGGATATAGGTGTGAATATAGAACCTGATAGTAGACGCAGATTTCCCATCCTAAAATCTGAGGGTGATTGACGCAGTGAGATTCAAAATGAGATTACATGGTCTGTTGTATGTCAGGGATGGAGGATTTCTCTGCCTAGCAATATTTTAAAATTCAGCTTTCATATGGTAACTATAGATTTCTGGTCTTTTTATTTTCTATTTCTGTGCAGCCTTCACCTAATCAATTCCTAATGAGCAAAAATTATACTTAATAGCATAACCAAAGGGATTCAAGATTCTGTGGGCAAAACTGTTGAATCATCTGGAGGATTTGAATAACAAAATTTCATTACTTATAATGGAAATTGAGCAGTCCAACCACATAGAAATCTGATCCTTTAAAAGTACTTTTTGCTGAATGATTTTATGTCATTATCCAGGAACACAGAGGCATGACATACCAGCTTTGTTTTCAAGCTCCTAGTTCACCGCTCACAATATTAGATTTATTTAACCAACATCCATAAGGGTTATGGCTGCGAAGAAAAAGGCCAATGTCTGAGCAGAATAACAGGTGCAGAACACCTGGAACAGTAGCTTTAGGACCAGTGAACTGCCTTATTCATCCCAGTGAGCTAAAGGTGTAGTTTTACGATACAACTGAGCCATTCTGTGTGCAATCTGCTCACAAACTGGACTTGCTCTCCTCCTCCTCCATTTCCTTTGAGCCTGCACCTCCCTGAGCATGAAGATCAGGGAAATGTCACAGAAGAAAACTTGCCATCCAACTTGTCTCTACCCTCCAAAAGATAGAAGGAAGAAAGAAACTACTCTTTTCCACGAACTGAGAGGATGAAGAGAAAAAGCTTTGAAATCTGTAATTTGCAAATGTAGGAATCTGGCATGTTATTCCTCTCCTTATGTAAGGCTCAGTATATAATTAATGTAAATACTGGCTACCTTGTTAAAGACCCCTGGGCAAGCTCTGGTTGTGTTAACATATGCATTGGTCCAGGTCCCAGAAGCACACTAGCCATGGTAGCATTTTGCTGCCCCCATCCCCAAGAGCCTGCCTCCACAGAGCAGCCTTGGATGGAGGGGGAGAGGGGTGCAGCCACCAGGAGAGCCATGCTGACATGGGATTTGGAGTCAGCAAAGACTCTGGCCTTGAGCCAGCTGGTGTTCACTCTCTGGGGCCTGGAGAAAGCTTCTAGCTGCTTCTTGCAGAAGCCACCCCTGCAGCCCCCCACCAGAACCCACCCATGCAAAGCTACAACAGCCTGTGATGTTTTCCTCCCCAGTCAAGGGTGCCCACTGCTTTCCTGGGGAAATAGTCACGCTCATTCCCGTATGCACCTCTCCCTGCATAAATATGCACACAGCTGCCCAGGAAGGAGGTGCATAAGCTGATAGAAAGGATGGGGAGGCCCAGAATGGACTGGATAACTCTTTTTAGCACCTGTAGACTGCCTTAACCACACTTGAGACATTTCTCATGTGTGCAGTTGTGTGTTCATTGCGTAACTGAGTGATGTTTCCTAGACTGGACTGGCCTATTTACTGACAATCAACTTCCAATGCAGTGTCTTATGTTGCTGTCATTTAGGAGATTGATTGTTCCTGTTCTCTCAAGAGTCAAGGCCAACAGACCAACAGAACACCTGGACCAGAATCCTGTGAGAGCAGGGTGTGTGCATCTTCCACTTATTTCAAAGTCTTACATGGGCAGAAAATAGGAGGGTCCACTATTTCCCTCCCCCTCAACTAACCCACTGCATTATCTGATGGGAGAGGTTTGCTGTTAAGCTCAGCTATAATCAGAATCAATGACCCACAAAATAATAGAGTGAAACTTACTTGTCTCTATTAAAAACTTTCCTATTTCATCTAGTGACTCCACCAGAGCATCTTCAGAAAATCAGACAATGAAGGAGAAGCATCTGGCACCAGTTGAATCTGGCAGGAATGCAGTGATACTGGTCAGACTGAGGAAGAGAAATGCTTAAAAAAGTATGTGGTACATAAACGTTATCTTCCCTTGCCTCTATCTCTGCTCATGTCAGCACACGGATCCTAAATCATGCTAATCCCATCATCAAGTTTAGAAAATCATTAGAGCATCAGCAAAATATGCCTTTGACTTTCCTTGCAAGCAAAGATCTGATCTCAACCTGTTTCATCATTCTTGATGTTAGAAAAGGGAGGGCAGTGGTGCAGAGTCCTATTCTGGCAGAAACACGCATCCTACCTGTGCTGGCAGCTGTAGACATCTCTGCTGTTCAGCCATCCCTTTCTCCTCCAAACACTGGTGGTCAAATTTCAAAATTTAACCTTCACATTCCACCATCACCTTGATATCCACCTATCTCATTTCCCAGACTAATTATACAAGACCTACAGAAAGTACTTTTCTTATCAAAAGGAGTTTCGTTCTCACAAGCAGAGACTGTGGAGTAAAGTTTTAGTAGTTAAAACAGAATTAATCCACTCTTAAAACTTTCCTTGTAATTTCCTTTTGGACAAAGATTTTCCCCTTTAATATTATGTGCATATTTTCATTACCAGAACTCCACTTTTGCCCAAGGCAGGAATAGAAGAAATTTCCTGAAGCACAAACAAAAAAATAAGTTCATGCATGATTCCCTTAAGGGAAAGTGAAAGAACAGTACACTGGGGCTTATTTGCTCTCATAAATCTGAAGAAAGCCATATGAGTTCCATACAATAAAAATCCAGGTATCCTATAATATTTTCTATGAACAAAAATATGAAAACGTCATATTTTGATCTGGAGGTGGATGGTGCTTTACAGGAGCTTTTCTGTTTCAGGAAATGGGAGACCAATTTTACACTAAGTCAATATAAAATGATGGGCTATGGTGGTAGATAAGCAAAATGACAGTGGATCTTAGTTTCTTTATAAAAAGTAAAGTGTGCCTTTTACTTCTTTTCCAAAAAATAAAAGCATTACCAGTTTATATGTCTGGTTTTCGCCTATGCAGTATGAGTTAAACAATGCCAGTGAAAACAGGCCAACCTACTTTCCAGAAATGCAAAGCATAAAGAAAAGGACCCATCCCAGGTGTTAGTGTTAGACACTGTCTAACACACACTAACAGTTTTAAACCAAAACAGCCATTGTCAGGTTCTTCTGTGCTTTCCCTGTTCTTTGTTACTACTGAAGCAGCAGCTTTCCTAATGAAGAAATCAAACTGGAATCTGACACTTCAGAGTCAGAGTAGCTGCAGAGAGCAAAACTATAATGAAAACAATACTCTTCAACCAGTTTCACATGTGTTAGTGGTTACTGTCACTGCCTTTTTCAGTACTGCCTGTCTACATAATCGCGGCCTGCAAAGCGAGTTCAAAGGGCCTTTCTGCTGCAGGGGCAGCACAGCAAATCCTCGCGTGGAGGCCTGGCGGTTTAAAGCTGAAGAGAAGACCTCGGCTTGCTTCTGTCATAGGGAAAAGCAAAACCTGGTTTGACACACCCAGAAAGATGGACCTACACTCTTCCATGGCCTTAGCTGCTTATCTTTTGTCAAATCAGTATTTAATACTAATTCTAGAATTCTTTGGGCCCCAGGTGACTTGTCCTGCTGCTGTTTTCTTTTGCAGGTGTTGCTATTCTTCTGCTGCCACAGGCAGGATCTGATATGGTACAACTACTCTTACTTTCACTTCTTGTTACAACTCTTTATTTAGACCAGGAATAAAGATTTTACTCTAATCCCATAAATTATACTTTGGCATTAACTTCAGGTAGTCCAGGATTTCCCCTCAGGCCTTTAAAATCAAACAGTGCTGACTGGGAGTAAGATTCAATTAAAAAAAAAAATTTTAAAAAAAATTATATATATTTATTTCCTAGACAAGAACTTTAAATAAAGGAGCAGATCAGCCCTATCCTTTTCAAATCACCACTGTCAAATCAATTCTGACCCAAACTATCCCGCATGAAAGAAGTCTCTCAGATGTTTCACGGGGAAGTTAAGTGAAGCAGACGTAATAACTACCATACTGTTTCTTCTACAAGTCCCCTAAAATCCATTGTGCTGTTGCTGAAAAGCTGATGGCTTGTGCTCCCTCAGCTGGTTAATTCACGAACATTTCCCAGATCTACATGATTACTGATGGCTGAATTTTGTGCAGCTCCCTAATATGCTTTACACATGCAAAGAGCTTTGTCTCTATGAAAAAGTTACACTAGTGATAACAGTACGCTGTGAAGAAGCAAAAATTCTGACTCGTAGGGCACTGCATATTATCTTGACAGTAGTGCCTGAAAGATAACAAATGAAAGCAAACATTGACTCTTCCTTCTCGTCTTCACAAGCTTATTTAGACTTCACCCCCCAAAAAACCCCTATGTTTTAAATAAACAACATGAACCTATAATTCTGTGCACTCATATAACACTTCATTTTAAATAATTCAGGAAAAAAGTGTTTTCTACTATGGAATTCCCTAAGGCGCTTTTATTTCTGTTATTGTCATTGGATTTTTATTATTTAAGCATCGTCCTCTCAGTGAAAAGCAGGCAGGACTGACCACATGCTCTCAAATAGGCAGCCTGTGGAATCCACTCACTGCAGTACCCCAGTGTAGGCTTCAATAGACAAGCAGCGAGCTTCTCATCCTGCCAGCTGTGGTTCGTTTGAGGTTTTGCTTGGAATAGAGGAAATTTAGTTTTGTCTCTGTACCATTTTTTTTTTCTTTTACCAAGAAAAATTATTTGCTATTATCTTTTATTCAATTACATCCTATACTTATTACTCTCTCTCCTTTGCCTTCCTTCTTGGGGAAATCTAATTGAAATGCGGTAGGCCTACTTACTCTTATTAAGTTACTGTGAAAATAAAATGCAGCTTCAGTATGTTTAGTGAAAATATGTAATGAAGTGTCAGCAAAGGAAATTTAATAATTCTTTTTAATTTACACTTTTTGAGTAGATTAAAGCGTTATATGCTTTCAGTGTAAGTGGAGGCTTCCTTTAGATGCCAAGAAGAAAAAGAAGAAAAAATAAAGTTTCTAGGAACAAAATTTCTCCAGTGACCAATTCTTCCATTATTTGTCTTTATATATAGCCAGATATATTACAGCACAATTACAGGCTGGGCAGAGAATGGATTGAGAATAGCCCTGAGGAGAAGGACTTGGGAGTGCTGATTGGTGACAAGCTCAACATGAGCCAGCAGTGTACAGCTCAGAAGGCCAAACATCAAGAGCAGCATAGCCAGCAGGTCAAGGGAGGTGCTTCTGCCCCTCTCCTCTCGTGAGACCCCACCTGGAGTACTGCATCCAGCTCTGGGGTCCCCAGTACAGGAAAGACAAAGAGCTGTTGGAGCAAATCCAGGGGAGGGCCACAAAGATGATAAGCGGACTGGAGCACCTCTGCTATGAAGACAGGCTGCAAGACTTGGGCTTGTTCAATCTGGAGATGAGAAGGCTCTGAGGTGACATAATTGCAGTGTACCAATACTTAAAGGGGTCCTTCAGGAAAGTGGGAGGGGAACTGTTCACCAGGGAGTGTAGTGATAGGACAAGTGGCAATGGCTTCAAGCTGAAAGAGGGTAGGTTCAGATTAGATGTTAGGAAGAAACTCTTTACTATGAGGGTGCTGAGGCACGAGAACAGGTTGCCCGGAGAGGTTGTGGAAGCCCCATCCCTGGAAATGTTTAAGGACAGGTTGGATGAGGATTTGAGTAACCCATCTAGTGGAGGGTGTCCCTGCCCAAGGTAGGGGGGTTGGAACTAGATGATCTTTGGATCCCTTCCAACCCAAAGCATTCTATGATTCTATAAATCTGACACTGCAAAGTGCTTCTATAAGAGCAGCTTCCTCATATATGACCAATCTGGAAGAGGTAAGCATCTTTTTCTTTTTCCCCATATTTGAGATACATGTAATACTCCACAGAAATAACCCATTTTTTTGCTTGTAAGCAATTTGGTACAGGACTTGGAAATTCACAATTAGAAATTAATATAACTTCACAGATGCAGTTGAATTGAGAGGAATGCAGCCATCTGCCAGAGATGGAGACTGATTTCTGACTCTACTTAATTCCAAATCTAAGTTGGTAAATTAATGAATAAAGAATTGAAAAGTCTTCAGAAAAGACTCAGAGTCTTTTCAGAGTTTTCTGCAATGCCTCGAATTGAGGATAGGGACAGTTTGGTGCAGGAGAATAATAAAATATCAAAGTGAATTGAGTGCAACTTGATAAAGCAGACAAAGCAGCAGCCCTGGCAAATGAAGAATGTGCTTTTCCCTGGGTCTGTTGAGATTGTGGTAATACCAGACCATGGATGGATGTGCCTCAGCTCTCATCGAGGAGCTTCAGTTGGAGACGTTATCTTCCAGCCAGTCCTGAACCACGAGCCAAGGTGATGCTCAGGCAAAAAGTGGTGGTTCATGGGGTGAAGGCCATGAAAAGGTTAGCCTTCAGCTTTTCACATACATTTCTCTCAGCCTTTTTAAAGTTGAGCGGCCAGATAAAACAAGTCACCCTTGTATACACATCATAGCTTTTCTCTAATCAGAAGAAGGAAGACCAGCAGAAGTCTTAAAGGATATACCTCCCCTATGGAGTGAATGATGGAAAATAAAAACTTTTCAACTGGTAGGAATAATTGTTTGGAGGAAGATTCCAGATGAACTCCAGCACTTGGTTACAGGGCTATTTACAAATTTTCAAATCAGCTGGAAGCCCAGCTTTAGAAATCCAAGCTTCAGAATCCAAACGTGTCTAACAGCAGGAACTGTTGCTTGTTCTATGAAAACAGGAACCTGGTGAAAATCTGATACTATTGTAAATGCTCCAGTGACAGTTTCATGGACTTACTGTAATAAAGCATCCCACAAAGGAGCTAAAATGAAAAAAATCTATTCCAGGCAGGTCTCTAATCTTAAAGTATAAATCCAGTCAGTAACGAAACAGTAAAGCAAAGCTTTATCTAAAATTTATCTATAATAAGTTTTGGGAAGCTGGTTAATAATTTATCTCATAGACTTTAAAAGTAACGGTAGCATTCACTGATAGACTGCTTCTCTGAAGTAGTCTTCTGAAGGAGCTGGGGAGGAATGCGTATCAATAAGAAGGATGACTGCACCTGCTCTCCCTGTGAGGTATACAGAGAATTTACATCCACCTTTTTGTCAGGTGATCTTTTGCTAATCTGGTAACAGAACTGAAATACGCCAATAGAAACCTTAAGGAGCGGGCTCTGATGCAGAGAGCTATGTTGTATTTCAAAGGCATCGTAGTCACCTAAGAGAAGGAATACAGGATTTACAGCAGAAAATTGTTCCTACCATAGGAAGACCCTAAATCTTCCCTTTCATCATTCTGCTCACTGGTCTCTGTCACTGGGTGTAAGGCAATGAAGATTTATTTCCCGAGCTCCCAAGTAATTATAAAGTAAGATAGTTTCCAGTGACTGGGGGTAGTCTTATCCAAAGTCATTTCTCCAGTAACATAGAAATCATTTTTCTGGTAGCACAAAAATCACTGGAAAAACTGGGTAAGTGTACTGGGCTATAAATAAAAATATAAATCAGGTTCATACAGGAAATGTTCACCCAATTCAAGCAACACATTTTAAAGTACATTAACTTGAAATACACAGCAAGATTCCATAAAGACTTTGCAAGACATGATTGTTTGGATTGTTAGTCTTATCATTAGAAAACTCATTTTGCTAGGCTTATGGCACTTTAAAAGATACAACTGTCTCTTTCCTCAGTGTTGAATTTATTACTCCAGCCTGAGCAGTCATCTCATCCAGAATTCACATAGTTTCTGGGAAACACATCCAATACTAAAGGACATCACAGGTCACAACATTTCTAAATTGACCTTTGGAGACGGCAGGGTTTTTTTTGCAAGGAGATGATATTTAGAATTTCCTGGCTCATTTGAAGGAAATTTGCATGGTGTCTATGCAAGCATTAAAGTTGAACTAAGTTCTGTTTTCTTAATCCCATACCTAGCCAATAGATATCACTCAGTCTCAGTGGAAATGGGATATGACAGTTTTCATCTGGTGAAGCTATAAACAGTATTGTTGAAGGAAACAGATCTCTTCTTTCAAGAAGACAAAGAGGGGGATGCATAGCTCACTTTGGCTTCAGCTCTGGCCATAAAGGGGGTTCTTTTCTCTCTGAAGTGCTATATGTATATACTTCCCTAGTTACAAGTAGGCAGTAAACATGTTTAAGGATGGAAAGACCAGTCCTGGGCTTAGGAGTGAGGAAAGTTTGTAGGTCCTGGAGGCAACTGTCAGCAGCAACAACTGAGTATTTAAGTGAAGGAATGGAGGGCATAAAGGGGAAAATGGTCCACTAGCCCTTAATTTCCTGTAGCTGTAGACATGCCTTTCTGCAAATTTTAAACTTGGTTTTGCTTTCCTCTTCTTTCTGGGGAAGGGGATTGTATTAGGGAGGGGGGAAGATGCCTGAAAAAATGTGAAACCTATAAAGAGACAGCTGAAATCAGTTTTCTGCACTAGCCTTTGATTAGCTGTTCTCCAGCTCTAAACCCCTGAAGCTAAAAGAGCTAAAAAAACTCAGCCATAAACAATGAACGCTTTGAATTAGCTTCTCTTCATATGTCATGCAAGAGGAGAGGAGTGACATGCCTACAGTGAACAGCCACGCAGAAGGTCAGCCGGAATCGGCAGCAAAATCCAAGGGTGGAAACTAATAGCTAAAAACATCTTTGGGACTTTTAAGAAAAGATGCATTAAAATCAAGACAACTGTTAATTTAGCAAGTAAAACACTCGTTAACCGAGGAGAACAGCTACAGTGTAAACCTACCTGAGCATTTGGTGGGGCTGGGGGCTCCAAACTCTGTCCCCAAGCAGCCCAATGCTTCTGACCTATTTCCTTCAGCAGTCAGCCTCCCCTAGCATCATGTCTCGCTGCTCAGGGATGAAAGGACACAATGGATCTAGAGGAGAGTAAATACATCTAATACAGGAAATTCAATCCATCCACTAGAAGGTTTTGTTCCTCAAAACACCAGTGAAGCCTCAAAACAACAGGTGACTATCTGCTTCAATTAGGAATTTTGAAAAAAATAAAAGATCTGGCTAGTTGATAAGAGACTATTCTGAAGAAACCATTAATGCTCTGAAACTAGTCCTGTTCTGAAACCATTCAAACAGGCCTGTGAATATCCAGGCTTATGTCCACAAAAGGACCTTTCACACACTGTTTATTTAAAAGATCAAGGTGGATGCTTGCAAGCAAGCTAGTGGAGAATTGTTGGGGTTTTTTTAAGAAAAAAGGAAGCATTTACTCCAAGATGGCTGGAGAAGAGCTTAAAGACACAAACTAGACAAATCTTAAGAATTTATTTTTTATTTACCAGAGATAACCTCTTCAAAGTCTTTTTTGTGGGAATCGGGTATTATGAAGATGAATGCAAAACAATTGGAGTTTTTTTAACCATTTTGAATCATTATTTAACTATCCACCATTATTTTTCCCTTAAGTTTTCTATTTCTGATTTTCTCGCAGTTAATAATTTATATTACCAGTATTACAGACAATTTGGTGCCCCAGAGAGATTTCGTAACACCAGCAATTATCGCTAAAAGCAGTAACTTCTTCATAGTCCCTTTTTACATAAATTTCTTTAAAGTGTAAAGGAGAAAAATATGAGCTGTAAAGATTTCAGGAGTCGCCCAGGAGATGTTAGCAGTACCAACTTCTGGGACCTGAAAGGGTGAGTGTTTAAAAAAAAGCGAAATAATATAACCGAAGATGTAGCCTCTACCTGTACAAAATCCTTCCCCCATCATCTTCATTCACTACACATCCTACTGCATTAGCATAACTAAAGCTAATCTGAGCCTAACTAAAAGAAAATGTAGTATACATGACAAATAAAAGCCTGCTCTTAGCTTTTCATCACTAATGCTACCTGTAGGATTTTGCCCACTTTTACCACCTAGGAAAAAAACCATCATGTTGCTTCTTGAAATTAAAATAAATAAATTACACTCAGAGCCACTATATTTTATAGAGCCAAGATACACTTGTGGTTTTTCTCATTTTGTAGTCTACACAAGCCCAAGAAGAAGGGAATCCATATTTCATTTTATCAGCCCCTTTTTAAAAAACATTAAAAAAAAAAAAACCCAAACCAGCCCCAAACTACTTTGAGTCACCTGTGAATTTCTGTCTACTTCTCAGCCGTTACATTCCCTGCTCCAGGAATGAAGAGTCTTCAGAGGCTGCAGGCTTGAATAGCTCAAGATGGACTTTTTTTTTTTCTTTCTTTCTTTTTTTAAATCATTTCCTCTAGTGAGAAAGAAAGTGTATGTTAAACTGAAGTTGCTCATTTAGACAAAGAGGTGCTCAAAAAACCCCAAAAAGTTAGATGGTTATAAATAGATGTGTACTTTCATCGATGAAAAAGCATATGCAGCTGCCATGCATGCACATGGTTCAGAAGGCTCTCTGTCTTCAAAGGTTTCTTTGTGTCTTAAGAGCCTATTGATAAAAGGTAGTTGGCAAGTATAGACCATTTACTTTCAGGTATGAAGGAGGAAATACGTATTCAGAGTTTGCACTTACAAGATTATTAATGGAAAGCATGGAAAACCTGGGTGTACAAGGAAGCTTGTATATTCACTGTTAACAGATTATTTGGGGTTTGTTTTTTTGGTCAGCCTTGACTCTTTATTTAAAGGCATTTTTCTATCGAAATATTACTATAGAACAATACAGTAGATGTTTCCTGCCATCCCCAAAAGCTAGATGTTTCCCTATTTTCCCTTGCATGTGCCACTAATTTCAGCAGCGCATGTTAGAAGTAGCTGTAATACCAGTGTTATAAAATGAATATGGCCATGGAAAATGTGCACAAGAGACACAGCAGCTACTGTATTTTCCCAGTATGTTCTGCATTATAAATGCTGGACCCTTTCCATTGTAAGACCTGTTTCCAGTTGCCCAATTTCAGCTACGTTAAGTTGAAATTTTCCATGTCAGGGTTCTCACCCAAGACAATTTTGGGGCGAACATTTTCAGCTCTACTTGTTTGATCATTTCCAAAAGTCATCTTGAAGCATCACGGTGGTTTCATCTTTATCCAGGTCCTATGTTTGTGGACTTTTAAGCAAGTATGTTAGCAGGATGGATAACTGTCCACAGGAGATGAAGCCAATGTGGATGTGAGGAGTGAGGATGGGAGAAGATAGGATGGGGGATGGAGAAGGGAAAAAGAGAATACATGTGGTTGGGATGGGGATGGTTGACACAGTCGTTTTCCCTGCTAAGGCTGGAAATGGCAGTCTTGGGACACAACACTAAAACTGGAGGAGAAACTGCAGAAGGGAAAGCTTGGGAAGGAGGTAGCAAGTGGGAAGGGGAAGAGACGAAGCAAGGAATGATGCTCTGGGGGAAGGTGGAGGTGGCAGAATGAAGTGAGTGAAAGCAATTGAGAAGCCCAGATCATGCTGAGATGAGACTGGGAACACTAGGGGAGATATTTCAGATGGCAGGTCTGGAAGGATTGGCTAGGTAAAAAAAATTATACTGTAAGCTGGAAACATAGGGAAGAAGATACAAAGCCAGGGAATAGATGGGTCTGGCACAGAAACAGATGAGAGGAGAAAAATAGAGCAAAAGGTCAGACATGAGGGTGGAAAGAAGTGTCAGAAGAACCTCGCTGCCTTTTTAAAGGTTGCTTTTGCCAAGTGAAGTGCTCCAAAGATAGAAAGTTTCATATTGAGGCTGCCTAAGTAACCTTGGCTCAGTCTTCTTTAGGGTATTTTTATCACAACTCTCACTCAGATTAGCCACTGTTTGCTTTCATGGCACCTTATCATTTCAAGGAAATAAAAAAATGGCTGAACAAGCCACAATCTATTTTGCTAGAAGAACATCCAGACCAAATAAGATGTCTGGACTTCTTTCAGCTTTAGTTAGTCTCCTCTACAATGTCACTTGTTCCACATCACACCCAATGTCAGCTGTGTCAGAAGATAAATGGTAATTTTCAAAAGAGCTCAACAAGGGATATGAAACATTATCATTACCCTTGAGCAGCAAAGAAAACACAAGGAGGACATAATGTTGGTGAAAACAAGTGTAAAAGTAGTGGAGAAAGGCATGAGAAAGCTCATCGCAAAGAAAATGCTACAGTAAACTCTAGGCAAGTGTAAGTCAGTGATAACATCATTGTTTCCTGAAAATTATATAGGAGGAAACAACCTATATCAAACAACAAATAAGCAAGCAGCACACTGGAAGACAGGCAGAAGAATATTGCGGGGACATCTATTTGAGGGCAAAAAAACCCTCTGATTTTTGTTAAAGGTAGGCAAAAAAATAGGTATTACAGAGCTAGGAAAACTTAACAGGCTACAGAAAAGTATAGAGAAAATATTGAAATGTGTGATGAGTATTTAAGATTTGCATCGATAGCCTATATATTAAGATCATCAGGATTCAGGGCCACTATACAATCAGAACAAAAAAAGTCGAGTCAGGAAATCCCCATATAAAACAGCGAGGCCAAAAGTTACTGGGAGCATGGGGCAGTACTGACAGTGCAGGTTAAGGAGAAGGCAGTGTAAGGTAACCTTTCTTCGATTGCTGGTCAAATTCGCTATGCTTGCCCTCACAGCACAGCAGATAAATGTGGATGCTACAAACAGCGCTGTTTGCTCCCTTATAAATGCAACAAAGCTCTTCAGCTAGGTTTTCTCTCGGAGAATAATGTTCCTTAATACTTGAAAGCAGCCAATTTAATATAATGAAAACAGAGGAACTGCTAAAAGAGCCTGCCTTGTTTCCCAGAAACTTTTAAAACCTCCTAAACCCTCTCATCAGTTGTGCCTGAAGTATTTAGGAGTCCCCTTTCCCATGGCCTTCTCCCGAAGTCTCTTCTGATAGCAAGGCTTTGGGGGATGGATGTGCTTTAAATTCCACTCTTTCTTTAACGAGCAGCCAGGAGCAGCGAGAGAGATGGAGCGAAACGTCATCCCCTCTCCTAATAAAGTGCATTCTGCAGCGCTTTTAATTTGATGGTAAAACCCCTTCCTTTCGGGGGGCTGCAGGCGGGGAGCGGCCTTGGCCGAGCTCCGCTGATGCCCCCTGCGGGCCGCGCTGCGCCGAGGAGCCCGCGGGTGTCCCCCGGCTGCCGGTGGCGGTACGAGCCGGCGCTGCTCCCATCTCAGCCCATCTCACCAACCCGCTGATACGCAGCGCCCTTCCTGCCCCAACACGCACAGCCGAGATGCAAAGCGGCTCTAGATTCCTCCTGGCTGACCTAATTAGGCAGGGTAACGACGGCCGATGCGGCAACGCTGCGCGGAGATGTGTAATGCCAAATATGGGGGGTAAAATTGGATGCTCTTGCAGTACATGGGGACTCGGAGGAGCCTGTTCCAACCCTGTGGGGACACGCAGCTCTGCTGTTTGCTAACCTAACCATGCCAGCTCGTTGTCAAACGCTTTCTTCTCTGTGTGATAGTGACTCATACAGACGAGCAAACTTCTGAAATGAGTCAACGGTAGGGCTAGCGTGCCTTGGAGAAGCTGAGGGCTTCTCGTTGTGGTGATTTCTCACTACTAAATGCTCCCCCACCCCCCCCACTCCTCCCCGACTTTATAGCACCTGCCTGAGAGTCAGTCATTGCTGGGCATTCTGTTCCAACTTGGTGCAGAGTATCAGGATCCTCGGGGACAAATGTGATACAACTGCACCGGCTGGTTGTTCTTCATTATTTTTCTTTTTAGCCTTGGAGACTGCACACATTATACATTTCTCATAAGGGATCTATTTTGCTAGCAAAATGCTGGCTTTCTGGGATGAAATACTTCAGTTCTCAGGAGGAGGGAAAAACAGTAATCACACATCATTAAATGAATCACCCCGCTACCCTAGCAGAACGTAACAGGATACGGTGTGCTGCAAAAACCTGCTTTGGAAAGTTAAAAAGACTCTTTCTATAAAAAAAAACCCCAGGATCAATCACCTATCATTTTTTGGAGAAAAGATACCTAAGACCTGGAAGGCATGAGGTGAATATGGTGGGATAATTCCCAGCTAAAGAATATTAAGGGGATAGATGAAAGGAGAAATAGAAGACAAATTTCTAAAGGATGTTTGTGAGATGAGTTGCAGAGAAGAGAATAGCACTGAGAATAGATAATTAGCAGTGGGAAATTAGTACAAAGGAATATAAGGTTCTCATAACCTTTTTGTTCCCGCTGTCATCTGTTTTTTAGAAGAAAAGGAAGCCCTTTGAGACAGGTCATCGAAGTTTGATGGACACACACAAGCTGATCTGGGATCATTCTGGACCTCTTACATCAACCTGCAGCAGTCTGGAGCCAACATTCAGCCAGGGAGATTATGGTGGGTAGGAGAGAAAGGGCACAAGGAGCAAGTGAGCCTCTCCAGAGGAGTCGTTGCTATTATCTGGTCTGCATTACACAGATGTTAACTCCAGCTATTTTGTGCACTTGCTTGATAGCTGGTGTCTAAGGTATAGTGCTTTTCTTCTGAAATGTCATCTTTCAGTTCTAAACAGTGAAAGAATTGCTACGCTGAGGGTTTGGCGTGGCTTGGGTTTTTTCATAGGGTTTATCTCTGCCAGCCTCTGCCTTGGCAGAGAGGAATCAGAAGAAGAGACTGCTGTTTCAAGTCTTGCTCAGTTTAAAGAATCTAGAATAACTTTCCACATTTATTCCTTGGAGGGGACCAACCAAACTTAATTTCCTTCCCAAAGAGAGAGAGGAAATGAAAACAAGTGTTTAAAAGGAGTGGAGTATATGCTCAAAACGTTGGTGAGAAAGTTAGTTTTAGTTAGTACACGTGCACACATATGCACTATTGGGATAAAGCTTCCAAGCCAGCATCTGTTTTACTCATACACTGCAAAACCAATATATTTACAATCCAAAGCACTCTGTACACAGCATTGCTCACCTCAAGACTTGTTCTAACTTATTCTGCTGACTGAGGTGACAGTGCTGGTTCAGACTTTTTCACACCACAAAAAAGTGCCTGGGTGAGGAGAAGCCTTGGTTTCAGCAGACAGCTGTTCGGCCAATGGACAGGCACAGGTCATTCAGTTTACTGTGTCTGTCTCTGCAAGGCATAAACTGATGGACAGAGATTGCTTAACCATGGTAAACAGGTAGGAACACCACAAGTTGGGGATTGTGGGTTTGAGTCCCATCTGGTTTTCTGTGGGTGTTGGTCTCTTCATCCGAGTGACAGGTGACAGGATGAGGGGGAATGGACTCAAGCTGTGCCAGGGCAGGTTCAGATTAGACATTAGGAAAAAGTTCTTCACCGAAAGGGTTATTGGGCATTGGTACAGGCTGTCCAGGGAGGTGGTTGAGTCACCAACCCTGGATGTATTTAAATATTTAAAAGATGGGTAGATGAGTTGCTTAGAGATATGGTTTAGTAGAGGACAGGTATGGTTGGACTCGATCATCTCAAAGATCTTTTCCAACCTAGTGAGTCTGTGATTCTGTGAAACTCTGTTCCCCAAGCAAATATTCCCCATTTCAGCACCTGCATTTAAAGAACCTGATCCTTTCCTATAAATAAATGGGGAATAGGGGAAAATCCACACCATCAGCATCTTAAGTTATGGTAAGTGCCAAATGACTTTGGTTCCTGTCCTGGTCTGTGGGATGCCCATCCCAGGGTGCAGCACAAGCATTGCACAGTTACTCCTTGGGACTCAGCCAGAATGTCCCCCAGGGAAATGATCTCGACAAAGGGATTGAATGCTCCCTCACTAAGTTTGCAGATGACACTAAACTAGGAGGAAGTGTTGATCTGCCTAAGAGTAGGGAGGCTCTTCAGAGGGATCTGAACAGACTGGACCGATGGGCTGTGTCCAATGGGATGAAGTTTAACAAGGCCAAGTGTAGAGTGCTGCACATGGGACATAACAACCCCATGCAGCGCTACAGGCTTGGGGGAGACTGGCTGGAGAGCTGTCAGGCAGAGAAGGACCTGGGGGTGTTGCTTGAGTGCAGGCTGAATATGAGTCAGCAGTGTGCTCAGGTGGCCACGAAGGCCAATGGCATCTTGGCTTGTATCAAAAACAGTGTGGCCAGTAGGTCTAGGGAGGTGATTGTGCCCCTGTACTCGGCATTGGTGAGGCCGCACCTCGAGTACTGTGTCCAGTTCTGGGCTCCTCACCACAAGAAGGACATGGAGGTCCTGGAGTGAGTCCAGAGAAGGGCAACCAGGCTGGTGAAGGGGCTGGAGGGCAAATCCTATGAGGAGCGGCTGAGGGAGCTGGGGCTGTTTAGCTTGGAGAAGAGGAGGTTGAGGGGAGACCTTATCACCGCCTACAACTACCTGAAGAGAGGTTATAGAGAGGTAGGTGATGGTCTCTTCAGCCAGGTGACAGGTGATAGGACAAGGGGGAATGGCATGAAGCTGTGCCAGGGCAGGTTTAGATTGGGTGTTAGGAAAAAATTTTTTACTGAAAGAGTTGTCAGGGCCTGGAACAGGCTGCCCAGGGAGGGGGTTGAGTCACCTTCCCTGGATGTGTTGAAAAAAAGGGTAGATTAAATACTTAGGGATATGGTTTAGTTTAGTATGTGAATGGTTGGACTTCATGATCTTAAAGGTCTTTTCCAACCTTCTTATTCTGTGATTCTGTGATTCTGTGAAAATGTGATCCAAGCTCTGTCCTGTTCCTCAACCACATCACTGGGCCGCTGTCGATACCCTCCTTACCTGTGCCAGCTCTGACTGAGCACACAGCAATTGAGGGCCAGAAGAGGAAAAGAAGTGATTGTGCCTTAAAACAGAATGGACTGGAGTAAAAGGGGAAGGTAATTTAGGGTTATTTAGCTTAATAACGATCTTATTACTTCTGGCATGTTGCATTTCACTTGAAGTAGTTTTATAGGATCCTAGGTTTTGCTAGATATTTGGTAGTAACTGGAAAAATGTACACACCTTTTAACTTGCTATGAGAGAGGATGAAAACAAAACCCTCTTTGCTTAACACAAACTGTAACTGTATGATTTTGTTTTCCCAATTTTCAGAAAGTTTTCAGAGAGGAGGTCTCACGTTTCCAAGAATTCATTTAAAAATGCATTGCTTAGCAGCGCGTTCAGTAATATTTCAAGCACCAGCGCAGTTAATGAACTCTGCTGTTGCCACATGAGCAGTACATTAGGCTATGTCATTGCAATCTCATTTAATCTCTTGCTTTGATTCGTAGTTCTTGCAGCTTCAGAAATTGGCAGTGACAGGGGTCTCCAGATCCCCAGTGAAGTCTAGGCAAGGAGTCTATACCGTTGTTTTCACTGTGTCGCCATTTTCAAAAGAAGGGGTAAGCAAGAGCAGCTGCCCTGGATCTCCTCTTGATGGCTTGCAATCCCTGATCTCTTTGAACATAGACCGCTGCTGACTTCTAAGGTCCCATGCCAGCTCAGCAAAGCCACTTTAGACACTGCCGTTTAATCATCCGAGGCAGGGAAATGTATCACAGATCTGAGATAGGAAGGAATTTGCTGCTGTGCTCACTTTGCTTTGCTTAATGGTCTATCATGTCATGCCATTTAATCCCCATCTTAACATGGCATGAAGAATCTTCGGGGCACCCTTTATCTAATACCTCCTGCAGAACAAATTGCTTTCACTTCTTTAAGTTATTCTCACTTTCACAGGAATACAGCAGAGGAAAAGAAAGTTCCTGATGACTTAGGGCAGGAAGCAGATAACGTGCCCTCCTGGCATCGCTGGAGGAGAAGCAGGAAGCATTCATAAACACGCTTCTACAAGGCGAGATCAGAACCAGTACATTGTGGCTTCAGAAAGGCCCAAGCTACAGAGTTTACATTCATGTCCTGAACCTCTCACGCTTTGGGATTGTGCAGCTCTCAGATACAGATCTAAGGCTGCTCTTCCATGATATTACAAGCTCATTCTGAATTTTAAAAATAGTACTGCTAAAAGGTTTGATGTGTTGATGTCCCAATTGTTTCCCAAACAATAGGAAATGAGAATAAAAAAAAAAAAAAGCCAGCAAAGACTAGGAAGGCTTTAAGCTATTCAGGTCAGAGGCCTTTTTCTTATGTGTATGCAATGCCCTACAAACCTCTGCCTAGGACCTTGAGGCTGTGGGAAGAATATGTTTTAGCTGGCAAGAAATCTGCCAGAGAAAGTCCCATGGACTTGGTAACACCAAAACATTTTTCAAATAAATATTGGCTTCAAATAAATATCCATCTAGTACAGCAAAATGAGCTTCATAGTTTTGACATTATCAAAGTAAAGGGAAATAAAAAGTCTAAACACAGTTTCATATAAAACCAAAACAATTTTTCTGACTGTTCCAGAACTTCCAGCAAAAGAAACAAAACACATATTTTGTGGAGCCTGGCTTCAGATGTTACTCCAATAAAGAATAGATAGTACACCTTCCCAAGGACTTCTGACATTAGATTTTGCAGAGGAAAAGAAGGAAGAATTTTTCCAAAGTTCATCTATTTTTTATAAGGATTTAAATAGTACAGTGCTGTGATAGGACACCAGGCCTTGTAGAAGGTCCAACTTTCTCACAGCTCGGGGTTCAGGAAAAGGTAGTCCACAGCTGGATGTAGTTCCACAACACCCCATGCACAAATCTGGGAATAAAAACTAAAACCTGCTGTTCATTTGAAGACAGAATCTGTAGCCAGGTACAGCTGTTTGTGTGAGCTAAAACACGACAAAATAAACCAGCTAACCAACATCACAAGTTTGAACCCACACCCTCGCATACCCATTCAAGGCTTTAATTGCATTTATAGCATAGACCAGAAAATATGCAACAGGAGGGCTGAAACAAAGACCAGCTTCTACGACTAAGAGAAAACAGACATACATGTGCTAATTCAAAGGACCAAGAAAACTGTGTGAGGTTGGAGAGGATGGGAAAGAAGGTGGCAATGGCCTGAAAATAGCATTAATATGGCTCAGTGAATAACTGATAGCTTTCTGGAGATTGCCTAAGTCCTGGGGGAAAAAAAAAAGAAAAGGAAAAGATATTTGTTATTGCTGAAATGAAAATCTGAAAGAACTATTCAGTGAGCAAGGTCACTCTGTGGCTTTGGACACAGGATAGTCAATGCAGCCTCAACTCTTTTGCATCTGAATCAAGAGATCAGTCTAAAGAAAGGGTTGGACCGACACAGTTGCTAGTGGTGTTTAAATGACTCATTAGTTAAAACCCTAAGCCAGCAGAAAAGTGTCAGATTTTATGGAGTCTCCCACTTTCAGAGGCTGAAACCAGTATGGCTTGCTCCCCAGGAGAGATCCGTTCTGATTTTCCTGCCCATACAAAAGGGCTACAACAGGCAGCATTGAATGCTCTGTGCTCTAAAATAATTTGCAAACAAGCATTTAAGTGAGAAAAAATAATTCAAGGTTTCCTCTCTCAATGCCACGGAGCAAAGAGACGTCCCAAGGAAAACAAAGAAATAGAAGAACTTCTTCACCCATCTACTACACCCCATTACTGAAAATCTTCACAATTTTAGGAAATATTAGAGATGGATCCTCATTCATACAGAGGCTGAATTGTATTGCAAGAGAAGCTGTTTCTCTCATGCTGTTCTTTGTATATTATGCTATAGGCCTAGACAGGTTAGGCAGAGACTTTGGTTAATCTGTGGATTAATTTGGGTTCGGCAGTTATGTTGGAACAGAGCTGGTTTCATAGCCTATTGCACTATTCATCTGAACTGTAAAGGATGTAGAAGACGTAAACTGGTGGTTACACCTAAAGGTATTTCTCAACCATAAGGAGAGGATGAGCTTAAATGTTGCCTTGATCCACCTTTCCATTTCTAGCCTTAACGAAAAACATTGCAGGAAAAAGCAGTTGAATTACAACATTTCTAAAATCTGAGGAAAAGCTGCAGTTTGCTCCTGTGTCTGGATTGGTGGAAGTGATTCATCTGAAGATGATACCAGCTGTTCAATAAGCATTGTTCACTGCCTGACTTCTTTACAAGGCAGAAATCAATGCAGAGCGCTCCATTCACCAAGGACAAGTCATTATAATTTAACTTGTGAGCACATTCTGATTTCCCAACATGACCACTGCACAGGCTGCTCTGAAAAGATACTTCATGAAAGTCAGCCTTGTCCTTCACCATTGGCTTAGTGCTAATTGCACTGCACAGACCACGGGAAGAAGATGCTCAGGAGCAAATCCTTGCGCTAGGACTTCTTGCAGCACAGCAGCAAGAAAGTAAGGCTGGGAATCTGCCTCCTGGGATTTCAGTCACACATGGAAGCTTAAAGAAGCATCTGCTTTCTGATCCTTACAGTACTCGGGCTGATTCTGCTGACCCACTGCTTCCACGGAAGCCTGCTTTTGAAAATTAATGCCCACTGGATAATTAACTGATATCAAAGGAATTTGAAAGCAAAAGCAACCTGCTGGGTTCCTCTTGACCAAGGTCCAAAGATACATTGCTCTGGTTAGTGTGAGCAGTAGCACATCATTAGCCTACAGCTATGGCTGTACTGCAGAACCATTAGTGCACATTGTTGCCTCTCTCCTGGAGCCGTTGCTTGCAGGTGATATGGAAGAATGCTACCAGTTAATATCCGTTATTCGGATCTCATAACCATATCATACATGGAAGGGTGGGGGGAGTGTTGAAGCAAATCACTTGCATATCATCATAAAAAGATAATAATGTAATGTGTGAAGGTAAGGTAAAAGTCACTCCCCTCCTCCCCCTGCCCCCCCCCCCAAAAAAAAAAATAGCTGATCTAATTCTTGGTAAATGAATATATTCTCAGTTGCTCAAAAAGTTCAAGTGTGCAGTAAAAAGACTGCTTTTTCTTCTGACAAATCCATCTAAAAATACACTGAATGTGATGGAGCTGAGTATTTAGTACTGTAGGCCAGATTCTTCAAATCGGAGCAGCTGCTTGCTACTCTGCTGCCAGTGTAATCTATTGGGCAGCCTTAATCTGACAAATAAAGGACAATGGCATTGTATCGGTGGTCTTCCTATCTGCTTATCCAGCCTGCAAAGGGGCTCTGAGGACTGCCGCTCTCATCACACCCCAGAGACAGCCACACAGCCCTCCCTCCCTGAGCTCACTGCAGCTGGGTGTGCAGGACAGGAGGAGATGATCCAGCAAAGCTGCACTGCCCCTCAGCTCAAGCACACAGTGAGAGCAGGTGCTGCACTGCTCGGCTGCACATCGGGACCTGGCTGTTGCTTTGATTTCTCTCTCAGAAAGACCAAACTGGAAACATGGATTTCCTACACCGGCAATGCTAAAATTCATTTGTCTCGCTGATTTTGATCAGGGTGTTAGTCACTCTACCAGGACAGCTGCCAATCCTCACTCACTCCTCCTGTATGAGCTTCCCAAAGGCTGGCTGTCAGACCTGGCCTATGCGGGTCCAGTGCTTATTTTTCTCCTTCGAAGCATTTCTTCAAATTCCTCCCCAGTTCAGCACGGTGACACCTGAGGAACAGCAGGTTAGCAGAAGGCTGTATAAATGCCCCTCACCCAGCTGTGTGGCAAGACCAAGCTGCTTGCAATCTTCTGCGAGTAAAGGCGATGAGAAAGAAAGTAACACTCAACTCTGCTTTTGCAACCCCGTGAGAAGCACAGTAGTTCCACTCACACAAAGCCAGTTGACCTTCAGTGACCTGAATGCCTGTCACTAGGAGTTTTTTAAAGGATTTAAAGGAGGAGACAACAGGAAGACTCAGTCTTGAAAACACAGATGAGTGACGAGACAAGCAGGGCAGCCCAGGGCCACTTCCAATATAAAATACCAGTGAGTCACTTCTTCAATATTCTCTATTTAATCTTGTGTGTGGCAATACAGTCACTTTGTGGGATTTTGGTCATAGCTCTGCCTTGTCCTGGGCACGCCACACTGAAAAATGCCTGGGATGGTTTTGTTTCATGGCCTTTGCTGTTGGGGGGGCTGGGAAGGTCACAGGTGGAACTTTCACATCCACAGCTGTGAAAGGACTGGCTGAAAACACAGGAGCACAGTGAGGAGTGAATGCATGCACCAAACCAGAAATCAGGTGCAACACCTTGTTGGATCAACACAAGTTACAGAGCTCCTTCCTTTTAATCCACTTGGCACTGCTGCAGCCTTTTGAATTAGAAAAAAAGGATGCAGCAAGATGTTTCTGCTTATTTATAAAGTTAAGTCACTGATGCAAAGTTAGAGAAACAAGCAGAATCCACACTAAAATGGAAGCCCTCAGTTCAGAAGCCTGCCTAAAGACAAGCTTTCTGATGTGGGTAAAATGTGTCTAATATGTCAGCTGGATATTTTGACAGCATGGTGTTTGTGTGTTGCTTGTGTTTTAACCATCTGGTAAGCACATTAATTCCTCTGGAGAAGGGAGAGACAGTGACAAGCACGGCTGAGACTTATGCAGTTTACATTACGGCTTTACACCCGACCGTGAGGTTGCAGCACTGCACCCCTGGAGCAGAGTTTGGCAGCAAACACCGCCGTATCAGAGAGGACCAGGCACCACCCTTGCACTCGCAGGGACTGCATTTCTTCCTCTCTCGGTGGCTGACACAGATTTGTGAGAAGCACAGCTATGAGGAAAATAACCCTGAGCAGACCATCTGTGGGAGGTGCCATCAAGGCTCTTGGAAGTGCTACCACAGCACACTACCATATGCCAGCCTGGTTTAGTCACTGTTTCCACAACATAGCAGGATTAAGTCACAGGAAATTGTGTGAAAGGAGTAACAGCGTGGAGAGGACACCAAAATCAAACCTAACACAAGTTAGGGGAAACCAACACAAATAAAAGCTGGCAGGCTGTAACCACCGGGGTGGAAGATCTGCTTTCAGAAAACAGGCAGGAAAGGTGTGAGGGAACACAGCTTCCTTTCATAATTGTTGGTTCTCCTACCTTGGCACAGAAAGAAAGCACGTAGGTTTTATGCTCTGGCTGACTCCAGGTCACTGGAACAAAACACTTCCTTTAAACACAACTGCTAAACAAAACTCTGCTACTCCTACAAGAGGTGCTGTAGGTAAGCTTTCCCCTCATCAGCTCTGAGAAGCTCACAGAGGAATGCATCAGTTAGCATGGCTAGGGATGAGACAGTTTCAACCTCTTTTTTGGCAATGAATGTTTCTGTCATAGAATCATAGAATCACCTGGGTTGGAAGAGACCCCTTAGATCATCGAGTCCTCCCCTATTAACCTCATTTAAGGTTTTGCATGAGGCAGAAGGGTTAATCCCCTAACTAATGACATCCCCATGTCCCCATTCTCTTCCATTGTTGCAGCCTAGAGTTGTTTATCGCACCAAACAGGTTCAGGTGGAAAGGAAGGTGCATCTACAATCCTTCACTGTGGTTTGACATTGCATCCAGTTAAGACAATGTTTAGTTTCCTCAGTCTCACTTTAAGTCAACAGAAATTTCACTCCATTTTGGCAAAATCAGCCAAGATTTTTGGTAAGGTGCACCATGATGAAAAAACTTGATATTTGGGACTGCAGGTGCCAGATGAGTATTGTAGAAAGATCAATTAAGTGACTCCTGGCAAAAAATGTTTGGGTCTTTCCTATTGCCTTAAGTGAAATGTAAATGCTCTGAACTTTTGGTGGGCAGCAAGCCACAGGTTAGAAAAAACAATGAAATTGCTCTAGTATAGGTCTTTTGGATGAGTGCAAACCAAAATACTGTCAAGATAGTAGGTAACAGACACTGGGTATAATCTGTCCATAATTGACCACACAAGCTTTTGTATTCCCAAAGCTTTACACTCAAAGACAGTTATTTGCACCTGTATATTTTTAATATGATGATGGAAAGAAAGCTCTGAGACACGTGTCTCACAAGCACTTCGGTGAAGGTGAAGAGGCTAAGAATTTGGCATCCAAAACTGTTATAACTTTATGGCATATCTCAAGATAAGTGCAACCCAAGACACTTCTTACTCATGTCAAAGTTATTTCCCAGGAAATAACTGAAAGCAGAGGTCTTGCAAGAAGCTGGTTTAAGGAGCTTTAGATTTTCTGTATTTTTCACCTACAAATAATAAGCTCAGAGAATTCCCTGATATTCTATGTGAATGACAGATTATTAACTTTTTAAATGAAACTTCTGCTCAGAGTGGATGTGGCACAGTGAAAAATGGGTAGGCATGCTGCACTGCCATCAGCTTACAGCTTGGATGTAAATTGGAGTCCATTCACTTCCATTCACAGCCCTAAATAATACAAAGAATCCAGCTCACAGAAAATAAATTTGTGTCTAGTTAAATCCATGGCCATGGAGTTTGATATGGCACTCAAACCCAATTTTTATACTTTGGGAAAAAGCCCAGTATGAAATTTCATCATACATGTTTGTCCCTACGAAAGTAGTCCTATAATTAAGGAAGGATCTTGTGGTTAAGACATGTGACTAAAAGGCAGAAGTGATAAGGGCTTTTTACAGCTGTGCTATGGCTTATAGCAGTTCTGGTTTGAGTCTGCAGAAGGAGGATAATTTAGTCATAACATAAAGTAGGCAAGATAACGTGTATTAAAACCCATACGCAGAAATAATTCATAACTGTGCATTTTACCATGTGCAAACACAGAGAAAGAAGCTATTTTATTTTAATGAAAATACATTTTAGACATTTAGTGACTACTAAAAGCATCGAGAAGTTCGAGGCACTGCACTGGCACTTGATTTGAAAACTTTCTTCTAATATCGGGAATATTTGGTTTACAAAGTGTTTCGTTCTGGTGTAAGCTAGAAACACTTGGAGTACTGGTGATAGTAATTAATACATTTAGTTTATGGAAACCTCATGCTTCAATGTATGCTGAATAACAAGAAGGTAAATATCGTCTCTGAACGTATTTCGACTTCCCTTCAAATACTTCATTGGGTTTTAGGGGAACAAAGTTCAAATTCAAGATCTGGTTATAAATCCAAACATAGCCAGTCTAGATTAACCTCAATTCAAGGGAAAAAAAAAAAAAAAAAGATGCTAATTCTCTCCTGTATGATATATTGGGGCAGTAGGCCTTTCCTTTGAACGGTTATAACCAGAGGAATTCCATATTTCTCATGTGTATATCAATTGTAGGTAACCAACAGTTACAAACTAGAATTTTATTAGCCATAACAACATTAAGAAATTAATCTTTCAGTGTTACACTTTGCCATCATTTGCTCTTCCGTTTTATCTGATAGTGGCTCTTGATCCCTTCAGAAAAGACTGAAATGCTTCACTCTTAGTGGCCACTATCAACACATGTAGCCAATTGACCTTTTTGACTCAGGATGTCACAGTTGCCAAACAATCATTCATAAACACAACTGCACAGCTTTGTGTCATCAGAACAGACCTTAAGCAATGAAATTATTGTGTATTTATGCAGCAAAATCTTCTGAATAGTTTTGAACCAAGTTCACCCCTTGAGGGACTGATGATATTTGTTCTTACCTGTTAGTCTGCTTGAAAAAAAAAATCTGCATTTAAAATCAGGAGCTGGAGGTACAGGTGTGGCGTTCGTTATCAGCTTGCAAAACATACCCGATATAATGGTGAGAGTTCCAGAGAAAATAGCTAAGCAATGACTAAACTAAGTGTCTGCAAGATGCCAGTACATTTTTTACTCCCTAGAGCATAGAACAGGCTTTGAGGCCTGCACAAAGCTCTCACTCTCTACCCTGGGCTTGTACCCATTTTCCTTTACTTAAGAAATCATCCTGGACAGTAGAGACTCCTTAACAGGAAAGGGCTTACCAGCCAGTTGGTTACTGTAAAACTGCCCACTTCCTACAAAGCGACGGGATGGTTTTCTGAAAGGTGTCCCCAGTCAGTGACATTAATGGACAGGCTCAGTGCCAGCACCTGCTTAACCAGTGTGCTGGCTTCTAGACTTGTCCCAACTTATCTCTACGGTGAACTCCTTTGCAAGCTGTTTTTAATCAGGAGAGACAACACTCTCCCATTAAACTTGTGATAGGTTTGTGTTCTGGGGTTTATTTGCAAAGCCAATTCCACCATAAGATTGGTTGAAAAGATTAATTTGGCTTCTGTTTTGTTTTGAATGTTAAAAATGCTAGAAATATTTTCTTTCAAGGAAAGCTTAAGATTCATTAGTTCATTCTCTCAGTTACAATGGTAGAAACAAAGTGACAGGGACCTGTGACCTCTCTGAATCTAAGACTGTCAGAGGGCAATTACCTGAAACAAAATACAGGATTAGTAAAGAGAATAGATTGGCCGAGTAACCCAAATCCCTCACTCTAAACTTTGTAAACCCAGTGGACATAAAGCAGTAAACCAGATCTTATGTCTCTGGGCTAAAAAACCTGGAGTTTAATAAAACGGAAGGTTTAGAAGAACATCCAAGATTTTGGAAACTTTGGGTAGGACTCAGTTGTTGTTGGGGTTCAGTTTCAGCTGAGCAGCATCAGCCTCTCTCTAAAATAGATAGCCATTACATGGGCAGCTGGATGGATCTTTAAGATCTACTGATGATATTTACAAAATTTTGATTGACTATAATGGGAACTAAGTCCCTAAAGGACCTATGTGCCTAAATGTAGGTGTCCTGATAATTTGGATCCTGGCCACCACAGGTGACCTGAATGGTTCATAGCAAGTCTTCTCAGTCAGAATCTATCAAAGAAGAGTACCCAAGGACACAGAAGGTAAGTCAAAGCCCAGTTAAGCCTGAAAGTCATTTAGAAGCCTAATAAAGGAGCAAAAGTAAGTATCACTACTCTTCTACTTTAGCCACAAACTATTGTTTCAGATATACTACTGCAATTAGAAAGAAAATCTGGAAAGTAGAACTAGGTATCAAAAAGATAATCCCATGTTTCAAGGTCATGAAAACATTCTGAAGTGCATGGAGTTTAGAACAAAACCCAAATTCCTCTATCTTAGGACAGGTAAATATAGTTTTGAGGGAAAAAATGTAATTCTAAATAGTTTATGAATTGCAGTGGAAAAATGCTATTCATGTTACTGAATGCTAAGAAAATGCAACTGAAAAATGATGCTGATTCTGGATCCTTGTAATTCTATTTCTTATTATGCCATTTCTTCTCTGATAATTTGATTATCAGGTTTTCTCTTATAATTGGCTTGTAACTTCACTGGCTCCCCTTTCTTGTCTCCACCCATGGCATAGGTACAAGTTCTTAAGGCTTCTTCACTTTTCTTAGCTTAAAGTTGAGTTCACACACGTGTTGTTCAATAGCCTTCTATCAAATTATTTTCCACGAGTGCATCTACAGTTAGGTATTTCTAATGCTACAGAATCCCCCAGTCTCTCATGTTGTGGACATTCACCTATCTCGCACCACTTCTGGGACCAGCAGGCAGACCTTACTGACACACTAATCCTCTGCCATTTGCAGAGGCAGCTGCATCTCCAGTGCTGTCCCAGGAAGTTATAATGCTTAATCATCCCCTGCTACTGAGTGATCCATAGACGATGCAGTTCCTAAGAAGATGGTCCGACTTGTTTGATGTCATCATCCCTCAGGGAAGTGCGTTTACGACTGAGTTGAATGTTAATGTTCAGCATTCCATATTCTAAAAATGTCAAAAGGTCTACAGAATAATCTCTCTAGCTATTCCTTTGATTCAATGTCAAGGATAAATATTAATAGGTCTGCTATAAATATAAGCATTTGCCCTACAAAAAACACTTCAAAGAGTATAAAATCCATCCCAGCATCTGACATATACCAAATTGTGACTATAATGATTCCCTGTATAATAGCAGTATTAAATTGCAACTCAAATTCCTGTCAGTAAAAATTCAGTTAGTATTTTTCACTTAAAGGCATCAGAGGAAAATGAGTAAAGACAGTCCTGATACAAGCTGTGACAGAAACATTTCTCTTCTAATGCTTGTAAATATGAAAAAAAAAAATTAAAATAATTGATTGACAAAAAATTTGACTGGATAAGAGTTTAGCCATTAATTAGGGTGAGGAACCTGCTACTCCCAGATCTAGTACGTATAATGCACCATACTGGGAGAAAAGGTTTTCCACCAGCCTAAGGATGAAATCAATAGTCACAAAACCATACCAAAATCAAGCTGTCCACTCAAGTTCTGACTGAAGCTTTTGACAACTAGTTTCTGATTCCAGCAGTAGGATAAGGTCTCTTATTAGGAAGCAAAGACATTTAAGATTCATTTAGTGAGTAATGTTCTCTATTTCCAATGCCATGAGAACAACAGTATGTGAGCTAATTTTAACACGTGGAAAGAACATTTAATTTTATCAAAAGGAAACAATGAAAAATCTAATTTATTCTCCAAATGTGTGCATAACCCCCATTGATATTAATAAGAGTTAAGCAGCCTATGGAGAGGAAAATAGGCCCCCAGATGTGGCAAAATGTTTTAAGAACATTATCTGCAGCTTTCTAATGACCACAGAAATTATTTCTTTTTCTATACCAGTGGAGAGAGAAAAAGGGCTTCATACCCAGCCAGTCATTAAATGTTCCTGGCTTTCCCAAGGCTATATGTATGTGACACACACACACTCACAGATGCGTACATGGGTGATGCCTCACAGACTCACACAAGCACATCCTTCTCAGTCATTGCTTCTTTCCAACTGGGCTGTTCCATAGCACAGGACTGTCTAGAATTCTGCTGCTCTTCCCTCTGACTGCTCTTCCTAGCAGGATGAAAGAAGGTGAATTGTGCTTAATTCATGTGGGTTTTTTTTTTTTAATCTTAGTGTTTAATGTGCTGTCAGAGGCAACTGACAGGACCAAGAAAGGCTGATGAACAACCTTATTTTCCCCGTGCAACATTTTGCCTTAATTCTACCAACTTTGGTGATTGTGGAGGGTTAATCTTGGTTAGTCAGCAGGAAATTTTCTCAGCTGCCTCGTGGCATTCCTACAGAGGGATGTGCTTTGACTTCATCCTCAACATCTGTACCTATAATTTCCATTTTCTTTTCAGGATGAACTTTGACATAAGGTGTTAGTCATTAGCAAGTCATTCCACCTAATTCTTCATTCTTTTGAGGCATTTCCTTCTGAAGGCATACAAATACATTGCTGTTTCTGCGGTGGAGCTCTTTCCCTTCATTTCCTGAACTTTTTGAGAGCATGACGCTCCTAATGCTCTTGGGCAAAACCACGATTGCTAAATGGGACCTCTGCCAAGCCTGAAAAGGTCATCTCTTCATTGGTGTTCACAGCAGTAGTTTAACTGAAGGACATCCAACTTTCTTTTCACAGCTGTCCCTGGGGAACTGCCCAGGCCTTAAAATCCTGAGCTGTACTTTCCCTGTAGCCAAAAACTTGCCATCTTGAACCAAATCATCCTCAATAGATTTACAGCCCTCATTCTGTCCAGCTAAGCTCATGATGTATTAATGCTATTTACACACAGATACTTATTTATGGCTCTTTTATGTAACTTTCATCCATTTCTATCTTTAGTTAAATGTGCAGTTTTAGAATTGTATCATTTGAGGCACTTGCCTCTGATAAAATGCACTACAATTTGCATTTCACTCAGTGTTTTTGCATGTTTCAAAATGTCAGCATAATAATGAGAGCAGGACTTCTGAGGTTTCATTTTCTTTTTATATCTGTGGAATGAAAGGCAGGTTGGGCATGGGCACCTCTGTTTACTTTCCTTTTGAGTCATAGACAATAGGACCTTCAGTCACTGATGAAAGCTCATTTGTACTCTGAATGTTTTCCTGCCCACTTAAGCTGATTTTATATAACATCCAAAATGAGTATTCAATATTCAGTTAATTATGCACCAAACGGAGTAAGCCAAAGAATTAACTTAATCAAGCATTCTTTTTTCCTTAAAAGCCCCCAACAAACAACCAAGCCAAACCAACCAGAAACAAACCAGAGAAGAGCTACGACAGGTATTACAGATAAGCTCCTGGCTTGACTTTCAGGAGACATTGGTTCCCTTCCAGGTACTGTTGTTTACTTTTGATGCTGATTTTAAAGTGAAGACCTCACTTTGCCTTGGTTTTCTTTGTCAGTTACTTAGCAAGGTTCTGCTTATTATATAGATCATGTATATATATATATTTATAGCAAACCTTCTGAGGTACAGACATATTCTTTACTACCTTTCCATTAAAATGTTCTCTCGGTTACGCTTTTATCTTTGTGGGCCCAATATGCCCCCCCAAAATCACAAATAATGAGTTTACACATTCAGATTTCATCAAAACATTTTTTGATGGTAGTGAATTTGGTGATGGTTTGCTTTTAACTGCACTGGGCCCAAGACCTGCCCTTCCCTTAAGCATCAGGTCTGTCACATACTTAAAATGTCCCCAGCTTAGAAAATCAAGAGGGGCCAACAGCCCAAACTGTAAGAGTTCCTGTCCATGTTTGATGTCTCTACGCATCTGTCCTCTTTGCTGCCTGCATACAAGACAACTTTATCCAGTTCTGAATGTGAGACAAAGCTTTTCCTTTTTTCTTTTTTTTTTTCCTGAGAATTTAGACAAGAATTGGTTGTGGGATATGGGAACTTTTATTTTTAACCTTTTGGTAGAACTCCGTCATATCACCCTTTATATAACGACACAGGATCTCAGGCAGAAGACACATGCTTGGAAAAACTGAACTGAAGAATCCCAGGATCACAGAATGACTAGGTTGGAAAAGACCTTTAAGATCATCGAGTCCAACTGTACTAAAGAAGCAAGGTTATTCATGACACCATATATAGGAATAAAGTTAGACTTATTAAAGTCTAGGATTCCCTGAGATTATGCTTCAATACCTAAAACATACAGAACATCTTTGATACTGGCCCCTTTCTCACAAACCCATTAGTGCTCAAAATCCCATTGCTAACCTTCTCTGCAACCAAGAAATGATAAGGACGGTTTTGCTGGCAAACCTTTGCTTATCTGATGGCTCTCCTTGGTGGAATGGTATTAAGCAGGTCTATGGGGGTTTTATTGCTTGAAAGGATGTATTTTCATTTATAAACGCAACAAAACCTCTGAGCTTTGTGAGCAGGAACATTTGTTTCTCCTGGTTTATTTCCTCCTCCCAACACTACATAAAAAAATATATTGACGTTGCCTCGTGGCATTACAATTTTTACTGTGGTGCATTAGAGTTTCCAAAGCACATCACTTGTTATGATACATGGTAGCTTAAAGGGAAAAGCAGTATCCAGGAGGGAAATGAAGGGTGAAACAGTGGCCTCTTTGAAGTCAGCGCAAAAAACTATTACTGCCTTCAGCAGAGGCAACGTTTCAGTCCAGGCATTAAGGGACAAATGTGGAGCCATATATTGATTTTATCTCTTAGGTAAAATGGTAGATAAGAAAAATGCCTTCATCTGGAATCCAAGATGCTTAATATCAGTAGGCCTTTAGGAAATTGCATTACATAGCTGAATGGTATGTTGGTCCAATGAAACATCCAAAATCTCTACATTTGACCTCTTATTCCACAAATGAAGAAAAAAGAATCCAACTGAAAACCATTATAGCCTGTAAGATTTCTGTTTACATACATAATACAAAGCATCTGTACCTGAACATATTTAAGAATAAAGCAGCCAACCTTGAGGCTGTGCCAGCCTATACCAGCAAATTGCAAAGTACACAAAATTACATTTATACAGGATTTTATAATGGGCCAGAAAACATTTATAAATAAAAATCACATTAAGATGGGAATTCTCCTCTAGTAGCTGCCCCTCTATCATTTAAAATATTTGTAGCTAATTAAGGGACTCTGGTATCACAGTTAAAGAGGAAAATATTGAGATAAATAATTCATAAAAACTTGAAGTAAATAACTCCCCAGTAGACATGGGTTTTTCTAATTTACTTTTGACAAATAAATGAGCAAAGCTTTGTTACTGCAAGAGCCTGATGAATGCAATTTTCAGTTATGAAATAAATTTTTTTTTTTGACAACTGTTGATTTAGTTTCCAAAGGCTCTTAACACATAACTCAGGTCACAAATCACTGCTCTTTGTGAATTTTGAGTACCTGGCGTAATTTTTTGCATTGAACAGTTGTCAAACAAAAAGAGAAAATTTGTCAGTACCAAGAAATGCAGTGAGGATGCTGGACTAGGAAGTTAATTAATCAATTATATCTTCGTAGGTTTGTGTAAAATTCAGATACAAGGAAAAAAATGACAAGAGTTACAGCAGCTCTGCTCTGAGCCCTGCTTTTTTCTACCGTCTTAATGAAAGAGTAAAGCTGAGGCTTTGATATCTCTGCATTGTCATGGTAATTGGGAAGCTGTGAATTCAACATAAGCACTCTACTGTAGGGTAAAGAAAGAGGAAATGTTGAACTTTGGGAAAAGAATTTAATCAAATGTCAGCCCAGATAAAAGGCCAAAGGTTAATAAAAAGTATGCCTTGTATGTCATGGAGTTTCATTTATACATATGATCTACTTGGAACAATTCTATAAGAAACACTGAGTTTAGTACCAGTAGGCCAGTATTTCATGTTGAGTTTGTTAGTACATTGTAAATTGAGAATACACAGAAAAAGAGACTGATTGTTGTTAAGCCCTTAAAAATTGTTTCTCTGTTTTTTCCACCTCTTTGCCTGCATCAAATTATGTAGTAGTGCTACTGTTTCCAACAATTATAGACGAGCGGTTGAAAGCATCTTATATACAAACACGACCTTCACACTAAAATGGGATCCATCCTATTTAAAGAAAGGCAGTACAGAAACATGGAGAAAGTGTCTCTTTTCCTATCTACACTGCCTTTGTCTGATACTTATTGCCTGGGCCAACAAAAGGCTTCACTGTCCAAAATTATGAGGGTTTATGTTTCAGTAAAAAATTAAATATCTGCTTAAATATTTAGAATAGAATAGAATAGAATAGAATAGAATAGAACAGAATAGGACTGATTTAGAAGGGACCCATAAGGACCATGAAGTCCAACTCCTGGCTCTACACAGAGCCAGCCAAGTCAGAGTATGTGACTGAGTGCATCGTCCAGATGCTTCTTGAGCTCAGTCAAGTTCTCCCCACTTCCCTGGGGAGCCTGTTCCTCTGCCCAACCACCCTCTCAGTAAAGAACCTTTTCCCAATATCACAGAATCACAGAATAATAAGGTTGGAAAAGACCTTTAAGATCATCAAGTCCAACCATTCACATCCTAAACTAAACCATATCCCTAAGTACTTCATCTACCCTTTTTTTGAACACATCCAGGGAAGGTGACTCCACCACCTCCCTGGGCAGCCTGTTCCAGGCCCTGACAACTCTTTCCAACCTAACCCTCCCCTGTCGCGGCTTCATACTGTTCCCTCGAGTTCTATCCCTGGTCACTGAAGATTTATTAGCCTTGGGTTCCATCCTGGGAAAAAATTTTGTAAGTTCCAAAGTAAGAGCTTGATCACAGCATCAAGGAGAACTACGCTGCAAGTAGTTTGGACTTTTAAATTCTGTTCTCTAAGACAAAGAATTTGAAAGTTGCTGCTTACTATTAAGAAAGAGAAAACACACTAAAGTTCAATTTCACATGAAATTTTTCTGCAAAGTGATTTTTATTTTAATCTGGTCTAATGGCAGTTACATAGTTGACTTTAGTAGTTTCAAAATCTTTATCAGCTTTCAATTACTGATTAGAGCTCCACTGTATTAATAAAAAAAAGCCACAAAACTTTGAAAACAACATACTGAGGAAATTCTCTGCCCCAGTGAACTCTCAATCCAAGATTTAATTAAAATAGGATGGATGAGACAGGAAGAAAGATGAAAGGACAAATAGAATGAATGTTCATAAATTAGTCATAGCAGCAGGTTTAGCACCCGCAAGTGACGACCAGCCTGTTTGCTCTACGTTTTTTGCAGAGCTAATAAAATTCAATAGATACCTCTGGTTTGTTCACCAATTAAAGGTGCAGAGCTAAAAACTGCACCAGTTCTTAGGGGCTTCAAACCTTCCTCTTTGGAGTATGAAGCAAAAAGTGAGAAATCACAGAGAGTCTTGAACCATACCACCACCTGCTGTTGCATCCATTATGACTCACATAATTTATTCATACCCAAATACAGCCTGCATCTGCTATTTATTGATATTTTCGTTTATTTTCCTTATTAAGGCTTGTGCTTGTATTGAGTAAAATTTCGATGTACTGTGGAGAGTATATAAATATGGATTATATATTGCTTATAAAGGCCTTTGCCTTTCATAACATCAAAGAATGAATAATGCATTTCCTCCCTTTCCAGCTAAGCAATATAAACATCAAAGGAAGGATTAGCATTTTAGGTCTTTGACAACACTAAATCTTTGTGTCATATGTCTTGCTGTCTTGTGCAGAACATTTATATTTCTACACCTATTACATAAAGCAACAGGCCAAACATCCTTACTTCCATCTAATTTGCATAATTAATTACCTAAAATTTTTGCCAAGCTATCCACACTCACACTGAAATAATAGATGCTGATTTCCATCCTGAAATAAATCCCTTAACTGGGTTTGAAACTCCTGTCCTCCCTGCTAGGTTTGTGGTGCGGGGTAAGCCACTGCCACTCAGCTGTATTAACCCAGCAGCCACAGATAGCGGATTACAGCAGATGCCATTAACATAATCTGAGATGTCGTGACTGCAAAACCAGAAGAGCCTGAAGGATGGTGCTGAGGCCACCTACAGAGGCTTTGCTGCTGGAAGTCAACATGAAGCTGGGTTGTAGTGTTGGGTGGGGAGGGCTTGAAGAGACTCAAGGCACACTGCTTTTAGGCCAAACTCACAATGGGCAGATTCTTTTGGGAGGGCTCCTGTGAAATGGATACTGCATAATGGAGACTTCAACAGGTAGAAGATAGCAATATAAACTATTGTCTTAGATTAAGATCTCTCAGACTGAGTCAGCAGAGATTCGTGTTTCTACAGGCCCCATTTAGTGACCTACCTTCTTTTATTTTCATCTGTACTTGTGTTTCAGACCTCTTATTCTGCAGCAGGAAGCATTCTGCTGAGTCATGAACATGAAAAAAGCTCTAAGCAGAGGTCTTTGCCTCCACAGTGAAAGTTCCTACTGTGTCTAAAGTTGAATGAGAGGAAACTGGGTTGTTAAATATGTGTGTGGATACTTAGATACGCAATAAGCAAAAGGGAAAAACCTGGATTCTTGAAGGAAAGCAGCACGGTTCTGTCTGCTTTCCTGTATTTGTTATTTCTAGGTTTTCATCCTGCTGTCCAGAAGGGTAGCTTTCTGCTTGCTTTTATCACATGGGAACAACAACAACAACAAAATCAGCTAGGATTTGCCTTGCCTTCACAAAGCCATTATGAGTTAGCTATGATGCTAATGACTGTGCAATAGGCAAGGGAACTGTCTTTTGTTTTGAAATAAGGACACAAGCCAGCACATACCAGTTGGCTGGGAAACCAAGGCCATGCCAGAAGCCACTCTATAGCACAAAAGCGGCATAGACATGTCCTCAGATGTCAAAGTCACTGTGGTTTGCACCGATGGCTCTCCACAGGCAGGTCCTCATCCTGCTCGTGCCTACAATTGTACCAAAATACATCATTCCACCAGAAGTCATCTGAAAATCAAATTGTGCATGTACCTACCCAGCCCATCAACAGGTTGAAAGTCACGCTGTGAAACAGAGTAACTTCCAAATGTTAACTTCACTTAGTTTTCTGTTGGGTTCAATAGCATTTGGGCTCCTGTAATTTCATGGTATTTAGTAATTTTTGGTTATTGGAGAACAAAGTATGTGTAGCTCCAGCTTGAATAGGAATCCTACCACACAGAAGTATGAGAGTAATTAGGGTACAGATATAGCTCAATACATTGAAAGTTTGGAGAAACTTTTAAGATATTTCCATTGATTTCTTTGCAAACACGAAGCAAAGCTTTTGAGTTCCTTTAATCTTCCAACTGTGTTACTTTGGGCTTCCCATATCTTTTAGCTTTTGGAATTCAATGGCCTCTTCCACAGTGAGTTTAATATTCTTTCAAATACTGTGTTGCTAGCTGGGCTTTACCATGAGGCAGGCAGGCAGGCAGTTCTTTGGAATTTAGGTGCAGACTGCAGACTGGTGTGGTAAATATTTGTTCTTTGACAAACTCCAATAACTCTTCATTAAAAAAAAAAAAACAAGAAGAAAAAGAATGCCCAAACCCCCCCCCCCCCCGCCCCAACCCCAAACACTGAAACACTGTTGGCAAAAACTGCATTGAACCAATCTAGAAGTAAGGAAATCTTCAAGGAATCTTCCCTGGGAATGAAAATCAAGAAAGCTTTCACAACTTTCTCGTGCATAATACAAAGCATACAGTTGGGTGTTCTGCCTTTGCTGAGTTCTTCAAAACTTCTGGAAGCTGGGACTTCTCATAAAAGGGCAGATACCATGTAAGGAGGCACTACATTTGGTTCCATCAGAAGTGTGAAGTGGAAGATATTTTAGGAGGGTTATATGAAGCATATGTGGAAAGTCCTGGAATAGTCTACATCAAAGAGAGTATCTAGTTTACACTTTACAGTTTATTCTTATTAACTGAGTATTTTTGCTCTTCACAGTGGATAAAGCTGGGCTCTGCACAAATTAGACTAGGACAGAATCTGTTGGTTTCTATAAAATAGAACTGAGATTTAATTGCATTGTCTTCATTTTGCACTTTTTACACATAACAAGGCTGGGTTTGTTTCTTTTAAATTTGCTTCCCCTTTGATCTGGTAATTTCCCCTCTAATTTCATGGCTTTTATGTTCTGTGCTATGAACAAGGAAAAGGCCATCTTGTCTTGAAATGTGAAAGTGTTTCTTTCAAACTACTGTACATTTACACTTAACTTTATTAATTTACCTTTCAGTGTTGTGGAAATTGAGATTACACAACCTCATACCTGCTATCGTCACAAAGATTATCAACAGTTGCCTGTCCTTTAAAGGTACACATGTCCATAGCCAGACACATCCAGACTTACTAACTTTGGACAGAAAATACTTCATTTGCAGTTACTGGACTACCTGGAGCAGTCGTTCTTTGAAGAAATTCCTCTCTTGCTTTATTCACACTTATGGCTGGGAAGATAATTTAAGATTCATTATGGGAGTTACTTTCTGCCTGTAAAGTCTCAGCAGAGCGCAGGGGGTTCCTCTCTGTGAGGTCGTTTACCTCCTTCCCTGCAGATCCCACCAGTGCTGTAACACCACCGTATTCCAGCGGTCACACCAGACGGGTTTCTGGCAGTTGCTGGAGAGACACAAGGGCAAGGCAGTGCAAGATTACAGAGGGGAAAATGAAGACATACAACACCACATGAAGAAAAATATCAGAAAGAAAGATATTGAAGGAAGAGCAGAAAAAACAAATGCATAGCAGATGCACCAAAACCCACCTTGAAACAGCACATACTCTGCGAGTGGACAACTTACTATTACCATCTTGACGTTTACCACATTCCTAGAGTATATTCCTACATCCCAGGTACCAGCCTGGGTTTATGATGTAATTCATACAGCAGAAGAACCTCCTGCCTTTCTCATTTTGTTCTCAGCATTCCACCTGTAAACTGCGTGACAGGGAATATTTGGCCAAAGCCCAAAGAGCAGCGAGCGACGCACCTCCGCTGTTTATATGCCTGTCGTGTGGCAATCTGCAGATTTAATAGGAGTTAGCGCAAAAGCTTGGTTTAAAGCTCCTTCCTTCTCGTATGGAGCAAGCCGGCGTTACAAAATAAAACCTGGAAAAGCAAGTTGGGCTCAGCCGCGTCCCTAAAGCTCCTGGGGAATCCCGCGGGGGGTGCGGGACCGGCGGCCGCACTGGCCGCGGCTGCGGGGCCCGCTGCTGCCGGTGTCTCTGCCGCTAGAGGGGGTCTCGGTACCTGTTTTCCCGAGGAAAAAGCCTAAAATAATGGGAACCGGCTGCAAAGTCAAGGGAGCCCGGGTTTTATTTTGGCTCTGGGAGAAAGGGAGGCAGCCGGGTGCGGGTTACAGAGAGGACAGGCAATTTGCACGCTCGTTTGGGGCGCTGGGTAGGTGGGTGGGTAAGGTTTAGCTTGCCAAAGGAACTTCAACGCGCTTCCTCGCTCATCCCAAAGTAACTTTGTGTTACAGGCAGCCTGTTATGAAACATGGAAGGCTTTCATAAATCATCATCAAGGAAAACGGGTTGTAGGCGCCTTACAGATCCTGCGCCAGCAAGGCTTTGCCGTGCCACTCGGCTTTTGACAACTGCCTGGCAGCTGACCGCCCCCCTGACGCCTTCTCACCCTCACTGTGTAACACGAGATGGAAGCTCTGCCTGCCAGTAAAGTGCTGCGAGGGAAGGGCGAAAGGCAGTCAACAGGAGGAAGCCTCCAAGTGATGCCTTCTCGGCTCATCCTCTTTCCCACTTGCCCTTTAACACACAGGGCAGTGGCCCAGGCTGATGTGCCGCAGCCACCCCCCCTCAGCGCGGGTAGCAGCCGGCCTGGCGGGTGTCCCACTGTTCCCCCTAGAGCCGCCGGGTCCGGGAGCGCTGTGGACGGGCCGGAGTCCCGGAGCGGCCACGGCCAGCGCTGCGTACCTGGCAGGGAGAGCCCGGTGATGGTGCTGGCCTTGTTTTTTTAAGGAACGGGATTCTGTGAGGGAGGGAAAAAATAAAAGGATGTTGAAAAGTGAAGGCGGGAGTCGCGGGAATAGAGGAAGGGGCGGACAAAGGGCGGCGGGGGCGAAGCTCTGCCTCAGGTGTGCAGCCCTGCTTCAGTCGTACTTGCGTGGTAGCGGCTGTCCCCGGCGGCCCGGGACTGAGAGGGCCGGGGGGCGGTGGGGAGCGCAGCCGAGCGCAGAGCCCACAGCCCACACTGCGGCACCGCCGCGGGGGGCGCCGGGCCGAGGCGCTCAACAGGCGCTGCCGACCCGCCGGGCGAGGCGGGACGGGCGCCGGCACATGGCAGGAGCCGCGCTCGTCGCCAGCCCCGTGCCAGGCGGCGGCGGCGGCCGGAAAGGGGCTTGGCCGCCGCTCGGCGGGGCTGCCGCGCCGCCAGGGCTCGCCCGCTCGGGACCCACCCTGCCCGCTCAGCCGGGGCCGGCAGGCCGGCCGGCAGCGCCGCCGCTTCCTTTGTGTGCGTGAGGGGAGCTGCGGCGGGCGGCGGCGGCGGGTCTCCCCGGCGGGCTGTCAGCGCTGCCCGCGAGGAGGCGGGGAAGGGAAGGGACGGGAAGGGAAGGGAGGAGGCGAGGGAAGGCGCTGGCAGGGCGGCTCTCCCGTCCCCGTCACTAGGTAAGCCCTGCTCTCCAGGCGGAGAGAGGCACTGGAAGCGCCGCGGGGCCTTTTCCCTGACCTGCCGAGTGGCTTCGCCCAGCCCCGGAGAGCGGCCGGCAGCACCTCGGCGGGGCGCCGCCGTCACCCGCTCCCCGGAGGCGCGGGGAGCCGAGCGCGGGCTGCGGCGGCGGCTCGGCGCGGCTCGGCTCCGGCACTTTGCGATGGGCTGGCGGCAGCTGCGGCCGGACAGCAGCGGGGGTCGACGCGGGACTCACAGCTAAGGGGCGAGGAGGAGGGACCATGGCCGCATCCAGTAACTCCAGTTTGTCCGGCTCGTCGGTTTCCTCCGGTAAGTTTCTCCGGCGAGCGCCGCATTTCTCCCCTCCCTCCATTTTAGCAGGGAGCTACCTGTCTGCAGAGCGCCTCGCCGTCCCGCCCGCCCCGAGCGCCCACAGCCCCGCCGGCAGCCGCCGCGGTGACCCCCAGCCCCGCGAGGGCTTACCCCGGGGACGACGATGCCCCTTGCCTGGGGCCAGGGCGGGGAGCCGGGACGGGGGAGGCGCGGCGGGGCCCGGCTCGCTTCCTTGCCGCCCCGCCGTGCCTTTGTGTGGGTCCCTCGCCGGGGGAGCGGCGTCCCTCCCGGCTTGGGAAGGGGCGCGTCCGCGGCCCCCCGCACCTCTGCTGCCGGCAGGTTACCAAGAGCCCCCGCGCCTCGGGGTTTGGGTGGCCCGGGGTGTTCGGAGACCACTTGACCCAGGTGACAGGCGTTCTCTGCCGCGCTCCCCGCCGGGCAGGACCAGCTCCGCATCGCACCTCTGCGCGGCGTGCTGCGCGGTTCTTGCGCGGGTCCTGCGCGGGCCGGGCGGGGGTGTCCCGCCGGTCTGAGACCGCCAGATATACCCCTTGGTGCACGTCACAGGCACACAGGGCTTTTTTCAGTAGTTCTGCTTAAATTCCCGGTCCAGATTAAGAGTGGTCCAGGTGAAAAACCGCCCCAGGGGTTCTGCCGCCGGCACCGTGCGCGGGTGTGAGGGGCTTGTGCTTGTTTTGGGGGCGCTGGGGTGGGAGGCGGGGTGGTGGGGCTCGCTGCCCCTCTGACGCGAAGGGCTGGCTGCCTGCGGAGCCGCAGCAAGGCAGAAAAGTTACGGCGCATTTCTGAGCCAGGCGGCCTGAAATTGAAAGCAATGATAGGAGAGTACCGCCGCCTGCTTCTCAGCTCGCTGAGCAGTTATTCTAATGTTCAGGTTACCAGAGTAATATCCTGGCGTTTTAGTGGGCAGAAGGATAAACAACTTTGGGGTTCCAGGGACTTTGTGCCTCAGTGTTTTATTCGAGGTATCAGATTGAGAATTTGTAAGAGTCCTTCTTAAACGTAGCAATGTGTGCTGTGAAAAGCAGACAGGCTCCTTTGATTATCAATACAACCGTAGAAAAGTATAAATAAATGTAAAAGGCATTGAGCAGCTATGTGGGTTTTTCTTAAAGATGGTGTATGTGACTTACACAACTTACTCTGGTCACTGGTCCAGCATGTGACACTTAGAGGCAGATCTGCTCCTAAAAATAAATATTTATTCCAGCTCTTTTAATAAAAACACAAACATCTTGGCTTCAGCCTGATTGGTGTAACTAGAAAGCACCTGAATGAAATAGGCATGAGAAATTCTGCCCTGTGTTCACCTTCTCAGTGCAAGAGTTGCAAGACCAGAATGAAGAGTCAACCCAACTGAATAGCTTGGTTAGTTAATTGTTTGGGCAATGTCATTTTTATTTTGTGGATCATTTGTTTATTTTTATATTTAAGTTACACGATAAAATCAGAAACAACCCTAAAAGCCCAGACTGGAACCCAGGACTCTCATTTTTGGTGCTCTAACCATGAAGCTGCAAAAGCATGCATGTTCTTCCTTGCTGCATGAATCTCAAGGTCTTTCTTTCCAACATCTACGTGCATACCTTTGAATCTCCTCTGACTCTACTGGATCTAGGCTCCAGGATCTGACTCACAAATTGACAGATGTGTCTTCCTTGCAGTCTTGGTTCAAATGCCTGAACTGCGGGGAGGAGTGGGAGTTCAGGCACATCCTTGGTCCAAGAAGTTGCTATCAGCCAATTCCAGGCGGCCTCCCACTCTAGTGCCAAGCTTAACATCTAGGTGAGGAACTGTGAGCTCTGGGCTTTAGATGTACATATTTAAAAGTCAAGGATTCTGGCACTTGACAGCACCCTGGTTTGTACGAAGCCCTTAGCTACAGCCTGCAGCAGCTCATGGTTTTATCTTTTGTTTTGTATTTTTGCAAGGATGAGCACAACTGAACCCATGCTTGGGGCTCTTAGATGCCACAGTGGTACAACTAATAAATATTGTCAAGAGCTTTGTAAAATAACTGAGTGCCCTTCGCTTTCGTAACTTGCAGCCTTGGAGTGGGTTTTGTTCTAGTGCATTCAGTCTGTATTGCTTCTATGCACATACTAATCAGAAGTCAAATTCGCTGCAGCATGATAAAGTTTCCAATATTAGCAGACACACCATATCTGACTGCGTGCAGCTGTATTTTGGCTGTCTGTGGTTTCAGTTCTCAGAACTCAGCAAGTCTTAGAGCATACCGTTTACATAATCTAACCAAACAAGTCCTGCTTTTAAATTTAATTTGGTAGAATTTATATGCGTGTTTAACTTACCAATATGAAGACTTCCAAATAGTATAATTATTTCTGTTCCATAGAAGAGGGAAGGTTATAATATCACAATACATTTTACTAATGGAAAAAGGAAGTGAAGTTTGTGGTTGATAGCAGAATGCCATGCTGCAGGACTCAGCTCTACCATTGACTTAATGCTTGGCCTTGATCAAGCTGTGTAATGTGTTGCTGGATCTTTTTCCTGCCTTTAAGAGCAGTTTAGCATTTGTTCCATCTCACAGGGAACTTCTGAAGCCAAATTAAAGCATTGCTCAAATAGTCCTTTCAGATCTTGAAATAATCAAGGAACAATTACCATATTTGCAAATGCATTTTTTAGCTTTAGCAAAACATGTCTTTTATTATTTCATTTTTAAAAATACGCTCATAAACAAACATTTTGAGAAGAAATAAAACCGTTCTTTTTGAGACCATATAAATAATTCAAGTTTGAGACTACTGTTAGGGTTTGCTGTTGTTTTGAGGTAACAACAGATCTGCCTTGCTTCTGTCCTTAAATTAGTGTCTGTAACATCCAAATACGTGGTTAGGCTTGAGCACTGGGACATGATGCTTGGGAAATTATAGGGGACTTGTTTGTTTTAAGAATTTCTGGGGGTAACTGCTGACCTATATATGCATGAGTGCCAGCTGAACTGGTTGACAGCCAGATTCTGGCCTATCTGAACACAAAGTGGAGCAGAGCATCTACAGGTTCTTTCTACTCTTATCGAGATTTTGGTTAGCCTGTGTGGAGAAGCAAGGGTTAGCTAGAATCCAGCTTGCAATGAGTAGGCTACCCAGGGAGGGGGTTGAGTCACCTTCCCTGGATGTGTTCAAAAAAAGGGTAGATGAGGTACTTAGGGATATGGTTTAGTTTAGGATGCGAATGGTTGGACTTGATGTAAAGGTCTTTTTCAACCTTGTGATTCTGTGATTCTGTGATTTTGAGTAAAAGGATTTAGTGACTGACTGATAATAATGGAAATCAGTTTGAATGGCAGATGGGAATTTTCATTCAGGTTTTTAAAGGGGTAGCTTCTTTGATCTCTTACCACCACCACCCCCCCCCCCTTTCTTAAAATACAGATAGTTCTTAGTGTCCATCTCTTATTTTGAAAAACCATGTGTTCATTATGCGGGTGAGCACAGATGTGTTGTGTGAACAAGGTAGGAATATTAGGCCTGGGGAGGGGCATGAAGTCTGCTTCTGAGTGTGGTACTGCAAGTGACCCTGTGTAGTGTAACATTTCTGTTCCAATTCCTGCTGGTTCATGTCAATGAGAGAAAACGTTAAACATGTCAATATATCCAATGTGAGGAGGCTGACCAAGAATGTTATGGTATAGATACTCCACCTGCCCACTTCTGGTTCTGTAAATGTGCAAGTAGGATTTATAGTCTTCACCTGAACTTGTGTCTGTAATAAAGACCAGAATTTGGTGCTGTCCTGGAGTGGTTATTTATAAGCACTACCTGCAGAGTGACACAGCAGGATGGTTAGCTGTAGCTGTTGTAGGGATGGGAAGCTGACAGGCATGGACAGCTAACAGGTTCTAAGTATTTGTAGTTGGGCATCTGTTGCTCCTTTGCTTGCACAGCTAGAGAGCCTGTCCCTCCTTCATAGCTCATGCCTGTGGTCTGTGTCATGATCTCAACAGCCACTGTGAGGCTGCTAATTACAGGTTAAATAATATTAAGTACTTGTCATGGGCCCCATCTGACAGGAGCCTATGATACTTTTTGGGTTTTTTTTCAGTAAGCTGGCCGTTACGGGTAACAAAACCTGCAGGAGAGCTGTGGGGGTTTGTATTGAATTTGTATTTCTTCATATTTAGCTCTGTGCTTTTGGTGGCAGAACTTAAGCTGTTCTTTGGTTACCAACAGTTGTGTTTGAAGGTGGCCTGGAGAAAAAGGTATATACTGTGCTGGGGGAAGAAGGTGGGCATCATAAGCAGTTACATTAAGCGTTCTTCTTGGGGCCTTGGGTAAATCTGCACAGCATATGAAGTGCTGAAATTGTAATTACTTCCACTGGGAAATCCACTTTACTTTCCTGTAATCTCTTCTATAGCACATGCCCAGATGATCTATTAGCTGTATTCTTTGCAAGCCCCTGAGTTTTGTTCGTCTCCCTAAATGAAGTGCCACAAGTAACATGTTTTCTTTCTCTCCTGACTCCAGGGCAGAAGAGCACTGTACCTGTTCTTGTGCTTTTCTTTATGCTGCTTTCTCCTTAGAATAGACATACTCCCTTGCTGCTTCCCCATCTTAGTCTTGGCCCTTACTCTCACTCATTCTGATCTTTCCTTTTTTCAATTTTTTCTGTGTTGTTACAGTTGAAACTTTTCACCTTTTTTTCCTGGCAAACAATTTACCTCTCCCGCTTTGTCACCAGCTACCTCCAGTTCCCTCCACCCAGTAGCCAAATACTGATTGTACACCACTGACAAACCTCAGGCTCTGCTTGCTGGAATGTAAATATGAGCTTGAGTGAAGAGACCTTGTTGGTTGTGCCTGCTCTGCTTATCTAAGGAGCAAAAAAATCCAGCAGGCTTCTCAGGCTCCATGCAGCAGTAGTCCTGGATGTCAGATGGCTCAGCCTCTGCTACAGTGGTGCCACCCAAAGCTGGCATGAAGTGGCTGTAAATCCCAGCTGCCTTTAAGGCTGTGGGCTCTGCTTGAGAAGTCTTCTCCCAGATAGCCTGTATGTAACAGGTGGATAGGTTGGTTAGCTTGGGCTGTCATACCAGGTAAAGGGCTGAACTGGTGGGAAATGCAAATGCAAGTCTGCTGAAAGATAGCATGTAATCAGGTGGGACTTGGATGGTGCCACAAGGTTTGCCTGAGCATGAGCCTGTGCTGTGAGACTGGTAACACTGGGAGGATTTGGATAAACACCCGAGGCAAATGTGTAAACCCAGTATTTGGTGTTTTCTGCAAGGTCCCAGTATAAATTTGCAGGTGTTAAGGAAGACATGGAGGCTGAAGGGATAGCAGCACACCTTTCTGCTTCCCATCTGAAGTGATACTTCTTCACATGCTGCCCGCATTTCAGGTAATACCTGTTGTTAGACCTAATGATGGAGTTTAAACACATAGGCAAGCTTTCTCTGTAGGCTTGAAGAAGGGCCTGTGTGTCTTGTCGGGATATTTCCAGTTTTCAGCTATTTCCAGCTGCTCTAATAAACGGTACAGCTGTTCTCCACACCCTCCCACAGCCCCCCACTTTTGTAAATTCAGATACTTATGTAGAAGATGACCACTATAAATTCTTTTAAAATCACCGATTATTGATGATTTTTTTTTTTAATTGAAAGCTGAAACCACTTTTTCTTTTCAGAAGCTCAGGGTAAAAGGCCTTTAAGCAGTGATCCTCATTTAATTAATAATGATGTTTATGGTTCATAAACGAAGTCTTGTAATACATTGAAAGGCAACTTTTTTTTTAAGTAATTGAACAGAGATACGAGGCTTAAAGGCAGCGTAGTTCTGAACTCTGTGTTCTCACATGTACTCTGTGTCTCAAGAAGGATAAAAAACCGCTTACTGAGGGAAGAAGAAAAAACTTTGATGGTTCCAGTAACTTAACAAGGTCAAAATAAAATATTAAAGGCTCATAACTCCCCGGGGGTCATGAAGGTGCTATGATGTGAAATAGGCAGATATATTGAAAAAATGAAAGTCAACATAGGCTGATTTTAATTAAGATGCAAGCAAGTGAGAAGAAATGAAATTACTATTGTACACAGATTCAGAGAGATTCTAATTGGGAAAAAGATTAGTAAATGAAAATAGATGTTTATTCTCAATGATTTAATAGAAACAGTGTTGTGAAAATGGCACATGAAAGCTTTTTAAATTATGCTGCCATTATGCTGATAAGGTGCTACTTTTGATTTTTTTTTTAAAAGGGCAATAAGAGTTCTTTTTCTTTCTGTTACTCATGCCAAGCTTCTGCTGGCCAGGGTGTTCTTACTCTAAATTAAAGCTGAAGTCTTTTGTATTCGATGATTATATAGAACTCACCATTCCTATTAAAAGTAATACAAATTCAAAAGGGAAAAAGCCCAAGTACTCCATTCTGATGTAGCAGTCGGTCCAACAGTTAGTTACCGAATGCACGGGGTGTGATTACTGAAAATAAAATAGCCTCAAAACTGCTATAATGCATGTCTGCTTTCCAATTTAGCCTGTATTGGTACTCTGTAAAGGAAGAGTCTTACTCTTCCTACGTATCTGCTTGTCTTGAAGACATATGTGGAGGATCAGACGAACAGTCTTTCGTGCTGTCATGATGATGACCTTTTTGGATACCGGTTCAATTGACTAGTTCTTGCCTTCTGTTTGATGGTTCTAAGAAGGCTTAGATATGCCAAATGCTGAGTGATTGCAGCAGGAGTATTTTACATTAGTGAGCATTATAGGCAGTGTTCTTGTATGCCCGGAATGTTTTACCTCTTTCAGATGATAATAATTCGGCTGTTATGGTGCATAAGTAAGTCTTAAACCTGGTGTTTTAGACAATTATTTTAAAGTTGCTTTGGTTACATACATACCTTCGGTTAAAAGGCAGCAGTGGCTGGATTCGCTGCCCTTGCAACACTGAGTGCTGGCAGCAAGTGTTCTCATGCTGGGGAGCCAGTCTGTCGTCGCTTGTTCTTCTCTTCTACAAAAGGAGGAGCTACTTAGGAGATTAAATATTTGGAGAACTGTGTGTTCAGGAATGCCACAGTTATGTTGCATGGAAAAGCTTTTGTTGCAGGGAAATGTAGCAGGATTTATGCAAGAAGCTATAAATCTGTAATTCTGTATATACCTCATTCTTCACAGGTATAGTCACTGTTCATCTAAGAATTATATACAATGGCTAGCACAAATGTATAGTTTCAACTGCTGTCTATGAATAATGACCCATTCTTGCTGTCTTTTTCTGACCTTTGATTATGAGAATGTAAATTTGAATTTTATGTTCGAAGGTGATTATTACAAACTCTGAATCATGTGCATTTCAACAGTAACAGTTTAATCATCCTGTTTTCCTCAGCAGTAAACCAAATCCCATGGCTGGAGAGTAAGTGTGTTCCTGGTAGAAGGAAACTGGTGTTGTAGAACTGTCCCTGTAACGTTAACGTGCTTTAAAATTTTGCCGATGAATAGGCTGAAGCTTGACAGCCCAGGCTGATGCAGTTGGTAAGGTAAGGAGAGGTTAAGAGGGTTTTAAAATTCAGAAGAATGTGCAAGTGTCACTTGCCTTGCTTCTGGTATTATTGATCAAGGTCATCACAAAAGAATTAGTTCAGTAAATAAGACATCTGTTCTGAGGATATCTTTATCAGGTAGGCTGATTCCCCAGAGACAAGGTGTCTCCAGCATGGTATTATTACTGACAGTGTAGAAACTACTCGGTGGGCCCTTTCTTATCATCAGTAAATCACGTCTCACCTGCTGTGACCTGTGTGTCAAGTCACATTTCTCAATTTCTTCTTACAAGCTTGTCATGTAGCTGTTCCTCTCCTTCCTTCTCACCTTGTTGGCTGTTTAAACACTGCCTGTAGCTTTTAAAAATCCAGCCTGTTATGAAGTGCACTTGTGGTGCTACGCTTTTCGTTTCATCAAAGAAGAAAATTGGATGTTAGAAGAGATGTAGACCTCAGTTTGTAAATGAGATTCAGCTTGTTGAGCAGATGTTTAATTGCTCAAAGTTTGTCTTAAGAGATCAATTGATTAAATGTTTGTCTTTGTGTTATGACAAAGAGGAAAACTGGTAAGCACATGTCATCTACCAGCATTTTGGGTGCAGCCACTCTTTCTGTCAAGAGTGGTTAGGCATTGGAACAGGTTACCCAGGCAGGTGATGGAATCACCGTCCCTTGGGGTGTTTAAGGAAAGGTTGGATGAGATACTTAGGGACATGGATTAGTTAGTAATATAGGTGGTAGGGAAACAGTTGGACTAGATGATCTTGGAGATATTTTCCAACCTTGATGATTCTATGATACTAGAAAGGCAGGCAGACGTTCTGGGTGAAGGTGGTTCTTCTGCTTCAGCGATCTGCAGCGTGCCAGGGGGCCTGTGCTGTGGTCAAAAGCAAAAAACGTCTTGCAGCATTAAGGTTGCTGTCAAAACACGTGGAGTATCAGTCTTGTGAAGTACTTTTCCATTGTTTGAAGTTTCATGACTTAATTCCCCAGTAAACTAGATAGATAGAATCATAGAATGGTTTGGGTTGGAAGGGACCTTAAAGATCATCCAGTTCCAACCTCCCTGCCATGGGCAGGGACATGCTGCACTAGACCAAGGTGCCCAAAGCCTCATCCAGCCTGGCCTTGAACACTGCCAGGGGGGGGGCAGCCACAGTTTCTCTGGGCAACCTGTGCCAGCACCTCACCACCCTCACTGGGAAGAATTTCTTCCTAATACCTGATATAAATCTGCCTTCTTTTAGTTCAAAGCCATTCCCCCTTGTCTTACTGCTCCATGCCCTTAAAAAGTCCCAAAGGGAAGAGGAGAGCATGAAGGGATCATGAGACACTCAGACAGATGCTTCATTTTCACCTTTCCAAGGTGCCTTACATGGCTGCTGTTAGGGGGAGTTGTAGTTTTTGTGTTTGTGGCTGAGCCCTACCTTTGTGCCCCACAGATAGTGCCAGCCCTTGCACCTCGAGTTTTGAATCAGTTGTGTGTGAGCATGTGTAGCTTAACAGTAAACCATATCCTGTCCTGGTTAGGAGTTGAGTACTTCCTAGCACAGAGGCATGTATATATAAGATGTGGACCTCTTTGGTACAGAAAGTAAGGGATGCTAGTGGCTGATAGAGGATGTTGGCATGCTTAGATGACTTCATAGGAGAAGGGAGGGTCCATCCAGTACTATTAATGATACCACCTCTGTCTAAAGTCCTTGAGCTGGATGTATGTAGATTGCAAAACTGTACTGGTGAAATATATGCGCTGTATCCTTTTACACTTATTTAGGTATCCACTGATAGTCTCTGTGGGAGATAATCTACTGATCTGATCCATCATTGCAGTTCTTTTGTACACAGGATGTAGAGTTACTGCTGAGTCCAACACTCCATGACTTGTAGGTGCTTCTTCCTACAGCCACGGGCTCCTAAAAGAGGAAAAATTTAAGTTGGGTTTGAAACATGGGATATTGAAATTCTGTGTTGCATGTTAAAGCAAGGCCAAACCCCACACCTATGTTGCAAGGAGAACCGATAGGGAAATCTTATTAATGGCATGCTATATAGACTAGTATATGTATTTGTCTCAAACCCTCTTTCAAACCCTTTGATTGAAAAGCTTTTTCCTTCTTCTCCTTTGCTTTATGATTGTATGACTGAGATGGATTTATGATCCACCTACAGCTGGATCACACTTCATTCTTTTTGATTCCAGTATTAAGGGTAGCAGTTAATGAACTTTTAAGAGCTAGAGCAGAGTTTTCTCATATAAGGTTCCTCAGAGTTCCAAGATTTAGGGCTTTACGAAAAACCTGAATGTTGCAATCAAATTTCTGTAGTGCACAAAAGTGTCGTAAAGCCAAATTAACTATTTGCAAAAGATTTCAGATTTTTAAATGACAGACCCTTTATGAGCAGAAGGTATTATGTCCTGACCCTTCAAGCTGCTTGGTACCTTCTGTTCCCATTGTGCTGAGGTAGTAAACCAGTGGCTTGCAGGACTGAGGAGTTGCTTATCTGAGTATTTTTATGGAGTTTCCCTTAAAGCAGCATCTGCTGTTACGATGGGGAAAATTACTATAGCTAAACTTCCCCTCCTCCAAGTACTGGTACATAACATATTTAATATTCAGTGTAGTTACATCATATATATATATATATAGAACATGTCAGTTCATTGGTGATGAATTTCCAAGGATTTAAGACCTAAATTACATACAATTTATATAAATACCTGCTCCTTGAGAGTACTCTCCGTAACTCTTGGTCTCCTGCCAGGCAAACCAAGATGATGGACAGCTTTTAGCATCATGCTGCGATAGCTCTGTATTTGTTTTATTTTGCAATCCCAAGCATGTAGTTAGGTTGTTTTGTGTTGACGAACTTATTTACTGAAAGACTGCTGAACCCTTTTGATGTCTTAACAAAAAACGGAAAGACAAATTTAAATTTAAGCTTCCTCATGCTCATTTGTGTCTAGCATATTGATGTACATTGGAAATTTGGCTTAAGTTTAGAGAATAACAATAAATCAAGATTTAAATAGGAGTGGCTGCTGTGGAAGAAACTTCAGCACTCCTGAATGAGCGTTTGAGGCTGGGAGACAAATTAAGTCTATGGAAGTAGTGATTGACAGGCAATATTATGTAGGCAAGAAAAAGAGGTGTTTTTATATAGGTTGCATTGAGAGAAGAATACAGGATCCTGAACTCTCTCTACAAAATGGGCTGCTCTATCAGGCTGCGTTATTTAACGGAGGGAGAATTTTAGGGGGTTTTAATGTAGAACCTCTGGTCATTTTTGATAGTAGATGAGTACATCTAAACATGGGAGAGAAAGCCCTTAGGTTTGATACAAAATGATAAATGTTGGGCTCAGGCCTTACCTGGTGTTTCTGAGTGAGCACACAAGCAGGGGAGCTCTAGGGCATGCCTGACAGCATCAGTTGCTGGCTGTGAAAAACAGGTAATGACCTTTTTTCCTCCAGTTGAACCAACAGTTGACTGTCAAAGTGAAGAAGCATCCTATATTTGGTAGCATTTTAGGTACACAGATAGAGTATGATCTCTAGGGTAGGAGGTTTAAGGTTTTATGGAACTGTCTGAGGGCTGCATTTCCACCCACACAGTGACAGGAGTGACCACTGTGGTGGCTTTCCAGATTGCAGGTTGGGTAATTTCTCCTGCAATTTGAAAAAGTATTGTGACCATAAACTGAAGCGGTTTCCTGGGCATGCTGTTGGGCAGCATTGCAGAGTAGTGCTATTGCACATCTCTAAACAGTTGTTTTATTTCCTTTCAGGAGTGATGGATTAGTTCATTCAATAAGTTCCAAGAAAGGGAAAAAAAAAAGAAATTCTCCTCCCAAATCCGTTAAATCGACTTACACCATTGTTTTTAAAAACAAACCTGGAAAAAAAGAGGTTTCAGTTCAAAACCAAAGAGTTAAGTGTATTAGTTTTAATGATTAATGTAACAGTAAATCTTTAAGAACTGGCAACTTAAGAAGTTAATACATACTGTGTGATTTCTTCTAGAACTACAAACTTCAGCAGATGTGTATAGATTATATATGGGCTTATTTGCACATAAAAATTATTTAAAAGAAAAGATCTTAGGAGCTATAATGAAAAAAAATGTTCAGACATGGCAATATTATGGAATAGTTACCCTGGAACAGCTATTCCTGAGCACTGTTCAGTGAAGTTATAGTAATGTAGATCATTGACTTGATAGGTGTAGAACTATAGCATTAATTATACTCATTTGTCAAGTAGCGCTAAGCTTCCCTTTTTCTTTTTCCTTTCTGCTCAGTGTATTCTTGAAAGCTCGTTGCTCCCCTTTTTCAGAGACATAATGCATTCTTGACATGAGAAACTTAAAACCTGAACCTGCCATTTTCAAGATTATTTCTTTTTTCCTTCTTTTATTTAGTTTTGTGTTGTTTAGCACAGGAGCTGATCACGTTGGTGGTTAATCTATAAAAGGATAAAATGACATGAAGACAAAAGATGATTCATTTCAGAGTAAAACTTTGCTACGCAGAAGAGGTCATTATTAGTTAGAAGCGTTCCCATCATGCACGTGAGAGGTGCAGTCAGAATCAGAGGCCTACTTTGCTGAATGTTGCCGAACAGGATATTATAATTACTGTTGTTTCATTTATGCTGACATAGATTTATGTAGAGATTGCGTGAAAAGGCCACGGGGAGGTTGCTGGTGGTATAAATACAGACCAAATGACAGATTTGGGCCCAAAAAATCTCGTAGCTTGAAGAATCCTAGAAGCATGAGGATAGTTGGTGAAACTACGGTCGAAATGGTGAAGAATTAATTACATGTACCAGCATGGGTGTGTATATTTAAGAAAATAACAGGAATGAGAATGTTTAGGAGAATAGCAAGCATTCGCCCCCTCTGCCCACCCCCCCCCGAGCTGTTGTTTCTTTAATTCTGTTAACTAAGGAGGAAGAGGCACATTGTCTTCAAAGAATTGCTGCAGAGGGCTTTGGCTCATGAAAGCCTTTTCTGCCTTGTACTTGTTTCAGATCCTTTGATCTCTTTTGGTTTGATGAGTACGTGTCATCACTTGGTATTGCAATTGCTTCCTCTTGCTCAGATATGACAGTAATAAATATATTCACTGAAGAGTGTAATTTAAAATTTATATTATTCACAGTTATTGGCAAGTACTGTAACGTAAATGGTGAAAATGAGGGGGAGTCTGGTTCAAGTTGATTTTTAAAAAATAATTGATCTGTCTTATCAATATGCATAATAAGCTTATCAAAACAGGCTTCTCAAAAACTAAAGAAGAAAAAACTCAATATAAAATGATTGTAAGTGTAATTGAGTAGTGTAATTTACTTTCACTTTACAGGAAAAGGCTTTCAGCTTCACCTTTTAAGCAGCTTTAGAAAACTGTGCACTGACTCCTGGCAGTAGTGTATTGATTGAAAGCATCCAGTGTGTCTAGAAAATGTAAGTGTACACAAATTCTTCTGAAAAGGATGTGTTTTATAGAAACTCCATCACTGTCTAGGGTTTGTAAGAAGCATGTTAACTTTGAAAATACTGGATATATTATATATACTGTAATATATAATAAAGAGCTTAATAATAGCAGGATTTTTTTTATTTAGAGTCTTTTTTTACATCTTTCGTAAATACTTAACTGATCTTCAAAGCACCTGTTTCATAACTGGGAAGAAATGAGGCAGAAAAATGGAATCACATAGCTACTACCAGAGACTAAAATTAAAATCGACGTGGAGTGAAGATAGAAGATATTTCAAGAAACAGTCTCAATTCATTAGAGAATTAATTGGCATCCCCCCTTACACCTCATTGGGCGCTTTGGCCTGTATAAGGAGCATATTCAGACTTTTTTTTCCCCTTAGTATAGTTCACCTTATTTTTGTCTTAGTGTATCACAAGTTGGTCTTACACATTTCTGGTTCTCCTTATAAAATCAATTTTGGACAAGCTTTGTCTCAGTAAAATTTTGATATATTTCTTTTTGGTCCATGTCGTGTCGTCAGTCCCCCCACCTTCCCCCTTTCTCATATGTACTCTCTCCCTCCAAATGTAAAGCTTTGCTAAGCTTAGGCTTGGGGTTAGGTAGACATGCTTAAAGCAGTTAAATAACTGCAAGTAATGTTAATGATATGAATAGTGTTATCCTGGATTTATCTCCTGACAGTTACTGAGTCTGGTACTGACTTTCCCCATCCGTGATGATCAGACTGTTCCCTAGTAAACATTTCAGAACAGATTTATTCACTGCTACGTACTTAAGGAAGTTGATGCTGTTCATTTCTGGGGCTGTTGAATACCATTTGGAATAGCAGCTGCTGAGGTAATGATTTGGACGTGTCCCCTACCACCCTTGAAAGGAGAAACATCGTGGGCACAGAAAACGTTTCCAAAGTATCAACGACATGCAAGCCTGAAAGCATTTGCATATTTTATTATAACAGATTTTTTTCCTCACCATGAATATGTTTATCTTCCTTGCAGATACTGAGTCTGATTATGTGATGTCAAGCAGGAACGACTTCAGGATTTTTGTGTATATATATAAGGCTCCAATAAGCACAAGAGCAAGAGCATTTTCTTTCTGATTACCTGCCAGGTTGTGACAAACTTAAAGAAATACGATCTTATGGGTAAGACTTAGTAGTCAGCTCAGTTTACTGTATCGTGTGATTTATTGGAGCCTGCAGTCCATGTAATGGGAGATGCCAGCTCTCATTTGAGGGAGCTCTAGGAAAGAATGAGAAACTCACCTTCAGGCCTGGACCAGCTTGCTGAAATACTGAGAAAAAAATGGTTTTGTAGTGAGGATATTACTTGAAACCAACCCAAATCTTAGACGAGTCTGTCTTCATCTCATTCCTGCTGCTCCTCCTCAAACAGCCAAACCTCCACCCTTCTGCCCAGTAGACACACTGGTCTTTATAATCTGTGATCCTAAGGAACCAAACCTTTGGGAAATTCAGCTGGCTCACATCATTGGAGAGTCTGGCTTTAAATTTTCTGTGAGAAATTAAGTTGTAGGACTAGTTGACCTGTCAGAACAGTGTAAAGTTCCTATCAGTACAAATGGGAGTCAAAACAGATGTGCTACTAAATGTCTGCATCTGCAGTGTTGCTCTTGGGTTTATGCTGTCGGGGATGATTTTTCTTCGGACAGCCTTTGTTAGAGGAAAACAAAAATCAGCCTTATGATGGTACAAGTGTAGGGAGACTGCTGCCAACACTTGGCATAGCTTTTTCAAAATGCCTTGCTTGTGCTGGTCATTGCCTTTGGAAATAGAATAAATGCATCAGAAGGCAGGAGAGCTGAAAAAGTATGGAGGGGGACAAACAGTATTCCTGTAAGGTGACTTTGTGGCCATATTTTCTGTGTTCTTGATCACTTTGCAAGATATATTTCTGTGCTGGGCAATGGGCTAAAGCACAGAAGCCAGAATAGTGGTTAGTGCACATTTGTGGAAGAGGAGCTGTACAGTGTCTGCCACAGGCTCAGCTAGAGCCCCAGGTCTTCCACCTATGGCCATCAGCAAATGCTGAGGAGAGAGTGTAAGGATAGGGTGAACACAGAATAAGCTTCTGCAGAATATTCGGTTGGCATACAGAAATCTGTGGCTTGGGAACTTGCTGAGGTTTAATGGGTATACTTTAGTCTTATATTTTATTTCACAAATTTGTTTAGTTGTTCTGTGGTCCTGTGTAAACTAAAAACATCCTGTGGCAAAGTGCTCTGGAGTTCTAATGTGTTGTGCAAATAGGTACCTGTTGAACTTGCCATTGGCTAGTTTCATTTCATACACCTGGACATTTTTATTGGAAGAAACAGTGAAAGTTCTTTTTATTTAAGTATATGTGTGAAACCTTAAGTGCAGTGAACCCTCTTCCATAGTGCCACAGTCAACTCTGTTCCAACCTGGACAGAGAGTAGTTGCTAATCCTTGCATGCAATAACGTATCTTTGGTCATCAGCATTGTCTTCTATTACTCTTTTCCAGTTCACATGTAATCTCATAAAAATGAACGAGAAATGAAAACTGTCATTGAGGGATGGAGGCATCTTATATTTATTGCACTGGAATTCGTGTTCTCGTTTTGTTCTTTGTTCCTTAATATTTGCTTTTCTCTGTCATTCATGGTGTTTTCAATCTTTTATGAGAGCTATGTTGACTTGCTTAATATAGCATATACATGTCTTCTAGTATTGTTCTTTTTAATAGTTTATACCAGTTTGCCCTGTGCAGGTAGCCGTCGGGCTACCTGAATTTATTCTTTTTTGCTTTCCCTTGGGGCCCTTTATAAAATTGGCATGATGTTAGCCATTTAGCAGTCCTCAGATATTGTGGCAGTTTTTAGAGAAGTTAGTCATACTGCTGTTCCATCCATTAGTGCTTAAGAATGCTTTCATAAGTACTATCTTATGATCTGTACAGATTGTTATTGTTCTTCTGTTTGTTCTGTAGCCTTTTCCACCAAAGCCTCCACTTGAAATGGATGATCCAACCAGCCTCATAAAGTAATGTTCTGATGTGGCGGCTTGTCCAAGCTCTGGTTCCTCTATATGTGGAGCTCAGAATGCTTCATTATTTTCTGCTCTAAGTGCTGCTTTTGTCCCTTGATCATCTATTGGCCAGACTGGCAGGCTTTTCATTCAGGCATGGAAAAGGGGTTGGTATAAATTCTTTAGCTAGTCAATTCTCAGACTACCTTTTGGCTTGGCTTATTGTAGTTTGAGTTTGGTTTGGATTTTTTTTTAAAAGTATTTTTAACCTGCAGTAACACATGAGTCTTTCTGTATCCTTCCTTCAGACATGACTCCAGCTTTCAGAAGGATGTTTTCTTGCTTACGATAATCTCTCATGCCCTGCTGTTCAGCTACATGGCTTCCTTTTCCACTTTCTCAAACCTTTCTTTTGCTATGTGGCATGATTTGCTCTCAGCCTCCAGTGTGCTATCTCTGTTTACCGTGCTGCCTGGGAAGGTTTAACTCTCTCAGCTTCCCCATTTAGCTAGCTTCCTTTTAGCAAGATTTAATGTATCCTCCAGGGTGACTTAAAAATCAGATTTTGAAGGTTTTATCAGTCCTGTCAAAATTTCCTAGTATGTGTATCAACACTACCTACAGTTACAAACCGATTAAAAATGTCCAAACTGTAAAAACCATGTGTGAATGTGTAAGCACGTGTGTCTGTTCATTGTAGATAGGGAGCAGATAATCGTTCTTGACAGGAAGAATAATTTTAAATGCAGAATCTAGGCAGTCAAAGCTGGGGGTTGTTTGGTTTTATCAGGTTCTAAACTAGTAGAAAGTGTCCTTCCAGATGTAAAGCTTCTTGAGGGCCAAGCCAAGATGCTTTTGTGCCTATGGAGCCTGGGGAGTGAGGCCTCCCTTTTGAGCTACTGTGGTTTGGAATCACAGAATGTTAGGGGGTGGAAGGGACCTAGAAAGATCAAGTCCAGCCCCCTCCACCAGGGCAGGATCACCTAGATTAGGTCACACAAGAACTTGTCCAGGCAGGTTTTGAATGTCTCCAGAGAAGCAGACTCCACAGCCTCTCTGGGCAGCCTGTGTCGGTGCTCTGGCACCCTCACAGTGAAAACGTTTTTTCTTATGTTCACATGGAACTTCCTACGCTCCAGCTTGTAACTGCTTCCCCTTGCCCTATCGTTGGACATGACTGAGAAGAGCCTGGCTCCGTCCTCCAGATGCTCACCCTTTACATATTTAAACACATTGATGAGGTCACCCCTCAGTCTCCTCCAGGCTAAAGAGACCCAGCTCCCTCAGCCTCTCCTCGTAAGAAAGGTGTTCCACTCCCTTAATCATCTTAGTGGCCATGTGCTGGACTCCTTCAAGGAGTTCCCTGTCCTTACTGAACTGAGGAGCCTAGAACTGGAAACAATATTGGATCAAAATGCTTTAGCAAGACAACTTGTACAATTAGACAGACATTATTTTTTGGAGCCAAAGTAGTCAAACTTTATTCCTGGAAGAATCTGGAGCGCTCCCACTAAAATGGCATCAGTGTCTCAGCTGACTGGGATAGATCCAGCAGAGGAGTCAGCAAGCATTAATGAAGGGCCTTAATAAGCGTGGACTGATGTGGTCTAAACAAGCTTAGTCAAGTCCTGTCACTTCTGGTATTGTTTTTAATGAAGAAGCTTTTTAGAGACTTAGAAAACATAAGGGTAACTGGATTGCATCATAAGACGTCACTGACACTCTGTTGTTCAGCGGGAAGAAACCGAGTGGGATTAGTAATTTTAAATCTTGTAATAGAAGGTGGGAAAAGAATTTCAGAAAAGATGAAACAGTGAGCAGACATTCTTTCTTTAAATCAAGATGATGCAGTTTGTTTAAATTTAATAGTATAGTCTGTATACATATACGTGTACTCAAAAGCTGTCACATCGCCCTGCCATTAGTCTTGATCTGACCTGTTCCAGGCAAGAAGCACGTGCTCTGTGAACTTCATTCTTTAAACTTCAAACATGAGCTCTCTTTATGATAGTATAATATTTTCCATGCTGTCTTTCTGAACCTTTCACTGAGTGTTTGAATTTTACAACATTCAGCTTTATCTGAAAGTGAATTTATTTTTAGAGCTTGCAAGAGAATAAGAGTTCAGCTGCACAAGTAAGATGCAGGGACCAAGCAGCCTGGAAATACCCCTCTCTGAGAAGCACCTCTTCTTGCTCGGTCACACTTGATTTCAGTTTGACCATGACATGAACGTGTACAGAGTATGTGCCAAAGTCCTCACCTGGTTTCAGGTAGTTTATTTATAGTTTATTAATATTTTAATATGATTTTAAAATTAGTGGCTCTATGTTAATTAAAGAAAAGCTTACACTGACATGTTCCTGTTGATGGCTAGGGAGGTCTGTTCCAGAAGCAGCAGAGACGTGACCCTTGAGGCTTTTGTCTGACTGGGATGATGTGTTCCCACCTCTTCTTTTCCTGAGGCATCTCCCTGGGCAGTATGTTCTCTGCAGCACATCTGCCCTTGCTCTCCATTTTTGCTTTGCTCATGGTAATCCCCAGCGCCAGTGAAGACGCAGGGAAACAAAGGGAAGATTTACTAAGCCTGTCTTAGAGCAGAGTCACAGGCTGAAGATCCAGGAGGCAGTTTGAACAGACCGCACAGCTTGCTGCTGCCAGAGAGAGGGGGTGTCCCAGCCTGCTGCCTGCTCCCCGTCACTGCTCTTGCTGCCGCCGAGCGCGGTGCTGGCACTTGTCTCATCCTTCTGTGAGCTGGCAGCCGGCACCGTTCAAGGAACGGGGATGATGAGGGGGAGCAGAAATCTTATCCTAGAATTTGCTTAGCAAGGTTCTCCCCTCCTTATTCCAGTAGCTGTCACCTGAAATCTGATTTTTTTCCTTCTCTTCAAAGGTACATGGCAGTCGATTGCTTCTCCTGCCACCACTATTCAGAGGCTTTCCAAAGTGCCCATGACTTTCTTTTAATTTCTCCTCCTGCCCTCCTTCATGTGTATCATCTTATTCATAACAATAAAACCTTTTGGTACCTCTGTCGCTCCATGCCTCTCATATAGGAAACAATGTTTGTTGTATTAATTTTACATGGATTTTTTGTATACCTTAGTGTCTGAGACATCCTTAGGTTTTGATAGAGCATCTCTGGATGTTCTCTTTAATTTTAGCACAGCTGATCATACTGGGAGCTTTCTGAGGAAAAAAGGACAATATTCTGTATTACAAACAAAGCAAAGATGGTGCTAAGGAGAGTCTATTGCCAAGTGATGAGAAGCCATAAAAAAATTAGATGAAATGTGCTTATTAAACAGATAGCAATAACCCCTATAATGCCAAAGGATTAAAAGAAAAAGGGAAGGGGGGAGAAGTGTACTCATACATCAGCATTTTAGAGTCCTTTTTTGCTGTCTACATGAAAAGACTTGACTTTTTGTCTTCTAAGGATGTAGTCTTTTTTTCCTATGATTTCCACCCCCCCACCCCCATTCCTTTGAAACAGTGGACTGGAAACAGCGATGTTCTGTGACCTATTGTATTAACTTGGGCTAGTGCCAAGAAAACTTTTCTGCCTGAAGAAATACTGCCAATTTTTAAGCTTCAATATTTCATACTACCTGAGTTATAAAAATATTGTGATTTTTTTTTATGCAGCTGACAGTTTGTCTTTCCCACTCAATAAAGCTGTTACTAGCTACTGGTTCATTATTAATCCTTGGATTCAAAGTTTTCTGATTTGTTTTGCCTTTTTTTTTTTTTTAACCTAAACTGTCTTCTTGAACAGCTTGAGATAAATAACATCTACAAGGGGGTATATTTTACCATGAGAATTTTTAATCTACAGCTTTCAAGTACCTCATTTCATATATGAAATATTTTACAACCAAGACTAAGATAACTACATGCAGAGAGATTGTCAGACTCATGTCATTTTAGGAAACAGATTCCTCTAACCTAAACACATTCTAGAAACCTTTTTTAATCTGTCAGTAACTTGATAAATTTAAATTTTTAGATGCATGATGATCTCAAGTGACATGATGATAAAGAACATAAAATCTTTGTTTACACGAAGCCCTTTGGTCCCACTGAATGTTGAGAAAGAACTCATTATACATTAAATAGCCATGTAGGGCTTTTCAGAGATAACACAGATGGCTAATTTAAACTTTCTAGAAAAATAGTTTGAAAAACAAACTTTTAAGTCTTTTCAACAGGGAGTAAATGCCCCTTATACTTAAATCTCTGGAACCTTTTCAGAGGAACAGTAGAAATACTTTGGAGAGTAGTAAAAGTGGAATTGGCTCCATGGCTCAGAATATTAGATCCCTGCAAATGCTCAATAACAGATAATGAGGATAAGTGAGAAATCCAACCAGGAGTGTAAAGAGATGCTTGTTCATGCAATGAGCTCCATATGGATAGACATTTCTGCCTTTGCAGAACATCGCTTTTAGCAGCAGGTCCCCACATAGTACATGAATCAACTGTGTAGAGATGATTGCACCATCAAAATGAAGTGACAGCATGTCTCAATTGGTCAGCTAAATGTTGCGTGATATTCTTGATCACGAGGATTATTTTGTTTCCATTAGCTGTTTCAAAACTACACTGTGCCATGATACCAGGTCCCTGTTACATCAGACATGAAACCCCAGCTGTAATGCTCCAGGCACTGTCCCTATCTGCCTTCCCCTCACACAGGCTCCTATTTTCCCCTCTATCCAACTCCCTGCAGCCTTCTCTAGTTTCTTCCACCTCCTCCCAAATATGTAAATTCCCCGTTGCAGTACCCTCTATATTATGTTGCTTCTTGTTTCCTTTTGATAGTCTGTAATAAGGCATGTGCTTACCAGTCAGAAACTATGCACATACCCATCAGGCGAGCAGAAGGGGTGTCTGTCTGTCTGCCTGTTTGCAGAAGGAGGTCCCTGATGGGGTTTCTCCCTCAAACACCATCAGTGGTGTTAAAGCTTTTTTGCTCTCCCAGTCTTCTGCCAAGCCTCTGTCCAGGCATGTAATCTCACTAAACCTATGGGAACTTCATGTCTTTGACATATTTCAGTCTCTGATAAATTGAGTGCTGACTAGGCGACAGGTTCAGGTAAGTACCAGTACTTAAAGGGGACCTACAGAAAAGCCGGAGAGGGACTGTTTTATCAAGGAGTATAGTGATAGGACAGGAGGGAATGGCTTCAAGCTGAAAGAGGGCAGGTTTAGATTAGATGTTTGGAAGAAATTCTTTACTATGAGGGTGGTGAGGCACTGGAACGGGCTGCCCAGAGAGGTTGTGGAAGCCCATCTCTGAAAGTGTTTAGGGTCAAGCTGGATGAGGCTGTGAGCAACCTGATCTAGTGGAGGATGTCCCTTTCCATGGCAGGGGGGATGGACACTAGATGATCTTTGAGGTCCCTTCCAACCCAAACCAGTCTGTGATTCTATGAAGCCTTGTTTTCCTGCGGGAAAAGCAGGTACCATTGTTTTGGAATGCAGCTTTCTGAAGAGGGAAAGCTGATTTATTTTGTTTGTATGAGTGACTGAATGTGAGCCCTTTTGGTCTGGTTAGTTACATACACTGAAAAAAGGGAGTGAATTGTATTTTTAGAATTCAAAGTAAGTCTGTGGATGAAACAATATTGGTAACAATAAACCTTGTGATTAATTAAAACAACAAGAAAGTTCAGCTTCCTGTGATTTCAAGCCAGAATTTTTCCCTTTCATTTTGAGACTTAGCCTATAAAGTATCTATATTTTATATAGGCCTGAATTAAAGTATCTATAATTTAACGTATCTTTAAATTACGTCTGTTTAGCAAAGGGATTGGTTGTTCAAGTTGTCCATTTCAAACAGATTGCTGGTTTTGGGGCCAGGTCAGGCGCTACCAGCTGGTTTGATTGATGGTGCTGATACCTTATGTTCATGGCAGGCATTTAATCCGTCAGGAAATTAAGGCACTTCATTGCCTTGAATGCACTAGAAGCAGAATTTGGGGGTTAAACTGCTGCCAAAGCCTTGCAGAACAGAGCAAGGTCAACAGGTCGAGGGAGGAAGTTAGGCAGCATCTGCTGCTGCGATGGAGTTTGTAGGTGAGCCGGCTGCAAGCACCCCGAGGGGAACTTGGCACCAATACTGAAATCATTGCTGCCTTTGGGATAACTCGAGTCATGAATTGAACTGTCTAGTGAGCTGGTTTATGGGTTTCTCTAAAAGCTGCTGCTACGGAGAACACGTGGACTTAGCATGCTGTGCTAGAAGATCAGATTGGTGCAGAACCAGGGGATGACATTATCATCACCTTCAAAACGCAGCACAGACTGGCTTCTGACTTGGCACTTCTCACTCCAGATGTTTTCTGAGCAGCTGTGATTATCATCAAAGTCTGTCACGCGGTAAATACATCACAAGACTTGAGAATGCACTGAACTTAAACGGCAGAGGTAGAATCTGCTGAATTTTTCTGTCTAGACATGCTTTTAGCCACAGTGTTTTGAAATAACAGAACATGGATTTGGAAAAATTGAAATACAGCAGGTAGTGTCTTGATGTCATGGTGGGAAGGGACTGCATCACCACTTGATCACAACGGGATCACGTGAAACCAGAACCTGATGGCTGAGACTAAGGAATGGGCTGACATCTTCTTCCCCTGCAGCAAAGCTGTGCTTCTACAGCTTGTGCTGCTTGTTTTTAACATATACTTGAATGATACATTTCTGAACTCTTAATACTTTGCAAATACACTCAAAGCATGATGTAATATATTTCAGAGAGGTATTATCTATTCTGGAAAGAATCTGGCATATTTTAGTTAGGATTTTTCCTTTCTTTCCCCCACCCCCCAGTTTCTGTAAAGCACTCTGGAAGTTTTCACTAACAACTTCTGTCTTCTTAACTGACATATGGAGAAGCCACGATGTTGGCATGAAGTTATCTCCTGGTAATAGTGCCAAGAGAGTGTTATTTTTCAGCATTGTTTAATACAGGAAACTGCTTAGAATTTTGTCTGTAATTTCAGCTTTTCTGAGTGTTTGTTTTTGGATTCATAATGTTAATATTGACAGTTTCTTTAGCATTTTGAAGTGAGTAATAAAAGGGATAATGATAGCATGAAATATTTCTTAATAATATTGTGTTTTCTTTTATTTTCTTCTCCTTTATGTGTTTTTAATAAGTTTTCCGTGGCAGATAGTGAAGAGCAGTTACAGCAGGAAAAGTTGTGGTGTAGAAATGCCAGCTTTTTGTGTCTGAAAGCCTTCGTGTTCCATGTGCTTTTTTCATAGATAATTCTTTGCAGTTTTCTGCTAGTGCCAACCCGAAGATCCATCTTAGCTGTGTAACAATGAACCTGGTGTTTCTTTGCTAACACATAAAGCAAAACTGTCAGTTCAGGTCAAATCCTGGCTCTTTGCTCATGGCAGTGATAGGCAAGGAAGAAGAATGGAGTGGGATTTCCACGTCCCCGCTTGTTTCCTGACATATGGACTGAGCAAATTTGATTTGGGAAGTAACTGAGTCTAAGTATAAAGGCTTCAAGGGCCTTTTAAATAATAACAGCCAACATTTTATTTTAGTTTTGTTTTTAGCAAGTTGCATATAAAATCCTGGCGCTGTTAAGTCAGCATTAAAAGTGCCTCTGGCTTCAGCAGAGCCAGGATGTCACACGCATTGTCAGGACATGGATTGATTCTCCGTTCCCCTGTCTAGGAGCTGGGTAGGTACCTCAGCCTTTAATTTGCAGACCAAGGTAGCAAGGTGAAATAACTCTGTCCTTCCTTCACAGGCAGTCAGTTAGCACTAGGACAGTAATTTGGGGTTTCCTTGATCTCAGCAGTCAATTCATGTCTTTTGCAGAGTGTTTTTGCACAGTATCCCTGCATGTTAATTTGATAGTCCATTCTGTGGCCTTGTGTTTATTTGCCCATCTTTTTACCAAAGGTTTTGTTTATCATGTACTTCTCTGGATATTTTTTTTCCCTGTTGTTAATTTACAGTGGTTCTATTTCTGGCCATCAGATTTCCTCTCCTCCTTTTATGGCCATAACAGAGCACACTTGTGAATCGTATTTTGGGCTGCATGCACTGGCTGCCTTCTTGCTGCAAAATGTGAACAACTCTACCCCGTTACTATTATGCACTGACATTTAGTAGATATATTGCCATGTTCCAGAAGTACTATTTTCTTAACAATTTTGAATGGCTTTGTTATTGTGAGGTGCTTGACTCCTGAAAATAACTTTACTGCCATCAGTGTCTATACATAAACTTAATAAAGGCATTCTAATATGTTGAAGTATTTTCCTTCAGTTGGAAATAATCTGTACAAGTTTAATTTTTGTATTACTGCTATTTGCAGACAATTCAGTTGGGTGATGTGAAATTCATTTATCTGTCCTGGCTGTATATTGTATTCTACACAAAAAATTAAATTACTTTCATAACAAAGACATCATCTGAACAATAGTGGACATGCCTGCTGTATCCAACATCTTATGCTGTGCTTCTGGAAACAAATAATACGCTATCTTTTTAAATTTCCTATTCATTTCCCCAGTCTGTTCCTTGTTGTACTTGTTCTCAGTTTAGTGCTGGCTTCTTTCCTCTATCAAATGAGATCTTCTGGAGTACCTTGGCATGTATTGTGATTTAATAGTCGTTAACTGGTTTTTCTCCATGGACAAAGAAAGGCTGGCACAGCCTGAACTCCCCCAGGGTCCCTTCTCTCCTTTCTCCTCTCCCTTGAGCCTCGAGCTCTGGCTTTTTAATATCTGGGGTCTCATCCATGTTCCCCGGTATTTGGCGTGAGGGTTAATCACTCAGTAAAAGGCAGTGCTAATTTCTTCAAGAGCTGCGTTGGATGATTTTGTCATGGTGTCAGATGGCTCAGGGTGAGTGATTTCAATCAGAGTTTGAACACAAAATTTCATACATAAAGCACACTTTCTGTGGTTGGTAGTTCTTAGAGTTTTGTTTTTCACATGTACAGCAAAGTTATGCTGAAATTTGCAAGTTAAATTCTTTATAGCAAAATGCGAAAATGTGGCAGCTTGGTAAAGAAATTGCCACTCGCTTTCTGCTAAGCATTATGATCAGTTTTGGCCCCAGAAACCCGCTTCCCAAGTACTGCCCCATTTTGATCTGGGACAAATCCAAACCCCACAGAGTATCTCTCTGTTGGTTCTGATTGGGAAGGTGTCCGGCTTTGCCAAGAGCAGTGATTTTTACCAGATTTCAACACAAGAGGTGATAATGTCTTTGGAACAAATAATTCTGTGAGATTTCTGCTAATGTGGTAGCAGCTGGTTTTTGGAGTTTGGTTGCTAGCACCTTGGGCTGCTCTTGCTTCCAGAGCAGTTGCTTGATCCACGCCTAAACTCTAGTGTAAAACTCGCCATAGTCTGTATCCAAACTAGTGCTTCTCAGTGTACCTTTGCCTGTGTTGTAACATTGCTATTGATCTCATATATTTCCAAAGTGGAGGGGAGGGAAGGATGGAGGAGGAACTGCCATCAGTGTGGCCAGTTTAATTCAGTATATGCTCTGTAATGCATTCTGTGACTGTAGTGGGCTATTCATTTTAAATGTTGTTATTATTGCTGTTCATGGAGGCATTGCCGAAATACTAGCTTGAGCATTAGATCATGTATATTTAAATGCTAATAGCTGTAAAAAATGGTAAGCACTTCCTAGCTGTGTGATTTCTTTTTTTTAGTAGAAGGAGCTCGTGGACTGGTAATATTTCCTTATGTGTTTGAATAATCCGTGGGCTGCTTTGACTAAAAAATAGGAATATATGTTTGTAACCTAAGCGTGCCTAGGGGAAGGCTAGTCATGTATTCCTCCAGAAATTTTGGAAATGCATTTAGATAGATACAAACTCTAATATTCAGCCATTCTTCAGGTCCCTGAAATATTGACTGATATGTAACAGAAGATGATAGTAGGGTTCATTCAAAAATTTTGAGTATTCATTTAAATCTAAGAATGCTTGATTCTGTAGGCAATTACTGAAATCCAAGTGTACTTGCTTTTTATGGAGGAATTCAGTATTACTCAAAAACCATTTACATCAGCTCTCACTCTTCCTGCATTGTGCCTGCATTGTGAACAAGCCAGATGGTGCTTTGCTGCATGTGAGCACAGCAATAATTGCAGTTCTCAAAGTGAATGACTACATTTTGCAGCATGACACCAATTTTAGATGAAAATGAGGGCCAGTGTATTGACAGACACAAGCAGAGTGAAGCCATGGCCCACAGAGTGGGAGTGGACTTGCTTTCTGGCTATTCCCTCCTATTATTCCTTATGTACATTAACAAATATCTTATGTAAATTTGGGCCATTTGAAGAGATGTTTGTGTGGGTGAAGTTTTAAAAATCATTCCCCATTCTCCTCAGGGCTGTGTGTTTCACGATCCTGGCAACTTTCTTACAGTTTTATGGAAAGGTATAAAGCGTAATAGATGTTACTCTGTGTTTTGAAATAGAAGTTTTCATTGGTAGAGCTGGAGATCATTTTTCTGACATTTACCCTTTATCACCTAGTCCAAAACATTTGTTTCTCAACTCTCTAGCAAATTGTTTCCCTAATAATTTGACCAACTTCACTGTTCAGTGCATTTTTGCTCCCCTGTTCTGCCAGAAAGCTCATCACTATTCTCCTGATCTACAGAGAAATGAATAAGAATCCATCCTCTCTTCCCCTTCCCACTCTTCTCTTTTCACTTTATCCCTCTTCCCAGGGTACCTTTTACTGTGTCTCTGTTCTCTTGGAAATTGCAATGATGAGCTCTGTCATTTCTCTGCCTCTGCAGTCCTTCCCTGAGGTCCCAGATTTGCCCCATCTTTTTGGATGGGAGGAAATGTCGGAGGCAGGTTGGCAGCTTCAGCGGACCTTAATAGGAGAGGGATGGGGAATTGGGGAGGGGAAGGCGGCTGGGGTGGGAGAAGGTTGCTAGGGATTACGTTTCCATCTGCCACTCTCTCATCTGTCCTTACCCTGGTCCTGGGCTGCCAGGGCTCCCCTTCCTTTTCTGCTGCTGAAAAGAAGGAAGAAAGCATGGGCCTTTGTTTGTTTAAAAGCATAAAAGAGAGAGGGGAATTAAGCTCATTAGTCCTTCCTTATTAGTCACCATTGACTGTAGGGAGTAAGCTTGAGTAAATGGAGGCTTGGAAAACCGGGCAGAATCACTCAGTAGCAGTAGTTAAGGGGAAGCTGAAAGTCTAATTTTCTTTTCTGCTCATGTGAAAAATACTGGAAGTAGATGATTTTACATCAGAGTATCAAAATTAAAATCTGACATATGAACAGTTAATTGTGTCACCAGCTGCTTGTTTCCCTCTTAGTGATAGTCAAAAGAAGGTACACACTTTTTAAACAACAGTTTTTGATTCGTGTTTGGGTCGGCTTTGCCGTATGCATTATGTGTACGTTGCTGTATGACTTCCAAGAGCAAATTTATTACTTTCTATGAGTGCTCTGAAATAATGTCTGTGAATACATACATCTGAAGTACATGAACATTCTCAAATAAACATTTGTGTTTATTGGGATATTGTTTTATTTGGATGGCAAGTTTCTGTTTTCCTCCTCTTGGCTCTGTCTTAGATCAACGTTGTGCTAGAAAATAGATGTGATTCTGTGTTACCTGCTCTGATTAACAAAGTGATTTCTTGACTTTAATCTAGGAAAAATAATTCCTGTTGACAAGTTACTGGCTTGACCATACTTGGAAATAGGCTGGGAGCTGAGGGTGCTTAGCTAGCATAATCTTTACATCTAAATGCTGAATGTAAGTGATTTTTTTAAATATATTTTTGATGTACCAAATAGGCAGTGTTTGCCAGTGAAAAAGTACAAGTTTTCAAATAAGCAAGTAAACGACTGATACCTGCTACTGCTGCTGCTGTTTTGGCAGCGGCTGCTGCTACTAACCACTGTGCAAACTGAAGATCTTAACGGGGAAAAAATTATCTTGGGAAAGCAGTAATTAGTACATTCTTAGCATACATTTACATATTTGATGAGCACAAGTGGTGTAGCAACCAGAGTGATGTATTACTAGTGGCTTGAGACTATTGCCCCTTCTGCCCCTGCCATGCCCACACACTCTTAAGCAGGGCAACAAGCCTGGGAACATTTTGAGGGATGGGAACACCGTCCAAAGCATAATCCCTCAGTTTGCCCTGCCTATTAGATTAGAAGAGCAGTCGTGCAACTTCAGTGAAGCGCCAGGAGCTTCAGCCATGTCAAGGCATTAGGGCTTTGGCACCTCAAGCAGCAACCTGGATGTGGGGCCCTCATCGTGGAAGGCTCTAGTTCTGACATGCTGTGTCTGATGGTGTCTTCCAGGCTGCTGGCAAGTTTTTTTTTCTCTGTTGTGTGCGTGTGGGAAACAATTTGCAGGATGGTGGAGGCAGGTGGAGGTGGTCTCCTGCAAGGAGGCATGCAGAAGAGGAAAGTAGGCACTAGATTTCATCCCATAAACAGCACTATGGTTTTCCTCTCATTTTGTTTTGAAAGTAGTCACTTTTAAAGATGATGTATAAATGAGGTAATTGCTCCTGACATTCTTTGAAATTATGAGCATCAGTGTGGATCATTAGTGTGTCTCTATGAGCTTTGTTGCATTTTTATGTGATTTGCTTGCTCTTGAAGAAACCAGTCCCAGTGAAGACATTTTCACACAGGGCTTTAAGACAGATAAGAGAAAAGGGACAGTTGTTTACAGTACTTGTAACAACACCTTCATTGTTACGTCTCATTTTTTAGTATCCTTTTATCTACATGTCTGAAATCAAATTAGGTCTCCATTACTAAAATTAGACAGAAGAGTCATTGGATTAGAAGTGCTTTCTTTCTGATCCTTAACTGAATGAAAGGAGCTTCTTTTGATAAACCTGTAATAGAATTAAATGCTCTATATCTCATCTCCTGAAATTTTATGGATGGAGTATTAGTGTTATTATATCCACCAGAATAAAAACACCTTAAAAGGTGGGACAGAATTTTCTGAGCAGGGTTCAGAAACAAGGCTTCTGTGAACAAGAGTGATTAGTCCGTCAGCCCCAGTATTATCCTCACATACTGGATTTTTGTTTGAGGTAGCCTTTCCTCTCCCAGTTTGCACAGACAGAACTACTATTGTATTCAACACAAGTTTTGCTTGTTTGAAGCAACATTCTCGCCGTAAACTTCAGTGGATTATGGTGACTCCTAATACAAAGCTTTTGCGAAAGTATGTTTGCTGTTTGGGTCCTCAGCATTCAGCATCATTGAGCTCTGGCATCTTAAAGGCTGCATGGAGTTAAATCTTCTATGCCACTACTAAATATATATATATGCGTTTGGTATGATTAAGTGTTTGTATGTTTCTAAAATGCTTTATTTCCCACTCCAGATATCATCCATAGCTCAATCCCAACCAGGTTCTTTTCTGCTGAGATCTCTGCCTCAAAAGCATTGACTGAATCCTCAGTAGAAATGAGGTGCAGGGAAGCGACAATCCCCAAAGCATCTATGCCTTTAACAGGTCCAAAGCTTGAGGATCGAAAGGAAACATCAGAAAGTAGTATCCAAATGTCATATTTTGCAATGAGATAAGTCCTTTGAACTGGCAAGCTATTATTCTAGTATTAAAAACCAGTGTCATTGTTCTTAGAACCACAATAAATGGCTGTTTTCCCCTGATTTAAAAGACCAAATGCCATCAGAGCAGTTCCTAACCCTAACCTAGCTTTCTCTTAGGACAATGCAAGTCCTTTGAGGTTGATGTAGACATGGATTCATTTGGTGTGAAATGAACTTTCCACAAGGCTTTCCACATGCTGCTGGGAGGCCCTGACCGATGGCACTGAGTTGTGTATAATTGAAAAGTGACCTTTTTATAGCACTTCGTTTCACTCTCTATGCCAGTACCGTGCTCTGAGGTTACTAGGGAGTTGGGTTGGTGCAGCAGGATGTGGGATGGGAAGGAGTTGTCTTTGGAAACAGAGGTACTATACCTATGGGGAATGGCACAGGACTGCTGTTGAGCTCAGTGGAGTTTCATCTAGACAAGGCATGTTCGAGAGGTGCCTGGGTTCTGCCTGCTTTTTCTTCAAATGGAGAGGGACTGCCATGGAGTGCTGGGTCTCATTTCCAAAGTCTTCATTCAGTCTTGCCAAGGAGCCAGGGCTCAAGTTAAAAGGGCTATGCTTTTGAGTAGAGATGTCTACTGTGTAGCCATATCTGTCAAATTTTCCGTGTACCCTAACAATCAAAAACTAAAAAGAGAATAAAAAGTTATTTCATTTACACCATTTCAGTTGTTGAATGTTTTATGGGCTGTGAAATTTATACATCTTTGAATTTATGTATGAATTTGTCTTTAAGATATATAAGCATATCAGCATCTGCTCTTCTCACAAAACTAAGTGGCATAGGAGAGAAAGCTGGTGTTTCAATTTCTTTCATATAATTGGGTTATTTCTCCATGAAGAAATCTTCTGGCTGCACTGAGGTTATTTTAGCATGATGCAATATATTCTGTAATGTGAGCAAGTCTCTTTCATGTCTGAAGTGTCATTTTTAGAAACAGAACCGTGGAGGAGTATCTCTGAAAAAACGCTAAGATGTTATTTGCAGTTTTTGCAACCTCCTTTTATTAGTGCCTGCTCGAGCTGATGGGTCTTTTGTATCAGCAGCTCCCAAATTTACCATCTTTGGACTTTTGCCATCGAGCCTTGACGCAGAGTTTCCAGCTGAAAGCTACAGTGCTGTTCGGGAGTTACAACATCACTTGTGACCCTGTTTCTGAGTGTTGGGATTCCACGTGGCTTGTGGACCCATAGTCAGACCTGATGCTTTGTGTAGTGGTGTTGAAGCCTATCTAGCTTTGCTTTATGCTGGCCTTAACAACAGGGGACAAACATGAGATTTGTCCAGCATAAGAAGGTGATTTTTTTTTTTGGTCAGAGGTACAATGGACATGTACCAGGAAGATAGAGAGCCTCCAGGGAATGGTTCATGAGGAGGTGCTGACTGTGAAGTGGTGTCACTCTCCTATGGAAGAAGCCCAGAAGATAGGAAGGAGGAGAAGACTTGAGATAAAAGCCTCATCTGCAGGAGGATAAATAAACTGTGGTCCATAGATGGGGAGCAGGTGGGGCTTTGGAACTGAACTAATGCTTTACAGATTATATAAAGAAGGTCTTCAGAAGGGTTGGTAAGAAAACGCTTGTGGTGGAAAATGTGTTTAACATGAAAAGCAGGCTGACGTAAACATGGATCCAAGAGAGTGTAGTACTCGGGCTATGTAGGTGGAAGGTAGTGTTAGTCTGAGTCGGTCTTACTCTAATTTTACATTTGGTTTTAAGAAATAAGCTAGGTTATGGCTTAAAACTTACGCAAACTGCTTATTACAGAAGGTGAAGTTGCTTCTCTCATCTGTTTTTAGGTTGGAAGAAGCTTGAGGTGGGTAAAGGCTAGTCAAGTTCACAGAGGGGCAGGATGTGACTGGAAGCATTTCCTTGTGCTCAGTGAAGCACTGATCTGAGGAGGAAATGTTTGAAAGGTGGATAAATGTCTGAGTGTATATTTAGCCAAAAACTCTGTGACAAGGGGAAGCAGGGACTGGAAGGGCTGCCAGGATCTCGGCACTCAGCAGTGGTAGTGAAGGAGCCAGCTACCTGGAACAGGCAACACCCAACCTTCTGTCCAGGCTGGATGCTGACAAAAAGGTCTGACCTCAAAAAATTTCTCATACATCCCCGGTGTCATTTCAACATCAACACAAATTAACAGTTTGAATTAGTCTTCGCATACATTTCAGCGAAGGCTATCAAAGCCTTTGCAGATGGGCCATTTCAACTGACCTGGGTAATCTGTGAGGTCTGTAACAATACACCCACTTTGCAGATAAAGTTATTGAGGGACATACATGTTGTGTTCCTTTTTTTGAAGGTAATGAGTGTTAGAACTGCAGGAGGAGTTAAAGATCCAAAATCAGTTTTGTTGATTCAGGTATATACATAGGGCTTCCCAAGATGAAGGGGTTGAAAAGGCAGGCTGTGAATTAAAAGCTGTTTACAAATATAATGTTCTGTTTGTTATATATGAAATATATTTTTAAAAAACCCACATAACCCCAACTTTCTGACTTATGGATGGTTTATTTGAGGGAAAAAAGCTAACCCCAACTTTTTAGAAAACATAGTGTTTCCTGGAATGCTTGGTTCAGCATATATGCAGCTATTTTTTGAGAATTTTATGCCACTCCATTAAAAGAAATCTGAGCATCTGGTGGTGTAATAGTAAAATCTATAGTGCATTTCTCTTCAAAATGCAGCTGAATGCAATCTTCTCCATGATATTTCTGATGAGTGTGTGATAGCTGTATCAGCTGGTTCTGAGTTACTCATTTTGATAAATTAAACTTTTTGATGGGAATTTTCTATGGAATTAATCTTTTTGTAAACATACACTTAATAAATTAGAAGTTGACTAGCAGGCAGCGATGACTAAATTATAATGTAGGAAATATTAATCTGAAAGGAATTCATGTATTTTAAAAGTGATCTGAGTTTGTGGTCTGTTTGTGTATGTTGCTGTTAGCAGCAAACCAGCCAAGAAACAAACTGTTCCCTTGTATATTTTTGCTAGTTTCCAGAAGAAATTACTTGAAGAACAGCACACTTCTGTTTTCTAAAAGCAGCTTTGCCCTTCCTTTAGAAAAAAAAAATAAAGGAAAAAAAATCTCGTTTACTGTAATTGGTGTATCACAAAACCAAACAGAATTGTATCCATCAGTACTTCTGCTAGTTCTTCTATTTGGGCATTTGTTGTCTTTCAAGTATCATTTTCCCTATATATAGATTGTTTATCCTCTTACAGCATCAAGAACATATATGTGATGAGGGCAAGAATTGACAGAAAAAACTCATGTAAGGATAAAAAGCTTAGGAACTGAAACCAAGGTTCAAAAAGCGCTAAGGAATGATAAGATGTAAGATGTTGCATTGCACTTAAAAAACCAAAGAAGTTTGGGTTTTTTTAATAAAAAGTGTGTGTCAGACAAGGGATTTTCCCTGTTGAAACCTATAGTAGGATTAGCAGAAAAGGCAGTGCCATTCAAGCAATGTATATGCTAATTTCTGAACGCTTGAAGTTTATTCGTTTTTCCTCCTTGCTATGTCTTCTCAGTTGATTAGTAATAAATCACTTTTAAGCCAGGGCACGAGGGACTGTGGTGCAGAAGCAAATGCAAGGATGACAAGCTCATTTACCAGCTTAGCACACCAACATGTTGGGCATATTGCCATTAGTCATCTCAAGATTGGAGCTCAGTTCAAAGAGATGCTTGTCAGTGCGTTTCCAAAAGGATGCGTTATTCATTTCCATAACTATGCTGGTGGTGACTGCACGCTCAGTAGAAGCTATGAAGAAACTCAAACTTCCTCTTTGTTCGTGTTTTGACATGGGATGTATGGTTTATACAAACTAGGCTCCATGGTATTAAAATTAATGAATAATTATACAGAGCTTTCTGGCTAGAAGAAAGTTGAAAGCACGCTTTTCGAAACACCCAGCTTTGTTTGGTGTTTTACTGAGGAGAACGTGCCCTGATCTGTTGGGTGGCTTAACCTCATCCAAATGGACTTTTCTGGGACAACAGGTGGTCAGAAGAGACTGAGGAAACGGGGATGCTGAGGAAATACAGGGCCTTTGTAGATGGCACAGCCCCTGGCACATGAGCCCACCAACCTTTGTGCTCTCCTGTGAAAGAAGGGCACTGTCACTGTGTGCTGGCTCTGGAGAAGCCTGTGCTGGGTGACAGCTCCCATGGCTGGCTGCATTTAACTCCTGTTACCATCCTAGCATTGGAAGGGAAATGGTGTCCATTTCCCAGGCATTTTAGAACATTAAGAGCAGCAGTACTGGAAGAAGTGCTCCCTTCAGCCTCGGCCAGGAGGAGGAATAGCAGTAGCTTTCACAGGTGAGTGTATCAGCATGCAGGTGGCTGCTGTGGTTTGTCCCTTCAGCTGTCCCTTCCCCTGCTGAGGAAACAGGGTTTGCACATATCAGAAGTGGGGTGGTGGCCATCCCTATCTCTTGTAGGATAAGGCCAGAAGTTACCATTTCAACCATCCAGGGCTTCCTGTTTTGTTTGAGATCAGCAGAAACATTGTTACAAGTGTCAAGCTGTGGGTGAATTTGAGAAAGCCTTTAAATATGTTGACCAAGGTGCTGGAGCGGGCCTTGGGTTAAGTGGAGGGAAGACAGGTTCTAGAAGGATTTAATACATTTGTGTAACTGCATGTCATAAACAAAAATCTGAAAATACGAATTTTATCCTGCCCCTCTGGGTGAAGATGTTCCAGCTCCTGTCCTCATTGCCAGCATGAGGTGCTCATCCTGCAGGAGAGTGATAAATTTTCCTTTTAAAGAGCTATTATGGTCAATGGCAGGAAGCGGTGATGCCATCAGAAAGCATTTAGTACATGCCCTCTCAGCACAACTTTGATTTCTCAGAAGACTGCTTGCCAAGGGAGAGGAAGGAGTGACTGTAGACTGAATAGATGAGGAGGAAAAACCGCAATAAAGTCCTCCCTGTGTTTTGTTAGAGGACATTTTAACAGGTCTCATTCAGCAGTCTATTAGTGGCCATAATACTCACCTGGAGTTTAGCCTTGGGGCCCTAAGCGTTGCTGGGAGTTAATGCACTTTACCTGACCTGGGTACCAGAGATTCTAACTTAACAGTCTGCTTATACTTGCAAATAGCTCTTCCTAAGTTAGGGAAACTTTCTAACACTTTTTCAAAAGTATAAAATTAACCCTGTCAAAACCTAACTCTTTTTAGGTAAAATTCTATGCCTGTGAAGTCTTTTTGTTTTCCAAAGTAATTGAAAATCAGGTAAAATTCTGTCTTCTCCTTAATCTTTTTATTTAACACTTTGCATTTAGCCCTTTTTATCTTACTTTATTTGTTTTGACATCAACAATTTACTAACACTGAGACCACAGGCATTTCCAACTTCCCTAGGAAAATTAATTTCTTCTGTTAATGAAAAAGTTGTGGTGGTGAGGATGGAGGGGGGGTCCCATAGTAACACATAATCAATAATTGATTATACCAAACTGACTAAAAATTTTCATGGGAGCTCGAAGCTGAAGAATTCCCAATATACAGAATGGAAATCAAGTGCAGCTAGATCAATGGGATTCCTGTTCATAGTTATTTATACAAGTAACAGGAACTAGGCTGTGCTAATAAGCAAAGTCAGCCTTTGAAGTACAAAGTGGATGCAAATGTGTTAGCCAAAATTTGGAGTTTGGAATGTAATTAAATGAGCAGAAGAAATACTGAGGATACAGAAAAGTTACAGGACTATGGCCCACTTCTCAAATGGAATTTACTGATTTTTCTGAAGTCTGTCCTCACGTCCCAAATCTTTTTCATTCTTCTGATTGTAATTTCAGTTGATAAGCAATATTATAAGCTATTGCTGTTCATGGATAGATGTTTTGCATGTCAATGTTCATTCATTCTTCCTGCTGTTTATGTAAATAAGGGACTTTTGCACTTACCTTTGCATTACTTAGATCTTAACAAGCACGGCATTTTTAGGAATGCTCAAACTTGGGTAACTTTGCTCCTTAATTTCCCTTAGCTTCTTTCCAGCATCAGCATTGAGCCAGTGTGCTCATGGGTTTAAGGGGAATTGAAAAGAAAATGTTGGTGCAGACCTAGGGGTATGGAAAAGTGGAAGATGAACAACACATGGAGTTTGAGTATTAGGAAAATGAAAAAAAAAAAACAACTTGGGAATGGATATTACTATTTGTAGAAGAAAAAGCCAATAGAGAGGCTATAAAATAGGGAAAAACAGCAGGGCAAGACGGGAAATTTTGAGCACTTGAATAGCAGCAGAAAGTACTAAATGAAATTAGAAAAGAAACCTATCATTTTAGTGGTAGGAAGCTGGTATGTACTTTCAAAGCATCCCAAGCGCATGCTGGCTTTTTCTGTTTGTTTGGAGGCTTTCCAGATTTCAGTTTTCCTTTAAAATCTACTTTAGCTCAAAGTTCTTTGTGTTTCCTAGCGCCTGATTCTGAATTTTTAAGGAACTCTTCACAAGCGGTAGAGTGGCCCTGCTCTCCTGAGTAATGGAAGTTAATGACTGAAAGTGAATGCTCTGTAATGTGAGATAGGGTTCATTGTTCCCTGTACTGAAGATGAGAGAAGTTTTTCTGGAAAAACAATGTTTGTAATATGCAAAAGCCACTAATAGTTCATTCAGATGAGCAGCTTTTGCAGCATTAGACTGTGTACATGTAAGATCTAAGGGGTACACCACTCGTAGAGTTCAGGGACAGATTTTGAAGGTAGCAGTTGGCTGCAGTGAAGGGAATGGCTGAGGAACTCTGCCTTTGATACATTAGTCATCTATGTTTTGCAAGACTGTTGATGACAAAATACTGGTGTTTTGCTTTATGCTATAGATTTTCTTATAACACAGATGGAACAAAGAAAAAAACAAACCAACTAAACAACCAAAGAAACAAAAAAGCACTTGATCCATGAGGGAAGAGCTACATGGAGTACCTTGGCACTTCCTCGGATATTTGCTCACTCTTTCTTGATGAAAAAAGACAGCTTTCAAAACAAATTTGAAGGCATGGATTAAGCTGTGTACCCCATGTATATATCCTCTGCTTGTTTAGTAGCATAATATATAAAAGTAGCAGTAGTATATATAGTAGTAATTGTACAATGTGAATTACAGACAAAATTCTAAAGAAGATCCTGCGTAATGAAGAGTATCTTCAGAAGCTTACTTGGCTTACTGAAATTTTAATTCTCAGATGAAAAGTCCTTTTTACCTCCAGAGGAGTCAAGTATTCCAAACTGGTAATTTTTACAAAGACTTCAGCCAGTGTAGAAATCTCCCAAAACCAGAAATCTCGGGCAGTAGAAACAGCATGAATTTTTAGTTATACTGAGAACAACTTATGAAACATTGGAATCCCAAGATGAATGCACTGGCTTTGGCATTCATTATTAAAAGCCTGCTTTGAATTCTGCATAGCAGAACACTTCTTTAGTGTTTCCTACTTCTGATTGTTGCTTAGCACTCGCACAGAAGTAGCTGGTGAAGCCCGACAGGAAATGGTCATGTGCAGCCCCGTACGCTTTCACTCACATTGTTTGCATCCTGTTTTTTAAGCAGATAATGATTAATTGTCTCGCAGAAAAACAGAACTTGGAAAGTACTTCAAGCTTTGCTTAAAACTGTTTTAACATGCATGCCTCTTTTCTGGGACTGGCAAAGGTTCTGATTAGCCATGTCTTAGTCTGATGCTTTGTTGCGGTTCTGCCCATAATGTTTGAGCTGGGATTGGGAACCTCATGAGGTAATTACTGCATGAACCACCATTTACCCCTTCAGAAAGTCTTGTTCATTCTTAGTCCACATCTGTGTAGTACTGAATACTACACCAAATACATTTCTTGGCAGAAGTAGTTGTCAGACTTACGGACATTTAAATGCCATCTTTAAAGATTACCCCTTTCTTGCTTCCATTTGTTCTCCATCTGTGTGCTGAGATGTGTTGCCCGTATGGCAGGAGTGACCGTGGATGGCAGTAGGAGGTTTGGGAGTGAGGGGAATACACATCAGAACCATGCTGCACAGATTCCATTGCAGACAAAATGTGTAAAACATTGGATCGGGTCTCCACTGACAGCAAACCCTGAAGGTCTGTGGGAAGCTGAAGTCATCACTGGTGACCTCAGAATTAGAATGAGGTTGGAGATCTGCTGGCTTAGGCAAGCTGTTTAATGCACATGGATGGTATTTAGGTTTTGGCCTTATCACTTTCTGGCAAATGTAGTCTTGAGAAAAATGTTGGTTGGGCTTGATGTAATTAGATCACTTGATATATGTATAAAAAACCACAGTGATTTCTGAGAATATTTATCCAATAGCAAGTTTAAATGCTGTTAGAGCATGAGGGGCAATGGGCACAAACTGGAACACGGGAACTTCCATCTCAACGTAGAGAAAAACTTAGTCATTTTGAGGGTGACAGAGCACTAGAACAGACTGCCCAGAGAGGTTATGGAGTCTCCTTATCTGGAGATACTCAAGAGGTGCTGTGCAACCCGCTCTAAATGATCCTGCTTTAGTAGGGGCTTTGGACTAGATGATCTCCAGAGGTGCCTTCCAACTCTTACTGTTCTGCGATTCTGTGACAGAAGGCCAAGATTAGCCCTTATAATCAGCCAGCCAGAGGCTGTTAGAGCGTTGGAGACCCAAGGGCACTCCAGAAATCTTTATGCTGAAGAAGTCTTCGCTCATATGGTCTAGGTAGAATTATAGTTGTTGAACAGACAGGCAATAGAGATGAGAGCTGCTGGGATATGAAGAACAATTTTTATCTTATTTTGGAAGGGAGGTGACCCTAGGGGCATTGTGAAGTAGTGGCACTGCATGAACACTGTTTGCACAGGGGAAGAAAGAGAAAGTGCTTCCAGTTTTTTGAACTTAATTGGCAGGGTGATGGGTAGCACTGGGCTAAAGGTACAGAGCAGAGGGATATAAACAAGGATTTTTACATTTCAGAATAGGAAGGTCTTCTATGAAGATTGTCTTTTAGAACCTTTTAAACTGGATCTGTTAAAGACTCTTTTAATGAAGTAAGACCTGAGTGTTTTATACAATAACATGTATTTGCATACCGTGGAAAGTGATTTTTATATTATATGTATTTATTCCATAAGTTTAGACAAGTGCCTTAAGGAACAAGGCTGGTGTAATCAACTTCAATATTAACAAAATTTTCATCAGGGAGGGGTTGCTAATGCAAGCTTAAAATGACAATTTAGAGCTTTTTTTAGTAATTCAGAGTTCACCACATGTATCATATTGTATGTGTTGATTGAAAGATACTTCACTGTGTACTACTGTACTTAAAAATTGGGCAGAAAGAAATCAGTGGTTACCTGTCTCTGGTTAGATGCCTCAGCACCACTCCCAGCTTGATCAAGCATTCAAGATTCAGTAACCCAACTCAGAACAGTTTGGCACAGCCCCATCCCGTTTTCAGAGATGATTTGTTTATAAATTTGCTTACTGTTTTGGGGTACGTCAAGCCATAACTACGTAACTACCATGGGTATTTTGCACAAGGTGCCATGGCCATGCATGACATGCCCCACTGCTATTTAAATAACTTTCTTTATTGGACATGAGAAGAGAAAATACATGCTTCGTTCTTAATTTAAAATTTAAAATATGGGTAATCTATATTATTATAATTTGCCTCAACTGGCTCACACAAAATCTGGTTTACTCCTTTGTATGATGTTAGTGCAAGAGTGGAGTTTGTGTTTCCTCCCCTACTCACAGTGCAGTCAGGAGAACAATTTTGTAACACATCGACTCCTAGTTCCATGTCCCTCTGCAACTATCGTTGAAGTCTGTAATTTGTTCTCTAAAGTCTATTATGAGGGAGCAAAACATGGCTATATGACTTTGAGAAATCAGAAGTGTAAAGTGTTGTGAAATAACCAACCCAGAGCTATTAATTTCTTTATATCACGCTTCCTATGTGTTTTGCTTATGCTACACATGAGGGTTTTTAATAGGAAGCTTGATTCTGAAAGCAGTGGGGTGTATCAACAGTAAAATAATTATTTTAAGAGACACTGTAAAGGCTGATGGTCCCAAATTCTACCTGCATGTTTTTTGTTTACTTTAATGGGCTTCATGCTAGTCTAGACCTGCCTCTAACGCTGCTAGCTTCAAAGCTCCTTTAGGTGCAAGAGGAGCCTCCCTCAGCCTTCTTTTTCCTCCGGCAGTGTGGTTGTTTGAAGCTGCTCTTTGTTTTCAGTCTGTAACATCATAATGTTAGTCTGCATATAACACAGCCATCCAGGTTCTTTCAACTCTGTGTAGTAATCACATTTATGAGAATGTTGCTAGTCTTGTAGTCAAAATGTTCATTGACAGAGAGACAATGTTGTTACCATACCTGTAACTTTCAAATCACCTCTCTTCAAGAAGCTTGAATGGTGGAGTATGTCCCCAGTACGTCAAAATGCCTGCAATGCACAGTTGAAAAGAATCAAATCCAAACAGAGAAATACAAATACATTTTTATTGTAACTGAGTATATTTTTTATAGTAGTCGTACTGCAGTTGAGTGTACTTTGATAGTGTGGAGCATACAAGCTGAGGCAGTTGGCGAGCCTGCAGTGATTCTGTTGCATGGGTATTTTGAATAAATAAGCAATTGAACTTTTAGGGTCATCAGCATGCAATGAAGAACTTTGGTGCAAACCACTGAGCATGTATGGAAATTTTCCCTTGACAAAAAGGAAATGAAAATTTGACATAAAGCAGTGACTTCAGTAACAACTGACAATTTGTATATCCTAATTATAGGTGAGCAGCTTGGTACTCAGAGTACCTGCTTGGAAGTTTCTAAAGCTGAAAAGCTGGGACTTGGCTTCTCTTTTGAAAACAGAGCCAAAGTCTCAGTTAACCTAAGATCTACAGTGCCAAGTCTTTAGTACTTGAGTAGTATGAATGCTTAGCATTGTGCTGTTTCTGATAGGAAGACAGAACTTAGGACATCCTAATTTATGTACTTGATACCTGAACACAAATATTGTACATGTATTTTGCTAAGTAAATATGCATTCTTTATAACAAAAGGTTTTGGTGAAAAATCTGCATGTTGCTTTTCCTTTTATTTGCTTTGAAGTTTTACTTAGCTCTTCAATGTCTTTTAGCGTCTGATTCAGATAGATTGTTCTGTCCTAGGATGTTGACTTTGTATCTGAATGAGCTAAAGGTCACTTGCTCTTCATAATCAGCTGTAGGCTAGAGAGTGTATAGAATACCATTTAGATTTATAAGTATTTACTGTAGCTTCATTGCCAAAACAAAAATAAATTAATAATAAGAAAGGAACCTGGCAATTTCTAGCCATGAGTAACATGGCTGGCAGGTTAATTGCAGGCTTAGGCATGAATATGCAAAGGCAGAGATGATTCACAATTGCAGGAATAAAAGGACAATGAATGAAGTCTTTGGCTAGATATACAGTTATGCCAGTGAGGCCTGGCATCAGGGAGGATGAATATAATACTTCCTCATTGGGCAATCATCATGATTAAGAACAAGTCGTTCCATGAGCAGAATTGTGATGAAACCTGGCTTCCTATGGGTTTGTACCATACACACTGTCCTGCATGACTTCACCTCATCACCATGTGGTTCACCCCAGTATCGGCAGCTGCAGTTCCCGTGGTCTTCAGTGCTCCCTTGCCTCAAAGCCATCTCCTCTGCTCGCCCCACAATAGTATTTCCTCCTCCCCTCATGTTCCAGTAACTGCCATCAGGGCTGGAGGCAGTATGCATCACTCTTAAATTTCACAAGCCAAACTCTTAAATCTCTGCTGTGGCCTTCCTTGTGTTGGTAAATCCCAAATTTTACCTTCATTCTTGAGAAAGCAGCTGATTAAAAGCAAGGGTAACTTTAAGACACTGTTTAGTTGGGATAAAAAACCTGAGATGTTTGAAGGCTGAATTCATGCTGAAATTCTGCATCTTGAAACCATCGTTGATATCTATTGGATTGTAGGATCTCACTGGCTTTTAGAAATCTCTAGTCCTTAACATGCAGAGAGGCCCTTGACTAACTCCTGATTAACTCACCAACTTAGGAGGTGATGCCTCGGAAAGCCGGAATCAAGCCAGAAAGCCTTGGTGACTGTGGAGCAGGTTATTGCAGGGCTGGGCACACAGGGGCTCGGTCCTCCAAATGTGTGTGCCGATTAAAGCCAAATTTCTCATATTTATACAGATTAACTATACATATTCATTATAATTTCTAAGAAAAGGCAGGTTTATGCAAATTATTTCTAGGAAGTCATTTACATTAACTCCTCACAGACAGAGCATGCTCAGTGATACTTAGGGGGTCTTCTGGTGGTCTTCAGGGATGAAGGCTGCACGTCTTCCTCTCTCTTAGCACATGCTCTTTATGGTTTTCTCCATAGTTACCAAAACACATTCCTGAGCTCAGAAACACATTCCTGCACAAACTAGTTAGGAACCCCTTTTAACTGAAAACAAGATATACTCTGTCTCTTAACTGGTCGTTGCTCTCATTATTTATGACTCCCCTATCTTCACTGCTTCAAGGCTGTTGCACTGTTAGGGCTCAGTTTTGTAGCCGCTTTCATGAAACAGCCCACAGAGTTACAGCCATATTCCACTAAAATCCAAACCAAATATATTCTTAAAATACACAAATTAAAGTTATATTAATTGTCTCAAGTTACATCTTAGTCAATCTATTCAGCATTATTATATTTCATTGAATCAGAGGAAAATGAGGAGTTATCCTTTCCATCTATTTACCATGTCTTCGGTAACTTGTTTCCTTTGCTACATAGAGGATTAGGCAAGTTCTTTCAATATGCCTGAGTTGGATAGTACAAGTGGTGCACTCCTGCAGTTTAGTGACCATAGGGATTTACACGATGACAGAGCACGAAGATGAATCTGGACAGTCTTCCCACACAGTGTGCTTTTTCCTACAGCAGTACTTCACAGTAAATCTTTCATGGAAGGTATGGCACTGGCAGTATTTGCCATTCTTTCAGTGCTCTACAGTTGCATTTCTCCTTCTCCCTGGTTTTGCTTATGCTTCGTGACAGCTGAGTCACTTGGTGAGCGTTGATGAGCTCTGCTTTTTGTTTGTTTGTTTTGTTTAGGGGGTTTTTTGTGGCTTTTCAAATAGCCTGAGTGATGAAAAGAGCTGAAATGAAACGGGACATTCGTCTTAGTTTTGCTTCTTTGCTGATTTTTTGCAGATTTTTTTTTAATGTAATTTCAATATGAAACAGATTATAGTGCGGTGATCCAAATAGGTTTGAAAAGTAATACAGCATTTACCACAAAGTACTTGTGAAGAATAAAGACTAAATTGTTTACGGCTGTTTGTGTTTTAAAGGAATGAAGCTTTGATCAATAATCTGGAGCTGCTGACATCTTTAGTGGATGCACATAATATGGAAGACGAGGCAGTCGTATGAAAAAGTCTGGACAAGCTGAGCCAATTCAAAAAAACCCACCAAAACTGAAGTAGTTTCTGCTTTAAAGGGTGATCTCTGATTGACTGTCAGAATGGGGTTACAGTGTCCCAGCAAGCAGCGACTAGTATTTTTTTGAGGGGTGGTAATGAAAATGTGACTCAAGAAGAGGCTTCGACAAAACGACCTCATAAACTCTGAGAACAGGAAAGCAGGGCAGTAACCATCAGGAGCAGACTGATGACTTACAGCATGAGTGGCAGAGGTGGAACTGGTACTAGACTACTGAGTCAGTCTTCCTCATTCCCTTCAAAAAGGAAGTTGTAAAAGGTAACAGCAAACAATACAGACACCAGAATGATACGCGGCCTGAGTAATGATTGCACCTTAAAAAAAAAAAAAAAAACACTTCATCAGCCTCATTTTATCAAAAAGGAGTTTGAGGGAGAGCTTGATTACAGAATACAAATTCTTCCACAGGGAGGAAGAGAGGAGATAGGGAGTGCTAAAGGTTTTGGTTTTTTAATTTAGTGAAAAATGAGTAATAGTCAGAAACAGAAACCAGATAATGTCAAAGCAGAAATAGAGTACTCGATTTACTGTGAGAAAGGATGAATGAGCAAGGGAGATGGTGTAGTCTCTATCCTTGATTTCTTCCAGTCAACACCAAATGCTTTTCAAAAAGGTATATTTTCATAAAACATTAGTAAAAACCAGGGTGTGATTTATGGGACATTGTACCGTCTCAGGCCTCGTGTGCTTTGAAACTTAACGAAATGACCACATCACTTTGGCCGAAGACACTAACACATTGGTTAATGCACGAGAAGCCTGTGTGTAAGTACAGCTCAGGTGTCTGTTTTACGCACTGACCTATTCCAGTGCTGAAGTACTTCGATGGTTAAGCTCACGGTGAGAATCAGTCACAAACTTATCAGTGTAATGATTTCTGTTTGTCTTTTGAACCTTTTATCTCACAACACATTTATTTGTAGAGCAGCATTATTAATTAGTATACGCGTGATGCTGAAAACACTTGCAGGCAAAGAGTGCTGAAGAGCCAGGAGAGGAAGGGTAAAATACTGTTTTATTTGTGGTTTCAATAATCACTGGCTTTCCTTAAATTGAACCAGTGGCCTTGCGGGTGCAGAGCAAAGTCTGTGGTGTTGTTTGAGAAGGTGAATCAGGAGAGAGGTGGGCTTCTCGAAAGCGTTAGGCAAAAACATTTCAAAAGGTATTTTAGGGTTAGGTGGCTACAGAATTCATACCAATGATTGTTAGAGCAACTGCAAGAACCGTTTAAAATTGTTCTGAATTCATTTCCCTCTGAAGGAGGCTTTCAGGGAAGATTGTGGGACTTGGAGGTGTAAATTGATAAAATTTGCCGTACTGTATTAGGAGTGAGGAAGCCTCTTCGGTAGCAGTGCAGAGGTCAGAGTGACTTTTAAAATATAATTTAACTTTTTGTTATTGGCAGTGGGGTTTTTTTTTGCTTAGCTGTATGGCCTTTTCCTTTCTTTGAAAGGAGCTGCAAGGAAAGGTCAATTGAGGGAGCACGGCTGATGCCTGCTGGGAGGGGGATATAGATTGGCATACAAAATACCTGGGCATTAGGACCCTCCCCAGAAAGATCTGAGTGATATAATTAAAAGTAGTGCTATATTTTTGTATGAAGCTTCAGTTCTGGTAAGTGCTAAAGCACCCTTAATTTTAACCAAACTCAGATCTGAAAACGATCAGCCGCAGGAGCAGTTCATGGGCTTGCACGTTCTGGACCCTGTGCCTTGTCAGTCTTTTAATGACATCAACGCTGCGTCTCGACCTCTACCCCTTGCACACTGATCTCTACAAAAAGGACTAAAAGACTGCTCTCTTTAATAGAAAGGACATGGCAAGGGACGCTAGATGGGTCTGAAAGAGCTGCTGTAGTACATGGAATTTGAGTTAAGATCAGGTACAGTGCTCTAGCGTTTTATTTTCTCTACTTCTTGCTCCAGATGTTGTACTGTGTTAAGTGCCAAGTGAAGCAGCACACCATTGTTCTTATTTTTGCCATCCATCCTAACCATTTAAAGCTAAGATTGGGTCAGGAATGAGAATAATCTTCTGTTTCCTTCCCTGTCATTAGTGAGGCTTTAAGCACTGAATAGCTTTTCAGGAGAGTTATGCATTTCCTTTTGTTTTCCTCCCTGGTGGAGTTGAATAAGCTACAGGCTGGTGAATTTTATTTCCCTGAAGCGTTCCTCTTGGAAAATAAAATTAAAGCTGTTCCACAAATCCAGCCCCAAGTATCCAATCTGGGGAAAGACCAGTGTTTGATAATGCTCTTATGGGGATCTAATAGGTCATGTGGCAGATCCCGTTGGCTAGAGCTGTCTTTGTGAAGGTAGCCTGACCTTCTGCAGACCTGGGAAATGAGAGGAGAACATCTTCAGTAGAAGTCGTTCAGTAAGAGAAAAAGTAAAACTTTGTAATTGTCACAGTTTAGTTCATTTGAAGAAAAAACTCGATCTGATATTAAACTCGGTGTTGCTTATTGTCATTTAGTGTCACCCTTTTCAGTTTTCTTTGTAGAAGCATATGCCACCTAAAAAAATGAGCGAATGTTCTTCATGAAGGGAACTTCTTAAACTCAGGATTTAGAAACTAAAACAGTGATTTCCTGTCTCTCTGTCAGAAGAAATAATTTTAATTATGTACAATTCTGTTCCCATTTCCTACCTTTGTTTTTAAAATGGTCGAAAGAATTCTTAGCTGAAACAAGTACAGTTACAGATACCTTTTGACCAGAGCTACACAACAGCCAACATCTAATTTATAAAACACAGACAGTGGGGCTGAGTTGCAGGAGGCTTTTGGGTTTGGGTTTTTTTTTTTCACATTAGGTATGTTTAAATTCCTTTGCATGTTTTGTAAAGGTCCTAATGTTGCTAGGAACTTTGACTATGTAGCAACAGGAAAATATGTAACAAAATTTTATGTTGTGGATTGGAAATTAACTTTCCTGTAGTGATTCCACATAAATTAAAACTCTTGAGGGGCAAATTTTGCTCTCCCCTGAAATCAGCTTGATGTGTGTGTATTCATCCAGGGTTTGAAATTGATCCAATGAGGTCTTTTCTCTATCAGCGTTCTCTTAATTCATATGGGCAATAGGATTTCAGTTTTAGACAATTGGAAGTGCAACCTTGCTCTGAGCTATATAGATAAAGCCGTGCATATGCATATATATGTTTTGCATCTCCTTTGTGCACAGACATGTTCAGAACCTCTTCATAACCTTGGATGAGACATTCTTGACTTCAGAATAATTGCCCTTCCAGAAGTCTGAAAAAATTAGTTAAACAATATTTTTATCTAGTATTTCACTTTTCCAGCACACAGTCACACAGCAGATTCAGTGCTGTACAGGTAGAGATAAAAATCCTCTCAAACCCATCCCTGTGACGGACCACTTGTACTGTTATGAAGCAGCTTCCCTATGGTGTGGGGAATTGTAGCTGCCTTGGTGGGAGGAGAAGGTAGCAGAAGAGATTGACCCCAATCCATCTTGCACGGAGCTGAAACACACCTGGAAGCATCTCTGTAGACTGATAATTAAAGTAACCAAAATGACTGGCTGAGATGAGAACAACTTCTAGATGGCTGAGACAGATCCCTTGCAACATTTCATTATGCTCCCTCTGTCCAAGCTTAGTCGTTGGACACTCCAAGGCTTGATGGAGGGACCAAACCAGTTTGTCTCAAGAGCTTACCAGTAACTAGTGGGTTTGTGTCCTGATGTCCCAGTGCAAAGGTTTGTCTTAAGTGTGGTGGAGATTGGATCAGTTTACTCCCAGTAAGTATAAATGAGATGCCAGTCTGACCCATCATTTCTTTGGCAGATTCAGGCAGAAAAAGATAATGTTGATTTATCTTCTTTGGAAAGAATATACCAAGCACTGCATCCTGTGGTGCCCCTGATTTACACATTGGGGCTTTTCACAGGCTTTTAGCCACTGCGTTATCTCTGGTAGTGCCACCCCATCAGAAGCTGCTAAAGTTTAGCCTATTATTACCTCTTCATCCACCACTGTGGCACCATTTTATTAGTGTGGCAAACAAGAGGGCAAGAGGCCTCTGTATACCTATGTGCATTGGATCTTGTCTGGTTGGCAAATTGTATCTTCTTAATTAGCTTCTAAACTGCTTTTATTGGAGATTATTGGGTGTTAGGACTGTATTCAGCATGGTTGGCATTTCTGCTTGCATGTACTGTGATAAATTTTGGACTCCAGGTCTGATGAGTTTCACTGATGGAGAAATGTACTGTGTGTCAGGGAGCTAGACCTGACTTTCTGGTTGGAAATCGGGGGTAGGGGGGTGGGGGGGTTGAGGGTGGGAAGAGGACGAGACATGGAACTTCTTGCAGCTGTTTGTAGAGCCACTGCTGGGAGGTGAGCAAGGTAGGGAGTTCCTGATGTACTCAGAGAGCAATCTTGGCGGAAGCTAACAAGTGTGCAGGTACTTACACAGCAGGGGTTGCCAACACTGAAACATGTTGCAGCTTTTTTTCCAGCCCATCCTCAATTTCTTATCTTGGCTGTCTTGCTGGAAGTAACTATTTTCTCAGATCTTCCCACAGATATGCTTGTTTAAGATGTTTTCTGACCTTTTTCCATCCAAAACAATCTTGGTTAATTTATGCAGCCTAAAAAAATGTTGCTGTATTTAACCCTACCTGCTGCACTTTTGGGAGCTGAGACATCTGGCAGAACGGAGCTGAAACATCTGGCAGAAGGGCTGTTTGAGGGAGCAGGGCAATAATCTTTTCATTGAATCACAGATAAGTTGGTTGGACGGGGCCTTCCGAGGTCTCGAATCAAAAACATTTCCAGCACTACATCTGGTGAACCATGGCTTGCTTTGTCCAGCCTAGTCTTGAAAACCTCCAGGCGTCAATATTGCACCATCTCTCTGGGCCGCCTGTTCCACTGCCTCCCAGAATTTTGTTTAATCTTATTCGTCCAATCTGAACCATCCAAGCTGCAGTTCGTGATGTTTGTCACTTGTTGCATTGTCTTCTACTACTGAGGAGAGGTTGGGTCTGTCATCACTCCAGCTGCTCTTTAAGCAATTGTATGCTGCTATTAGATTGCCTCTTGGCCTCTTGTTTGCCACACTAACAAAGCCCAGCTCCTTTTAGCTTTCACTGTGGGCAGTGTGCCTTCTGCCTGGTGTTCATGTTATTTGTGAAGAAAGCATGCTGTTGGTTCGTATTCGATTTGGAGTGTGCCATGACCCCCAGGTCATTTCAGCAAGGCTACTACACGAGCAGTCAATCCAGCCCTCCGTGATGGATGGAGTTAGTCTGCATCAGATACCCAACTCTGCACTTGTTGAATATGATGAAGTTTCTGTTGTTCCCAATCCTCAGTTTATCAAGGTCCTTCTGAAATTAATCTCTCAGGGAGAGATTAAGCTAAATAGTAATTTACTATTTTCCACAAAGTTGTTGAGAGACCTGTCTTATTACTCAAGTTGTTGATGAAGATATTGAACAATATCAGCCCACTATTGATATTGAGATACTCTGCTCGTTACCAGCTTCAAAGGAGTTGTAAAGCCATTGATTATAACCCTTCAGGACTGTCAGTCCAACCAACCAATTTTCAAATAACCTAAGAGTTCCAGCCTTTACTTCCTCAGCTTTCTAATGGGTGTAGAAGGGTCACAGTGTCCTTGATAAATCAAGGTATATTGCAGCCAATTCTCTCTCCTCATTTGCATAGCAGGTCATTTTGTTACAGAAAGCAGTCAGCTTGGTCAAGTACTGTCTGCCTGTGTTGACTGTTTTTGACTGTCATTTTGTCCTTCCTGTGTCTGGAACTGAACTCCAAGGAAAATGTTCCCTGCCTGGTCCAGGGACTTAGATGAGGTTGTGTGACCTGTTTTTTTCTTTGTCTTCTGTGTTTTTCGTAAAATAAGCATGATATCAGAGCTTTTCTGGCTGCTGGGGATCTGCCCCGATTGCGTTTTTTCATACATAATGGCCACACAATCAGATGAGCCAACTCTTTTGGCAGCCCTGGATGAATCCCATCCAGCTCAAGGTATTCGAATAAATACATCCAGCTGTGTTAACGTGTCCCTAACCAGTTACTTCCCCACTGTCAGCTGCCTATCCCATGCCCAAACTGTAGAGGTCTGGAAGCAAGCTTTTCCATATCGCCTTGTCAGTGGGTTGTTCTCCCCATTCATCTCTGACCTGTGTGTCCCATGAACTTCCTTTTGCTGCTGACATTGCTTGGCGAGTCCTTCTTGTTTCCCTTTGCATAGCTGGCTAATGCAGCTGTTGCTGGCCTTTGACCTTCCCAGTGTTAACCCCTAGTGACCGAGCAGTGTGCCTATACTCCTTCTTTGCTGCCTTTTTAAGCAGCAGAACTACTTCTTGGAGTGGATGTATATCTGCAGCTTGGGTGTTCGTTAAAGCACAGGGAAGCTGGAAGTGCACCGTCGGTGTTCCCTCCAGGGCAGAGGAGTGCCTGCTAAAGATACCATCTAAATATTTACATCATTTCAAGTCACCTGCTTTTGTACACATGTAGCAGGCCATGAGAAACTACTGCTTTCCATATCCCTGATGGCTATTTACAGTATGACTAATTTATCTCACCAGGCACTCTCTTATAAATATGAATTATATTAGGATACTGGTGTAAATGGCCATGTTGTTCAGAAGAATTGCTCTGGTTTTACAGTTATACTACAGTGTTACTGCCTTTGAATTCAGTGCAGTTAAAGTGTCATAAAATTGAAATATAGGAAGTGAACCTGTCTACAGTTTGTGAATTTTTTACTTCAGAGACCAAATAATGGCACCTAGCTACGTTCTGTATTTCAAAGTTAAGAAAAAGCAATGCACACACAGAACTTTTCCTGTGGTTATTTCTTGTGGGTACTGATGTATACTGTGGGATTGCTTATGTCCATAGCACTCCAGAGTGGGTGTGATGTAACTGACGGTGTGATGTAGGAAGGAACGTCCTTCCGCGTGGGTGTCTTACTCTGAAACTCTTCCCCTGAGTCTGTGTGGTTGGCCATTGTTGGAAACAGTGTGTTGGCTGAGAGGGGCATTTGGTTTTCCCTTAGTATTATCACTGGTTTGTTATTATGACTTTTATATCTTGTTAATTTTAACTTTCTCGTATACATATTTAGTTCATGTGAATGTGCTTTCTAGTATATTTTATTAGTAACTAGAATTTGTCAATAGGTTGGATAAATAAATAATGTTGTGAAAGCTTTTCCAAGGCAAACTTTGGTGCATCTGTTTGTTTTATAATGCATTAATAGCAGCACAAATGTTCACTATTTCATTAATTGCATTTCTTATCCAAGCTGAAATGACTTATTCCTGTGTTAGTTTCTAGTACCAGAGAGTAACAAAAGAGCAGTTGACTTTGACCTTAATTGAGTTTACTAAGTGAGACATCAGTGGGCAAGGTCTGCTGCACAATTGTATTTTGGAGTTATGTTTCTTTTAAGAAGACATCTCAAAGGTCACAAGAGACACTTCTCGAAAGATTTTTAATAACAGCTTGTTTGCAAGATGAAATTTCAAATCAGTAAATGAATAATGAATAGAGCTGGAATTCGATATGTAACAATAACTTTTAGAAGCAGGTAAGGCAGACATGTCCTTGTCCAATTTGAACGGGGGGGGGGAAAAAAGTACACAACTTGAAATCAGAAGAGACAAGTGGACAGTACAGCTATTTGAGATTTTTTTTCCCTAAATAATTCTGCCTGTCTTTTTGTTCTGCCTGTCTTTGTTCCTAACTAATTCTGCTATCTTTCTGTTTGTTTGTTTGCTGGTAACTTTTGTCTCAGTACTTCAGTTACTTCCTGCACTTACCCTCCTTCACAGAGTTAGGGAGTACTGTGTTACTCATGAGGAACTAAGTCAATCATCACTTTCTCATGTCATCTTGCATTGCATCAGCTTCCTTTTTCAGATTAAATGAATGGGTGTAGCTCGCTGTGGAGCCTAGCACTGCTGTTTGCTGGCTTGGTTTTGGGTGGTGGTTGCTTAATAGTAGCTTAAACATTTAAACATTGTAGTTAATTTATGTTTATCCATGCCAGTGCAAGGCTTGGAGTTTAAGCACCGTTGAGGTAAATGGGCATTTTTACTGCTGTGATGTTGTACCATTATCCCTACAGTCATAATTGTAAAGATTTGCATTTTCAGTAGAGCTGGGTGAGGATTAAGAGCATAGGCAGGAGAGAGGTGGATTGTGGAGATATAACTGAGAGCATAATTGGTCCTACCAGCATCCTGTAATTGCTAATGATGCCTTCGACAAAGCAAGAGAACTTGGGATTTTTGTTTGCAAGATTGCCTATTAATTTGTTTACTGGGGGGGTTGAAGGAATATTTTATGGAGTATGAGAGCTGCTACATAGCAAAAAATACTTTATCATTTCAAGTTTACTTTTCAGTCTGAAGCTGTGTTCAGATTTGAGTAGAATTGAAATTCTATTGAAACAGAAAAACTGAGACTTTCTGCAGTGCACTGTAGGTATGGTCTGCTCCACCCTGATTTACTTCCCCGACAGCATAAAACTCGGCTACCTAAGTTAATACATTAATATTCATTGGGTAGATCAGTATTGCACTGTTGGAGATGATAAATTTTGGTTTAGTTTAAAATCAGAGATGATATTTTATACATTATGTTAGCATACAATTTTTATTAGCATATCAGGCTGTGAAAGAGTGATGCGTTGCAGTAAAAAGCCAAGTATTTCAAGTTAATTGCTATTCCATTAAGTAGAAGTGGTGGTTTCGGCTTGAAAGAGTGTAGAGAAATGTTTGGCTAATGAAAAGAGTGCTCAGAGTGATAATAATCGTTTGATGTACTGAAGATGCCGGCTGAAAATGCTCACCTTAGCAGCCAGAACTGAAGGCCCTCAGAAGCAGGTGCTGAGATGGGCCTGGTCCAGGCTGCAGAAGCATTTACGGGATGAGCCCAAGAGGCAGCGGCGCCTGCCGAGGCCCCCACTGCGCTACTAAATAGAAGTAGAGAAATAAACAGCTGCCAAGATAAACACTCAGCAGCAGATCTGTCTGACCTGACCTGCTCTTTTTGTCCAGAACAAGTAATGCAAGAGAGCAGAAACCACATTAAAGCCCTCACTCAGAGGGTAGCCAGTAGACGCCGGTGTGATCCAGCAGATTCTTCCATGCCGTGCCACCAATGCCGAGGCTGTGCTCTACCAGCTTGCCACCGGCCTGCACAGCCGAGCTTCTCTTCTCACAGGGGCCGTGCAAGGGCAGGGAATCAGGGTGGGCTGTTTGCTTTTCGCCTCCTGCTCTGCTATGGGCAGGTGTGGAGCCATCATTTTCTGGGATGTGCCACCCAGATGTGAGCATTGCCACTCAAGCCACGGAGGGGTTGTAGCTGAAATCAAGGGTGGAGGGGTGGAATGCAGCTCCTACTACGGAGTTCTCTGTTTGGAAACGTTGAAGGAAAGCTCCTGAGACTCATTTTGACTCAGAACATGACAGCATTTTTCTTCTCTGTACCCCATCCAGTGATGCTCTCAGTGACTGCTGTAGGTTTCTGTGCCCTGGGTGCAGCACTACAGCACTACAGGGCTATTTTTGTCAGATTATAAATATTTACTCCATTGATCTTCACACTGAAGATGGGATTTGTTTACTTCTGTCTCCCTCTCTTTATCCCTTGCCCCTACTTTGTGCTGGTGTGGAGAGGTGCTTGTTTTTGAAGCGTGCTCTGTTATTTGAGGCAGCAGAAAGATTTGTGGTTCGTGTTATGATGATGATGATGTCTGAAGGCTGGGTTTGAACTGTGATTCTGCCACTGCACAAGGCTTAGGGCAAGGTGGCTCCATCCCCAGGAAAGCCTAGAGAGGCTGAGAGAAACACTTGGCTGGTTTCCTTTCTCTTCTAGGGACGGAAGAGAAATGCACCAAGAGCATTTGGAAGAGCTAGAAATGAAACTTCGTGTCTGAAGTTTCAGTACTGTCCTTTAATCGCAAACCCATCCTAGATGTCAGGGTGTTCCCTCCTGATACGTCCCTGAGCTGTCTCACTGGTTTGTCTTCTGTCTAGCCAGACCTGTGAAACTGAAAAATGGGTAAAACCGCAACATTTATTTTGGAAGTCAGTGAAAAGGGGAAAGGAAATGTATTACTCGTTCCATATACTCTTTTGTGAAAATCCACTGAAAGCTGAAGTGATTAAAAGCATTGTAGTGAGTGTGTGAAATGGATTGTGCTGATCACACTTGTAAAAATAAAGACTGAATCTTAATGGATAGATAAGCTAGAGGAACCTGCATCTGTATGTGCTGGTAAATGTATATGAGCATATTCAGAAAAAAGATGGACTTTGATGAACTTTTTCAGCTGTATTTGGATATAGCCACCAGAATCCATCCGTTATAGAACTGGTGGTGTTTGGTCAGCGCTGCTGTGTTTTGCTTTTGCTAGAGGTAAAGATTCAGGTTTCAGTTCTGAAAGGTTATCTTCACAATATGTATGGATGAGGAACTGGACTCAAACTGGATTTGTATTAAAAAGTGTTTGATACTGCTCCTAGCCTGGGATTCTGATAGTTTTTTAGCTTAGCTTTTAAAGAAGTATTTAACAGGGATTTTTTCATCAGGTTAGATGATTATTTCAGTGACTGGCAGAATCTGTGTCCATCCAATGGGTAGTTTGAGGTGTGTACTTCTGTAGTTCTGTGGGTCATTTTAATCTTTAGTGCTTTAGCAGTTCGTGTAAATTCTGTCATAGGAGAATACTTGTGTAGACCTGGTCATGGGTGCAAAAATCACGTGTTCTGTTGGTGGCAAGAGGTCTGGGCTGTAATGTAGAAATCAGAGTGGCTGACTCTGTCTACTGTTAGATAGTGCACAGAAAAATCAGTATAATTGATAGATGTAAGTCCTTGATACTTGGCTGTGCAGTAGAATACATTGCAGTCATTGATACTGAGGAAGGTGAGAACCATCTACTGTCAGCACCAAGGCTGCTGGGATTTCTGAGATCATGATGACAGTGTATAATCCTGGACGGCTGAAATAAATTACATCCACCCTGCTGAAATCAGTGGAGCAGTCAAGTTTTATAAGTCAATGTGGTATCTTCTGATATCAAAATTTTTACTGAGTTGAAATATCATGGGGTCTCACTTAGTTGTGGGCTGCATTCATTTTTTACCTCCTAAGAGGTGTGCCTTTAGTACTGGTTATCCTACTTTTTTTTTCTCCACTTAAATTCACTTTTTAATAAATTTAAAACTAAAAATTTGTAGCACTTTTTAAGCAACCTGTGTGAGTATTTGTCACCTATTGTTCATAAGACAGTAAAGAGAGTCGTTTAGATGCAGAATAAGCAGTGCAGGAGCATAGCACACTGGTCTAGGGTATGCAAAAAGTAGTAGGCTAACACTTCTTTAGAGCAGCAGCAACAGTCAGGGCACAGCTCTGAAATCCTGATTGGAACTGGTGCAGAAAGACACCTGTACCTTGGAGAACATGGCAACTTAAAGTTGAATCTAAGAGAAAACATGAGAGCTGCGAAGGCTTTCTTCAGAGCTGGCATCAAACACCTTTGGCATCTAATCAGTCATCTCTTCCGTTGTTATAAAACCATCAGAGCATTTTCGAGTGGGTGTTTGGAGATTAGCGTTTGTGTAAGGCTCCCCTTATTAAAAGTGCCTCCGATGCATTTCTTGGGGAGGTGTGATCTGCAGCTAATGAACACAAAGCACGGTCTCACGTTGGTTTTTCATTAGTGATTTTGCCCACAACCACTGGGCGATTAGATGTAAGCTCACATTTCACAGCTCCTTTTAGCCAAGGGTTATGTCATCGTAAATTATCTGTGGCAGAACTTGGCGTTCTCCTGAATTTCAGTGTCTAATGGCACCAATCATGTGCCTCATGGACCTTGTCAGCTATACACGAGTGCTCTCAAATCTGGCCTCCTCACTCCAGTGGGGATGGAGTTTTGGACCATAATGTGTGAGAAGCTGGGAAGAAATTGGGTTCTTCTAGGCAATAAATTAGTTTGAGAAAATATGCATTTCTCTATTGAAAATGTTTATCATTTGGAGACTCTGGACCAGACTTTGCACAGCAGCAGTGTAAGTAAATTGACTGGCATCAGATAAAATGGTGCTGAGCAATAGGGTATAGGTATGTCTGAGCATGCAGTGAAGTCAGGTGCTTTCTGGTGTGCCTTAAGCAGGGAAGGATATGCCCAGGGTGAAATTCAGTTTGCTGTAGAATAATTCACTCTTCAGTAGAAATAAGTTATTACAAAACTTAGATGGGGAATAATTTTATTATTTATGTGATGTGTCACTTCAATAAAAATGTAACATAAAAGTGTTGAGGTTGCTTTTTCTCATGCTCTCAGAAGGAACTAAATCTCCACCATTTTTCTTAACATTTCTAAGCAAAGCTTCCTAATGTAATAATAAATCAGCTGAAGTTACTCCTAGTGTGTTTGTGTGATGCTTCATGCTTCTTAAATTTTGTGTGTGTGTTTTCTAGCTGTCCTTGCATTCAGCTGAAGCTGTTCTCTTAATTGTTAGGGGAGGATGCTGTGACTGGTACTTGTGGCTCTGACATGGATAGCCCTCCTGTTCCCTTTCTGCTTTTCCATCCCTTTTCCTTTTATCTGTTGGATGCTTGCCGGACACTATAATCACAAACACTTTTAGGTCAACAACTGCTGTGTTTTATTTTTAAACTGTAGTTGTTAGCAGTTGGACATAACACTGAACCTGATTTCGGGTTCCAAATGATGCCATAATGGGAATATTTAATGATAATAAAATGCTTTGCTTCTGTCTCATTTGGAGTTCCACCTAATCTGTCTAAGCTATCAGCAATTAGTAGGCAAATCTAAATGAAATATTGTTGCTCTATAAAACCATTTAAATTTGAATAGCCTTTTATTTAAGATGCATAAGCATTTTTCCAACATTTGGTCTGTTAGGCAAAGTATATGCTGTAAAAGAAGCATTTATTGCTTGCATGTAAAAATAAAATATAGTGTTGGTAAGTTAGCTGGAAGCTTGTAGATGCTCTAAAAAGATGACAAGGTAAGATAAGCAGTAGAGCTAAGCCAAAATTGCTCTGGAGGTCTTTCTGAATAGCTGTCAGTTTTAAGCTCCCCTAACACAATAATGGGCACTCCCAGGAGGTGGGAGTCTCACGGGATAATTATTCTTCTGAGGTTTAGATTGGTTTTGCTATGCCTTTTCTACAGATGGGTAAGACTGCCTTATAATTATTCTCCTCCTCTTTCAGTAGATTTTTTTCTAATGTAGAAATTAATAGAATTAATTTTGTATACATGCACTGTACTTATGTTACCTAGCATATTAATGAATTTCAAGCAATATTGAATGCTATCAGATGGCAATAGTAAGTGGTCCGGTTAGCTTTTATCTTACAAATTGGATTCAAGTCTCACTGTGCTTGCCTTTTAAGATGTGTTTCTTTTTAATATTCAGGTCTATTTTATGCTGTCATAAGCAGCCTGGTTTACCTTTAACTACCCTCGAAAATAACAAACACAAGAGGTAAAGTTTAAAATAAATTATATTTTATATTTTTTGAGTGTCTTTATAGTTCCTGGTGCACGAAGCTGACACAGTTGCTCGCTATCTCTCTGTGAGCATCAAATAATGTTGAAGAAAGGAAGCAAAAACTTGGCAAAAACTCAGCTTTATTTGGGCTGGTTTGAAGGGCAGCACACTTTCTCCATCATTAGTTAGAAACCAATGGTGTTGCAAATAAACCCTCAGACAACCAACAACCTCAGCCTCTGGATTCTCAAGAAAACCTCTGTTTTGGGAGGTTTAGCTACTAGGATGTGCTGACAAGCTCTGGCAGGCTTTCCTGTATGATACAACAAACACATAGGAAAAACAGGAAAATCTTTACCTAAAAAGTAATGCTTCACATGGGTTGGTGTCTTTACAAGATGAAATACCCATCCTAGCTCTGGCGGTGCTAGAAAGAGCATTAGCTCGTCTGTTACCCCAGCTTTCCTGTCTCCCAAGGTGGGAGCAGAACTGCGGAGCTGTGGTTGCTACAAAGACTTGCAGTTCTTGCTCAGCACCAGTGCTCCCCCTTAGCTTGAAAAAAATTGTATCATATCACTTTGGAGATTTGCCAGATCTTTCCAAAGGAAAAGCTTGAATTTGTTTTGTTCTCGGCTCTGTGGGCTCCGGAGTAACGTTAGTCGGTTCTGAGGCTCTGAGCATGTAGACACACGCCTGTGATTTGGGAGTCAAAAAATACTTGAATGTGAACCTTGTTTTGTTAGGTGAAGACTGGTTACATTATCAGAGGAACAGATCTCTCCTTGGTTCCATTGCTAGGAAGCAGTTGATGGAAAGCATCCTTTGTGTGTCCATAGCTATTCATCTCGCAGTGTACTTGTACCTCTGTACGTGCCCTGTGGGCTTAGACAGGGTGACATAACAGCTCCTCTAATTCTGCAGTGGCTTTAGATGGGTTTCATCAGCAAGGCTGTGGTTATGTCATGGCATTTAAAGAAATTCCAACTCATTTGCTGTTTGAAGAGGAATCGGTGCTGGACCATAAAGATCAGAAGCTGACTTTGGGACACACACACACACTAAAAAAAAGCATATCAGACATAGGAACTTTATCATTTGGAATGGAAATCACAGTAGAAATTGTGCTTACTGATACTGTATTGAATATTGGTTCGGGTTTAACTGCTATAATCCTAAAGCAAATGCATTTGCTAAGTTTTTCATTAATATTGCTTCTTTTACTTGTGCCTGTGCTGTGAAATAAATGCTACTGTGCCAAAACCATAACCTTATTCATAATTAATTGACTTTATACAAAGTGTTTTAGTGGGATGAGTTAGAGAGTTTGTTTGAAATTGTGGCACCTGTTTGTATCTTTAAAAATAACTCTTAAGGAAGAGGACGTTCTTTTCTTATGCTGATTTTATGATCAAAGATCCGATGGATGAGATTTTAAATACCGGCTTGACTGTCTTCTGAGTGTATCTGCAAGATAAGTGGGGTATAGTGGGGTAAGAAACAAATATTCTTTGTGATTTCTACAGGGGTGAAAAACCGATTCCAGTAAAGTTCCTGAGAAAAAATAGGCCTTTTCCTTCCTAATTTATTTGTGTAAAAATAACGAGCCTATCTCTGATTATACAGGAGCAAAATCCATTTTTACACTGGGAATTACTGCTTTTGCTGTATTTGATTTACTTATCACATATAAAGAAGCTTCATGCATTCTGGGACACTGAAATACAGTATTCTCGTGTTATATACATCTTTAAAATTTACATAGTGGGAAGTAATGGTATTAAGCGGGATGCAGCCTCATTTTCCATTATGTATCACAGATGGCTAAATTCTGTCCTCCCACACGGTGCCACTGGCGGCACTCGTACATCTGTCCTGTGAGCACCAGCTTGGTTTTGTTTTCATTTGACACTGAAAATGTTAGAGAGACATGGGGATTGCCCCATATGACACGCCGTTAGCTGCCGTGTTTCACCAGGGAAAATGCAGTCAAGGTTGCATGTTGCAAAGCAAAATTGGCACCCAGGCATCAGGGTATTTTGCAGAGTCTTGTTGGTTAATTTGTTAAAACTTGTGGAAGACCTAAGTGTATTTTAAATTTTATAGTGTTTCATACAAGGTATTTTGCAACTATATGATATTTTAAATTTAATAGTGTTTCATACAATGTATTTTGCAACTATATGATACTGTAAGAACTCATTATCAACTATAAAAGTGCCGGGCTGTAGTAAAAACCTACTGGAAGAATTACAGGCTTCCACAAGGCATTTAAAATTCCTTTTGAGTAAGGAAACAACACATAAACCATATTCTTCCAAGAGGAAGTAGTCCATGGTAGTTCTCTAGCAATTATCAGTATTGGTGGTAACTCTTCTATTGCTAAGATTGCAGGGAGAAAAGCATAGTGACATTGGCCTTTCTAAGGCATTGAAATCTTACCAACATAAGCATATTACTAGGGAAGATAATTTTAAAAAGATAAGCATTTCTTTATTGCTTAGATCCAAGTTACTAACTGTAGGAACAGCAGTACTAGGGAAGAAGTCAAATGGCAGGTGGAAATAGAGTGGAAAAGACTATGAAGTATTTGTCCATTTGTACAACACATTTGAAGAGAAGGTGGGTGCCTCAGTTACAGCTGACACTGATTAATCAAAACTACACTGATTAGTCAAAACTATGAGCTGAAGATGCAGAAACAAACTTTGCATAAAATAGTAATTCAGTTGGCCTTGAATGTAACTGGCACACTTAGATCCACCAAAGGCTGTAATTAAAAGTCCAATGGAAGGCTGTAATTAAAAGAAAAACACCATGCTGTTGTAGCAGGGGAAGTACACAGGTCCAGTACTGCCTCTTATCCTGGGAGCCCTGATTATTCAGCTTTATCGGGGAGCTGTGCGAAAGCTTAACGTGCTTTGCAGGTGGGGGGTGTTTTTCCTGTTTTTCGTGCTTTACTGTACAGAAGCAAATATCACAGCAATATTACAGGACCTGTAAAGGAAGGCCAAAAAAAAAGCTCTTAATTATTTGCTAACCTTTGATTCTGTTGCACGTCATTATGCATGCTCTGGATAGCAGAGTAGTTCTCATCTCTGATGTCCAAGCCTTGAAATTGCATTTCAGCTCTGGAGTTCAGTAAGGTCTCTAGTATGTAAGTAGCCTCTGCACTGATTACAACTGATTTTGTGGGTTTTGTAAGTTACCAACATAAATTCTCTAAATCACATGGCTTTCCTGAGCAATAGGAGTTAGTAGATTTCCATTTAATTCCAAGTCTGCTGTTTTGGCCTTTAAAAATACTTAGATATCTCTGGAATAGGGCACATGCAGGGCTTGACGGAGGAGACCCAGACAACGTCTGAGAAGTTGTTGAACAGCCTCCACAGTCAACTGCAAGTCTAGGACCACCTCATACCCTTGAATAGTCAAAAGCAAACCCTTGCGCCTTTGCTTAGAGGTGGTAAAATGACATGTCAAAAATAACGGAGTTACCAAAAGCAATGATTTAGATTTTGCTAAAGGTTAATAAGTTTTCAGGGAATGCGCTGGCTCCTCTGACAAGCCAGATAAATGGGCATCATGTCAATGTATGAGTGCATTTCTGGAACGGGGAATGTGCTGACACTACTTCAACATAAATGCTCTAATTGACATACTTCACGGTGACCCTTTTAATGCCATTTTTGGCATTATTGCAGTTATTTCAGTCACATGGTTTTTCTTACAATGCCTGGGCTGCCTTGCTGAGACCAGGGATCAGGGGCATGTGGAGTGTGTGGGGGGTGTGGGGTGTGTTTAGGATGCAGTAAGTAAATGACTACAAATGCATTGCCACATTCTGCAGAGTGATAAAATTACTTTAGCGGAGCTATTCTTATATATGCCAACTGATTATCTGGTCTTGATTTTTAGCCAGGAACTAACTGGTCATTAGTTGGAAGCTAAAGTATATCTATGTGAGATAGGAGGTTTGCTAATGTGATGTGATTTAACTTATGTCGTGTTTATCCCTACCAAAGAAATGTCAATCTCTCAGTCAGGCAGAGCCCTGATTGTGCCATTTTAATGTCTTGATACCTCTGGTTTATAGATTAAAAACATGAAAATATGAAAATAAGCATGTTACATTTTAATTAAACTGGCATTAGTGTTAAAATAGTGAATGGTAACTAGCATGGGGGTGTAATTTTTAGCAACCAGATTAAATTTAATGACAGCTATTAACTTAAACAGATTTTTGGCAATCAGGCATGAAGGAGATATTTTGTGATTATTTTTTCTTCCTTCTCATTGTCGACCTTTCCAGTTTTTAGACACAAACCTTTAATGACTTGCATGAGGAAATCCTTCATTGTTGCTCTGTGAATAAAATGTTTCAAAGCATCTAAATTGTGGTGGCTCTTAAATGCCATCCAAGGTGAAATAGATTCTGCGATTCAGCATTAAGAAGGACCAACCTGCCTAAGATTAGGCATTGTAATTACCTCTCTGCACTCTTAAATCCTAGAGATTTCCCAGGAAATATTCAGAGCATTGGGAATATCTGCATCAGCTTACTTAGACCCCAGTCGGCTTCTTGGATTTGCTCTCTGGAAGATCATCTTTAATTCTGTTTCTTGAGCCCCACGTGGTAGCCCTAAGAAAGACCAGTCTCCTAAAGAGAATTTTAAAGCTGGAGTTGTACAAATACCCTTCCCTTTTGCACTTCTGTGGCTATTGAGAACCCTGCTTATTCCTTCTTCCCGTTTCCAAATTTTGAGTATCTTCAATCCTTTTAATTCTCCTTAAACCCATGCAGAACAGAAAGGCAATTTTTAATTAATGAAAGGGGATATTGCTTCAGTTGGATGGTGATAGCTGGTGGAACACCCTTCACCAACTGCAGAAGGTGGCTCCTTTGGCTTTTGGTCTACAAGTTCACCTGTGAGTTCAAATAATTCAAATCTCCTGTGATCTGATGGAGTAGGTCCCTAATAATTTACTTACTTCGCAGTTGTGTTTTATTTGATACTTGATACCTGGTCCAAATTACTAATTTTACCTATTTGCACAATCTTTCATTGGCATTTTCGTAAAACAGACGTTTGCATTAAAATTACCTGTGGACTAATGACCCGAGTATTAATGGAAAGAAACTGTTTTGAAATCTGAACGAAAAGCAGGAGAAAGAGCACAATTTGGAAAGGCTGGGAGTTGTAGAACAGACCAAATGAGCTACCTTTACAGCAGTGGCTTCTAATAGCAAGTTTATGGTAGGCAAAGGCAAAAGATACAAAATAGCTGTCAATTTATATTGTGGTTATTAAAAGCTCCCCGTTTCAGTTTAATTGCTGTGCAAGAAAGAACTCCACCCCTTTTGTGAGCATTTTTTGACATTTTAAATTACACACTCTTGGCTGCATTTTTTTTTTTAAGAAGAGACTAGCACAGTGGGAAGCACCCATCATCTGAATTAATACGCCAATTATAAACCGTGTTGCAAATAAACAATTTGATCATTCCTGTGCCTGTGCCTTGTGCCAGGGCTTGAAGTGTCTCATTAAAACAAAAGCTGAAGTCTCGTTCTGTGTTTTAGCTGTCTGTGTACTGATGACGAGGAAGTTCACCTCGCTGAAGCTGGCAACTCCAGGCTCCTCCGTAGGCAGCTGTGCCTTCTGAACGAAACATTAAACAGGGCTTTTGACACGCTGAAATGTTTCAACAGCTCCATCGCTAATTATTAACTGCAAGAGAATTAATTTTGCTCTTCAAAGGAACACTGACTTCTCAGGAGTTAAGGAGAGGTGCTCATTTGACAGTACGATTATTTGCAACTTAAAAAAATAAGGATGTTCTTTCTCAAAGTGTAGTGAGACGGGCCTGCAAGGACGGTTACTGTGTGTAATAGAAGTAATCGCACCGCCCAAAGGTATATGCCAAGCGACAGTCAGGCATAGATAAAAGCGCCGATTTAAAGTGGTCTGCAAAATGACTGCAAGAAGAGATAGTTCTATATTCATATGTATTAATTGGTGGGAGGGCAGAGTAAATTAAAATAGCCCTTCACCGTCCACACGATGAGCCATTAGAAGTTCAGAAAAGATGAAAATGAGCTTTCTATAATTTAGAAGTTTTGAGAGCGGAAGTTGAACAATGCAGTGATGTTTTACTTGTTGAAAGAGAACTGACCTTATCAAAGAAGCCCCCTTACTACTCTTTTCACTTTCATCTCCATCCATCAATATATGCTGAGGACTGCTAGCTGGAGAATGTCTTTGTAGAAAAGGACCTGGGGGTCCTGGTGGACACCAGGTTGAAAATGAGCCATCAATGTGCCTTTTCCTCAAAGAGAGCTGATGGTATGCAGGGCTGTGTTAGGAGAAAAGAGAAGGCTCAGAGGGATCTCATCAATGTGTATAAATACCTGAAGGGAGGGTGCAAGGACAGATCTAGACTCTTCTCAGTAGTGCCCAGTGGCAGGACCAGAGGCAATTTGGAACAAAAATGAAATGCAGGAGTCTCCATCTGAACATCAGGAAACCCTTTTTTGCTGTGAGGGTGACCAAGCACTGGCATAGTTTGCCCAAAGAGGTTGTGGAGTGTCGTGGTTTTGCCCCAGCCGGGGGCCGCACCCCACACAGTCGCTTGTACTTTTAAAAGGAAGGAGGAAGGAAAGTTGGGGGAAGGGGAAAAAGGGAAGGAAGAAAGGAGGAAAAGAAACCACAACCTAGAAACCAGAACCACGCAGGCTGGGATAAGGATAGTTTACTAAACAATAACAGAAAACTAGATATAACAATAACATAAGTTTAAAGCACAAAATAGATGAAACTGGTGATACACAATGCAATTTCTCACCAAACCACACAACTCAGGCCGCACAGCTTAGAGCCCGTCCCGGACAACCCAACCGTCCCCAGAAACTGCACGTCCTGGCGTTGTCTCCCCCTCTTCCCCCCAGTCCCCCCTTAAACTGAGCATGACGTAACTGGCATGGAATATGCTCTTTGGCCAATTCGAGTCACCTGTCCTGGCTGCGTCCCCTCCTTTCTCACTAGTAAGGAAGTATGCAGAGCTGAGAAAGGTACTTGATTGCCTGGCAACAAATCGGAGACATCAGGGTGCTATCAGCACTATTCTCATGCTAACACCCAAACATGGCATTCCATTCACTGCTAAAAAAAAAAATTTAACTCCATCATAGCTGAAACCAGGACATGGAGTCTCCACCCTTGGAAATAGATATTCAAGAGCTGTCTGGACATGGTCCTGGGCGCCTGTGATAGATGTCCATGCTTGAGGAGAGGGGTTGAGCCAGGTGGCCTCCAGAGATGCCTTCCAACCTCAACTATTCTGTGATTTTGTGGTGTCCATGCCTATTACAGTACTGTATGATATAAATCTGGCTGTATGAAGAAAAATGTATGTGCCTAAGGAGTACAAACACTGTTCATCTCTCACATAGCCTTTTATTCAACAGTTATATGCTATTGCTATATATCTAATTACATATATAAAAATAATAAAAAATTATTTAATGTATTTAATAATGTACGCTAACTTAATGTTTAGGAAACAAAGCTATAAATATGAAAGTGTATATAGTAAAACTGTGAAAAATCTCTTTAAAGGCAATATACAAAGGGCATTAAAATGCTAATAATTATAGTCTTAACTCCTGAAAGTAACAATAGAAGATGAAAAAATTAGTAACTAGATTTTTTCATCCAGTGAATCATTTATCTACACACTGCCAGTAAACCAGTGGCTTCCAAATTGTCTCTTCCTCACATAAAAGTGTCTTTTCTTCTACACGCAGGTCATAGTTTTAAAATTAGTTGTTACTGGAAAGGAAGTCCGAACTGCAGACAATGGTGGCAGAAAATCCGGGCTGAGACAGTTCTTCCAAGGAGAACTACAGAATATTTTTTGTTGTACTTTAGTAAGGACAAAGGCAAAAAAGAAAAAAAAAAAGTCTTCTCTTTCATAGTGGCTGTGAAGAAATTAGCAAAGAATGAGTAGCTATCCTGCTACTAGTCGGCATAACTCTTCACTATCAGAGGAATCATGAATACTTTTAGAGTATATAGTATAGTGTATAGCTGCAGTACGGATATTCGTTACTATTCCCTTTACAATTAGAAATGCCACTTATGAGGAAAAAATACTTGCTTACGGGACCTAATCTGTGACCTTTCCTGTAAAGCAGTTTCCTCATTCTAGTGTATTACCCGTCTTGATAGTCAGAGAAATCAAAGTTTTAGCTGAGTTGGTATCGTATTAGACCTAGTGTCAGTCCCAGTGCTGAAGGCACAAACCCACAAGCTTTGGCATTACATCATCATCTTCGCAAAGTACAAGGAAGTAGGAAAACACAACAGTGTCTTTCACAACTATATCCATAAAGGTGTCACCTTTGGTACAAAGCCAAAGAACAAGGTTTGAAGTCCATGGACAACTTTAGTTACTATATAATTAAAGTAAGCCCATTTCTCAGAAATTGCTTAAGAATGGCTCTGAGTAATGTATTAACCATTTACCACCCATTATTTACAGAAATACTGTCTTCTGTCTGCAGGTTTCTTTAAGAAGAAATCTTGTGTAGTTTTACTTTTTATGCGGAAGAACTTTTACACAGTGAGGGTGACAGAGCACTGGCACAGGCTGCCCAGGGGGGTTGTGGAGTCTCCTTCTCTGGAGATATTCAAGACCTGTCTGGATGCCTATCTGTGCGACCCGTTCTAGGGAACCTGCTTTGGCAGGGGGGTTGGACCTGATGATCTCTTGAGGTCCCTTCCAACCCCAGTGGTTCTGTGATTCTGTGATCTAGCTGCTTAAAGCTTTGCCAGTTTTCCAGTACTCCCTTTACTGTGGTCTTTTACACTTACTCAGCTTTACAGTGTTCTGTCAGCTTTATGAAAATACTTCATTTCCGTGATGCTTCTCATCCTTTCTCCTCTGCGAAGAGTAAAGGAGATAACGCAAAGAACTAACCTGCTTTTCCTTACTACCACTTTCCAATTCCACAGCATCATTTTTGGTCTGTCAATTTTCTCCAGTAACTTTTAGTGTCAGTTATGCATGCAGTGAGAAACTTCCTGGTAGCTGTATTATTCCCTGAGTCAGCATTCACCATTCCTTTTGCATTTCTATTTAGCATACAGCTAACTTCTAGTTACTTTTTCAGGTCTAACAAGTATTAACCTTCTCAAATGGTGTGTTTCAGAGCTTTTAGTTAACAGTGTTGCCTGTAATATTGTTTGTGGAAGTCTTGGGGTTTTGCCAGTTTTAGTCTTTCCAGTGAGAGCTGTGTATGTTTTCTGGTTTTGCTGGGGTTGTTTCTGATACAGTTTTGGTAAGAATTGAAATAATAAAAAAGACCTAAACTGGAAATTCTGTGATTCAATTACAGTGAATCAGCCTAGACTCAAACAGGTGTATGATAGCTGCTCCTGGGACATTTTGTTGAGTTTTTAGAACCAGTGCTCACCTCGTGCTCCAAGTTTCTCCTGTGACCACTGCTTTCAACCTTAGCTGGCTCAGTTTCTGATTTTAGACAATAAATCACTGTCAAAAGTGTGAACTCTTCAAGAAACAGCAATAGGAGAGAGCCTGTCTTACCACCTCAGTGAACCATCTTTACTGTGCTGCAGTTCACAGTTGTGATAAGCATTATGATAAAAGTTTGTATGAGGAATATCATTTAACGAGAGATCAACCTGGGGCATTTGTTACTTGTGCCAAGATTGATTGATTTTTTGTTCAGTGGCTCAAAACTGAGGTCTGTGGATCTTGCTGAGGACCATGTGCAGAACTGAAGGCAGAAGTTGTGGGGGTTGAGGTGTGATGTAGTAACTAAGTTGACCACCCAAACTATTACTGGCAACGTGTGTGAACCTGCTGTATTAAATCTAGTGGTGGAAAGTGGAGCACAATTTAATGAGTAGAGCTATCTTATAATTAAAAAAAAGACTAATAAAAGAAGAAGCAGAACAGGAATCTCAAAAAACGGCAAATAGTAGTAATCCTGTCTGCTCAGGTAGGATTTGTCTCATTTGACCCCTGATTTAAGAAGGACTGAAATTTACTGTAATCCCATCATCCAGGATGGGAGTCCTAGAACCTTTCAAGCAAGGAGAAGAGTCAATGTGTTTCCCTGATCACTCAGATGTGGTAATAGGTGTCCTGAGGTTAATATCCACTGAAAGCCTTTTGGAATGGCATCTTTATCCAGAGACAGGGGCCCAGTGGCCTCCTTTGCAGAGGGAGCAAGAGGTCTCTATCTGGGCTCCATTAACTATCTCCCTGATCCTTAAGCATGACCCCTATCTCCAGGTTGTATTTCAGCTTAACTTTATTTCTGACAGATGGATGCCATCAAGTGTCACATGTGAGAGCTTGACAATAAACAGTATTAATTCTATCACCTGTATGGAGTTTTGTTCCCTGTGATTTAGGGACGTGTTATCAGTGGAAGGGATCACGGAGGATGTTGCAGTCCCTCGTTAGGGCGAATGAGGAGCCAGTGACCCGTGTTTTTCCTCTGTGTGTGCTGCCCTTAAGAATTATTTTAGCTATTGAAGAATGGTTCTATCCACTCTTTCCTGGGCTGACAGATTCATAACTGTGACAAATGTAATGTAATCATCAGGAGTTTTGTTTTATTGCTATCTCCTGGATGATTGTTTTCCACCTAGGCTGCAGTGTTTCCACACCATCAGTCTGTCTCAAGCTAATGAAGCACTTTATGGCTACTTGTAGATCGGTTTTCACTGTTCAATTTACTTTCTAATTAATTTGGAAGGCTGAAGCAACAACAGATACTCATTGGGTTCTCATTGTTTCTCCTACTGTTATTTCCTTTTCTGAAGCCGCAAGTATAGATAATAAGTTATTTGTATTGTCTCGGTGTTTCTCCTACTGGAAAAATGTATTAAGTGAACAAGCAAATTCACAAATTCTCTTGTGGTACTGCAAGACAGAGAAATTTAATACACAACATTATGGTGTTATGATAAACTATACATGAAGCGAAAGATGTACAGAGGGGAAAAAAAAAGAGTAATATATTAACATTATAATGTGAGAGGGGAAAAAATTAGTTAGCTCTTGCATGAATAAATTTCACTGGTCTTATGAATAGCTTCCTATAATTTAAAATAATCCTGCTGTATAATGAACTTGCAATTACTCTTGGATTGCCACAGCATGGTATAAGTCTGGGAGCATTTTGAATTTTCCCAAAATTGTGAAGCAGATACAGTTGAAACTGGAATTCAGTGGGTTTCTCAGTCGATATGTCTGGGAGCTGTGGCATGGTGTTATTCCAGGCAGTAACTGTGATCATTGCTAGATTTATCCTTTTTTAAAACAATAGAGGTAGAAGTGGCAGATGGTAGTTAATGATTAACATTCCTAGTAAACAAACTTTTTCAGGGATGTATTTAAAGTGGTTGTGTGTATATAAATAGACAAGGAGCGTGAGCCATGCAACTATAATTGAATTACATTAGCATAACTTAAGTAGAAGTTTAGTAAATACCAAACACCTTAATTGACTTGCACAGTATTAGAGGGTTCATGACATACCCCCTGTGAATGACTTGTCAAAGTATTTGTCAAGGTGGCCTCTTAGAGACAGACTATTGCAGGTACCCCACCCTTTGTGATTGGTGTTTGTAAATTTAACTGGGTACTGCTGCTCAGGCTTGGCCTCTGCTGGGGTTTCTGGAGATCGAAGCTGAGGGCTGGAAACCTCCCCGTGGAGTGGGACCATACACTCGCCATGCCCTCCGGTTGCGCCTGTCTGCCTCCCAGCTTGGATTAACACGGGGCAGGGTGGGGGGTTATCTAGTTAATGATTGTAAAAATACAGGTGAGTCAGGAAAATATATGCAAATTGGTAAGAAATTAATTCCTGTAGTATTTGAATAATATGAGGAAGAGCGTATTGGATCCACAAGTGGTCCAAATTTGTATTCTTCTCTCAGATAGGAAACTGTACTGTAAATGAGCTACCATCTCTCTTGGGAAAGAAATGTGGACTTCGCTGACAAGCTGAGATCTCTCAGCAGAAAAAAAAGCATGCTGACAGTTTGACCCAGTGGCCATTTGACTGATTTCTTTCCCCCTTTTTACTTCTATTTTAGATGCTGAAGAGTACCAGCCTCCGATATGGAAATCATACTGTGAGTATACAAGACATTTGAATAAAATTAGTAGCTTACTAAGGTGTCACTGTTAGATTTTTTTTCCCTATCTTTGTTTAGAAAAAAAGAGACAAATGTACTAGGTGCTTTTGGAAATTACTGTGTGGGACAGCAGCAAAACCTGAACTTTTTCTGGTTCTCCACAGAGCGAGCGCAGCAGGGTAGTGAAAGCCAGGCTCTCTGGGTTGCCTTTCAAGTTTGCAAATCCTGGGTGTCATGGTTTCTCTGCTGAGATTTTTCAGGAAGGGTTCTAGAAGTAAAGGTTAATGCTTGATGTTTTTACTAAAGGTCAGGCCTAAGTATACTTATTCTTTAATATGGGTCACCAACTCACTTGTAAGATAATAATATTTTTGATCCGTAGTAACAGAAGCTGATTTCTGAAGTGGTGGTTTAGAAGTCAGAGACACCATTATCAGTTCTTTGAACCTTCCTGTCTGCCTTTAGGAAGATCATTTACATAGAGTGCAGTGCAGAAATGCATATTTTATGCTCTTTTTGCTTTGTTCCTAATGTATTTTCTAGTAAAGTAGTACAGATCTAAGACAAGCTATTGGCTTTTAAAAGTCTTATTACAGATGGTCTTTAAATTTGATCTTTTTTAAAAAAATCCTTACTGGAACTTTAATGAAACTGTAGCTTTGGGTGTGGAGGTGTTTTTTGGTTGGGTTTTTTTTTCTGTTTTCAGATACAGAACTATCCTCAGCAAAAGTCGGCTCTTTTATTGTGGCAACTTCAAATTCAGTGCAGTGCCATTACCACAATGGTTCTACCTAAAGACAAGGTTCATAGTAGTTACATGCATGTACATGTATAATTTTAAAGACTGGAATAAACTTGTTGAATTAAACAACTATGCACATTTAACTACCTTTCTCACTTCAAAGATGTCACCTCTGTGTTGCCTGAGAATGACATTCTGCCTCAGAACGGAGTGGGATTTTTCAACCAAAATTTGAGTAGGCCATTAAATTACAAAATGCTTCTCAGAACAGTCTTTTCTAGAGATTTTTTTTTTTTCTTTTTAATGTTTTTCTTGGTGGCAGTATTTTGAACATGTAAGAAAAACCTCCTTAAAAATCAGCAAGAGTGTAGAGATAAAAGTTGGACCATTCCAGCTGCTGGGTACTTGGAAAGAAGCAGGCACTTGAGTGGGTTTTTTTTAAAAGAGAAACCTGGCTTGCTCAGAATCAATAGAAAAGCTCCCTTTGACAAGACCAGGATTTGAAATGACAGATGTTTCCTTTTTTTTGCAGGAAGTTTTTAGTTAAAAGTCAGGGAATAAGCATATGCCTTTACTTAGTTGCCCTGATGCTGCAGCAGACTGAATGCAGTGAAAAAGTTTGGTTACTTTTCCAAGATAGCTGACACACAGCGCAAGGAACCTTTAAAAAATTAAAAAATAAAAAAAAAGCATTAATAGAATATGAATATATAATTTCCTATTCAGATATATGTAGGATGCCAGTATTGTGGTAATGACAAAGTCGTGGTCTCAGCATCTGAACCCCATGCATGAACAACCTTGGAAAAAGTTACACAGCTCCAAAATGCAGAAAATAGCTTAAGGTTGTAGAGGTTTACTGCTGAGATTGCTTAGCCACAGACATACGTTTTTCATTGCAGTGTTTGGTAGTGTATGCTGCTTCACTCTGCTAGAAAAATCCCAATCTGGTGAATTAATTATAGAGGTTATGTCCAAGAACACTGTAGTCTATAATAGCATCTCCTGCCCTGTCTGATCACATTTTTAACTTTGTGTGTGTTTCAGTCTTAGCAGTTTGTGTTTACTGCTTATTTAACAGTAGGCAATTCGCATTTTTCTTTTGCCTATTTAACAATTTTCAATGTATTTTAGCTAGTAACTTTTAAAGTTTGCTAACAGACAGTATACTAGTATTTAAGATACTTCGCATACAGTTTTGATTTGTTTTTTAAGTCCTGGACAAATTTAGGAGCGCTATATTGCCTTTTTTTGACATCATGAGGAAGGCTTCAACCCTTCTAGCTTCTCAGCAAGGGCAGATTTTCCTGTTTATGCAGGCAGAGTATTCAAGTAGCCAGTATTGCACCTATCCATGGGCAAATGCTGATCGAAGTGCAACAGCTTTCAGAATCCAAGCCTCACTCTCTGGCATAAAGTACAAGCTGGTCTCAGCTGCATTTGGAAAAACATGGACACTTCTAATGCAGAAGATCCTCTCTTACTTAGGAAGAAATGTCAGAATGTCCATAGGTTTTGTAGATTACAAGGTTATTCAGACTTTGTCTGATAGCTCTGGGACACAGAGAATAAAAGAGACAGAAAGAATAATTTTGTATTATCGGGAAGGGACTTGGGGGTGGGGGTGTGGAATCTGGAAAGCTACTAGTAGCCAGCAGTCTCTAGGCAATGGATTTGATGGCATTTATATCTAAGTAAAAGATCAACAAATAAATATCCAATAACAGATCTCTTTGTAGTCTGCTGGGTGTGTTATACAAAATGCCATTTTGCTTTATTACCAATGCTGAGGTAGGAAAGAAAGTAAGAGAAGAATCACAGACATGTGGGTTGTCAGGGACTTCTGGGGTCATCTGATCCAGCTTCCCACTCGAAGCCTGACCATTGTTGGCTCTAGAGCAGAACAGCCAGGGCCTTATCTAGCCAAGTCCTGAATACCTTCAGAGTTCGAACCTCTGCCACCTCGGTGGGTAACCTGCTCAGTGCTGCACTGCCCTCTTACAGCAGAACCGGCTCTCTTACCTGCTTGTCATGGTGTAACCCTGCAGGCAGTTAAAACACAGCCTTTCGCTCACTTTCCCCATCCCACTGGGATGGGGGAGAGAATAGAAAATGGAAAAGAAGTCAAAACTCATGGGTTGAGATAAAGACAGTTTGATAGGACAGAAAATAATTAACAACAACAATAATAGAATATATATTAAAAAAAAGTGATGAACTGCAACATGATTTCTCACCATCCAAATTGGATGGTTTGCAAGACTCCAAGCTGCTCACTGCTCAGTTACATATTGAACATGATATCATATGGTATGGAATAGCCCCTCTGGCCAGTTTGGGTCAGCTATCCTGGCTGTGTCCCCTCCCAGCTTCTTAGGTATCCCCCCCACCCCCAGAACTTCTCATTAACAGGCCAGTATGAGAAGCTGAAAAGTCCTTGACTGCTTGGCAACCACTCAGAACATCAATGTGTCATCAACACTGCTCACATCCTAAACTCCAAACACAGCACTACACCAGCTGCTAGAAAGGAAATTAACTCTGTCCCTGCTGAAACCAGGACACACTCCATGTGATGGGTAGGCAATATGTTTGACTGCTGAAACAGCATAGTCATTTTTGTCTTCCAGCTACAGAGTGGATGTGCTTGGCTTCTGAAGAGATGTAAACCCACTTTTTCTCCTTTTACTACTGTTGAGATTGGCATGGGCTAAGCAAGTCTAAGGTCAATGCCACTTTAATGGTTATTTGCATTACTTAAGGTCAGTACATTGGTGCGAAGCAATGTGACAGGGTGCAGAGCATCAGCTGATGCCATGCTTCAGCTCCTCGAAAAGCTTCCCCACTTTCTGCCCTTCAGCAAATAATAAGCACAGTGTCTGAGACTCAGTTTTGTAGAAATTAAGGCTTTATTTCAGCCAGGCACTTAGGTTCCTAATTAAGCATGTGAGGAATCCCACAGAAATAGGACAGCTCGTATTGTTCAAGCTCAGCACATGGATAAATGCCTGACTGAGATGAGGCTGAGGAGGTAAAAACCAAGGAGCACTGTAAAACATTCTCAGAGAGACAGCAGTGTCTTTCTTTGCTGCTTTATAAAAGTGGTGATAGGAGTTTTTCCTCTCCACTGGAGAATCACTGAGCAGTGGTCACAGGTGAGTTAAAGGAGAAAGCTTGAGTTCCTGACACACTGCACAATGAAAAAGTATGAAGAAATTGGTGGGAGCCCATCTTCTCTGGCAGAAGAGGAGTAAGTGTTGATTTCTGTGTGCCCCTTCCCCCCTTTGTTACTGAGGCAGATCAGACTTTGGAATTAGACAATTCTTTCTAAAACATATTGTAGAATTTTCTTTATTTGTCCTGTGAGACAAGACTCGTCCTCTAGCAGGAACAAATGAGAGAGATATATTCTAACTAGTTACTTTACGTGTCAAAGAACTGTTCCCCTAGAAATTCAATAATAAATTAAAGTTTTGTTAACTTTTTAAGTTCCCAGGTGATTATGAGGCTATGAATGCTGGAAAACTCTCTGAATTATGAGACCGGTGAAGATGTTCAAGGGCCAATTAAAAGCTCCTGCATTTTGCGTTTTGGGCAAATTTTTCGTGTGCATTTAATTTTCATCCAGTGCTGAAAAAAAAGCTATTCCCAGCCTGATGCTGTTCTCTAAGCAGTAATAATACCTTTTCTTTTTGCATGCAGCTGACTTTTTATAAGGTTAATTTTCTCAGGGCTAAAATAATAATCATTATGTTCAAGTGTCATCTTTTTTATGATCACAGTGGCTTTGTCTCTAACCTGTCTGTCATTTGTAAATGCTGGAATAGACTGGGTCAGCTGTCAATCACTGCTTACCGCTGTATGGCAGAAGTGTGGTTTTCTATTATTTCAGTTAATCTTATCCTTATACATTGGATTCTGGTTTTAGATTTTTAGAGGTGGAGGGGGGAAAATGAGATAGAAAGGCAAGGCTTGTTTGTCAGTCCAGCAAGTAAGCGAGGGGCTTGTGCTTTCTGAACTCCTCAACATCCCCTGGACTCTGCTGAGGTCTCAGTGGTACCACCCAGCACTTTGGAAAAAGTGTATAATGAAATCGGGCAGAGCTGTAGGATGCTCAGCACTTCTGAAAATGAGGTCAATTAATGAGGTGTCTACGCTCATTGGAACTGTGCTGTAGGGCACGTTTTTCTCAAGTCACCTTAGCCATAATACTGCAGTTGTATTCATAGCCTGTTAGCAGACTTTCACATAACAATAATTTGAAGCAGAAGCAGAAGAAAACCTTTGTAGAGAAGAGCACAGCTTTTTGGTAGGGTCACAGTTGCTTTGCGCTTTAATACCTCGGTCTGTGAGAGCCTTTTCCTAGATTTTTGCTTACATGTCCTTCCACTTTTGTTTTGCCTCCTCCACCCTTGTCTCTTTTCTCTGTGTCTTTTCTGGGAATCCCTGGCTGCTCTGTGACTGTCTGTCTCTTTCCTGTTGAACCATTTGGCTTCCCTTACCACAATGCCAGAGGTAGTTATCCTTTCTTTCTGTTCTCGATGTGTCTTCTCTCCCTCCATCTAATGGTTCTGCATCTCTCTCCAGTAGTTCCACTGGGCTGTCTTTCTTCCAGTTTAATGCCTTTCAATTTAAAGCTAATATGGCCAAATCTAGAATCTTTATCTTTCCCAGGAAACCACTGCCCATTCATGATGCTTTGTGTGACTACAACCGTGCATGAGCTCAATCGTGTTTGTTACTTGGGGCCATTTTCTGATCCTGCACATTTAAGGCAGCATATAATTTATTGTTAGTATTTATTTGCATAGTAATAATCTTACTACATTTTCATCTGATGTATATCTAAATCAGGTATCTTTCACTGTTCAGATTATTGTGCAGATTAATTATCCATGTGTCTCCGAGAATGACAGTAACCTTTTCCAATCTATTCAAAACACAGTTGTTAAGATGATTTGTCTTCCTTGCATTCATCATGAATCCCTGCCCTGATTCATCCCACTGCATTCTATCAGCATCTAGTTTTTTGTGTTTGCTTTCAAGTCTTTCATGTATCTGCCCTCTCCCATTAGTCATTCCTTCCTCTGTTTTGTGAAGTGCTGACTCTTCTCCCCACCCTCACTTCTCCAGTGGTATCAGCCTCGGTGATCTTTGTGGTCCGTTCAGAGAGCCCTTTGCTTTTCTCATTTCTTACAAATGCAGTGCATCACAAGATAGGTCTCATATGCATTCTTCAGACCAACCTGTTTTGCACCACAGCTATTGAGGTTATCTTAGAAACAGCTTCACTAGCTTAGTTTGCTGTGTCAGCTGATATTTAACAGGTTTGATTACTGAGAAAGAAGATAGATAGGAAGTATAATTTTTCAGTTTAAAAATGAAATTAATAAATTGGTGAAATAGATTATCACATTGAAATAGAATATTTCATTTTAAGTAGGAAGCAATCCTATTCTTGCAATATTTGGAATGCTTTGAGTTCCTTCTCTCTACTGGAAATGTTTGGGGAAAGAAAAAAAGTTAACCTTTCCTCTTGAATAGACTTAGTATTAAGCACCAGTAACTTGCTGAATCAGTGGTTATGCTGGTTTCAGACATTCAGAAATGGGCTCTAAAATCATGACAGTGGGCTCCAGAAAAAACAGACTGTTAAAAACGGTCTCTGATTTTTGAAGCAAAATTTTCATGCTTTGCTTGGCAGTCCTTTTGGATACACAGGTCATTTGATCAGAAAAGAGTAAAAGGAAGGTTTTGAATTTTACTCAGTCGCACAGCTGAAAGAGGTAAGAAAGATCACTAGTTATCATGAATCTTGTGCAAAAGCAGTGGGAGGCCTGGCTGTGCTGAACAAAGGAGGTTAAATCCAAAGCCTTAATACAAATTCAGAGCCGGATCACAACTGTATACATTAAAACTAATAGGGAATGTAAGAAATTGTGAACTCTCTTTCTGTGCCACTCCGAGGAACCAGGGGTGAGGGTTGTGTGAGGAAAAGTAGAGGTCATGGATTCTTCCACTTTGACATTAGCAGAGAGCATCACCTCAAAGCTTTTACTCCCCCAAAGTGCCACATTTGGGTGCAAGGTAAGGACTTCCCCACTTCTCAGGTTTCATTGCTCCTAGCCCCATTTAAAGAGAAGTTGCAGAAGGTGGGAGAAGGTGCTGAAGTTACACCTACCATTTCAGTTCACTTTCTGCAGCAAAGTTCTCGTGTTTATCAAACCCACAGGCATGTATATTCCTTGGGTAATCTACCACCTTTTGAAGCATAATTCTGAGCTTCAGTAGCATTATGAAGAGCCCTATCTTAGAAATTCAGTCTTTTAAAAAAATCATAGACGTGACATGATCTTTCCAAGTAAAAGAAGGTCAGCATACAGAAGGACTTTCTCGAGGGAGGCAATCCAAACCTCTGGGATTTTCACTGGAGTTATGGAGAGACAGTCTGTCTGCGCTGGAATTGATTACTGTCATTGCATGTCAGCTTGCTCTCATGACTCTGGAGTGGAAAGGAGGGAGAGGATCTCATTAAACACACACACGAAGAGGCTGGGGGTCAGGGTTTAGTGACTACCCCTACCCTCAGGTCTCTCTCCCCTAGTCCTTAGAAGATTGGCAAAATTGATCCAGGGCCATTTGAATAGGGCATAATTGCTCTGAAAGGAATGTTTGCTTGCTTGTCAGTAATTGCCAGCAAATCTTGAAATGAATTGTGAGATTGTGGTGAACCATTTCGAGCAGACCGAACTTTCTCTTGGCCTACCCATAAAAACACTGGTGTTACCTGTAGGCATCCTGGTTTGAGTTGGTAGAGCACGGTATGTGCAAAAGTGAGATTTTACCCTGAGATATACCTAATAAATCTTTTCTAGTTTGTCTTCTTTGGTAGATAAATGTAGTAACAAGTAAGAAAGGAGATAATAGTTCTAGAAGTTAAACCAGTGACCGCTTTAGGTAGTTTGCAGGTCAACAGCCCATTTTCCTGCAAATGACTTGGATACACTGAAATAGCTCTGTCTGCTCTCCTTTTCTTTACATTTGCATTTTTCTCTGCAGCCTCTGGCTAAAAAGGCTCATCTGAATAAAAGTTTGTGTGTGTTGCTCTCTTCTAATTATCTGTACATTTTTGTGTTTGACAGTGTATCAGTTGCAGCAAGAGGCACCACGTCCCAAGAGAATCATCTGTCCTCGGGAGGTCAGTTCTTCTTTCGCTCTACCTTGTTAAATCTGATGAATTGTCAGCAGCATATGATTACCGAAAATCTTTTGTACAGTCTGGGGGTAGTATTCGCTTTCATTTTTCTAAGCCATTATTTTTTAGAAGAAGTTTTCTTAAGGTTGATTAATTAAAGTGGATTAATATTTGCTAAGTAGGCAAGGAGGGCTCATTCTACCATAAGAAGTCTCTTCATTAGAGAAATACTCTTTAATCACTGCTTACCAGGCTTTTCTGTATACAAGCTAAAGTTCTGTGTTTCCTTGTCAAAACGGAGGTGTCTTTTTTTCCTGTATCTTCAGTATGCTTCAGTGTGTTGAATGAGTTTTACCAAGGATTACGTTCAAGTTAGATAGCTGGACAGCTTGGTTCTGTCACAGAAACTTCAAAGATTATAGGATGTTAAGAAATCTATAGGGCTGAAGGCTTGGCTGAGTCATCTTGTCTTCCTCTTTTCTTCTTCTGTAGTTCTCCATTCCTACTGAAATATGTCAGCTCCTCAACCTGCACGGCATAACAGTAATGGAAAACATATGTAGATGTCTCTGTTCAATCAATAAAACTGTGATAGCTTTATCTTCTATAATGTCAGGGATAAATTTTGTGCAAATAGACATGTAATACTTGTAATAGAAATACTAAACGCATGAAGTGATTACACGAGGCATAAAAGATGATGTGAAAGAAGATGGAAACTGCGGTTCATCAGCATGATAAATAGCTCTATTCTCAGACATCATCCAGAGCTCTGACCTGCTTCCCACACTGCGTACCCGCTGAAGTAGAGCATGATGTCTGTCAAAAATTAACAGATAGAGTCTCAGAACAGTTTTGTGTGGGGCAGAAGGCTTTGTACCAAGACAAAGACAGATTAAATGAGTTGCCCAGGGTTATGAAGAAGATCCATTGTGAAGCCAGGAATTGAATCCAGTTTTCCTGAGTCCATCCAGCACCTTAACTAAAAGGTCATTGCATTTTTTTTTCTGAAGTGCCACCTACCAGTTTCAGGGCAGGGAGAGCAGGGTCTTGGCCTCACACTGGAAGTCTTCAAGCCCTGTCAGTTTGGGATGGTCCCAAGACATCCTTAGCAGGATGCTGAGAAGGACAAGCAAAACACTGGAGTGGGAGAACCCTTGTGTCATCCTTTCTCTCTGTGAAAGACAAGGCTTGGGGAGGAGGAGCATGCTGTAGCCCTCTTGGAATCCACTACACATGTGCCAAAGTATTTTAACAAAGACCTTCCTCTCTGAAATTGTCACACAAAACAAATTATACCAGTTTTTGTGGCTTGGTTTTTATTAAATAAATATCACATAACAGACATTAAACTGTAGTGCTACAGCTGAAAATAGTTAAGCTAAACTATTTACTTCCAGTGTGGCCTTAGAGGAGTTTCTCACTTTGTGTGAGACAATAGTTTACCCAATACTTTATCTTTTCATACTGAAACTACTCTGAGGAAGAACTTCTCTTGGGAAAACATGATTAACAAGCATTGAAAGCTTACAAACCCTGACAACAATTTCAGTTCACCTTTGCGAGAATATGACTTGGTCTGCATAACGGTAATCCAATATTTATCGTACTAATTTAAATCAAAGCATTTTAAAGCTTGACTCTACTATGAGTGAGAATTTGGATCAAATTAATACAGTCAAAATGTGGTTTTAAAGTGGAGTCACAATTGTACTCGTGTTCCAGAAATAATATTACCTACACGGGTGGAGTGAATGTGTGGTTGTGAACTCTTTACCACTATGCTGTATTGAACTTGTTTCTTAGACTCAAAAACACATTATATACAACTGAAATTATACTTTACTCCTGATGTTTAAAGACAACATGTATTTAGTTTCTATTCAGGTCACTTCCAAAGATTTGCAGAAAGAAACTAAGATCATATTATACTAACAAAATGAATATGTAATTGGCAAAGCAGTACATAAAAAAAATTAGTAAAAAAACCCCATTTATTAATATAATTTGGGTTTGGTTCTGACTAATGAACCATTTTTAGTGGCTCACTTTGCAGACTGAAGAGTCCTATTTTGATTTGTTTTTATTCTATATTAAATTTAGCTAAACAACTGAAAATAAAAGACTTTATTAAGGAATATGAAGCAGTATGAATTCCCACAAACGTGACCTTTAGTTGACTTCTTGTTATTTGGATTTCAAATCTTTGTGTAGATAAACTATATGTTCACAACCCTGTTGCTAGAAACACAGATTATCTGACTCAGGCAGCAAGAAATAATCACAATAGAATACCGATGATGTGCAGTGATGTGCTTTATTTCTATATAGTTATTTTTACATACAATTAGGGGGCAGGGGGTCTCCTGATAACAAGATTGTTCCTTGTGGTTCATATCATTTGTTTTATATTAAGTAGAACAATATCTTGGTTCTATAGAGCATCACAGATTATTTGAGAGAGAAGATTCAGCATGTGTTCCTATGCCATGTATTAGTTTTTCCTTAACAGAGATTATAAAGCAGGTGGTTTTGTTTGGGTTTTTTCTTCTTGATTCTAGTTTGACTTCAGTGTAATCTGATGATTATATAGGCTTTCTTCACTAAAAGTGGTGTTTTATTAATCTTAAATTTCTTTCAGCTACATAGAAGGATCTCAAAATCTAATTTTGTGTTATGTGTGTGAAAATATATTAATCCACAGTATGATAGTTACTTAGTATGCAACATGATGCTCACCCAACATCTGGAGAGCAGGTGTCAGCAGGAGGTGTGAATGATGGTGGAAAGATTTATCCCTCCATGAACATATCATAGGAACTGGACTTCGTTGAGGGTGTTCTCTTGTATAATTTAGGATTCAGACAAATCTAAAAAATGCAAATAATTTTAAATCCTTCCTGCTTATGGGAAGATGCCTTTCATTCATAATTGCCAAATGCTGCTGTTTGCAAGGAAATTCAAGCATCTGCTGCAAGCACAATCTGTAACACCAGCAGACAAACTCATGAAGGGTTGGGGTTTGGGGGTTTTTGTTTGCTCTTACCACTTGGCATTTTCATCATTCCTCCATCTTTTCCATTACTGTCTTCCACATTCTCAGCATTTATTTGCTCTTCTATTACCTTTCTGTGACTCCATAGTCACAGGGGTTTTAGTCTCAGATCTCTACCATCTGATTTGTGTGGATTTCTTCATTAACTATAACGTGGAGACAGAAATCACCTCTCCTGATACGCCAACCGCCCGACTAAAAGCTGGGACTGTAAATAAAACATGAACATTTATATCTTTGTGTCTTTGAGCTTTGCTATCATGTTTTTCCTTTTCTTTTTTTTTGCCTGCATAAATATCTCGTCAGCAAAAGCAGGTCATTCCTGCAACGGGAATCACAGTGAGTGAGCTGTTAGGGCTTCAGGTATCTAACAGCTTTTAATTAATCACCACTGGCAGCGGGACTAGTGTGAATATCCTACCATCCCAATAACACTGGATTTCTGCCAATATCCTCATTTGTAACCACATTCCTTCCAGCAATGTTTTAATGATTTATTTTTTAAATAGAAAAATTTTTCATTTAAAAGCACCGTTCAGGTGAAGGAGTAGCTTTTAAATATCATGAGAGGGTGATGATAGGCACAGAGAATCAGACCGATGTGTGGAAGTCCTATTGTAAAGCATCTTTAAGGGTTTATTCTACAGAAATGCTGATAAAAAATATATTCTCAGAAAATAATACAGGCATCCCACCTCCTGGCTTTATTGTAAAGTAACGTGTTAAAGAATTCATAATTTTAAGAAATATTTCATTAGTCGACTTAAATATTTTAAAGAAATTGAGTTTTTAATGAAGTGAAAGAATTAAGGAAGGTTGGTGATGTTGTTTGGGAACATTTTTGGTTAAACAATAGGCTTGTTATAAATTTTATCAGAGGGGGGAGTCTGATGTATGACACTTGGATTTCTTGTGTAGACTCATGCAGATATTCATACCTGTGAATGCTTTCCAGTTCTGTTCCAAGAAAACCTTAATTGCTGACAGCAGTTTTTGAGGCTGGTGAGTTTGAGTTAAACCTTACATATTCTTAACAATGTCTTGGCCAAGACAGTGTCAGCCACAGTGAGAAACTTGTCTAAATTTCCCTAGTGTAGACAAAGCCTTAGAGCCTTAACTTACATTATTATGTAGGAAAATGTCAGTTAATTGCCTTGAATTCCAAACAGAGTGGGTCAGAAGCGGTAGAAATTATTGTCTCTGCCTTTAAAGCATCAAAATCATGGTTCCTTGATTAAAAGAAAATATGATTGCAAAAGGGGGGGATTTTCTTTGGAAAAAAATAAAAATCCCTTTTTCTTTGCTTAAGTGATTGTAAGAGACTGAAATAATGATGGCACATTCAGAATGTGCTGCTGAGAATCTTCCTAGCCATCCAGAGGGTCAGGAACTTTTCTGGCCCTCTGGGTATCTGTTACCCAGATTTATCAAAACAAGTGTATAGTGAGTGGCATTTCATCGAGCAGAGCGGGTGAACATGGTCACTAGCAGGGTTATGACGATACTGCTGTCGGGTACGCTGCTAGCAGTGAATATACAGGATGTTTGCACAATTCCAAACCTGAATGACTGCAAATTATTCTCTATTCAGTTATCCTCAGAGTTTCTTCTGAAGCAGGGGATTCAAGCTGGGAATGATACAATCAGCAGAGTATCATTTGAACAATAGCGATACTGAAAAGTGGGGTTTTCAATGCTGGCTACTTTTGTCAGTCATGCTTTCAGGTATAAAAAATGTTTTATATCGGTACATAAGGAAAAGCTTTTAATTGGTCACTTCCAGACATAGGTAAGCCTGAGTAAGGTTGTTAAAATTAGGCCTTTGTGAGATGTTTGCAGAGTGTGTCTGACTAGATAATAAGTATTTAATCATTGCTGTGAGTCTTCCATGAATTCCCTCATTCTGCTCACTTAGTGACCTTTACAAGCTGAACATTTTCTCTCTCCCTCTGCCCTCATCTTTCTAAGAACAATGTCTATACTGTGGTAAAGTACTAGAGAGCTGTAATAGGCACTGAAATTGGCCATAAAATTGGTGGTAACTAATGAGAGTAAATGGGAATTTTCATGGCACTTGTTCAAATCGCTGTACTGCAAAAAGTCAGACACGACCATGAGAAGGTGTCTCTTACTGTCAGTCCCGAGAGCTTCTCTAACATAATTCAGAGTATTGTATTATCTTTGCCTTAGTAAGAAACCTCAGAACACACACAGTGACACACCAAGAGACCCCATTTGCCAGCAATTAAGTGAAAATGAGCAGCATTGTTCTGAAACCTATTTTCATTAATGAAAATGTTTGTACATATAAGACTTAATGGAGCCTGTATCTTCAAATTCTTATAATATTGCTGCTGTTTTAATTGTGTTTTTATAATCCTGTCTTTATGATGGAAACAAAGAGCAACAAGGAGGACACAGCAGTAGACTGTAGGTTGCAAATGAAGCTGAAGAGCAATTTTGTACAGATCTTGACAAAAGGATGAAAGTTCTTTAGCTGAAATCGGTAGCAGAAGTAGAAAGCCTGGCTGGACTAGAGGGGGCTGAAAACTGTTGAAGGCCAGGAAGGTTCTTGGGTTAGTTTGGCGCAGAGGACAAGTAGAATCTCCAAATGTATTATATCTGGTGTATATTATCTCTCTGAACTGGCCACATGCAGGTTCCCCTATTAGGTTTAAAATGTGGGTTTACACCCAATGTCATTTGTCTGCGGTATCACCAAAGTGAATTTTGTCCCACAGAATGCCCCTGATTTACAGGAGTGAATGAAAAGAAAGAAGGGAGGCTGGAACATAGTTTGCCCCAAATTCCCTTGTATTCTTCACATCAGAGAAAGGTGCCAAGGCTGGGGTTTTTTTTCCAAGGCGCTTTAGGGACTGACAGGAAATCCCATCTCTCTGCGAAGTCCCACCCTGCTGCAGCAGTAGGGTGGTGGAGCACGCAGACGCAGCCACATCAACTTCATTTTAACAGTCCATTGACTACTGAAAAGAGGAGAAAGCTTCCTAATTATTCTGCAGGCATGATTGTAAATATTTAATGTAAATAGTTACAGCTAAAGAAAACTAGAAGAGGCTTGTCTGTTCCACTTCAATTTCATCAAGTTTGATTTACTAGTGTTCTAGGTTATGATTTGCAAATTAGACTGGTGTTCATCTTTGACAGGGGAATATGGTGTGAACCACCCAGTGTGTTTATTGGCCACTACGAAATGGAAAAGTTAAAGTTATTTTTTTGTAAGACAAGAAGGCAACTTCTGACTAAGGAGCACAACCTCTATGTAGCTGTCTTTTTGGACTGATCTACTTGCTGATTATCCCTCTGATTTTGCTTCAAAGCTGCTTTGGGAAGTTTCACCCTCCTCTCTGTTTTTCCTTGGAAATGGATGATGCGCGCGCGTGTGTCTGTGTGTGATTTTGTTATTCTCCTAATTTTTTATTTCCTTTTATCCTTGTTACATATCGGCCTTTTCATCTGGTTCCTTTTTTTTTTTTTCTTTTGACATGATGTCAAATACAAGTAGTTCTCAAACCAAAATATATGAAGGCCTGCTTCATATCTTGCCTCAGAGGAAGTTTATGAATAAGCCTGTGTGTAGGTGAAAACATTATGTGCTTGTATATATTTACAAGTTTATTCTAATTTAGGCCAGTATTCCTTGTGTCTGGTTAAAATAATGTGTAGAACTAGAGGTCTCGCTGTCTCTGCTCTCAGACTGATACTTTTTGAGGTGTCTGGTGTCTTTTTTCGAGATCTGAGATGAGAACACACACTAGTGAGCAATTGGTGAATTTGTATTCCTTAATATGAATAAATACAGATCTGTGTATAGAATCATAGAACCATAGAATGTGTTGGGTTGGAAGGGACCTTTAAAGGTCATCTAGACCAACACCCTGCAGTAAGCAGGGACATCTTCACTAGATCAGGTTGCTCAGAGCCCAGTCAAGCCTGACCTTGAATGCCTCCAGGGTTGGGGCCTCCACCATCTTGATTGGCAACAGGTTCCAGTGTCTCACCATCCTCATAATGAAGAACTTCTTCCTGATGTCTAAGGATCTTGCTCCCTGTCTTCCTGTACATGGATGTATGTACCTACACACATAATGAAGACAGTTACACAGGTCTTTTTGGAACACTGAAGAGAAGTAGGCATGAACATGGTGAAGTTTGTATGGTTTTCAAACAGGTAGTCCTGAATTTTAGTGTTCAAAATGAAAATTCAGGTTTGTAACATAAATTTTCCTTTGTTTCCAAAATATTTGCATATCTGTTTGAAATACTGTCATGACTAATGCGTGCTGATACATTTCAGCTACCCTGTACAGCTACCCTGTAGAGACCGTGAGAGTCCGTGTGTGTGTATGAGAGATAGAGATGTTTTTATGAATAGTATATCTCATAAAAAGGTATCAAAATATCCAGCTTTGTTGAAATGAAAGCATCTGCAAATTACTGGTTTTTTCAGCATTTGGGAAATATTCTTCTACTTGGTGTTTTACAGAGGAGCAAATAGGATCTCCAGCTTTTCCAGTCTTGGGATAAGTAGATACCACTATCTAAGATCCCTTATTCTTCAGTCTTTGCAGATAGAGAAGTGTCTGTTCTTCCCAAGTACACAGCAGAAGTATTAATAAAGTAAATGGCAAGAGAATAACTGAATAGTATTATGATTTCTCCTCAGATTTTTGCTTTTGTCCTTCCTCTGTCCCCACGCACAGATATTCTCGTGACGTAATGAAGTGGCAGTGCATCTCACCCCCCACGATGCTATTCAGGGGCTTCTCTAAGGCCCCCTCCTCCTCATTTTCCACCTACTCATGTCCACTCTCAATTCTCATGGGTGGTTTCCTGATTTTACTTCCACGCCTCCAGCCCATCCTTGAGTTTCAAACCAGTCTCCAGCAGATTGGTTATAAACGCATCGTTTGGCACTTAGCAAAGGCATTCACCAGGCACCTTGCTGGAGGGTCACACTTTCACATCCAACAGTGAGCTGGTTGGGAAGCACGGCTTTTGGGGATGTGCTAGGATAGGTGAGAGGACACCACTAGGTTTGTGCAGATGTACTGTGGCATGTGTCATAGGAGGGTTTTAGTGCCTCTCACTGGCTACAGAATTGCAGGCAGCATTTAGAGCTTTGATAGGGTTTACTGCATTTATCTGCTGCTCCTGCTGGGGATGTTTTTTCTCCCATTCAAATGACTCAACACATCATTCTTGAAAAGAGGGAGCACAGTTTAAATGCTGTATTCAAATTTTTCATCTTGCATTCAAGTTAACGTTCGTATTCCTTCTTACATTTAATGATGCCTTGTGTGAATGGAAGCAGCATAACAAAATAGGTGACTCCTGGTTTTGCTGTGGAAGTTGTTTGAACATGACCCTGTCTCCCCTGACTATTTAGCAGCAGCCTCCTTGATTAAGATTAATTTCAATTTATTTTAGCTCATGTTCAAGAGCACGTTATTTTCTTTACTAGGTCAGAAAATATTTGGTTTTTCTTTTCTCATTTCATCTTACTGTATTTTGTTAGAATATATAGAGAGAAATATATTCTGGTTTAGTAGTAATAGCAGATGTCTGTGTTGGGGACCATTTCTGTTGCTTTCTGACGTTTATCGTGTTTTGTCTGATATATTGATTATTGGCTGCTGGACCATTTGCTCAAGGTCATAGATAGTAAACAAATACAAGTTAAAAATACCTTCACAAAGGATGCCTTAAAGTAACTCTTCTGAAAGTTTGGTACAAGCAGGTAAACAAACAAACAAACACACACAATTTTTTTAATATTTTTTTTTCTTTATAACTGGTAGAAATAACCTTGACTGAGTGGAAATCAGCCTGCATTAAGTGCAACTGTAAGAGCCAGAGCTGCCAGGCTTCTTGTATTTCACTCCAATGCATTATCCTTTTGCAAAGGGGTCGTTCTGCATCTTACCTGCTCTGTAGCTTACAGCACACCGCTGGGGCAGAGATGCTGTGCAGCTTTGAGCAGCAGTTAATAACAGCATTCTCTGTGTTCCTCACTTTTGTCTTTCATTTTATATTCTCTCTAGTAATGCAAAACTCCACTCCTGCCTTCTCCCCAGTGCCGTCAGTTTTACAGCAGAGTGTTTCGTTAGAAGGTACAAACAGAATTTGGCGCTTTGCTGTGCTGAGGGATTTAAGCTGAGTTTTGTTATTTAAGTAAGCGGTGACCAGTTTATCGCTTGAAGGTTCATCTTTCTCCTCTCCCTGCTGCCTTCTGTCCTGACAGCCTCACAGAAGTGGGCAGAGACATGTTATTATTGTGGTTTTATGTGTGATTTATACAACCTATTCAGCCTGCTCCCTGCTAACCCCTATCTCCTGAGAGCAGTCCCGGCAGAGAAAAGAAGTACGCTGGATCATGGTGTCTCCAGGACGGAAGGAATTCAAGAGGTTGTCATCCCTGCGTCAAGAAGAGATGCATACCCTCTTCTCAAAACCTTTCAAGGATGAAGATTTCATGACTGCTTCTGCTTATTTATTTAGTATTTAATTATTTTTGACACTTTCCTAACATCTAAGCTCTATCTTCTTTTCTACACTGTAGGCCTGTTACTTCTTGTCGTGTCCAGTAAGCACACAGAACAAATTATTTCCTCCTGAGGGCTGCCTTTTTTCTACCTGTCTGCCACAGCCCCTCTCTTCTTGTCTTCCCTGTAGGCCAGTCTCTTTTCATGTCTTTTCACGTCTTTTCACATGTGCTAAATCCCTTCTCACTCCAGTGATTTGCTCCAGCCTTTCTTGAGATGTGGTGCCCAAAACCACACTTAGTGTGGCAGCCAGAGGCTTTCTGGATGGACACTGAGGATGACTCTCAGGTGACTTGCTGGCTGTGCACTTGTTCTCCTATCTCAGTATGGCGTTCTGGTTGGGGCAGTTTTTGCAACAGGCAGCATGAGTGATTGATGGTCGTTCTGTGGTCTGTAATGACACCAGGATCCTTTTCTGTGGAGACCTGTCTAGTCATTATCCCTCTGGTATTTTGAATGATTTTGACCTGGCCAGCGCAGCTGGAATATGTGCATTACTGTTTTCTTTCTGAGAAATGCCTTTGGCCCTCCCTCATCACACAACCAAAGTATATTAACATAATTGTGAAGTTAGCGTGGCCTGGATGGGCTCATCATACGAAGCCTGTCCCACCAGTCATGTTGAATGCCACTGAGTGAAAATCTTAGGGAAAAACCCCAATTTTTCGTTATGTGAGTTCATAGTAACGCTCTACAATTGGCCTGTCCTTGGCCAGGGAGTACAGATGTTATGTTGCTGCTACTCCTGCTAGCAAAATTAGCAACAGGCTTTATGATGGTCTACAAAGCAAGAGTTGCTTCTCTTTGAAAACACTGATGCCAGACAGCCTGGTAAGAAAGTGGTAAAAAGGTAGTAAAAAAGTTAGGTGAGTATTTCCCCACAAAAACAAAGTTCTGGTTTAAACTGCTTAAGAGTCATTGATGTGAAATAAATTTGCCCTATGTGGAAGGAAAGTTTGACATTCTAATTGATCGAAGTGGAAATTTCCTTAAGAAAAATTTGGAGGCAAAAAATTACATTACAGAGGTAATGAAATATAACATCGGCTTTTTTACTTTGTTCCATTTAATGGGGACTTGAAATCTTCCTTAATTCTTTTCCATAGTTGATTGTAAGGCTGAAGATTGTGGTTGGCTCATGACAGTTCTGCCGAAAGCTGAACAATTTGCACAATAAACTCCTTTTCTGTACAGTCTGTTTTTACTGGGCTTGCCTTGAGAGCTTCTTTTCCAACTCTTTTTTTTGTAATGTCAAACTGAGCTGAAAAGTGTATTTATGTCTAGGCAACTAGAATTACTGAAAAATAGTTAGGATTGCTCCAAGCGGAAAATATATCGGAATAAACTTCCTTTGGAATAAACACGTCACTGCCTGCTCTGAGGGAACACACCAACATTAATATCTCTTAGATCTTGTTTCTCTGCTGTTTCTGTGTACAGGGGAGAAGAACAGAGAGCCAGGTGAACTACCCACCTTACTGATTCCCTTCCCCTTTTATATTCATGGATGTAAGTCAGTGATTGAAATAGGTAGATATACGATGTTGTGCCACAAATTACAGACAGATTGCTGTCCTAGAGGGATTTCTAAATTTTCATTCCAGCATTTCTGGATTTCAGCTTTGGCCACTGGATAAGGAAATAAGTCTTGTGCAATGAAGCTGAAGAGAAATTAAATTTTTCTGAAATTAGGGTTATCTTATTTCTGTGGTAGTTATTTAGGCAGAAAGAATTCTTCAGGGTATCTTCAAATCTTCAGTGCAGTATGGCTTAGATGTCAATGCTTGCAGTGAAAATCTATCGCATTAGGGAATGCTCGCCTCCTGCCGGCATGATTCCCAGCAGCTCTCTGATGAGTTATCTTGCAGAGTGGTGTAGGGTTTTAATACAATCATCTGTACATTAGCAGGAGGATGTCATGCCAGGGCTAAACCATCCTGACCAAAAGAGGAGCCACAAATCCCAGGGCATTCAGTAAACTTCAAAATCGTGTAAAAGTAATATATTGAATTAGCTTAGCTAGCTAGTGTATTTTTTTGACGAAGACTTACTCCATTCTATTCTCAGTGTAAACTTCAAACACCTGCAGCTGATTTCACATCTTGGAGTACATGCTCTAAGGCTGTGAGAAAAAAACTTGTAAAACTAGACTAAGTGTACAAGTCAGGGTTATTTTTTGAAGTGGGGAGAGGCAATCAGGTTTTGCAGGGTGGTAGTCAAAGCTGGAGTATGCAGTGTCTCTCACATATGAGCTCACAAAGGTCTTTGGAGAGCGCTGGGAGAGCTGTGCTGAGGTTCATTTCTTTGAGCATGCTTCAGGATTGTTGTTGACTGTTGCTGGCTTTGTAAGGGTACTGGGTTGGTTGTACTTCAGGCTGTTTCACTCTACTTCTTGTTTCCTGATCGTCTGGACATAAGTTTTAAACAATTTCGGCACTCACTGGTGATTCATAATTTATACAACTATGAATTTCAGTAGCAATACTCCATGTTTTCCAACTGGTTTCTGGAACAGTGGCCAGAAATGCCTGCTCTGCAGCAACATTTTTGCTTTGAGATTGTCAAGAGTACCTTTCTCTAAGCCAAAAATTACCATCCCACATTTGAGTTGAAAGTTGCCACTTTTAGTGGGGAGAGAGAACCCATTTTATTTCTCCTCTGAATGGGAGTAGTAAAAGCAAGATGTGGACTTCTTTAAGGCAAAATATATTTTCATTAGTGAAGACCTATTACTTGCCTTACGTAATTTTCTTCACTTTGTACACTGGTTTTGTCTATCAGCATAAGAGTCCTAAATGACTGAACTCCTCTGATCTCTCCCCATGCTCGGTGTGTAGGAATATGAGCCAGAGAGATGGATAAAACCAGCAGCTGGTCACCTGGGAACAGTGGCTCTTGTTTCATCACGAAATTGTGAGGGCTATGCAGAAAGTGATGGACGTGTTCTTCATAACTATGGAAAAAACCCTGTGTGCCTGTGTCCTCAGAATCACCTTTCTACCTGCGGATTTTTTGTTCTTTCCACGACTAAGAACACTCTTAGGCACGTCCGCCTGACTTTGTGTGCGCGAGACCATTTACAGCAGGCGAGGGAGAGCTAATCCCAGCTGAATTTCGTTCACCTTTGCCTTCTGGGATAGATAGAATTTCCCTTGAAGTTTGTACAGCGTCTGCGGATGGCGCAAAACAGACCCGCTGGCTCCTTTGATACTTTTAAGCCTCTGCTCCATCAATTGTGCAGGCTTTTGGTTTAGTTCCAAGTTCAGTCCCACATTCTGGTTTTGATCTAGAGACCCTGATGTTATTTTGATCTTTTATCTTGCTGTAACTTTGTTTCCTCGTGTTTGTTCCTAGCAGTGAATTTGGTTAGCAGCAAGATGATTATTTCAGGATAAAGGTTGTGGTGACCATGGAAGAGGATTTTTTAGATTCTGGGTCACCTGGATGGTCCGGCAGATGTGGAGCTTAATTTCAGGGAATGCTACAGTATCTTTCCTGCCTGAAGCCAAGCACTGAAGTTGGGACCACTTTAGCCATGTGGATGACAAAAGATGCTGGAGCGAAGGTTTCTGTTTAGTAAAGGAAGGGGAAGAACATGGGATTTGAGAGGCTTCGTGTGGATTTTCAGAAGAACAAACCTTTTAGCTTGTGGGGGGCAGGAAAAGTGAAAACTGCAGTGTCTTGGGTAGTTCAGTCAGTTGGTAGTTTAATGATAAGTATTTCACAGATAAATTTGTATTTTTGCATAAAATGGTGGTGTGAGAGGGACACAAAAGATACAGAATGTGCCTCTGTTTGCTCAAGGAGTTATTTCCAGATTGCTTTTATACTTTTTATATATATATATAGGTTTATATATCTGTATTTCTAAATATATAGATATAATTGTGGGGGAACTAGTGCTTGCAGGTAGTTTTAAGGGCGAGTGCTAGTATTGATATTTCTTTTATCTTTCTGAGGTAGACTGAAAGTGTTGAGTTTTATTCTGTGCCTACAAACAGTCAAGGCAAATCCACATTTTTAAAAAGAGTCAGATTATGAATCCTAGATGAAGGTCATACTTTTACCTTCTCGGCTGTAAAGGTTTTATTTGGTGTGCTGTGGGACTGAAAGTTTTTTTGTTCCTTGCCACCATTTTCATGTACTGAGTGGCCTTTGTTTCCATGAAAGAGAAAATTGCATGTGGTGGTCTCACCTAACCCAGCTTCTGCTACTCATTTTGTAATTAAGTTCCCAGCTATGTATACACTTTGAGGGTCATTAAGGTCTATAAGGATGACAGGAAGGGTCACACAGTTCCAAGATAATAAAGTCATGTAGCTCTACTAAAGATGAACACGTGAACAGTCTCCTTTCTGAGCTAACAGGGCTTTTTCTTGATTTCTTTTTTAACCTATCAAAATACGAAGTTTTAAAAATAATTGAATCCATACACTTTCCTCTCTGAGTTGCCGTATATGCACCTAGAAACACAGCACCTGCAGTTGGCAAGTCCTCTGATTTTGCTCTCTTCACGTCTGCGTTTGCTTTTTCCTGTTGTTCCTGCCCCTCGGATCTCAGAGATGTTTGCATCAAGGTGTTATCCCTAAGCAGGAGTTCCGAGGGTACGGTACCGCTATTGTTAGTGCTGCGCTAGAAGAGAAACGCCAAGCTGGGAAAGAAGCGCTGTAAGGACTTGATTGAACTCCCACAGGTCTCCCATTGAAGATTCTCATTATCTTGTACAGACTTTTGTTCATCTGCTGCTGTATTGTAGCCTTAGTGACTGCAGGGTAGAGACTCAGCGGCTTCGGTTTAAGTGTGTGGCACGTAGATGATTGAATCAAAAATGTCACATTTATGCATTTGCGATTCAGAAATTTGAAACCATCATCAATGTTAGGTTTTTATGAGTGAAATAATGAGATAAAATAAAAACAAGAGCGAGGGTCCTTGTTTCCATTCAGATGAAATGGTGAAAATTCTCTGGTTTTTATCCTAAAGATGAAACAGTCTTGAAACCACAGTTTGTCTTTGTGTGTGTTGCTATGTGTGAAGCAGTAGTTCCATTGGTACGGACAGCTTTGCTCATGTTCACTCAGGGTTCAGTGGGTTTTTTTAATAATCTAGAGCCTTACATGTCTGTCTTGTATTAGGCTCTGTTGCGCTTACACTTAAAAACGCAGGCTGAAGTTGCAGCCCAGTGAGATAACACTATTGATAAACTCCAGAGCTGGAGAGAGAAGGGGAGCGTCTTCTTTGTAAAGAGACACTTAAGCGCATACATACGCATGAGCACATCTTAAAGTCTGAAGATGCCTACGCAGTAACTGGTGACAGCAGCGATGTGCGGGTTAAGGTGGGGCTGAGAGCCTGGGCAGCCGTGCCCCCTCCCGACACCGCCGGCCTGACCCATGGGCCAAGGGCAAAGCAGAAAGGCTGAGGAAAGATGAACCAGCTTTTTGTGGGTAGACTTCCTGAACGATTGAAGTGTCAGAGGCAAGCAGAGTTTCTGGATAAGAATGTGGCGTTCCTAAAACTTGGTTGGAAGATTTAGAAGGTTAAGATTAGATATTAGGGGGAAGTTTTTTACAGAGAGAGTGGTGAGGTGCTGGAACAGGCTGCCCAGAGAGCTAGTGGATGCCCTGTCCCTGGAAGTGTTCAAGGCCAGGTTGGATGGGGCCCTGGGCAACCTTGTGTAGATCCAGGCCTGAGGTTGGTGGCCCTGCCTGTGTCAGGGGGGTTGGAGGTCTATGATCCTTGGGGTCCCTTCCAACTCATACCATTCTATGATTCTATGATTTTTAAAGTAACTGGGGGGTCTTGCGGCAACTTTCAGTGTGCTTTGGATCAGGCACACAAAGTTCTCAAGACTCAAAAGACTTTTAAGATGAGATGTAAATCCAGAAACCGTGTTTCTCCCAGGAATATTAATTTTTTTAAAATCTTTGGTTAGTTGCTGTACATAGGCAAAAACTTTTTAAAACGCTAAAGGGTGTATAACAAAAAATAATCTTAACTTATAATATAATTATTAGATTGGCAAAACTGCATTAAACTATTCTTTACCCATTTGGTCAGATTTGAATCAATTATATGTATTTTTTTTTATACAATTATGTCAATTTTTCTCACCATTAATGTGTTATTCTCCCTAGAAATCCACCAGTAAAACCACCTCTTCTGTTTTCATTTTTCTGTTCTTCTGTGTACTCATGCACCAGTCACAGTTTGAATCTGCAGAATTTAATCACTTAGATGGGTGTGGTAGTCTTCATTAGTATTCATAAGCTTAATTTATTTTTATGTAGCTTATTTAAAATTGAGTATTTTCATTATAATTTTTTTCTTTTCTCTCAAAATTTAGGTGGAGAACAGACCAAAGTATTATGGAAGAGAGTAAGTATTTTCCCCTTTTAAGTATCTGTTGGGTGTATCCAAAAGCTGTTCTTGAACTAAAAAAAATAAAATTAAGACACAATGGATGCCTGAAAAATATTTTATTTTACCTTTCACTTCAGCTAAAGCTAAATATATTGCAGGCCTAACAATTAGTTATGTTACAGTCCAGTACTGCTGCTCACAATCCATGGACTGTGCTGCTTGGTGAGCCTGTGTGTTTATTTTGCTTTTCTTGGGACAAAAATACTGTTTTGGGGGAAAAAAAAAACATTGCCTGGAGTGTTTCTTCTTTTTATTTTGGTTGTGGTTTAACCTCCCTGTGGTCCTGCAGTGGCTTAGAAAGAAGCAGCTTGCCTCTCACCGTCTTTTTGTGTATGTTTCTATACTTTCACCACCCTACCTATCCTGCTGCATGTGTAAATGCTGTTCTCCCTGCTAAACTCATAAACCTGCTCTGAAATACCCAGAGATGAGGTGTGGGTTTGTTGTGAGGAAAACAGCGGGCCACTGGAGTCTTAATTCCTTTGTGCCTGGCAGTCTTCTTGCCAATAAATAGCTTGAAAGGGGCTGGGTCTTGCGCTGGTGTGGAAAGGCGGGCAGGTGAATTTGAAAGGAAAAGCCTCTGCAATAACCACCCAGATCAGGCATTTGGCCTTTTCTAGAGACTCTGCAGAGGCTCTAGCTCTTATTGCTAGCTAAATTACTTAGATACCATGTTCTGTTTCTTCTTGCATCCCAGACACATCATCTGTGTTTAATGATCCTTTTCTACCATCAAAAACCCTCAAGAGCCAGTAACTTTGCCCCTAATTACTGGAGTTTCATTTTTAAAGTATTATCTTTGACAACAGGGAATTCAGATTTAGCCACTAGAGTACAACAGAGATGAAGACAGTACCTACCTGAGTAACCCACTACGCTTCTGCAGGGAAGGTTTTACACAGGACGTGTAAAACCATTACAGCAATCTACAGTGCAGGAGCCTGCCTGGCTGTTGACATACTCCGGGTTTGTGGAGAAGCAGGGCTGGCAGGAACTGTAAGAAGTCACATTGGTGAACTGTCCCAGGAAAGATCCCATTAGTTGTTATCACTTGGAATGATTTCAGGACCACTGGGGACAGTCCTGTAAAAGCACTTGACTCAGTGCTCAGTAGTGCTTGGAAAGAGAAATGGATTTCTAGGCAGAGAAACAGAAAATATTACTATATATGATATTACTATATAAATCCATGATGTAGCTGTATTTTAAATAGTGCATGTAGTCCAGGTCCCTTTCTTCCCTCACCCTCCTCCCTCCCTTTTGGAAAGGTTATAGAAGAAATGGAAGGTACAGCAAAGTGCAAGAACAGGGCAGCAAAAGGCTGCAGCTGCTACCATTTGAGGAAAATGATCAGGTCTTCCTCTGTGGATGTCTTAAGACAGGGATGTGCACAACACCCCTCTCAGGTTCATTCCCATGGGGTACTGCGGTGGCCCAAAGTGTGAAGATACTAAAGGGTTTACAAGTGAGATTCTCTGATTTTTGAGGGGTAAAGTCACAGCTGATGGGACAGAACTTCTGGCTAAACCAGTGATGGGTGAACAGGGATGTGAAGTGAAAGAAATTTGTCACCACGCCCTGAACTCTTTCCGTTAAGCTTTCAATGTCAGCTGCTACCAGAGGCAGGTGTCTGAGTTCAGGGCTGTGTACAAGCTGGTTTTATGCCTTTGTAAAGATGTACCAAAAACATCCATGAGAAAGTTTGGATTACCCGGTCTTTACAACCCACAGGTGCCCCAAGTATCCCATCCCAGCGGTTTCTTAAATTCATCACCAGTAGAGCTTTCTTCCTAATATCCAAGTTAAAGCCTGCTGTATTTTATAATGAGCCTCTGGTGACAAATGGCCTATGGTCATTATTTTTAACTAGAGTTAGGAATTGCCATGAGTTTACTGGTAAAAATATGCCTAAATTATGTAATCTAGGGATGTTTGTTTTAATTTGGATGTAATTTAATTTGGCAGTAAATGATTATGTCCCCACCAGTACAGGCAGAAAGTATGAATCAATATAGAACATTTTGAATAGAAGGTAACTCTGGAAAGATCACCTGTTGTTTCCAACACGTAGTAGTTGTGAAAAGACAACGTAAAGAGAACAGAATGACAATTGCATTTACATCCAATGTGGTTTTCTTCTCTTTCACTGCCAAGCCGGAGGCAGCGTTAGAAATGTGCCACTTCATATGTGTTGTCAGAAAAGAGAAAATGCTGAAGGCCAGGACATTTTAATGCCTTTTTTCCAGACAGCAGCAAAAATAGAAACTTTCAAAACCTCTGAGGAGACCCTTGAAGACTTACCAGCTAACAAAATGTGTGTAGGACTGTAAAGACTGCATTTGTGCTTATGGAGAGATCACCGCTAAATGTTGATTATTATAAGGTTAATTATAATAAGGGTTTCCTTCTTTCTTAGAACAGTGATAACAGAAGAATGGGAGAAGTATTGCTTTCTTTCCAATGCTGAATGAGCAACTCACTGAAATCAGAGAAAAGTATTTTTCACAAGGCAACACTGTGTCTTCTACCGTAGTCTACGCAGAATAGAATGTAGAATAATTGTTGCACTTTTTTGTCTCAGTTTCCCTTACAAATTTGAAGAAGCAATGTTAATATAAAAATAAAGCAAACATAGTAAGAGTGACCTCTAATTTTAATTTGAAGTCATCTTCATTTAAAAAAGTGCCTTTATGCTTGGTTTTCAATTCTGTCCTGAGGTCTCTAGACAGAATCACTACATTGGAAAAGATCTTTGAGATCATCGAGTCCAACCGTACCCGCCCTCTACTAAACCATCCCTAAGCACCTTATCTACACATCTTTTAAATACATCCAGGGTCAGTGACTCAACCACCTCCCTGGGCAGCCTGTTCCAATGCCTGATAATGCTTTCAGTAAAGAATCTTTTCCTACTGTCTAATCTGAACCTGCCCTGGTGCAGCTTGAGGCCATTCTCCCTCATCCTATCTCTTGCCACCTGGCTGAAGAGACCAACAGCCACCTTTCTACAACCTCCTTTCAGGTAGTTGTAGGTGGTGATAAGGTCTCCCCTCAGCCTTCTCTGCTCCCGGCTAAACATCCCCAGCTCCCTCAGCCACTCCTCATAAGGTTTGTTCTCCAGCCCCTTCACCAGCCTGGTTGCCCTTCTTTGGACACACTCGAGGACCTCAATGTCTTTCTTGTAGCAAGGGACCCAAAACTAAACACAGTGCTTGAGGTGCGGCCTCACCAATGCTGAGTACAGGGGCACAATCACTTCCCTGGACCTGATGGCCACGCTATTTCTGACACATACCAAGATGCCATTGGCCTTCTTGGCCACCTGGACACACTGCTGACTCATATTCAGCCTGCAGTCAACCAACACCCCCAGGTCCTTCTCTGCCATTTAGCTTTCTAGCCACTCTTCCCCAAGTCCATAGCACTGCACAGGGTTGTTATGTCCCAAGTGCAGGACTCCACACTTGGCCTTGTTGAACCTCATCCCTTTTGTCTCAGCCCATCAGTCCAGATCCATCTGAAGAGCCTCCCTACCCTCAAGCGATCAACACTTCCCCCCAACTTAGTGTCATCCGCAAACTTACTGAGGGAACATTCCATCCCTTCATCCAGGTCATTGATAAAGATATTGACCAGGACTGGACCCAGGATTGAGCCCTGGGGAACACCACTTGTGACCGGCCTCCAGCTGGATTTAGCTCCATTTACCACAACTCTTTGGGCCCTGCCACCCAGCTGGTTTTTTTACCCATCCAGCCAGTTTTTTGCCTGTCCAGGCCAGCAGTAGCCAGCTTCTCAATCAGAATGCTGTAAGAAATGGTGTCAAAGGCTTTCTTGAAGTCCAGGTACACTACATCCTCAGCCTTTCCTTCATCCATTAAGCGGGTCACCTTGTCATAGAAGGCGATCAGGTCAGTTTGGCAGGATCTGCCTTTTGTATACCCATGTTGACTGGGCCTGATCACATGGTTGTCATGCATGTGCTGTGTGATAGCACTCAAGATGATCTTCCCCAGCACTGAGGTCAGACTGACAGGCCTGTAGTTTCCTAGATCCTCCTCTGACCCTTCTTGTAAATGGGTGCAACATCTGCCAGCCTCCAGTCCAGTGGAACTTCCCCAGTCAGCCAGGATTGCTGGTAGATGATGGAAAGGGTTTGGCAAGCACATCCGCCAGCTCCCTTAATACCCTCAGGTGGAACCTGTCAGGCCCCATAGACTTATGAATGTCTAATTGGCCTAGCAGATCTCTAACCATTTCCTCCTGTATCATGGGAGTTTTTTTCTGCTCTCCCTCCCTGTCCTCCAGCTGGTGAGGCTGTTAAATACTGAGGCAAAGAGGGAATTAAGTACCTCAGCCTTGTCCTCATCCTTTATCACTAATGTTCCCCCTGCATCCAGTAAGGGCTGGAGGTTATCCTTGGCCCTCCTTTTGCTGTTGATCTATCTGTAGAAAGATTTTTTATTATCTTTCACAGAATTGGCCAATCTGAGTTCTAGTTGGGCTTTAGCCTTTCTGATTTTCTCTCTATATGATCATACTTCTCTACCTGATCTTACTAGTCCTCCCGAGACACCTGCCCCTTCTTCCAAAGCTCATAAGCTTTCCTTTTTTTTCTCATGTCCACCCAGATCTCTCTGCTCAGCCAATCTGGTTTACAGGAAACAAGCAAGAGGGACACAGACTGCTAGAGGAGAAAAGAAGTGGAAAATAATGGGGCATTTACAGGGAAAAAAGTCTTTGTGTGCATTTGAAGTGTCATTCCGGATTATACTGACTGGAACTGCATATGCGGTGTAATTTTTGCTTTGTCTCTCTGCGGGACTTGCCCAGGCTTGAAGACTGCCTTGCCACTTCTAGGTGCTTGGACGCTGTCCTGATGGCTTGGGCCACGATGCTTTACAGTGCAGAAGTTTTCAAATGGTTTCTGGGGTGGAGGGAAAGGTGTTTCTGATCAGTTTGTTCTGTAACTCACTGAAATGTCTTCCCGTAGGTTTCACGGGATCATTTCCCGGGAGCAAGCAGATGAAATACTTGCTGGCGTAGAAGGAGCATATATTCTTAGAGAAAGCCAGCGGCAACCTGGCTGCTATACTCTTGCTCTCAGGTAAATGCTGTTTTAACAGAGGCTTATTGTGCAAATGTAAATGTGCTTAATAGAGAAGATGATGTTAGTCTCTTCTGAGTCAAGTCTGTGTCCACTGTTACTCAAACCACTTCACATTGTCAGAGCGATTTTACACCCTCTTGTCAACAGTTCAATCATCACAGTACTAGAGCAATTCAGTCAGTCCCTCAGCACTTGGCTAGGGAAGCAGACTGTGCCTGTTTTCAAATTTTTTTCTACCTAGAGTAGACTTTATAACCTAGAGTGTTGCAGAGGTGGAGTTTCTCCTTGAAAACTGTCTGAGCTGTGAGGCAGCACAGAACTAGGAAGTGTCCCAGCAGAGGACACAGCCAGGTTGTCCTCTGAGCTCAGTGATGTATTTGACACAAATGCTGGCAATCGAGGGCAATAATAACCATGGATAAACATGGAAAATCATGAGGTCCAGTGGCTGAACCAGCTTTCAAAGGCAGCACACTGGACTTGCAGTTTTTTTCCCTAACTGGAATTCAAGCTTGCTGTACACATACAGAGTGAATAGAAGATTCAGTGGAGCCCAAGCAGCAACCTTGCTGCCCCTCACAGGTGCATTTCCCTGAAAATACTGCTGCTCCTGGCTTAGCTGTGCCATTCAAAACCTGCCCACGCAACAGTCTTAAAGCTGCTGTGGGTTAGCAGCAAGAGGACAAGGTATTCTATGGGGTTTTGACAAAAAAAAATCCTTGGCAATATTTTACAATGTTTATAGCATTATTACTCCTGTGGGATATACACAAAATAAAAGCCTGCATTTTTACCCTTCTGCTGGCAAGCCAGAAGGAAAAGTCTTTTAAGGAGTTATCCAGAGTAGTTATGATACAGTGCTGAAATCATCCTCAGAATTCATATTGATGTGCAGATGGTAGAGCTGGAAAAGATGGTGACTCATGCCAACTAAAAAGTGGTGTAAATTAAAAGCAACTTTTGTCAGCTGAAAAAGAACATAGTTTTTTAGGGTTTTGGAGAGAGGTTTCAAAACAAAGAATCAAAAGAACTACTAAAGGATGAGGATTATGGCAAAGTGCCTGTTGTTTTGACACAACAGCATGATTTCTAAATCCATCTGGGTAATTATTTGTAAAATCAAATCCTGAACTTTATTATAAATTGGGAATTCATATGAAAAAATGTAGGTAAAAAAAATAAGAGGCTTAAACTGTTGGGTTTGAATGCCCAACAAAGTGTGCAGAACTATGCGCATTTGATGCAATATAAGGACCATTTTGCCCAGTGTTGTTTCTTTGAATACTTTAATCAAGAGTGGGATTTCAGCCTCAGTGTTATGAACTGAATGTGTTACTACAGCACTTTGCTTTTTAAAACACTTTAAAAAAACCAAACCCATAGATTACACCTGCCATAAACAGGGCCAGAGTTATCCCACTGAACTTTGGGTGTTTAATTGGGTCCCTGAATTAAGAGCTCAGTCTCCCTGGCTTCCTTCCAGAGGATGCTCAGATCCTTAGGGTTTTAATTACTTGCTAGAGATGCCCATCTCTCTTCATTGACTTTAAATATGCTGTCAATGGTTAAGCATCTGCTTTCTGCACCTCAGAAATTTTAGGGGGAATGGAAGAGCCCTTAATGCAGTTAGGCATCCCGGTATAAAGTCTCGTCAATGCAGACATGCATTTCTGATTGCTACGGTAGCCCAGTTAGGATTTAGAAAAAAACCATGTACATGTGGGTGACACAGCTTGTCACAGAGAATTGGCCTCGGTTCTGTAGCCCAGACCCATTGATAGAGTTCGGTTTGGGCTTGAACTTGGGTCAATCTCTCCACAGAGATCCAGTCACAGCCATGTGCATATTCCAGATGTAATCCAGATAACTGGACTTGTCAGCGAAATTCCCTCCTGCGTGTTTTGCCAGTGTCAATTCTCTCTCACTCTCTCACACTCTCCCCTCTCTTTTCTTCTCTCCCTGCTTTTTGTGTTTCTGGTATTTGCAGATTTGGTAATCAGACGTTAAACTACAGATTGTTCTATGATGGGAAGCACTTTGTCGGGGAGAAAAGATTCGAATCAATCCATGATCTGGTTACAGATGGCTTGATAACTTTGTATATAGAAACAAAGGCTTCTGAGTATATTTCCAAAATGACAACAAACCCGATCTATGAGCACATTGGATATGCCACTTTGCTAAGAGAAAAAGTGTCCCGAAGGCTGAGCAGAACAAAAAATGAATCAAGAAAAGCAAGTGTCACGAGTGAAGAAAATACCCCTGTTGAAAAGGTAAGCATTCAGTTTAAAAATGTTGCAATCAATACCAGTCTTCCTGTCAAATCTAAGAGAAAAAGTATTTTGTCTAAAGAACATTTTCTATTTTTCTATACTTCACTACGTATTACTATCCCACTGAAAAGTTTATATCCTGTTAATGTGATCTTGGCTCCAAACTAATGTTGACTGGAGCTTACGATGAAAACTTTCTAAGTACTGAATGCACATGGTTTCACTGTGTAAATATATATATTATATAATTGGTTTTTTAGTATATATATACACTGGCTAACTAAGGAACTGCTTCTAAAATTGTTCACAAGTTATGTTTCTTTGTCCATGTATACTCATGCATATTCCACAGAAGGATTATGAAACTGGTTCCCGCTGACCCTTCACCACAGCTCAAGTTTGTTATCTTTCCATTCACAGTGCAAAGCTCCTCTTTTCTGCCAAGTCTTTGGTGGATGGGTCTCAATTTGGGATATGGCATGTTTTCTTCCCTTTCTTCTCATGGGTCTGAAGTTGGGATAGTGTTGTTTTACCTCCCTTTCTTCTCGTTCTTCTCATTTGAAGTGGACTTTCTTTGATCTCCTCCTCTCATGCACCCGTATCCCATAGCATTGTATGGACAAGGACTTATTTACATGATGATAAATAGAGAATTTCATGCAGTAAGCAGCCATCTGAAGATGTATAATTAGTAACTCTTTTACATACGAGAAACAGTCTTGTAAGCACTGACATGTGGATATTTTCATCTCCCAGGTGGTAAGGCAGCAAGAACTGTCAAACAAAACTTTTTTTGAGTCCAGTGTTTGTGCTGAATTGACTTACTGCCATGTGTAAGCAAACTTCTGCAGTGTGACTGATGATTTTAGTGTTCAGTGTGCTGGCTAGCTAATTGGGAACTAGAGCTAGTTTGTGTTGGGGAAGCTGGGAGTGAATTTGCTGTCATATGGTAATATTGAGCATGAAAAGTAATCCGGTTTTTTTGTGTGTATCCTCATCACTCTGGGACATTTCTTGTATACTTATAGTTCCCATATCTGCAATGGCTGATTATATACTGGTTTGGATTTCTCAGTAGTAATAATTTATCGAGTAACTGACCTGATCACAGAATCACAGATTGACAGAATGTTAGGAGTTCGAATGGACCTCGAAAGATCATCTAGTCCAGCCCCCCTGCCAGAGCAGGATCACCTAGACTAAATCACACAGGAATGCATTCAGGCAGGGTTTGAATGTCTCCAGAGAAGGAGACTCCACAGCCTGTCTGGGCAGCCTGTTCCAGTGCTAAATGTGCTGATGTGTAAACGTGTTCATCCTCTGAAACAAATTAAATCCATTTACAATGACATTTTTTAGGGAAGGCATACTGCCACGGGGAAGTCCTTTGGAGAACAGCGCAGCAACAAGAAGTCCTCCATTCAGGTTTTAGTTCAAAACTGATGGTAATGGGGTTTAGATTCAACTGTATGGTATCATGATACACAAGAGGCGTGGATACCATAGAGATGGGTTTCATGCTCGTTCAGTTCATTCCTGTGACTGGACACTGGTTGGCTGTGAATGCTATAAATAGGAACCAGAAAGTGAATTTTAACTTTGAGCCACAGTGAGAAGTAAACGTAGTGCAGTGTAACAGATTTTTTTTGTGTAGGCCTAAGTCAGAGCAGTTAGGGAAATAACAGAGAATAGTCCAGAGGATGTTCTGGGAAAGTTTCTTTTGTATTGAGAAGATACTGGACCATCATTGGGATAACTAAATACTGTTACAGGACGGTAGTGTAATAAAAGCAGTTGTGACAGTTGAAAACCATGCTACATTCTCTAGGAAATCTGATTTTTTCTAGAAGGTAAAACACTTTCAAAATTGTGTTCAGTTTTACTGACTTGCAGTTGAGGAGTTCTAGTGCCACACATTTCCTAACAGTGTGTTTTCTGTTGTGCTTGGGCTTAGATGTTGTTTTTCAGGCTGGGAAGTTTTGAGTAAGTACTATAAAAACTCTTTCGAACCAACAGAAGGCAAACTGTTGCTGAAGGGGACCCTGCCCTCTGTCCTGCACCACCACATTTTTGCTGATTTGAAGTTTTATGCAGCTACACAGTAGGTGACACTAGAAAACTGCTCCAGATTAAAACTAACTCAGCCAGAAGAACAAATGTGACTTTTTCAGCCAGATCTGCTGCCTGATCCACCTCATATGGATGGAAATGGAGCACAAAGGAGAGGGAAAGACTTTCTTCTGGTGACAGCTCAGAAAGTGATGATATGGGCTTAAGAGTTGAGAGCTGCACCCTTAGCTCCAGATAGTTGTGCTTGAAAACGTTTGGACTCGGTATAACTTGCTGTCAATCCTGAAAATACACCTCTGGACCTCATTAAAGACTGGATTACATCTTCTTTTGTATTGCAGCTGATTGATTGAAATTAAAGGGTGTAGAGTATTATTTACCTCTGAGGTGGTTCATGACGCAAAAAGGCAGTACCATAGGTCCTTACCCTACAAGGACTGGTGCTCATCTGTATTCCCCTACATGCAGGCCATAGTAGCCTGCAAGACTGGGCTGTGTGGCTGCGTTGTCGTGTAAAATTAGCTGGCTTCAGCTAAGCCCTTACATTGTTGGCAAACCTCTCTGCCTTCCTCCCACAGAGGGGAAGCAGCAGAAGGAGGAATAGCAGCTGTTTCTAACATATTTTTCTTGCCAGGAGGAGTAGGAGCAATCACAGCTACAAGAGGAGCAGGGCTATATAGACAAGGTGATCTGCTCACAGGCTGAAGACCTGCAGTAGTACTGGAGTTGCTGTTGATGATTAGGACTCCCAGTGGGCTTTTCTTTCTGTTACCAGTAGTTTTCCACCATCTCATGCAAATCCATGTGAAAAACAGATGACATTAGCAACTGAAAGAAATTTACAGAAGTCTATTTGGGGAGGCCTACCATGGTTGCTTTTGCTTCATATATTGCTGGGAGAAGCTGATGAGAAGTTTGGACAGTGGGCAAAGGCTCGGGGGTAAGCTCAGATAGAGCGTGAGCTGGGCTTTGGAATAAACCAGTGAAATACCAAGCATTTGTCAGTAATAGCACATAGGGACAGAGGAGGATAAATGGAATTCATTGTTTGTTTTTTATATAAACTTTGGAAGTCCTCTAAAATATAAAAATAATAAGGGGAAGCAGTAGTTGTATCAGATGTTTTGCTTGAGGCTGTCATGTGTTGTACAGCCCTTTAGACGAAGGCCATGGTTTGCCCACAAATCGAAACCTTCACCCACTTCAATTACTCCAATAAATTTCAGAGACTGCTAGAAATGAGTGGATGAATATTCGAGCATGACATTCTTCTGCAACGTAAGTTCTTTGCTGTGTGTGAAAAATCATCAGATTTTGTGTAAGGTGTGTGTTTTCTCTGAACAGTTGAACAGGTAAAATATAAATTATTTCATTATTTTTTTTTCTTTTATAATTGAGCTGGTTTATTTGAAAGTCCTGTTTGGTGTATTTTGAATGTTTCAGAAATTATGGTTCAGGGGGGTAAGCCATACATCCAGGACAGAAACTTCCATTATTTCTCAGGAGTAACATGAGAATTCAGAATTCAGTGCTCTGAGGTTAAGCATCAGTACTCCTCTTACAGATTAAGCTTTTTACGAGTGAGATTTTGTGTTATACTGAAACCAATTCCAAAGTGTGAAAGTGCAGCTGAAGGCATTTGTCTCCTTAGCAGGTTTGTTAACACCATCTGGGGAGTCTGATCATTCTGTCACCTCCCACGTTGACAGCGGAGATTACTCAATGCCTCAGTCACTCCAGCACCGCTGCTCCCCGTGGGGTAGGTCGATGGAAGGGGGCCACCAAGGCATGGGCTGGCAGGAGGAGCTAGCATTTGGATGAAACGGCTTGGTACTGCCTGGGGTACCTGTCTGTTTCCATAATGATAATTTCTTCAAGGTTGTAATTAGTGGAGTCATGCCCGTTCCAGAAAGGGGGTGTGATACACCGGATGGATTAAGCTGTTTGTTGTTCATGCTTTTTTATCCAATATTTTTATAGCAGGCCTTAGAAAACATTTATGTTTAAAAGAGCTTCATGCTTTTATCCAAAAGTTACTTCTGTCTAGCTTTAAAGAGGTGCTAGGTTTGTAGACACAGATTCCAAGCTTTAGTCCATATAGTTTAACAGGTCTTTAATTTGAATGGAGCCATGGTGATTTTGAGGAATGAAGTGTTGTGGGAGAAGAGCACCCTGCAAATACTTCCTTAACAGTGCAGGCAATTGTCATTTTAGTGGGATCCTACTTCAGAAAGGATTTTCAACAGAGAAATAGACTTTTGTGTAAAGAAAACTTGAAGATTGTATGTTGTCTGTTTAGGGTTGTGATTTAAGCTTGGTCAAGTTGTGGTCACCTGCTTTGTGTTTCCTTATGGAATGCCGTACTTGGGGCAAATGAACATATACTAGAAGATGTAGGGCAGATAAGTACCTGGTGCTGCTACGTGCTGTGATTAATGATCAGTAATTCATATTGCTGGTGAATGTAGGAGAGATATAACTTGCTGGAAGCAATTAAACTTCACATGTAGGAGAGAGAAAATTGCAGTAGTCTGTCAGTAAAATATGTAGTTCTGAAACGTTTATCGCTATCACATATCATGTTATCCTGCAACTGCTGCCTTTAATGCGTCAGTAGTCCTTGTGTTCTAGGCTAGGAGAAAAAAAAAATACTTTCTAATCCTGTATAAGCAAGAGAGATTTGGGAAAATATATTCAAAGAGTTGAAATGTTGGCAGTCAATGCAAGCTGGAGTTTTGTGAATGTTTTAAGGAGGTAAAAGCTCTTGTGGTTGCTGATGAGCAGCCATCCTGATTGCTTCCTCTTGCACGTTCATTCCCAGTCCTCTGACGTGCCCTGTGCACTGCCACAGCCACCCTGTGCCTTGGGTAGGAGCTGGACACTGTGACACAGTGCTTTGGGTCAGGCAAAGGCTGTGCCCCACCCATTGTGTTTTTGCTACGCTGGCCTTATGCAGGAGAAGCTCCTCGGTTTGGGTTGCCTTATAGTTTCTTGAGTATTCATGTGAGCACAGGGGACACGATGAGAATGGCGGGCTGGAGTTAAAGAAAACCTTTGGCAGTGGTCGAGCTTAAAGGACTTGCAAAAAGACTGATCTGAGCCTGTCGGACTGAGGACAAAGTGTTGGTAAACACAGTAAAGATGAAGGAAGGTTTAGTCCATGCCAGGTCTCCGCTTACTCAGATCCTGGCAAAGCTCCCGTCAACTTCTCTCCAAGTAGGATCTGGCTCGGTCAGTTCAAACATACCAAGTTGTACATGAAATATGAGTTTGTTTGGAGCCTGGGCTGAAGAGCTTGTTCGGCTCTGGTAGTACACGCCAGGAGCAGCAAGAGGCATTTAACAATGATGATCTGTACTGAAGAGTGTGGCATTTTGAGCTAAACTAAAAAGCAAGCCGTACGTGGAGGCTTCACTTAACAGCAGGACAGTGCAGAAAGCAGTGTATTGCTGCTTGACATGGTAACCTCTCTATCTGTTTGGCTGGAACTCATTACCAGGCATTTAAGTGCAAATGACAGAGCCCACAGTTAATACCACAGCTAGAACTAAAGAGCTGAAGCGATAAGCATATTACGCGGTCTGGAAGGTTGTAGATTTCCTCTAGCAGAAAATCCCACGCAAATAATAGATAAGAAAGCTATTCCTATTAAGGCAAAGGTGACAGAAAAGGAAGAATAACTTTGCTAGAAGTACTAGTTGGTATTACTGTCCTCATTAGTCATGCCACTCACACACAGTTTCCCACAGAAGAAAATGCAGGGCTTCCAGGAAAGACTGTTTTCTAACATCCCTTAATTGGAGATGTAATCTGGTTATGGAACTAAATTTTTTAGGGGCACTGCAGTTTTCCTTACATCAAAACTGTATTGGAGACAGCCAATTTTATGAGAACCTCTGGTTTGTTTCAATTTTTATAACTATTCATGCTTCTGCATTGTTATTCACACCACATCCCTTTCTGAAGGCTTTTCAGCCTCATCCTACCACTCCATTTTTGTCTCTCCATTGAATTTTCTACAGGTGCTGCTGTTAGCCAATGATAAAGAAATTCTTTAGGTCTTTCATTTATTCATTATTCTTCTTATTCTGCAGCTCCTCTAACCCTCTAATGATCCTATTACAGGTTGCTAGCTAGTGTTTAACTCTCCGTTGGGATGTCTGTCCAGATGTTGAGCATGTCCTTCCACACGAGGGCTGCAGGGTACTGTGCTGTCCTAGCTGCGGATCATCAGGTGAAGAGCATAGTGAGCACAGACATCTGTTCCTGCAGACTCTGGGCTGGAATTGCACTGGTAATTTCATCCACTGCCTTTTACATTGCCTTCAGCTCCCTGTTTTCTGCAACATGCACAGTCAGAACAAATGAAAATTTGTTCTACAGGGACATCAACAAGCCACCACTTTCTTTTATTAGGGGCTATGCTTTCACACCCATATGCATATCCACAGAGTTCACAAGGGATTCCTCCCCCCACGCCCCCAGCTGATTTTCAGATTTCAGAGGCTCAGACACCACACTGAGAAGCAGAAACATAAAGCCTGTACACGAAGGTGGCCTTCATCTGCAGATTTCACTAATACACGCAGTGTTAATAGGTGTGTGGCATCTTTTCTGGTAGAAGCAACAAACTTATACATCAAAATTACTTTTGGAGCAATTAATTCCTCTCATCAGTTACTCAGGCTTGTCCTGCAAGAGTAGTATCCTACACACAGGTTACCACATGTACGTACTTAATTGTAACACGCCCTGACATGAGTACTTAACTGCATACCCGACTGTCTTCTTTAAATAACTGTTAGCAATTCATACTGATTTCATCCAGAACACTCTTTGGTATTATACCACAGTGAGGAGGAGTTTATATGTATACAGTAGATCTACCAATATATGTATTTTAGTAAGCAGTTTTATATTGTGAGTGGCGGATACCATCTTACTGAAAATATAGCTGGCTGATCATTTTCTTTTGCCTTTCAGTGTTGGCATTCTTTTGTATTATCCAGCTGTGTCTCTTTACAACTTATTTTTTGTTTAAAGCATCATAAATATGAAATAGGCAATACATAAGAAATAGAAATAAGAAAGCTACCGAAGTAAAATCATGGAAAGTATCTTTTTCAATTCCTTCCCTCTGGCTGTCTATGTTTATGCAGAGGAAAAGGGATGCTGCTTTGTAGCTGACTGTCGCATTCCTAGCCTCATGCCTGATGTTTTGCCTGATTAGGCAAGGATTTTTGAGAGGAATAATTCAGGCTCATTTTAACAGTAATGGAAATTGAGGGAATCAAGAGAAAGAGGGGTTCCATTGCCAAGTATTTGCTTGCATTGCTTCCCTGAGCTGTTAACATCTCTGCAGGTTTCTGGTTTATGTTACATTATTACCATCAGCTTGGGATTCATGACTTTTGCCTTAAGCAGAATAAGTGATACAATTATGCCTGAAGAGACCTTGTAAGTTGGAGACAGCAATGATTTACACTAGTGACATGATTGTAGATCCAGGCCTGGAGGTTGGTGGCCCTGCCTGTGGCAGGGGGGTTGGAACTCTGTGATCCTTGGGGTCCCTTCCAACCCAGACCATTCTATGATTCTGTGATGCAACAGATACAATCAGATACAAATGCTACTGAAATTAATGGGTTGACCCCGAAAGATTTCACTGGGTTTTGTTGTTCGGGGCACAGCTAAGCCTATGGAGCAGAGATGAATATGAAGTTTTGTTACCATCAAGTGTTTCCCAATTCAGTCTTTTAGAAAGGTAGCCAAATGGAAGCACTGTGAAAACTTCATACCTGAATACCACAACTGAAATACCACAATTCTGAAATAATAATGTCAGACTACTACTAAAAGTGATTAATTAGGTGCGCCAGAAGTGGTTATAGTAGTCCTAAAGCAAATGCCACTTGGTTCTTCAAGTATAGTACTGTATCTGCAGCTAGGCTCTGTTGAATACATAAATTAATCTTTTCCTCTTGGGTATTTTCCTGTGATGAGCATATTAATAATTCTAATATAACTAAATGTTTATTGCATAAAACCCAGCTTAGTTAGAGGTATTAAAAATAAATGCCTTATTTGAGGGGTTCTTTTTTCTTGGCTTTTCTACTCTTTACATAGTTTGATGGTATTAAATTAATATAAACAAACTTCCATAGGGATTGGGATGAAGCCTTCAGCATAAACATTTCATTTGTCTAGTCACTGGAAAATGAAAAGCATTTTTTAAATAAAAATCTATACTTCATTATCTCACGTGAATCTTGATGCTCTGTGTAGGAATAGGCAGCAAAGTTTTACAAGCTCCTCTCAACTGTCATGTTTCGATCTGGGAAGACAAGTGTTCAACTTCTTAAGAATAGAGAGATTAATTTCTCTTGGTGGAGGACTCGGAAGTGTCAAAAGGGAAGTGATAAAATAGTGACTAATATTTATCCTTTGTATTTTGTTGAGAAAATAACTGGGTTTAGTGATGTGCTTGTTTAGGTCATATGCTTGCTTGGCTAATTAGAAGCAAAAAATAACCTGTCCTCTAGTGCTCATGCTGGACATGCATCACCTTCATATGATAGGCCTGAAATACAGTGATGAATATGGCAGGTTAGCTAGAGAACAGTGAAACGCTGAGATGGAGTGCTTGAGGGGGTGACAAAATCTCCCTTGTCATAAGGCATAAAAACACATTAGGAGACATCTGGGAGAAATGGCACAGATAGCACTGATACCTGAGGCAGACAGGAGAGAAACCTCCTTAAGTGCCTATTTCTCTTTGGTTTTCTATGCCTGAAAATATATTATTTAGACTCTGACTTATGCTGTCTAGATGAAGAAGTCTTACCACTGTAGCTAAGGTGCAGTGATTTGATTCCTCCCCTTGGGAGGACAGTACATTCCAGCCTAGGGAACAGTAATCTCTAGTGAGACCTTACAGCAGCTTTCCTGTACTTAAAGGGGGCCTGCAGGAAAGATGGGAAGGGACTCTAGTGATAGGACAAGGGTTAATGGGTTTAAACTAAAAGAGGGTAGATTTAGATGAGATATTAGGAAGAAATTTTTCCCCGTGAGGGTGGTGAGGCCCTGGCACAGGTTGCCTGGAGAAGCTGTGGCTGCCCCCTCCCTGGCAGCGTTCAAGGCCAGGTTGGATGGGGCTTTGGGCAGCCTGGTCCAGTGGAGGGTGTCCCTGCCCATGGCAGGGGGTTTAGAATTGGATGATCTTTAAGGTCCCTTCCAACCCAAACCATTCTGTGATTATGTGATTCAATTCTGAATCATCACTTCAGTAGTGAGAAATTAACTGCAGCCATGATCCTAATGTCCAGGGCTTCCATGAAATGCTCAATGCTAGCCAAGATATGCAAAACTCTTCCTTTTCTGTATCCTGCATCCTGCGTGCTCTGCAAACCTTCTGCCAAGGAATGACTTGGCTGGCTCTCTCTGGCCCTACACGCTGACTGGCACTTGTCCCATCATGCTCTAGATATTATCCTTTCTGAGCAGAAATGTCACATCCACTTTCTCCATACAGAGAAGGTGCAGAAGGTCTCACCCCTGAGACGTATGGGCACTCAGTTGAAGTCGGGTGCAGAGCCCAAGCAAATGTCCTCTATTTGATCTGGGCCCTTGCCACAGAGAGCCAGCTCAGCAGCCTGCACCCTCACCCAGCAGTTGGGATACTGGGAATCCAAGTGCTGGGGTCTCCTCCCCAGTCACCTCTGGGCTGGATCAGCACATACAGCCACAGTCTCAGCCGCAGGGCTAGCAGAGCTCCCTGGAGCTGCCAGGCAGGAGAGGGCAGCAGGAACCCAGGCAGGATGACAGCTAGTAATGGCCACGGTGCAGCACATGCAGTTGACAGCGTTCTCAGCTGAGGCTTGACTACAAAGGTCAGGATCCAGTGCTTTTTATAACCGCTAATATTTGGAAAAGAGGACGCTGTGGTGTGAAAAGTACAAGTTGTAACAAAGGGCCCTTTCTTGTAATGTATTCGCAGCCCCGGAGAACAGTGGGACTGTGCACGGTCGTCAGCATGGGTTATACAGAATGAATACTGCCAGTTAGACTTGATTGCCTTTTTGATAAATTTACAAAAGTACTGAATGAAAAGAATGCAGCAGATGCAGAATAATTGGATTTTTAGCAAAGTAGTACAATGTCTCATGAAATCATACTCTTGACATTAATTCAAATTGGTTGGCGCATGAACACGGTCACACAGACCAAAAATAGGTAGAGGAATTTCAAGTAAAGAATAAAGATAGGCAGCAGCTTGATAAGCTGGGGAAAGGCAGCTGATGAAGTACTACAGGGACAGGAGTTTCATTTGAGATTTTTTATTGATCTGGAAAAAGTGCAAACAAGACATAACCGAAAACTCGGGATGGTTTGTGCTGTGATATAACTTGGTATAGGAGTTTAATCCCCAGAGGCATAATGAGTGTCTGTGACAGAAACAGCAAGAGAATCTCAATTAGAAAATGTAAAGACAATTTTCATATTTTGAGCACATGAAAAGGGGCCAAGCCACTTACATACCTCTCTTCTGCTGAGAGCAAGAGAGTTGCCTGCACTTAAGCCGAGTGCATCACTGTTATGCAGGCGCTAGAGGTGAGGAAGGAGGACATTGCCATAGCTTCCAGAGGAATTATGTTTCCACTGCATGACAAGAGAAATAGTTATTGCACTTTGACAACCTCTTTCCCTGATTTTCTGCTGGTGCATCCATCCATCTAAACAATACCTCTTGCTGTGGTAACTCGTTGTCCCCTTTTGGCAAGTGGTAAGCTGAGAACTGGCTTCTGCTTCTCAAAATGATTGTGCCAAGCTCTTGAACAGGGAGATGTAGAAAGCTGTGCTTCTTTCTCTCATGTCTTTGTGCTGGACCAGGTGCCCTTTGGCTGGTGGTATTAGTGAACTTTTCCAAAGTCTGTCAGGCATCTTCGGGATCTTGACAGAGGGGGTGATGACCCCTCAGTCAGTTCTCAGTGCCTTCTGGCTTGCTTAAGGCAGTTCTGGGGTTTGGCTTCTCAAATGAGAAAGCTGGGCTGGACATGTAGCTTGGCCTTTTGGCAGAGTCCATCAGGAGCTAAACAATCCCTGAGGAAAAAGATGCTTCTTCAATGAGAAAGATGTAGTGTGGAGGTTTTTTAGGGGGTGGCAGGGGTGAAGGTGGACAAGGCTCCAGATACCTCTGCCAGACTCTGTACCACCTAGACTTGCAGGGAACAGCTTTGGAGGAATGATGATTTATGAATGAAATTGTCCCAATTAAACACTAGGTGGCATATTTACTTAAGAGTTTCCAGGGACTCTATTGTGGCATCTTAATGCTGCTGACACCCATTTGTGTTTGTGCGATGAGTGTAGTTTCATGGGACCATGACCAACTGAGGCCTTTTTTTAATAACTTTTCATTAATCTCATCCTTAAAAACCTTGACAGAAAGACGCCATTGCTTACTTCAGCCTTAAAGCTATTCTTTAGCTTTAAAGTCACTTCTATATTAATGCACAGATTATTAAATGCAGTGCAGTAAGGAATAGGTGTACACGGCAATGGTCCTACAGAAGGTCCAGTCTCAAAGGAACTGTGTAAACAGTGAGAGGGGTTAATACACAAAGACATAGTATGATTTACTTATTTTACTTGTCTGAAAGGCTGAGTGTAGGAATATATAATGCATTTTAAAAGTCGGATGAAGGAAACCTAGTGTTTTGCCTTGTGTGGATGAAAAGCGTGGCTTTTGATTTCAGAGCTAGTATTTTAAGGTAATAGCATCCAGTCGTTTGGGCAGTATACTCAAAGGCAGAGAATAGGCCTTTCCTCTGTGTCTGTGTGACACATATTAAGTCAGGCAGGCTGCTGTTTGCCATATGATGATGCTGCTTCTCTCTCAGTGAATGACTACACCTGGCTTACAGAAACGCCTTTTCACATGCTGCATCCTTGAGAAAACACAGCGCCGCAGCCGTCGCCAGGCCAGACCACTTTGCCTCTACTAAAAAAACCCCCACCATGTTTAGTCTGAAAATTCTGAATCCTTCCTATGGATATTTTAAGAAGACAGATAGATATTTTGGACTAACTGGAGGTACCATGACGATAAACTTCCCCAGCGCAGGAGATGCCCATAGTGCTGCTTGCACAGGTTGTTGCAGCTCCCCCTGGAAGGGAGTTACAGGTCTCTGACCCGTGTCCATTACCCCTCTGCTGTAACTTGTGTACGGACCTCTGAGTCAACAGAATTTGTTGGAGCTGTTTAGTGTGAGCTCTTACAAACAATGCAGGATGTATAAAAAGGGAGATAAATATATAGGTCTGAACTGGGGTGTATTTATTATGCCAGTGCTGAGGAAAACAGACCTTGCTACAAGAACAGGATTTTGGGGATAAATACTTTCCTTACCTGGCACTAGCTGAGCCTCTTCAAGGGGAAAAGTCCCATCTCCTTGCCTTTTCCACACACAAGAAGCAGGCTGTAGCTATTGCACTGTCTGATGCAAGAGGATGTGGTAGGGCAAAAGCTGAACATCTTACAGCTTGCCGTAGGACATCACAAATGTTTCCAGAGCATCTGTGCTCTGCCATCAGGAAAATCTGGTCAGGTCCACACCACAGGGATGAATTTATGCCAATTTTCATTTTCAGTAGTATCTTTTGAGGCCCTTACTCTATAATTTTTTTTAATGTCTGTTTTACTTCCAACTCTCAGGAAAATACTAGTAGACCAGCATGTAATTTAGACAGTGAACTGAGGCCTGCTGCACTCCGTGGTGGTATCCCTAGCCACTGCTGGGCTGCTTTCACAAAGCTGTGTTTTACAGTGTTAAGTACATAGACAGACACCTGGGCAACTCCTGCAAATAAATTATCTCTATTTATTCATATATTTTAGGAAGTAGAGGAAAAATAATTTCTTTTTATTTCCTTCTTCCCTTCCCTTTAATTGAATTAATCCAATCAGTGCAGTTTCCTAAATCCATCTAGTCTATAATACATTGCCTAATGTCAGGCCAAGTGAATTTGCAGACAAAGCATAAGGCACTTACAGAATGGCTGAAAATTAAGTATACTGGCAGAGACTGTATTGAAGAGAGTGTCTTTTGAAGGACATTGATCACATCATTTGGTTTCTTGTAGACCTCTAAGTACTAGAAATTAAGGGAGAAGGCTGGATTATGGTTTCTTTGTGGGCTGGCAGAATCCCTCTCGAATAAAGTCAAGTCATCATTTAATGTAACTTGCTTCTTAAGAGATGCTGCATGCAATGCAGGATTCGTATAACTTCCACATGATGCTTTGTAGGGAATCTTTCCATGTGTGTGTTTTTTTAATAAGCTCTCAGTTCAGTGCCTTACGTTTCCTGCTCCACGTGAGTGATGTACAAACTGTATCACCCAGCTGTAGATGCTGAGATTCATGAGAAAGTACAAAACCTGTAATATTATTTGTTCTATTTCTCACTAAATTTTATGTTACTAAAAAAAAAGGTAAGTAGTTAGGGTATGTGTAGCGTTTTCTTCCTTTGCAGGTCACTGTGTATGCTCTACAACAAAGGTGTGATACTGCCCTAGTTGAAATGAGAGCAAGCCCACAGAGCCCTGGCTCGAGGCACATAGGGGTCCCACTACAGCTGCCCAGAACTAGAAATGTCGACAAGTATGTTGTGATATACATCCACAGAGTCCAGTGCCTGGGGGCTGTGGTGAGCCAGCCTACTGAACAGTTACAGTGTAGGCAGCTCATACAGCCCTTTCAGGCAGCTTGTTCAATAAATACATCAGCTCAGGCGCTGTTGACATGGGCTAGGGGTCTGACCAGGTTACCTGGAGATCTTGGTCCATACATCTTCCTGGATGACAGTAATGGGGAGATGAAAGCACTGCGTGTTAGAACACGGATGGAGTTCAGACATCTACCTGCTCGGTGTCATTAAGTACAATTTTGTAATGGGAATAAATCAGTCCATTTAGTTCAATTTAGCATCTGGAGTTTCTATGGCAGAGGCAGAACATCTTGCAGCAATATTCCAAGATCAGACTTGTGAATGGAGTCCTGTATCGACTAGTGCCTGAGCTATCTATTGAGTAATAAATATTTGTACTGTCTCTAGCTCAGAAAAACGCTCTTTGGTGCAAACAGATGGGGATGGTGAATTTGATTCTTCTGCAAATTATATTTGAAGTAGGAGATAGCAAATAAAGGGACAGTGACTGAAATGTTAATGCTTTCCCATTTTATTGCCTGACTATTTTCTTTTTAAAATGTGAGTTCAAATTCTTGAATAAAGGTAAGAATCATGACATTAATAAGAAAGAGGAGATTAAAAATTGCAGCCATCAGCAGCTTTTCTGATTGCATGTATCTTGGGTTAACAGTTGTGGAGGTTTGCACTCTAACACCACCACCTATTTTTATCTTGCCAGGTGTTGCTAAGAATAATTTAGTCTTTTAAACAGTTATATTCTTATAGACAAGTGCAAGAATCCAGGAAAAATCCTTGAATATTTAGCATTCCAATAATCAGATTAAAAACCAAGTTAATTCAGTACCTGATAGCACTTTCAGTCCAGCATAACATGTTCAAATCTAATTGAGAAAAGAATATATTCCTATAGGCTTTCAATAATTCTTTTTCTTCCTATAAAACTTTAGTGGCTAAATTTGTGCATAGAAAATAAATCTCAATATTCCCATGTTCATGCTACTTTAAAAAAAACAAGTGCTCAAGTTCTGAATCATCTTCAGAAAAACAGATACAGTAGAATTTGTCGATAGTGTAACAGAGTATTTATGGCAACCCGGGAGCTGTATTTTTCATCAGACTTCATATATCAAAATAACACTAAAAATGGGGAGGGGGTGTACTTGTCCCTGCAAAACAGAAATTGGGCAATAGGAAACAGTTCTCTAACAACCCATGTGGGACCGTGGAACATTTTGGATTAGCCATGCACCACAGATGATCCTAGTTTATCTTTTTATTATTGTTGTTCTGTTCATAGTTCAGTGTATTTTAAGATGCTGTCCGTGGCCTTCTGGGGTATAATTACATTTTTCACTTGATCTGTAATTTAGTAGCTGGTACAAGACGACAAAAGGTTATTTGGAATCAGACCTGACAGGCAGGAGGCTGAAGTGCTGACATTAGTCTGCCGCCTGACAGGTCTGTGCCTCACGATTCGTCTGTGCGTGTGTTTGTGATATATTTAAAAAGCAAGGAACCTGGCAGAAAGGATTCTCAGCCCACACAGAGGTGCAGGCAAAACGCACCATAATGAGCCTCAAACTGGCTGGTTTATTTTCAGCAGCATGCCTTTTTTATTATTTTTTCTTTTTTCTTGCCTTGCTTTCACTGAACCTAATGAAAATAGTAGTCACCAAGAGCATCAGAGGATGCCTTTTTTGCTTCTGGAAAGCAAGTCATTGCTTTTTGTCCTCAGTTTTCCTTCCCCTAGCAGTGCATATTCTCTTGCACTTGGATCCTCATTGTTGAGCTGGTTGTTTGCCTCACCGTTGGTCTCTCAGTGGTCACGTTTGCCTGGTGTGGTAAAAGCCCACTGTGGTGGGTGTTCAGCATTTATCAGCCAAAGCCACTGGATGTTCTTCTGCTGTTCACCACTGTGAACAGTTGCATTCATGTTTTTATCTCAGCAGCTGGTACGTGGTTGTCCGTACCTCAGCTTTGGTTGTTGTGTGTGCAGTGCATTGAACACACAGCCTGACACATGGGTACACAACTCATGGATAGGAAGGCAAAGCTACACAGACTGTGAATTTAGGACAAAAATGCTCATCTGTCTCATTTGAGAACCCTGTCAGCATGGCTGTGGTAATTAGGGTTGTGTTGTAAATATGTTCTCATGATGGTTTATTTGGAGTAGCAATGTTGATGCACAATGTACTTGGTATACCCTGCTGCCCTCAGCAGTCACTTTTTGATGTTAGGAGGCATGTTTGTGCTAGCAGAAGTGTCACTGAAGGTGAGGGTTGTACCTGAGCACGTGTCAAAGACATGCCTAGCTTGGCATTGCAGCAAAGGCCAGTGAGGTGTTGCAGCCAGAGCCTAAAATAAATGCCTAACAGAAAAGTACAAACTTCAGCAGCTTTTCTTTTAATTAACTTTTCCGTGGCTGATGCAGAAAAGAGCTGTTGTGAAGAAGTTACAGAGCTGGAAGAGACAGAAACAACAGCAGAAATGGCATTTAAAAAAGCATTTAAAAATGCTTATTCACCTCAATCATCAGCCTTTTTCTTGAACTTTCTCCTGTAGCACAACATCAAAGACAAAGCATTTTGCCTTAGCCACACTTTTATAGAAGATGTCTTGGTAGCTGAGAGTCTTGGATCTAAAAATTGTAGAGTTAGCTATACATCTCAATAGCTAATAGTAAAAACAAATACAGGTAAGATAGTGCTAGAAATCTCATCAGATTTAGTCTCCAAAGCCTGAATTTTCAAATTCTCCTGACTTCAATGAACTTTCACTCAGATGAATAGATAAGCATATGCTTTGCATCTAAACATAACAGAGGCACCTGGTGAGCCATCAGGCGAATTGACTGTGAACAGTGAGATAGGGGCAAAGCCCAGTTTGGAAGTAGCAGCTTTTGGTTCTTGGTTCAAACCTCGGTTCAGTAGGTCCCACTGCCTCAGCTTTGCAGCTCTGTGTAAGACTTTACAGTGAGTGCTTAGGAGGTTTTAAGTAGGGTGTCCTTTTCCTAATTACTTTGCAGCTTTCTCATCCATGACTTTGCTAACCCCTCTGGGTATATCTCTGGTAATGGTGCTTCAGCCTGTACCTTCCTTAACTTTGGGCCTTTCCATTCCATCTAATTTTTATAAATTTTTTTTTTTTGCTTTTAAAGGACTTTACTTTTTCCTCTCAAAATCAAGCTTGAGAACTTTTGGTGATATAATAAAGGAGTCCAGGGAACTTGTTCTGACAAAGGAAAGTGTCCAAGTCAGAAATTTTTAAAATACAGCCTCTAAAAAAAAGATTAAAATATTTATATGTGGTTAGATTCCACACCTTCTGGAACAGACACTTCAAAACAAAGAAGTATTGCTGAATCTGTGTGGTCTGTATAAGAAAGTCTATGTCCCACCTCAGTAATCAATTTTTTGTCTATTTTAAGTCTGTGTCACTGATTTTCTAAAAATGTAGGTGCTGTGCTGTCACTTCAGGAGAAGTTCTGCAGCTCTGTTCAAAGGGAGCAGCAATAAAACTTAATATATCCCAGTACTGCAGTCACCTTCAGCAATGCTTCAGCCTCTTCCACCGGGCAAGAGGGATGGGAGAGGCAGTGATTTGTAACCAGCCTGTCCACACTCCTGAGCTGGTGAGCAACACCAAAAGGTGTTCAGAAAGCCCCATATAATAATTACTACAAAGCGTCACCACCAGTTTTCCCCAGGGTAAGAGACACTGAGTTACTGCCGTTGCCACCCTTGATCGAAAGGGAAGCTCCAGCAACAGGCCACTGCTGATACTTAGAAGAAATTCAAGTGCCTGGACCTCGTAAAGAGGCAACGCCAAGCACTGTCCTACTGTCCCATCCTGTGCTTGTCCATGGGATGACCAGACCTGATAAAAGTCATAGCTGTGTTGTGGCATCTGTCCTAACCCCAGAGAAAGAAGAGGCTGTAAAAATACGAGCTGGCGCTACCTCTTCCTATTGGATCTTTGCAAATCTTTCCCACCATGTGAATACCAGCCTGAAGGGCAGGAGGTTGGCCTCAGTCCCTAATTCTGCAACTTGAATCTCTCACATGGGATGAAATGACAAATAATTTTGGCAAGAGTGGGACTTAAGGTTTATCCAGATTCTGTCACAGAGAGAAGCATGTGCTAAGAGGTGTGGCTTTCTATTGCTGATTCTAAGGAAAAGAGCATTCATTAATTTCTCCTGACAAGTGACATCACTTCCAGAGAAGCAATGAAGGAGAAAGCAAACATCAAAAATATGAAACAAAGACCTGCCCACTGGCAGATCTTAGTTGACTTCTGTTTTCATTTAAAAAACAGACACATTTCTAAACAATCAACAAAGTTGTGAATTATTGAGGAATTTACAGAAATTGCCTTATCTGTCTTTAGTCTCAAATGATGTTGAAGGCACAGCAACGAGTGGAAAGCATTCATCTAAATTCAGAACAAAATGGCCATATCTTGCAGATACAAACATAATATATAAAGAAGGTGTGGATCCAGCTAATACACAATACTAAGCTACATCATTAATTTTCAGGAACAGCTCTTTTAAAATATCTGGAAATGGGAATAAATTCTTTAAAGGAATAAGGTTATAAAGAAACAAAACTAATTATTTTTGGCCCCAAAGTATATAACATAACTATTATGTGAATATTGACTGTTGCTAATATATGAATGTGAAAATTACACAAAGCAAAAGAAGTTCTGGATTAAGAAACTGTTGGATCTTGTTCTCCAACAGCTTGTATCAGCTTGAGGCTGGTGTAAGGTCTGCCTGCCAAAAACAAGCATTACAGAATTGGAAGCATTCTTTTTATAGTCACAGTAAATATATATAATTTTTCTTAGATTAATTTAAGGAATTCAGTGTCTATAACATTTCTTTCTTTTCTAGAAAAAAAAAAAACCTATTTTTTTTAAACACGTGTCCATCTGCACACATAATTGGGGAAGAAAAAAAGCATTGGCACTGTCATCAATACCCTTTTTTAACTTCCCCAGCAAGGTCACATCCAGGCTGGTTGTGCAAAGCCCTCACTGGGGAGTATTTTAATATTTTACATCAGGTGTGTTGCAATCACAGCTCTTCCCTTATTAGGAAAGGGAACTATGGACATCACACTGTGTTGGCCACAGTGGGATAAATCAGAGCGATGTCAGAGCAGGCAGCCTGTACAAGATTGCTCAGTCCTCGTGGGCCAGCCCTTGCTACCTTCTTTAAGGTGCCAAAGTGAAATAAGGGCTTCCCAAGGATCTGGAGAGAGGGATGCTCAGGGGAGGGTATAAGAAAGTCGGGTTTCCCCAGTACATTATTGTTTCTCCTTCCATGAAGCTGACGCTCATGAGAAGGTATGCCTAACTCTCTCCATGCTCTTCTAATTGTAGTTTTTTGGGAGTATGGAAAAGAGAGGAAGGGGACTAATGACAGCAAGCATCCATAGGAAAAAGGCAATTCAGAGCTGCTCCATGAAAATAAATGCACCTGTTCTCTGGGAGCTGAACGGATTGGCGTGGCTGGCAGCACAGGGGGCTTTGTGTTTCTCCTCAGCCCTCCACATTCACTGGCACCAACCAACGAGCCCAAACATTTCAGATCTCACAGGCAGGTTCCTGCATGGGGATTCAGCTTGCAAATTTCTCAGGTGTTACTCTTGGAAAGCTTGGAGAAAATTACATTGAAGACAACTTTTGCCCCAGTCTTCTGTGAGAAAGTACAAAGGCTGCAAATTCAATTGCTAAATAACATTGTCTCTCAAAAGCATCGCCCAGTAGGGATTTTGTGTTAACGCTCCAAGAATTTAAAGAAGGACCTTCTCAGTTAAAGTGTCACTTGAGCAGCCAATAGACTCGCTCCAGTTTGATGCACTAGAATTCCTCCCCCTCATGCTCTGTTTTCCCTTCAATCATATTTTTTTTCTTTTATTTGAGCTATCACCCTAAAAAAAACCCAACCCCTATGCCACCTTTATTTTTCTTCATTGTTTCCCCTCTTGCCTTCCCAGGACAAGAAAAAGTCTTTCTTTTGGCTTTTTCCCACTTTATGCTTCAGAAACCCCAGCACAGATACCCTGGTTTCTGCCTATGGAGCACCGGCACAGCAAAGGAAAACAGTCACATTCTGCCGCAGCACAGAAGATACAAGAAGGACAAGCAGCAGAGGGGTTAAAGGGAGCCCCATAGCAAAGATATGCAATGCTTTGAAATTTTAAGCACATAAAAATGTAACTTTACAATTCCATATATTTTTGGTTGACACAAAACACTTGGAACCAGTTATATAGGGATTTTTTTTTTTCCTGTGAATGCTGGAATCAGGGATGCCTGGTCCCCTATGGATTTGTGGTCTATCTTTCTGTACACTTTAGTCCCATTTCAGTAAAGCTCAGCTATCCCTCCAGACCTTTCACACACCCCTCCCTCACCCCCATTCCTCCTACCCTCTCAGGCACTGAAGCTCTGCATCATGCTGCAAGGCCAGCTAGGAAAGAGCGTAGGACCTCAAACTACAGGCTACATCTCTCACCTCAGTACAGCTACCAAATTTTATGAAACTCAGGTGCCTGCTGCTCAAGCAGCTTCAGCTAGAAATAGTCAGCTGGTTCAGAAGATGGGGCAAGTGGCAAGACAGACTGACACACACTGCAATCAAGTTTCTATAGGCAAACAAGTTAATTTAAGACCAGTATCACATATTGGTTTTAATAATTTTTTTAACCTCCATAGGTAACAGTTTCTAGGCATGCTTTTACCTCCCTGTAAATGTAACAATAAGAGCCACATCTATGTTTCTGAACATGCCTTTTCCACAAACTTCCTAGCTACAGAAGCTCCAATAGTTTCCATCAGTCCCACACAAACTGCCTCTGGGTGTTGTATCAAGAACAAACCAGGTACCTTGCAACTTGAGAACTTACTATATCCCACATATTGGCTTCAGGTGGCTTTAAAAAAAAAATTCCAAATTTTGCCTTTCCCTGAATGCCACAGGTGTAGCTGATGGCAATTTCCACTACTTCCACTGGCTGCTGGGAGAAGATGTGGCTGTGGGTGAGTTGATGCACCTGATCAACAGCATCTGAGACTTGTCCATGTGAAGCTCTGAGGTGGGTGATTCCTGCCTCTCCAGAATGTGTCTGGTGCTTGTATGTGGGATGGAAAAAAAAAAAAAAAGATGTTTCACTGTAGCTGTTCTTCATGCTCTTGAGTAGCACGGGGCTTCTAGCCTTCTCCCTTTTCAGGTGGACTGATGGGAGGAGAGCAATTGCTGCTGTCCTTAGCATGCTTTGGAAGTGGTAAAGTGCCCTTATCTCTGCCCACAGAGAATAAAATGGAGGGAATCTCTTACCTTGTCCTTCTCTAGCAGAGATCCCTGAGAAACTGCTCATTTTTACCTTTATCCCTCAAAGTTTGGAGCTATGGGTAGCAGACAAGGGGCTTCATCCTTCTGTGATGCAGTTAGGTTCTTGGCTGATGACCACACACTTGTGTCCTCACTGTGATGGCAAGAAGGGTCTTGTCCTTGTACCTGAGTAGACACAATCATTCAGGACAATCTGTTTACAAAGTGGTTTGTAACATCCAGTTCCCTAACTGTACTTGGAGTTAGGTGAGCTTGGCAATACTGAAAAGTTCTCTCACTAAAAAAATATGTAAGAGGTTCCCTCCTCTAGTGGGGCTTGGTTTAAATCTTGTTGGCAACTTCTAAAACATGTTCTTGGTATTTTTCTGAAAGCTCTGATTCCAAGAGAGATTGAGTTTCCTTTGTTTCTTAATGAGACTGTTCCCATTGAGTTATTACTGCCTTGGTTGTGCAGAGAGAGAAATGCCTGATTTTCTCCATTTGAAAAAAGCCAAGAAAAGTGCTTCTGCTCAGCCATTTGGCTGTGTATTTCCCCCATCATGTGTCAGGCTGGGTTTTTTTCTCTGACTGCAGAAAACTGCTCAGATGAGATTATGGGGAAGTACTAGGTTTTGACAGCACGTAGAAGATTCCAGCTAATTGAGTTCATTGGGAATTTTTCTACACAGCGTTTTTTTCTGTTGAAAAATGCCAGCTCCTTGTGGAGGAGGGTTAGTTCCAATGATAGTTCACTGTAATGGAGGCACCCTGAGGTAGAAGAGGCCAGGGCTTGGGCTGGTGCCTGATGGGATGATGTTGCAACAATTGTGAAAGTCCATTGCTGTGTCGTGCTCTTCCCATGACTGAGCCATCCTCAAAGTCTTCATGTGCTCCTTCCTGACAGTCGCTGTGCTGGCTCGTCCTACAGGTGTCTGACATCAAGTTTTTAAGCTTTGGACCAGTCTGAGCGATTAACCATGTTGGGGTCATTGGGGTTCCCCAGTTCAGACTCCTAGCATATGGAACTTAGGGAATCACTGAATCATAGAATGCTTTGGGTTGGAAGAGACCTCAAAGATGATCTAGTTCCAACCCCCTTGCCATGGGGGGGTTGGAACTAGACCAGATTGCCCAAAGCTTTATTCAACCTGGCCTTAAATGCCTCCAGGGACGGGGCTTCCACAATCTCTCTGGGCAACCTGTTCCAGAGCCTCATCAAGTGGAGGGCTGGCAGTACAACCCCAGACGTACATGCACGTTGTGATACTGGTTTTAGTTAGAGGATCCCATTTCTTTCCCGTGGGGCTCCTGCCTTGTTCAGTGTGCAGGAGGAGAGGAACTTTGCTCATCTAACACAGCCCAGTTACGTAGTTAAACATGCTGTTGCCCATGGGTTGGATTTAAGTGGTTTAAAACCAAGAAGAATTTCCAAAATTTTTGCCTTTCCTGAATGCCACAATTTCTCCTGTTTCCACTGCTTTATGACTGTTAAGTCATGGCTGTGGGTGAGTGGGTGGCAGTGGGTGAGCAGCTTTGCCTTGCTATTTATGGAAGTGAAAGGCATGTGATGAAAAGGAAAAAAAAAGTCTACTGCAGTGATGAAACTGGTTGAAAGTTGCACAATGGGCTGGATTACATCCCTGCCCAGAGCCCTCATTTCGTGTTGGCAAGTAGCTCAAACATGTTCAGAGGCTAATGAGGCTACTTCTGCTACTGAGTGCGCAAATTAGATTCTGCAGGAGTATTGAGTGAATGCAGGTGAAACTAATGGGATCTTTTATCTGAATATAGACAATAATATACCCTATTAAATGTTATTAAAAAAATGCAAGCTGTGACTCCAATTAGGGGCCAAAAAAGTGAAAAGATTAATACGGCGAGTCAGCCTCCTGTCAATGCAACGGGAATAATACCAGCCTTTTGATGAAAATTGTTGTGCAGCATCCAGACTGCACAGCTTCCCAGTTCCCTGGTGAGCCAGTGGGTGAGGGAGGGACATTAACATTCAGGATTGAGAAAAGAGTTTGGGAGAAACGTGCGCGATGTGAACTGGCTTGGAGAAAAATAGTCTGCACTCATGTAAACACAGGCGGTATCATAAGACTTCAAGGGTCAGAGCTCAGCTTGTATTAAGACAGATCTCTCTTCTTTAATATTTAGTGTTGGGAGGATGAAAGAAATATTGCCCTAGAAAAATCAGTTTTAAAATTCTGCTGGATGCTGGGATTTCACTTCAGAAGTAAATAGGGACGTTCTTTTCTTTGCACTTCAAAGATTTACATGCATGACAGTGAGTAATCAGCTGAGCACAAGTCTGCGTGATGGAAAAATAGCCACTGGTTTGTTCCATAAAGTCATGGGAAGAAACAAATAAAACAAGTGACACAGGGAGTGTTAGTTTTTTGGTGGTTTTTTTAAGACTGTAATGTCACTGAATAGAGCCTTTCTTACCACTACAGGTAAGGCAACGGTCTGCTAGCTTTGTGGATGTTACAGCAAAATTTTTAGTCACAATATTATAATAAAAAGAAAGGAAAATGAATCAGACAGCTTTTTCAGCAAAGGCTTCTGAGGCTTTCTCCCTAGACTGCACTTACTCCCTCAGTTGTCACTTGCTTTCCATCACCCAGAAGGAAGTATCTGCTTGTCTCACAGATACCCTGGGGATTACCATTAATATTTTCTCTTCTTATTAATATCTATTTTCTGTAAAAGCACCAACGTGTACTAGGCGCTTTATAGACAAATAAGGAAGCGAGTTACTTTTCCTAGAAATCTGCAATCGATAAGAGTTTGCCTGAAGTAGTGTAAAATGAGCCTCTCTGGGCTGTATTTATTTATCTGTTGCTTGTAATGATTTATCATGCATGCCTGGCTGTGACAGTTCCCGTTCTACAAAAACTAGATGCGTGGTGGGTGATCCACAGCACAGTCTAAGCATGCAGCTGGAATGATGATGATGAAAAAAAAAATCCAAAACAAAAAGAAGAGGTTCACAGATCAATCTTGCATGGTTCTTTTTCTTCCTGTTCACCTTCCAAAATCTTGCTGTCTCAGAAACTTGGCCAAGTAGATGTTTCTGTAGCCTGCCAGATTCATATATTAGAAGGAGATGAGAGAAGTGAAGTTCCCAGTGTTGATGGAGACCCAGTGAGGAGAAGTGAATTGCAGGGAGCTCAGCACAGGTGCTGGGTGCTCTGAGCATCCCATCCCTGACAAGGAGTCTGGTGGCTACAACCTATGTCATGATGGGTGCTCCAGGTTTGATCCTGGAGAAATGGCGTGGAAGTTCCTTCACCCTGAAGGTGGTAAAGCAAGGAAGTCCCTTGCAAAGTCTATATGAGAGAAAAAGCTTCTCATCCTTATTCACATTTCAAATTATATAAGGCACTAATCTTCCCTGATGGCTGAGAAGGGATGCTAACTTTACTAAATTCTGCTGACTACTGGTATGATTTGAGGCAAAAATGATTTATCTTCCTTCAGTAGACAGTTCAGGTTCTTACTCACCGAACACATTTGCTGACAGTAAATGTACACAGCTGCTCGAGACAGAAAGCTATTTTAATAGTATACTTCCCAGCACAATCTTCTTCTCAACAATAACATTTGAAAGGGAAGCCAGACGAAGGACAGGTGGCACTTTTTGCTTCGTATAAAAGCTTTCCTACTTTGATTTGGCTATGACCTTGGATCCATATGGAAAAATGTGTTCAATCTTTAACTGCTGTACTTTTCTCCTATATATCCACTACTACCAAACACAGACAGGTGGGACTGTATATCCAAAACTGGGATGCTGAAAGTCTAAATATTTGCATATTTCTGATGAAACATCCTGACAGTTGCGTTTGACCTGTACACAGTTTAGCACAATTATGTCTGGTTTAGAGACAGACTTTGGGTAGGTGCAGGTGGTGGTGTTTATTGTGTGTGGCTCCAGTTGACTTCCCCACTCTTTCTTTTACCTAGAATACACTTTTCAAATAATTAAAATTAGGTATAGAGACACTTCTATATTGATATGCGTATTGCGTTCATATATATTGTATGTGCATAGCATATCAAAAGATATATACATATGCAGATGCACTAAAGGCAAATAGTGTAATGTTCTATTACATGAGTATAATAGATTCATAAATATGAAATACTCCCACTGTTCATTGGTTTCTGTGCAGATTTATGGTCTATCAAATGGATTAAAGCCTGTGGCTGCTGCATAGTGGAGTAGGCAGCTGCTCAATATTTATTTTTATCTTCATTGCTGAAAAAGTAGAGCCACTGCTCATTAAATTATTCCTGGTTCTTCCAGTAAGCACAGTCTATCTCCATCGGCAGGAGTCCAGGTTAGAGATATTTGGAAGTTTTCCAGAAACACCTAGGGTTTTTTCTTTTTATTTAAAGAAAAAAAAGTATGTTTGAGCCTGAAATGTTTCATTAAAACAGAAAAAAGATATTTTACTGAGTCCAAGTGACCATATGTACTCACACATCGCACCTCCAGCCTCAGCACTCACACCTCACCACTTCCTTGGATTTCTTTGGATGTCCTCAGCCTTGGTGATAGATTGGCTAATTATGTTGGAAGTTAATGAACCCCGGGCCTTAGGCAGTCTGCCATAAACTGAGAACCTGAAACACACTCCCCTGGCTGGCTGGCACATCTTCCCCAGCCACAGCAGACCTGCAGCAGTGTCATTTTTGCCAGAAAACTCCATCCACCAAATGCCCACCATTTCCCCTGAGGTTTAAAATTTTGGAAAAAAGACAAGAAATTTTACACAGAACAAATCCCTTGCTTTTCAGCCAAGTCTAGTCCACTCACAGTAGAATAAATCACATGAATCCACAACACCTTTATCTTTGCCTCTTTCCTAATATGTCCATGGAATGACAGGCTCTGTTAGTACATGCATATATGTATTTATGCACCATTAGACAAAATATGCTCTGTGTAAGTAGGTAGATTTGTGCTGCACCCAGAAGGGCAGTGCTGGAATTCTTCAGATAGTTTTTAGCTTTGGTATTTCTTAGCTCCTAAATATTTTAGTTTGCAGTCTATTTATAAACTTAGGAAGTTATTTTAAAGATGTATTTTAATGGAAAGTCTAAGAGAGGCTCATTTGGAACTGAAATACTTGTGATTTTTCAGTAGGTATTCTAAAAACATTTTGGTTGTGTATGAGTTGTGGACTGCAGACTTCTGTAATAGCAAGGGTTGGTTCTTTGGCAGATTGAGGTTTGTTGGGAATTATAAAATGGAGTATCGGGTCATAAAATAATCTACATCCCACAATAACATTCAAGAAATCCAGGTTTTTATCAGTGTTTAAGAAGTTGACTGGCCTTTGTTGTATGCATTTCTCTCTTGAACTCATGCTGATTTATTCTCTGAAGAAAGAAGGGATCTGGTTATTCTGGGCAAAACAGGGACAGCAAAGACAAAAACCTGTGAACTAAAATCGGCTTTCTACTTTCCACCTCCTCTTCATTTGCATATTAATCACTAATTCAGCACTTAAGCAAAGGAGAACCAGAAGCTTTACTACTTGGGGTATTATATATAGTGCACTTTTGAAACACTCAAGTAATTTGCTGTGGGATCCTTGCTCTGATATTTGCAAACTCTTATTCACAAGCTTGCAAATGAATGTCTTTGTCTGGTGGTTATGTTCCATTTCATATTTTTTCTTGTTTGAAAACAACTCCTTGTTACAGGGGTGGGGCAGCTTTCTAGACTGTAAGCTCTTCAGGGCAGGGAACAGTCTCTTCGTGTTTGTACAGCACCGCTGTTGCCTTGGCCTGGTTGAAGGCTCAAGCTCCTGTGCACTATTGCAATGCAAATAATAAACACTACTGAAAAATAAAGAGTCTCTTTGGTCAGTTGGAGTCTTACTGATGTATGAGCACAGGGAAACGAGCTTGTCAAAGTCAATATTCTCCGTTATGGGTTCTTTAGTACATAGTAACAATTTGAAATAGTAAATGAGTTTTATAAATTAGCCATGCACCCAGTTGATAGTTTACAGACCTTATAAGATTTGCTGACGATAAGTATGATGACATTTCTTGTTAACAGTAAATAATGAGACTCTACAGATTTACCAAATGAAGGAAAATTCTTCTTTTTCTGTGACCCTGCCATTTAAAAAGCCCTTGAATCCTTCTGTAAATACAAATCACCGTGAACTGCAGAATTGCTAAAGCATATAGGGAGGTACTTCTGTAAATCTGGAGTGTCTGATCCTTCTATTCACTACATCAATTACCATATCGTTAACTGCAGAGGACATTTCATTTTTTCTAAAAATAAAATAAATAAAACAGTGTTTCTCTAGGCAATGAGCTAATGCGCATTAGTGATTCCAGGCATCCTAAAGAATAAAAAAGAAACTATACCAGTGGAATTAGCTCAGTAAGCGTTCTTCTCATTTGACGCTCTAACTGGGAGACCAGAGTCCATCTCAGCTGAATACGAGCAAGAACTGACGGGAATACTGATAGTATGGATAGTGTATGTAGAACTGCATTGAAAGTAGTGATCCAAATGTGTTCAGCAGGATGGATGGCCCACTTCTGATGCAAGACAGGCAATTACACAAAGGCAGGAAGCAGAAGGTGAAAAATACACAGGGTGAGAGTCTGTTGTGAGGAGATGGCAGAGATCCTTCTTTAGAGCTAGTACTGAACTGTGGGGGGAGTCTCGGCTGAAGACTGACTGGGTACTTCTTTCTTGCAAGTGGAGCTTTCTGTCATTCCAAAATAGGAAATTAAAGTATTGCAGTTCTAGGTTGTCTTTGACGGTCTGCTTCTGGAGGAGGAGTGTTTTAAACATACTGCTCTGGCTGCTCAGGACAACTTTCTGATTACCTGGCTGATGTTTTTTGTGATAGGGGAAAATCTGCCACAATCACCACCATTCTTCTTCACTGTAGCCTAAACTTCCCATGACATTCTTCCGTGTGAAAGCAAGGAGCTAATCTCCTTATCCCTCACTGATCTCCAAGGCCCTTCTGATCTCATTTAGTGCTTAGCACTGCTACATTTTTTTAAGAAGTGATGCCTTCCCCCAGCCCTTTCCTTTGCACACGATATACCAAAACCTGTTACCTGGCCTTTACTGGCAGGCTGTAGAGAGCTGATACCTGGCTGGGTCCAAACTCTTCCCCTTATCAGTGAAAATGTATGTTTTCCCCACTGCTGAGACCATCATTGATCAGACTGTCAGTATAAACAGCTGGAGGAACAGCCATAATTGCTTTTTAGCTACATTTTGTTGTTAGCCGAGAGCAGCCGCTTGTTCATTTCCAGGTGTTGGTTCTTTGTCCCAGGGGCTCTCTGGGATGGACATTCCCCCTCACCTCTGCCCTGCTGAGTCCATACAAGCTGTCGGTGCAGAGGTGTAGGGCTTTAGCTCACAAACATCTGGTTAATTCGCATTGTAAGGAAAGAGGCAGTGGTGTGGAAGCCAGCAGCACAGTCCAGTTCTGGATAACTTGGACCTGAATCTGGGTGATGTGATGAAGCAACCTGAAAATCTGCTAGGGATTGCAGCTGCTCTTTCAGGTGTCGGTGTTTGCCTGGCATGTGTTACTGCAGCTGGAGGTACTGCTACACCCTCCACTGCTTTTTGGCATTTATAGGCATTAGTCTGTAGTAAGGGCACCTTTTTTTAACCTGCATCTACCTGGGTTTTGCAGTGGTTTCCTTTAGAAACATCTGCTGTCACCACGGTCTGTCCCACAACTGCTGCTACCAGCTGCTTGTTCCTTAAAAACGAGGTAGAAACCGGTGTTAGAGCAACAGCCTCTCCAGCAGCTCATGGAGTCAGTGGTACAGCACAGGCTGGAAAGGCGCGTTTTGCCTGTCAAGTTTGCAGACAAATTCAGGGTGTTTAAGTTTGACCTATACAGCTTGAGGCGATTTGTGAACTGTTGCCTGTGGAGATAACCTTTCTCTAGGCAACATTCTGCCACAAAATTAATGAAGAAGACAAGGAAGAAAGCAAAATGCCCCCAGTTGGGAAGGCCTTAGCCTACACGTCAGGAAAGAGTCCAGGTCAGGAGCCCTGCAAGTACGGTGCAGCACTGGAGGCTGTGAAACTGGGGTGTGAATGAAATCCACTGCACAGGGGAAATGGAAGTGACTGGCTTGCCTTCCGTGCCAGTCTTGTACTTCTGTTAAATTACTAAGAACACGTGTTGGCAAGTTGCAAATAAAATGCTATAAATTAAAATAAAACAAGGGCAGCATGTAATCATGATGATGGTGATAGAAGATGGCAGGTCATTTAATGAAATCTCCCTGTATCACAGCAATAATAAACCAACTTGTTAAACTTCTAAAAGCAAATTAGACGATTTTAAAATGAAGTGAAAGTGCATTTAAGTGATAAATTACCCTACTTCATCTGAATGGGCAATACAGTGCTCAGCCTGTTTTTCAAAATGTAGAGCCATCAAGCTGTTATTTTTAATGTTGCAATGAGGAAAAAAAAAAAGTTTTGTCTAATTTGGAAATTAACTTCATATAAATGGAAGCAATTAGTGTGGGGTGAAAACGTACCAACCAAAAACCATGGTTTTCTTTCAGTGCAGTGAAGTCTGATTTTAGCTTTTGTCTTGTGCACTGGCAAGTCTTTGAATAGTTTGTGTAAACATGGGGTTTGAAATGCTGCATTGCCTGCTCCTGCCTGAGTAAATCCTTCATTAATACCTTCTATATTAAGTATGTCTGTCCGGGTCTGAAGCACGATACTTTACAAACAGCTGAGAGTCTGTCTAAGGCATCCGTTCAGGAGCGCTTCTCGGGAGTGGGCCTTTGCAAGGGCATGGCTACGGTGTGGCTGCTCCTTCCCGTGCCTGCTAGATGAAGTCTGTCTTTCAGCTGAAGTCCCAAGAGAGCAAAGATGAAAGCAGAAGAGAGCTGTGATTCACATCAGCCTGCTAAGACATGAGTCTTTTGTCGTTGCTCTCTTCAACAAGGAGAATAAGATTCCTTTCTGCTTGAAATTATAAAGTCTTTAGAGATGCGCCTTTGGTTTAATAGCAGAAAAGGCATTCTCGGTGGGACTGAGGCTGTCACTGCAGATTAAGAGAGCCCTGGGGAACGACTGATTACCAGAAAGAAAAACGAATGCAAAGCCCCCGTGTCTCTCTCTTTGAGCTCAAATGGGGGAATGCAGGTTTGCTTGGCAGTCATCAGTAGAGGATCGCCTTTGAAACTAACATTTTATCAAAGCATCGTAGCAGAGCTTTATAATAGCAATGGCAAATTTCTGCTCCTTTTGTTTTTTACTTTGTTCTGAACTGTGGTAGAAGTAAAACACTCAACTCTTCTTGACTGAGCACTAAGTGGGTCAAAAGGCAGAAAACTATTTCAGTTAGAGTGGCTGAAACTGTCCCAGCTATTTTTAATGCTTAATAGCTGTTTTTAGCAAAGTGTTTCTAACCAAAAACCAAAAATTGTTTTTTCCAAATATTTCAAACTTGAATGTTTCCACAGTTTAAAAAAAAGAAAAAAAAGGATTTGGGGTCTTGGTCTGAAATTCCCTGTGCAAAGTTCCTGGTCTGATGAGTCATGTATTCCGCAACAAAAATTGTTTCCCTGAAAAATCCCCCCCAAGGTCAAATGTGCTGACTAATATGCTGTTCCTTCGAGACTTTAGAACTAAGTAAAAAATGATGATACTTTATGAAACAAACGAGACCTCCCTCTGATTTACCATAACCCCTGGCCTAACTCTGTGGTGAGCTGAATGCCTTCAGCTCTGATTGATTTGGTGGCAGTGGAAAACGTGCAGCACATCGTGTCTGTTCAGGCACTTCCAGTGCTGCTGCTGGCGTTGCCATCAGCTTTGCTGAGACAGTAAACCTCAGAGTGTGTTCCTTGGGAGCTGTTATGTCGCTTGTCTCATCAGCGTGGTTTTCTGTGTTCTGGTCCACAGGCTGCAATTGTGCAAAGCCGCTAAACCTGTGGGTTTGCTCCAGAAGTCTCCCGGATAGAGCTGGTTTGTACAGCTGTGCCCCCCCCAGGGGATAATCTGAGACTTACTCTGTGTGGTTAAAAGCTCATCTTGGTTCCTTGGGCAAAACCACAAATAGACAATGACATCTCCCACAGACGCTGATCTGAGCTTAGGAGTAAGATCCATCCCTGGGTCTGAGCCTGGTTCAGCTGCTGGAGCTGGGGCAGGAGCTGCAGTGAGCACCTTTGGGTGGCAGGTCCCATCCCCAGGTCAGACTGTGTGGGGGAGCACATCTGCTGCTCCTAGTCACTTAAGCAAAGAAGAAATTGCTTTTTTTTTTTCCTTTCAGGGAAAAAAAAGCCCAACACACACCTTGAAGGATCTTTTTTTTTGTTCTTACTCTTGTTTTATCTTCACATGGCAGCATTCCTGCACATCTAGTGCCTGTCAGAAGAGGATGGTATCAGCTACGCAGCCACTTTGAGAGTCTCCAATCAGGCTAAAAGCAGTAACATTGTTTTAACAATGCACTTAATACAGTGAATCAAAATGAGTATCAGCATGTGCCTGTTTGAGTTTTATTTTTTTAAAAAAGTTTGCTGAATTTTACAAATTTTACCTATTTACTATTCATTAGAAATTGTACTTCTGTTGTTCTATTCCCTATACACACTAACAGAGTACTAATTACATCTTAACAGAAGCCCCAGGATCAGAGGAAAGGCCTGTATTATGTCAGTTTTACAGCTGGAAAAAGGAGACATGGAAAAATTAATTATTTTATCTTAGTCTGTGCGGTCAACAGTGTTAGAACAAGCAGGATTCAGAAATCCTGCTCTGATTGCTGATGACATAATATGTATATCCATGACACTTGATGTAGACTGCACCTCATGGATACTGCTAACCTTTTTCTTGGAACTTAACACTTTGGAAAGATCTCACTATTATTTCCCTTTTGGAACTTTGATTTCACGATTTTTGGATGGTTTTGCTAGAAACCTCTTCTGTTGCAAAGCAAAAATCTTTGCTCTGCAGAAAAACGTTGGTGGAGGTGGGACCGAGTACCACAGATAAGACAGAGACCAAATTCCCATGTCCCAAACAGTAATCAGGTAATGTTCTTAAGATATATATAAATGCAGGTAAACTTCAGAAAATCTTTTAGGTGGACAAGATCACTGTATGCATAGTCCATGGGAGGTATTCATAGTTCTCCAGCGAGTTCATCCTGCAATACTACAACTGTCATCCTTCAGTGATCAGAAATGGGAGACTTCAGAGTGTTTTCATAGATCTGGAGCTGAATTCAAGGCAGAAAAGTGACTACAAAGCTAACTATGTCCAGATCTAAAGTTCTGTGCTGTTAGTTCCATTGACTTAAGTGAGGCTATGAGATATGGATGAAATATTTTACTTAATGCGGTGTCTTAGCAGGGCTGATCCTAATGGCAAGACTCATTTATCCTGTTTCATGTTTCCCCAACCATTTTTTTATGAACTCATCACAAGCGAAACAGAGTAAATAAGTTGTAAACCAAGTTAATGCAATGAACTACAGCCATGCATAAAGCCAGGGTGCAGTCTGGTTTTTACAGTATTTTAAAAGTGCTGCTGCTGAGAGGACAGTATCTGTTCATATTAACTAAACAGCAGTTAAAAGAATATAAACATTAGAGTGGTGGCAACTATATATTTCAAAAGCAATGCCTTTCATTCTGCAAAATAAAACCTTTTCCCTTCTGTGGGCAGGGTCAACTGCAGTTTGAGTTCATGCTGGTGGTAGCCCAGCAGGTCCCGTGAATTAAATCCCAGGCTGGGTAGTGATGTCATTCCCTCAGTTCTTTTTTAATCTCCTTTTTGTGCTGAGAGCAGCCATCTGTCCCCCTCCAAACAATGACGGAAGCAGCTGTGCATGGTGTGCCATCAGGAACAAAAGCTGCTGCTTCATACCAGAGGGCAGCGGGCTGCGGGTCGCAGGGAGTTGTAAGGATACCAGGGTCAAATCACACCTGTATAGAGAAATAAAACTAGGATTATATGGCCTGTATGTGTTCATTCACGAGCAGAAAAGTGGGGTCAGTCTTTGTCCGAGTTTTTCTCTAATGGCCATGGGAATGCATGTGTGTTTTCAAGGGGAGCCGCACTGCTACTTACCCACAGAGTAATGGACAAACAAAACCAGCTTGAAGCAGCAGGCAAAACAAACAGGGCACAAAACAATTCTCTGGAAGGGAGGATAAAACAACTTGGATACACTCAGGTACATGATATGAGTTCAAAGTGTGTGATCTCGAGTGGTCTGCATGTCCTGTAATGTGCCCTTATAAAAGCACAGTGAACCGTGTGCTTTTCCATGTGCGGTCTGCAGCACACGCAGCAGTTCTCTTGCTTCTTTGTGGGAAAAAGGAAGCTGAGCAAGGACCAAATGCTGCTTAGAAGCCTCATTCAGGAGAAGCAGTAGTTGGTTATGCATTGAGCTGCTTTTTCTGCAGGATGTGCCGGAGGAAGGCCTGCACTCCACGGGATGAAACTGCCCATTCCTGCAGATGGCTTTTCAGCAAGCGGTGCTAGTCCTGTCCTGACTATTGTCTTTCGGGGATGGGTCCGTGAAGAGAACAGAAGCTGATACAGGTTTAAGCTATAGGATCCTTTCTTATGTACCAAGGTGGAACATAATATATGGGGTAAAGTTCATGCATATAATGAAACGGATAAGTGATCACAGCTGAGTGCAGAGCCTCCTGTCTTTTCTTTAACCCCACATTACTTTGGTCTGCATGGTTTCCTGCTCTGTTTCTAAGAAAACACGCATTTTGGAGCCGTTTGTCAGAGATATACCAGGGGTCATACAGCCTTTACCACCACTTTTGGGGTGACAGTCCAGGATTTGACCCTGTCTCTCAAGAACAGGGTGACATTCCTTGAAGCTTGGTGGGACAGAAGCACGTATTTCATGAACAGGTAGGCTGTAAACACTATGCTCCTACATCACGGGGACATATCCTGGGACACAGAGGCGTTCATGGATATACAGCTTGAGCTCAGATGAGTTTTAAGATAGCCATGGCTGGCCCAGCACCAAAACCAGTGAGCTCCCCCATGCCACAGTTCCGTTTAGGCATGTGGAAATGTTTTTTGGTTTTTTTTTTTCCATACAGTTCATAAAGGATACTGAAATACAAGTTCACAGTCATAAAGCACAGTATTTTTATAAAATTAGCATTTCTCTCTTTTTTTTTTTTTTTTGTAAAGTACAATGGCTCAGGCTTGTTCTTTCAACCTGAAAACACATTGTGTTCTTATTTGCTAATTGCCTCCTTTGTACCCTAAATGGCATGAATAATTCTTTCACCTTGTGTTACCTACTCAGTGTGTTTTTGCAGGAAGAACCACAAGGTGCTGGGGTAAAAGGGGACAGAAATACTACTACTGATGGAAAGAAATTACTACATTTCTAGGTCCTTGCACAGTGTGGTTTACCTGAAGGTGTGGTGACTGCTAAGCAGCAGTGTAATTTGGTCATGCTGCTTCTAACTTGGAGACTGAAGCTTTAGGGTTCCTTCATGCTGTCCAGAAAATGCCCAATCTAGAGTAAAATCCTGTTTGCTGTTTGATGCTGATATTGGCACTGTCCTCCCCACAAATTGCTTATCATCCCCATCTCCCTGTGAGCGCTAAACGAACGGAGCATCACACCATTAGGATCACTCCTGAACTGCTGCTGTCCAGGAACAATTTTATGGATTGTCAGCTTTTCAGACAAGGTGATCACCAGTTCATGAACAACCACTGGTTCACAAATAATTTGTTCTCATGCACTCACATGAACATCTTCTTTAGCCTACATTAAAGTCTCTTGCTTTAAGCTGCCTTCAGCTCTGGCAAAACGTTCGGTGCTGCTGTTGTTTCCCGAGACTGCCACAGCATTCTTTACATTCTGGCAGCGCTCTCAGCATCGCTTTACAGCCCCTCCAGAGATCAGCTGGCTTTGCCGAGCGGTTAGTTGCTCCGAACATAAATGCCATTGCTGTCTGGCTCTGTGGTTTCTGGGAAACTTTCCTGAAGCCTGTTTTCTTCCAAGTTTTGTCACAGTCCCAGGAGGGCAGGATTTTTGCTTCTCTGTATGCACAGGGGCTCTGTCTGTGGGCCATGAGATTCAGCCTGGAGCATATGCTGCAAGGCTGAGTTAATCTCATTGCAAGAGAAGCTTTCTCCCCCCAGCATATAGTATCAGAACTCCAAGTGAGAAAAAGATGTACTTTCTGTATATTATTTTTTGTATTGGTTTTATTTTTTTATTTATTTTGTGGGCTGAGACCAATGGGATGAAGTTTAACAAGGCCAAGTGCAGAGTGCTGCACATGGGACATAACAACCCCATGCAGCACTACAGGCTTGGGGGGGACTGGCTGGAGAGCTGTCAGGCAGAGAAGGACCTGGGGGTGTTGGTTGACTGCAGGCTGAATATGAGCCAGCAGTGTGCCCAGGCGGCCAAGAAGGCCAATGGCATCTTGGCTTGTATCAAAAGTAGTGTGGCCAGTAGGTCTAGGGAGGTGATTGTGCCCCTGTACTCGGCATTGGTGAGGCCGCACCTCGAGTACTGTGTCCAGTTCTGGGCTCCTCACCACAAGAAGGACATGGAGGTCCTGGAGCGAGTCCAGAGAAGGGCAACCAGGCTGGTGAAGGGGCTGGAGGGCAAATCCTATGAGGAGCGGCTGAGGGAGCTGGGGTTTTTTAGTCTGTAGAAGAGGAGGCTGAGGGGAGACCTTATCACCGCCTACAATTACCTGAAGGGAGGTTATAGAGAGGTAGGTGATGGTCTCTTCAGCCAGGTGACAGGTGATAGGACAAGGGGGAATGGCATGAAGCTGTGCCAGGGCAGGTTTAGATTGGATGTTAGAAAAAATTTTTTACTGAAAGAGTTGTCAGGGCCTGGAACAGGCTGCCCAGGGAGGGGGTTGGGTCACCTTCCCTGGATGTGTTCAAAAAAAGTGTAGATGAGGTACTTAGGGATATGATTTAGTTTAGGATGAGAATGGTTGGACGTGATGATCTTAAAGGTCTTTTCCAACCTTGTGATTCTGTGATTCTGTGATTTTTGTTAAGTTTTACTGTGTACAGAGCAGATAGCCGGTTACTGTATTGCTTTGAGACAACACCTGCTTGTAGGGCATGCAAGTGTTTGAGACACAGATATGAGAATTATCCCAAAAGTGTGGAGGTAGGTGTTTGTGTACTGTCCTATGTACATGTTTGGGGGTGTGCTGAGGCACTCAGTCAAACATCCAGGCCATACGCCCACCAGCTATACAACACAGTAGCTGTATAGAACTGGGATTTATTGTCAAGCTCATTCATTTGATGTCCTGACATTAAATAGACGTAATGCAGGCTCACGAAACATGGTCCTCAATTTAACCCCATGCCTGAGCATGGCGCCCAACCAGCTCCTTCAATGCACAAGCGGTTATGGTTAATGACAGCCCTGCACGAGCAATCCGAAGGGGCCCTGAGGGCACGACTGCTGCCTCTGCCTCTAGCCCCTTTCCTATCCCTTCAAGGGCACTGCGCTGTGCTCACAAGCGTTGCCGTTCTCAGAGGGTCATTCTTGCCTTCATCCTTCTCCCCAGCCCGGGAAATAAGCACATTAACATCTCCATTTCATTGTGGTAGCTCAGCAGGTTTGGCTCTAGTTCAAGCTCTGCAGCCGTCTTGCAGGGCAGTGGCGGTTGCGCCATTCTGTTCCTTCAGAAAGGGAGAGCTTCACAGCCAAAACACAAAAAGACAAATGGGTTTTTTATACGTATATAGCTTACGTGGTGCTGAGTCAGCATCCACTGGGGTCTGGATAAAAACTATTATGTTCAGGGTACTTTTGGTAAATCTCTGTCTCTTGACTAATAGTCCTGTATCTTGCAGAGAGTATGAGTCACTTCCCTCTTAATTCAGAGAGGCCATTCATTGTATATCATATTAAGTTCATTACGTTGCTGGGCTATTTCCTCCATGGGTGAAATGTCAAAATTCTGGCTTCCTATATAGTTAGTGTCAGAAATGTGTATTAATTACAGACCGATTCCTCTATAGTTACACTTCTTGAATACGTTCATCCAGTGAGGCCACATAAACCTATAAAGGTACATGCAGCTGTGTAACAAATGATACAGTAAACTGGGTATCCCATGTTTCCAGAGGCTGTGTCTTAGCCAGGTCTGAAGTATGCACAGTATTGATAACCAGAACCAAAGTACAGTTGTTATTCTAGAATTACTTGTAGGTACGGTTGAGACTGATAAAATAAATTATTCATTATTTAATTTATTCTCAAATTGAATACATAATAGAAAAATAGAAGTTTTCATAGAGAGATTAACTTTACCTAATTTTTGATATCTTAAAGTAAGCGATGTGGTTCTACACAAGTCATGTGATTTCCTTACATGATCTGTAAATGAGCTGCAAGAAAGCAGTTCAAGCTTACTGACTTGGTCTGTCACAGGTTTCTGTCTTTTTCCGTTGGTAATAAAGAGACCAGATTAGACACCTGTCATCCATCCATCCATCCTTAAATGTCTATTTGTTAGAAAAACACTCTGTTAGTTTTGTTGTCAACAACAGAGCAGAACAGGATCACTGCAGAATTTTGACAAATATCAGGATAAATACCATGTTTGAATACTGTGTTGGCTACAGACCAGATGTTATCATACATAGACTTTAATTTATAGGTGTGATAACAGTACTCATTCACATACGTTGCAGGCAATTTAGTCAATCACGTGTTGTATCCACACAGAGAATAAGAAATAATTCAGAATTAATTCAGTGCAGTTTCCCTGAGAAAGCCCAATTGGCAGATGAAGTGACTCCTGCCAGCCCCACCATGGGGGACATGGTGTTCCTCTTGGCACCTCTGTGGTGGCAGCAATGGCAGCAGTGTCCAGCTCTGCTCTCATCTGCCCTGCTTAGCCCTCAGGTCCTCACTTTTCCAACCCTTTGCTACCATTTGGGTCATTAACATTAAGCAGAGAGGAGAGGCTTGTGAACTTGGCCAGGAAAACGTCATCACTAACCTTGACAAGTATGGAGATAGATTGGGAAGGATAAAGGAGAGAGTGGGAGGAAAGGAAGTGAAGGCAATAAATAGGCTAGACCTGCTGTTACCATGTTAATCTCGACAGGGTTATTCAGGGGGAATCACTGGCTTAGTTCATTCTACACCTAGATCCTTTCCTTATTTCTGGACTATTTCTTCCATGATAGGAATAATTTGTTTGTTAGACAAAGCATATTTACTGTAGTTCACATAAATGAGATGTCAAAATACTATTTCAGACGTATTACATACAGCATCAGACATGGAATACACAGCTTAACACAGCAAGTGATAAGAATTGTCTGACAACATAAAAGGTTTTAGCCCACCCATTATTTTTCTTAATTGGAGATTAATATGTAATTGCACACCACTTGATGAACCTCTAGTTGTTGTTCCAAAATAGACAATAGTATACTATATTAAAACTCTCTTAAGAGGCTTACAGCAACTATTATTTTTAATAGTAGTCTCACTAGTGCCTTCCTGATTTTGCAGCATTTCACCTTTGGCTGGTTTATTGTTTGGTTCACTACATTGTTTTGAGAAAAATGATCATGATGTATACAGAAAAAATCTGTTTGAGAAGGATTTAGAAAGGGGATCTAAAGTTTAAGGGAGATTATATTTCCATTTGCTGTAGGTAAATTATGTCTTTTATCTGTGGGGGAGGGGGGCAAATACCCTGTCAGGAAGAAGTGCATATAAATGACAACCGGTCACTGCAAGGCTAATAATCAATCACATTAATTTAGGGGAGTTGTAAAGATTATTATTTTAATAGTTTTACTTCTGATGATCTACTGCAGCAAACCTCCTAAATTAGCCATTCCTTTTGCTCTGAAGTGGGTTATGCTCAAAAGAGAAGTGGGATTGGTGGTGATGGAGGTGCACCCAGGCTCTCCAGAATGGGAGCCCAGTGTAGATACCTGCATAAACCTTTTCGCATCTTATTTTGCAGAGAAACTTGATGTTATTGAAAAAAAAGAAAGAAAGTTGAAAGTCTGAGGAGTAACAGTAGCAAGCAGAATTATAGTTAAATCTTAATCCTTTAAAAAAACCAAAACTGCCATGATTTTATTATTTTTTTTTAACTCCAAAGTTTTGTGCTGGAAACAAGAGGCTGTTGGGTTTTCAGTGGGCAAGACAGCACCCTTGGGAGCCCAGATAGACCTGCATTCAGGGGCGGCTGTCAGCAGTTGCACTTGGAACTCTGCTGAACAGAGGAGGGTCGAAGGCAATTAATGCTAGTTATTTTTGTGTATAGTAGCAAGAAGCAAACCAGCCTGGTTTCTGTTCAGTCTGACTCCTTTCCTTTTGCACTGTGGCCCCGCTCGCCTCTGTGTGCTGTTAGCTGACGTGAAGAGCCTTCCCACCAAAGGGAGGGTTTCTCAGGAAAGACGGTATCGCAAGATCAGGTTGGCAAGTGCCTCTCTGTAGGCAGTGTGCTCTGCTTTGTGTTCAGTACGTTTTCTGCTTGGAGATTGTTTCTTCCCACTGTTTTAGCAGCACAAAAGCCTTCTAATGGCAGTTCCTGGTGCCATGGCACAGGCCAATGGCAGTGTAATATGGTAAAGGCCTCTGGCTGACTAGCCTGCCTCACTGTTTCCCCTGCATGCCCTGTGTTTTGCTAAGAGTCAGCTTCTTTGGTGTTGTCTCCTGAGCACATCGTGGGAAGGGCTCCGTGGGAGAAAAACCCAATGACTGTGAGATTCCTGCACTGTGTGTCGTCTCCACAGCGTGTTTGCAATTGAGCAAGCAAAATCTGTCTGGCAGATTACTGAATATGCCGTGCCTGCGAGGAAGCAGGCCTCTCTTTGACCTATGACTGTGTCCGTGTCCAGTGTTAAGTGTATTTAGTTAGAGATCAGTCATGGGTTTGTCACAATTCCTCATGACGGGGTAAACTCCCTTTCGCTTGTGGTGTCGTCAAAGGAGACATGCCCGTGCTGCTCCTCTGCCCGCCACAGTTGTGCCCTTTAGCATGCCGAGCAGCAAGCCAAGGACTTGCCACTTGCTACCCCATCCCTGCCAACCCTCGTGGGCACAACAGCAGTGGGTGGAGCGAAGCCATCACTCCTACAGCATCTCTTCCCAGAACACTGGAGATGGCATGAAGGAGTCGGGTGGCATGTAAGGTTCCCCCACCACTTGCTCCCAGTGAGTCCTTAGCACTGCCCACACGACTACAACAGAAATCATATCACTTACAAAACTGAAAGCTTTTCATGCTACAATTTGTTCTTTCCTACCCCCGAGGCCTTTGTTAGCAAACAAGACACCAGTGTTTGAGGGCAGAGACAATGGTGTGGCTCAGCAAAGGCATGCTGGAAATGGCGCAACAGCTGAGTCACCCTCTTCCCTCTCCTTTTTAACTTTATTATTCTGGTTCAGTGACATTTATTTTGCTGTAAATGCCCAATTTGCGATAGAGCACACATGTTTTACAGAGAGACTAGTAGACTAAAATCATATGCTATGCAGAAATCCTTTGGTCTGAAGACGGAGGCAATGAGTATCTGCCTTTCAGCCTTCGCTAGCTTAGATATTCAGTGACAACCAGTAATAGTATTTTTAGCCGCTGGCATTCTCTTCCTTAGCTGCAGGCTAACTTGCTAACTTGATCAAGAGATGCTCATTAAATGAGTTGACACCATGCACAGTAAATTTTGTGTTCAGAAAAAGAAAATAGGTAAAAGAGAGCACTGGGTTTGACCTGTGGTCTCAGCATGTTGGAACTGGTTGCTGCTGAGAGTTTGTTGTTGCTGCTGTTTGCATTATATTTAAAGAGGGAAGGGGTTATATACATGGTCCAGCTCATCTCAGTTTTACAGCACCATTTTAGACACCAAACCTGGTAGGGTTTTGTGTGATTGAGCGTTTTAAGAAAACTTACTTTTGGCCTTCTGTACACATCCTGTGTTTGCAAAGGATGCCATTAAACAACTGTGTAAACAAGGCCCAAGCAAGGCAGAAAAAACAAACTAGGGAATAAATAAATTTTCGTATATGATAAACAGTAAATACTGATCTGGCTTAGTCATATGAACTTGTTTGGCAGAGTTGTCCTTCTCCAAGTCTATTAAGTTTAATGCTTCTTTGGGAACACTCAGAGTTTCCATTAAATACAGTACTGTATGTCTGATCCCAGGGTGACACTGTGATATTCCAAAAATAGTTTAATAAATAGAAATTCCAGGATGTATCATCATAAGCCTGTTGTTTGAGTATCAAATCTGCCATGTTACGTAAAAAATATTGGTTATATAATGGGATTTTAATCAGTCTGGTGACATCTATACAAATAACTGAGCATTATTAAGAAACCGACCTCTCTCTGACTTTGGATCTGTTATTCTGGAAGCCAGAGAAGAAGTAGCTTATGCATATATGGGGATTTAGATGCTGTAGCTTTGGAGCTAGTTTGGAGGGGTTGTTGCAGATAAATGTAAACACATTTTCAATGGTGCTGAGGAAAGAAACTGGAGTGTGATAAGAACTTCAACTTGCTTCAGAGTTTTCTTTGTGATAGTCTAAACTGAAGGCATTGCTGCTGATGGGGTCAGAGATGTACCTAAAACCAGCATTCCTCATCTCTTGAAATAGCTCCAGGGAGCTATAGTCTGTCTTTCTCTGCTGGAAAGCTAGTAAAGGTCCTGAGCTAGCAGAAATTGGGACTCACTAGTGGGAGGACATATGGAAGCACAGCAGAGATTTCCTCCAGGCAGCGCAGCATTCATGCATGCATCACAGCCACTTGTCACCCGTGGTCAGACAACAGTGCACAGCCCTGGGGAAAGGCCATCAGGCAGCAACTGCTTGGGGAGCAATGGGATTGAATGGAAATCTGCCCTACTGGGGAGCACATAAAAAGAGGTGCTATGAGTTACCCTGAAAAGAAAGGAATAGAGTATGCTGTACATAGAAGTGCATGATTTTATAACTCAGAAGCTGATTTTGCAGGTTGCACAACTTCTTGAAAACCCTAAGTAGGGCACTATCTGAAATTGCATGGCCTGATGTTACTGACAGCCAACCATCTGTCCCCATGGGCTTTCAATCAGGAGAGCATCATTTTTACTAAGAGCAGGCAGTCTATATGATGGAGAGTTCAATAAGTAAATTAGATGAACCTTCTGACTTTTCAGTTTGAGGTAAAAGCAGACAGGAAAAATAGAGGCAAGTTCAACTGCACAAGTTAATGTAAGTGAATTAAATACTTTAATTTCACATATTTTCTGGGTAAGTTGAAGTGGGGCAGACAGTTAAAAGGCTGATGTGGTCTTTAGTGTCTCTAGTTCAGAGAGACAGTTTTCCCCATGGTGCTGGTGAACCCCCAGTTTGCTCTGCCACAACATCTCAAGTGTTAAACCCCTTGGAGAATAAAATCTCACAGTGCTCTGCCGAGCAGGTAACTCCTGTCCTCTTATGGCTGGAGAAAGGGGGTACTCGCTAAGGGAGCAGGAGAGGGGAACAAGAGGGAGGGAGAAAAGCTAGTGGGAAGGGGGACACTGAACGTGCTTCCCAGGGGATGCTCGGTGTCACACATCTGTGTTTTGTGGTGGGGATCTGTTTGTCCATAAAGAAGTGAATCAGGTGCCCAAAGTAACAGTGGGCTGTAACACAGACTGTTCAGGGACCAGATCCCTCCTGTCCCTGGGCTTTACGTAGAAATCCGTTTCCCCCTGCACCACATCTCTAGACACATATAGCCAGAGCAAAAGATGACTGCTCTTGCTACCTTGCAGACCCTGTTTTGCAAACAGGGCTGTTCATATGGCTTCCTACATCCAGGTGAAGCAGCTCTGCAACTGTCAACTTGTGTGCTGCATAGGGCTCCGGGACTTCCTAACCAGCATCCTCCCAGGTGGGCTTTCAGCCTTCCCTGACAGTGAGCCAGCTGTGTTACCAAGTGCACACTGGCAGAATCACAGAACTGCAGGGGTTGGAAGGGACCTCTGAAAATGCTCAGGTTTAAAACATGGAATAAAAGTGCTGTCAGTGCTCGGAGTGCTGCTGGATTCTTCCCCTTGTGCAAGATACAGGGAAAAAATAAATAGATTTTTAGCCCTGTAAGATTAAACAATCATCGTGGTTTTAAGGGCTTAATCTGCTGGCATGCAGACGGCTGGCTGATAAGTCTCCGAGCCTGAGTGTAATTGGATGCAGCGTTGGATTCAGTTCTGTGGGCTTTCCCGGGGCTTTTTGTTTATTTGTTCATTTTTAACACGCTGCAGAGTTGAGGCGAGCTGTCCCTGGAAATGCCTTTGGGCATGAAGCTGTAACGTTTCTCCCCCACACACACACACCCCCAGTCAGTATTTCAGCAGCACCTAGCTGGAGACCACCGCTCGGGGAGGGGTTGGGGGGAGAAGGTTGCTCAGTGTATGAATTCGGGCTATTGTTTGAGGCACACATCTGCCTTAAGAAATCGCAGGGCACAGGCCGTTACTTATTCAGATGCAGAAGCTCCTTCCATCCCACAAGACGGCCCATTCAAGTCACATGCCAGAGGTCTCGGCAGAATGGGCTGCAGCTGCTTCAAATCTGCTGTCTAACATCAGAAGCAGTTGGACAAACTGTGCTGTACTGACTACAGTCAGGCTCCCGGGCGCCGGAGAAGACAGGGAAAAGATTTGGGATCCCAGCACGATGTTCTCAGAGGATCTGTGGCTGGAAAATGAGAAAAACTGTGCCGTTGTTCACAAGTCGAAGCGAGGAAGGAAGCGCCAAGAGCTCCTGGCCGTGGCCCTGGGGGTGAAGGTGGGAGTCAAGGGGGCACTTCTGTGGCAACCTCTGAAACTCTTTGCCTATTCACAGATCACCTCCTTGGTGAGAAGAGCAGCCTTAACTCAAAACGACAACCACTTCAACTATGAAAAAGCACACAATTTCAAGGTAAGCACAACTTCCTCTTCTTTCTGGCTAAAAAAGTTCTGTTTTGATGGCTCACATTTTATTTTTTGCTGTGATGGAGTTTTCACACACCAGTATATACCAGCTTTGAGGACAGTGTTGAAAAAAAAGCATTTTTCTTTATACTTTAAATTCCCTTGACTGCATTCCTAATATGCTTTTACACAGGCATTTAATCCAAATAACAGCTTTGCTGCTTGCCACACTACTTGACTGGCATTTTAGCTCTTTTTGTCCAGATTCAGTTTTCTTTTTTGTTCAGAAACAAAGTACTTCATATCGATTGACTTTAAAGTGTATTCAGCTTTAAGTGAGAAAAAGGCCCCTTTTCAAAATCTGGCTGTTACCAGAAACCATTAGCATTTTACCAGCAACCATTTCAGAGACCGTTTGTGTTTTCAGAAGAAGTTGAGAGAGCTGGGGTGCTCCCTAACAATAAAGCAGAGTGGGTTGGTGGTATTGTCTCCCAGCTTTTGTTCCACCACCATATGCTAAGAAAATGCCCTCAGAGCCCCACTGAGCTATAGGATCTGAGTTTGTGTTTGCTTGTCAAACTAAGCCAAATAGCTGGACAAACACAGGGATGTTTAAATGGATTATCTTTTTGCTGTCTTACACATATAAAATCGGACACTTCGGGGGTTTTTTTCCCCCCGAAGTGCTGTGCCTGGCATGCTGCAGCAGGGAAGTGACTCAGCTTTGGAAAAGGACCTTCCACGCAGCTTGTACTAAAATGTTTTGCCAAAAGGACTGTGCTGGTTTCAGAGTATGCTAGCCAGTTACATATCTAATGCTGTCAAATTGCGGTTTGATGCTTATCAGGATGGATACAGAGAGAATAAGAGGCAGAAACAAGACAAGAAAGGAATGCATCTCAGCTTTGAACCCGCAGTTTACTTAATGCTCCTTGAGGATGCTGATCTGGGTCACTGTCAGAGTAGTTCAACTCATTAGCAGAAAGAGAATTTTCTGATACTCATCTCGGGCCCATCAAAAAAAAAAAGAAAAGGAGAAGCACTGATTAAAATGGTTTCACTGATGTCCTGATTTAGCAGAAAAGCTTCACTTCTTATTTTTCTATATGTTCTGCCATGCAGACATTGCTGTCCCCTGCAGTGCTTCTGCTGTAGTTGGTAAATCAACAATTTAATATTAGTGAATGAGGCAAATAATAACATCCCCCTTCTGGTTCCCCCTCCTTGACCCAGTCTATAGGAAAGTCAATATTTATCTCACTGATCAGCACTGAAGGAAATAGGAGAAATACTCTGTTTTCTTGCTTGATTAAACCAGCTTTCATTCTTTCTGGGTTTTGCCCTCATTATCATTTTAATATCAAAACTATTTTAGTTTAATGAGAAAATATTTTCTCATGACTGAGACTTTTCTCCACTTTGACCCTTGCATTCTTTCCTCTTCAAAATTCCCCTTGTTTTGGCTTTGATTTATAATTGGACATGTGCCCAGTTAACTTTGCGTTTGCACAATCTAGCTGTTGTGCAGCCTCTCTTCCTTTCTGTTTCAAAAGAGCCATAGTGTAGCTGGAAAATCACATGATTAAAATATATGTATGTATTCAGAGGCTTGACAGCAGAAAATTATTGTCTCATTCTCGTAAAGGCAATAAAATTTAAGGAAGAAACTTTTTTTTTTTTTTAAATTGCCCAGCAAGGCAGTTGAAAGTGTTACATTTACTTAATGAACAAGTATGTTCACCATGCAGATAACAGTTAAGTTTTCTGGAGGAATATATTAGAACATGTGTAGTTGTTGAACAAAAAATGTGAATAGAATGCTTCGAGTGGAACGGTTAGATTTAAAAGATGGCTAAATTCAAGTCTAATCTCTTTAATATCTTCCATATTCATTACATAAAAGGGTTAGGAAATTATTTAGAAGAGAAAGAATGGCTTTATGGGTCTCGGGGCAAAATTCTTAATGGCTTTTGACAGCACTCAGGCTATGATGATATGGGATTTATCTGAAGGAGAACGCTGTTTTGCAGACATTCAAAGAGTTGTCTTCCCCATTTTTAGGTGAATACTGATGTGTATTGTATCCTTCATCTCAGTTCATAGGGACAAAGGTTACATGCCACAGCGTCCCTCATAATCTTGTCATAGGCAATTCTTCTGAACAAACAGATACTCTTTAGCTCTTGTCCTTCAGCCATGAAGAATCTTAAAAATGAAGGGCATCTTTTTTCATGAAGCTAATGGGATTTTTGTTGATCTTACACCAAAGATCTTGCCTCCTGGAAGAGAGGAGGAACTAAAGGAAGAAATAGACTCAGTGCACAAATTCAGGGCAAGGACGGCTCTCCCTCCATCCTTTCCAAGCCAGTACAAGCATTAAAAAGGAGCGTTGCAGTTTGGAGTGTGAGGGATCAGGTTATGCCCTTCCGAGCACCCCTGCTTTCTCATTCAGCCTCTCTTCCAAGTTTCAAGGCACTCAAGGCAAATGAACAAAAAAAAGATTTAGTATCCAGACTGACTTGTTAAGCTGGGTTCATCCTGAGCATGCAATGCAGTCACATGGATTTAGGTTTGGAGCTGGCGTCTGTCTGGCGGGACAACTTTGCGTAAGCTAGTGTAGACATACCATAATTCAGGAAAGAGAATAAATCTCTGAAGCCCTGTTTAGAAAAACACAGAGATATTTCTGTAACTATGTGGGCGTCAGCCTAACTGGATCGCGAAGACCTCTTACATCTTGTTATAGTTAGGACCCAGGAAGCTCTTCGGGATGTGTTTTACCAGCCAGCTTCGGTGGGATCTCAGCTGGTGGTGAGGTCAACCTCATGCCCAGGGGTGGCAGCGTGGAGTTTGAGGATGCTCCATGCATTTGTCCTAGGCTGGGAAGTCATGAGAGGGCCTCTGTGCTGCTTCAAGTGAGCGAATACAGCTGAATAATGGGCATTTATGACAATAATTGTGCCTATTTGCCACTACAGCATGGGCAGATTCCTTTTGCAGGCAGGATAGTAGAGTGAAGGCAGCTGAATCCAGACAAGTCAAAAGATTTGCTGGGAGAAAGGAGGTTCAGGGATAAATTTCCCCGTGTGGTAATCACTGGAGATAAACACTGTTTATGGGAGACAAAAGGTTTTGGGGAGGCATTTTTTACAGACATCATGAAGATTATGTGTTTAAACTAAAACAACAGCAGAGTCAGCTTTCTTTCCTTACAAACAGTTCAGGTTCAGCAGGAGTCTATGGGAGAGTAAAAATGTACATGTATTCAGGTGAAAGTCTGAAAAAACTTGTGGCTTAGATGAAGAAACACTTCCTGCTAAGTTCTTAGTTGGAATTAAGTGTCAGCTGTAGCCCAAGCAGCCCAAGCCTATGCTGTGTGCACAGAGAGGTCTCTTGAGACTGCAGGATGGGGTAGGGAGCAGTAATAATCTTGATCATGTTTCCAAAAAAATCTAAGCCCAGTCCATGTGTAATGGTGTGCTTACAAAGTATGGGGCAGAAGAAGCCATCTCAATCTAAGACCTGCTGTTACCTCTCCGTGTTTAAAATAGAGAAGATGACGGTCTTGCAGGCAAAAGTGCTGTGTGCAAGCTTGAAGCTGTGTTCAAATGTTGCATTCATAAGAACAGACGTCCTTCGTTATTTCTTTATAGTTAATGAAAAGCCATAAAACAGTTCAAAACTGCACCTTAAGAGATTTTTTTGCACCTAGGTCTAGAAACTTCTGAAGATCTCCCTCTTCCAGTTAGAGACAGTGAATTTTTTCCTGTTTCAACTTGCACAGAAACTACCAAGACGAGCTTTTCATGGGGCATTTCAGCTGAGAACTTGCCGTTTGAGCTAAAATATGGATCCATGAAAAACTGAAGGGAATGAGTAAAGAAAGCTAGGCACTGAGCTGAAGGGAACGAGGGAAGGGCATACAGTCAGCACTTCTCAGGTGGAGCCTTCAGTCAGGGTTGATGAATTTCCTATTAATGACAGGAGAGATCAAGGAATAATCAGCTACCATTTTGCTAAATATGCCACAGCGAGATCAGCTGAAATAAGCTTTATGTAAAGTAAGCGAGTAGGCCCCAAATAGCCTAGCAACTGTGATGGACTTTAAATGTGAAATGGTGCGGTTCTAAAAATCCTGACCGAGCTTTTACAGCCACTTCTCACAAGGTTAGCTTTTGTAAACTGCTGCAAAGCAGAAGACAGAGTTAGCTGTCTTCCCACAGCAGATGATTTTCACCCACAATTAAACGCAGGTGCAGACCCACTAATTACGGGTTTATCAGTCTAAAAATGGTGAAGATGCAGGCCTAAGTAGTTGTATCCATAGGTTTGTATCCACCGAAGGTCACAGAGAGCATATGCCTGAAACTCAGGCCACCAGCTGACGTTTGATACAGGCATGATCCCTGCTAAAAGCCTTGTCTGAAATTCATGCTACCCACTCTGCAAAACAAAGTAAGATGAAATGAGAAAGCGTGTGCCTATAATCTATCCATCTATCTGTGCCAAACTTCAGTGTGAAATGCTCTTTCCCAGAGATACACATTTTTCTGAGGGGCAAAATACCATTTCAAAAAATAAATATGACCAGTCAGACATTCCAGGTTTGACCTTTTACTGTGAAAAGAGAGGAAGAATTACTATTGCTTTAAGCTTATTCACACAATCATTGACTTTGAGTAGTTGGTCAGGAGTCATTTGTGTCAGGCACACATTTTTATCAGTCAGTCAGAAAGAGAGGTCTGCATTAAAATCAGAGTACTTCATCTTCCTGGGGAATGGACTCAAAAGTCCAGGCTTGTTTAGGTGTAATCCTGCAAGAAAACAGGTCAAAAACATTAGCAAGCCAAGTGCTTGGCTTAAAACTTCACAAATTTTATCTGAAAAGGACAATGACCGTTTTGTTATTCTGTGAAAAGTAAAGAGCAACTTTCCCCATCCTGGGGGATGGAAGTGGCCTTTCAGCCATCCACCCTACGGGTAAACAAGAGCAGAGAGAAGGAAAAGGGAAGCATTAGCAGCCAGAGTGTGTATGATTTATGTTTTGTTAAGCTCAATTAAGCCTCTGGCCAGAACTAGCTCATACCATGTCCATTCACATGGGCTTAGACCTGACTATTTACTCTGCTTTTCAATGGAAATTAAATGCTTACTTAATCAGAACATACATCTTTAAATGAGAAGGTCCTCCGCAGTAGCCTTTGGAAAAGAAGTGAGGGAAGCAGCGGAGATGTGCAAAACCTGTCTGAGGAGCCATGGGTTCTATCAGCACACAGGTCATTTTATTCCTCTTTATTTGCTCATGTGTGGACTGTAGCAAAATGAAGTTAGGTCTAATGAAAAAGAGCCTACTGACATCTTCTCCCTATGTGAGTTCAGTTTACTTACTGGAGTGGGGAAGTGCACTTTGCTTTTATCACTAATGGATTCCAGATCATTTTCCAACCACTGCCTGGAGTGTCTGCACAAAACCTTCATCCCTGATACAAATTTACAGCAGTCACCTCCAGTTCTGTTCAGCGTTGTTGCATGGAAATGTACATGTAACACCAGAGCCATAGCATGTTCAAACCTGAGTGCAGCTTTTCGAACATACATCTTGCACCAGGTCTGTGGTCACACACAGTTATGGGGAACCAGAATGGGGTGTATTTGAAGGCACTTTCTGTCAGTGGGTTTCCCCTACTTTGAGGTGATCTGTTGAAGAGCACTTGAATCTCAGAAACATTCCTGTTTTGTTTGAACTAGTGAAATAAAAGTACTGACTACAGTTCCTTGGATTATTAGTTTTACTTTTTTTCTCCTTTGACTAGTGAACCTGGTTTCCATCCCCCTCCACTATAGCTCAAATGTCAGCTAGCAAAAATGATTTGTTTTCAGTGTCATACACAGCCTGGTTCACTGTTATGTTAAGCCTATCGAAAGATAAATTTCAAGATCAAAGCAAATTTCTCTCCCCATGGTTTATTTCATCTGGACTTTGGAAAGATGTGGGCACTGTGTGCTAAAGATTTACTCCTACTGAGTCTTCTGTTGTTTATCCATTTCAGTTGTTCCATCTGTCAGACCATCTGCCTCCCAGTGACCCCATTTCTTTCCCCCCCCCCATTTTTGTGTTGCAGGTCCATACGTTTCGAGGTCCACACTGGTGTGAATACTGCGCCAACTTCATGTGGGGTCTCATCGCTCAGGGAGTGAGGTGTTCAGGTAGCCCTTCAACGTTTTGTCTCCTTCTCTTGAAACACTCAGACATCTCTCCCACCCCCAGCCTGCATTCCCTGCAGGAGGGAGGGTAGGGATTAATTTACAGAACAAGGCAAGAAATCCTCCTGCTTAAGGTAGAGCGTTGTCATTTTCCCATTTTCCCCGTTAGCTGGTTTAGAAATGAAGCCACCAGCCCATGGTCACTGAGGGTGACATCCTTTCAGCCGTGTGTGTATCTTGGTGTATATGTTAAGAATTGGTCTTTATGGTTAAATTCCCCCTGATTTTTAAAATTTTCTTAATCTCTGAAGAAATAAGCCCTGGCAATGGCAGAGCCAACCAGCAACAAGGCTCCATAACTCACCTTTTGGCCACCAGTTGCTGAGAAGGGCCCTTGTCTGCAAAAAGACTGTCACCTGTTTCCTATAAAAATACCATTTGATGCTGCAAGCCTGCAGTATGCCTCCCTGTGGGAAAGCAAAAAATACACCCTTCATTTTCCAGGAGGAGAAGTTCTCTGGCGCCTCTATAACTGTATTTGCATTTTTATGGTGTTTTAATTATTTTAGATTTGTTTGCTCTTTTGTGAAAAATAATCATCTTGGAAAAATGCAATAATCACTGATCACGTCATGAGCTTTTGGATTCAGTGAGTGAAATGGTTTTTGGTGTACTGCAAACAAGGTTTCACAGCTTCTCTCTGCAGACCTTCAATCCCTTCCATGTCTCACCTGAACGTGCTTCTGCCTCACCTCTCCCTGTCCTGACCTCCAGGCACCCCTGATCTCACACAGGCACTGAACACATCTGGCCCTGGTGTCTGCCTTACATGGGTAGAGGAGGTGGTTGTTACCTAAAATTCAAAATATTTTTCACAAATGCACAGTTTTAGTAAGTGCAGCCTCAGCTACTGCTGTACCTTGTCTGCCTGTAGATGATTAGGGGTAATGGAAAGAATAGGAGAAGGACATTATAAAGAGGAAATTGAGCACTAGTTTCCTTTTCAAGCTATCTGATCTTAAACACAAGCGTGCAAAAATGACCTCACTAATCCAGAGGGCTGTATTTCTTCACATATGTCCAATATTAAACTTATGAAAAGGGTTATTTATTTAGTGTGACACTTAATACTCTCCCTCATTAAATTACCAACATTTAACTCAAGGAAGACAGATGCCTTTGGATTTAACTTCACATGCTTGGAGAAGACCACTGGCAATGGTACGGGGAGGATCCTAACTGCAGCTGCTCGCACTCGTTTCGATTTCACAGCACAGTAGTGCATTGTGCAGTAATAACTGTATGGAGAAACACACAAAACCCCACCCATTAAACGTGTAGGTGTGTCGGTAGTGATTATGTGATTTTGCCTGATTAATATGTTATAGACAATAATAACAATGAAATGTGCTGCAATTAATAGGGTCGTGTTTACATTTTTAATAGCTTGGGCAGTAAATCAACATGAAAAGACAGTAACTCATTAGTTATGGTGTTAGGCATGTCAAGTTATCCCAGAGGGCACTGTCAGTGATGGGCACGACTGGGAAGGCATTAAAAAGGGAATAACTCTGGGAGTTATCCCAAAGGGCACTGTCAGTGATGGGCATGACTGGGAAGGCATTAAAACGGGCATCAGAGTTATGTGAGAGAATGTAACTCACGATGGTGGTGTTTGCTTTACTGGGGATTATAAATTCATTTGGCTGAATATTTAGATTTATTAGAAAAAAATCAATTTGTGGAGATCACGCAGTGGTGTTTAACTTAATATAAACCCATCCGTGCCACCAAGAGTAGGATTTGACTCTGGAGTAAGGCACAAAGAACCATTTGTAAAATGAATCACTTTTTTACATCATGACTTTCACAGCATTTTATATGCCAAAACTGACCTACAGGCAAAACACAGGGGACACTTTAGCCACAAGAGCAGTGATGAGACAGGGATGGGGAGGCTGCTGATGTGGCAGAGCAAGTCAAAATGCAACACTGCAAGAATGTGGATGGGGAAGGGAGGCAGGCTAGCTCAAAGCACTGTCCCCATTTGAGTGCTCAGGTAAATCTTAGATCTTCTGCCCATTAGCAGCAGTGATCCACAAGCTGGCCAGCAGAAGACAGTCGTTACTGTGCTTATTTTATTAAAGGGTGAAGTAAAATACCAAGAAGTTGTCACACACATTCCAACGCAACATCTAGAGCTACATGTCCTGGTCTGAACTGACACAGGCTGCACTAGTGGTCACCCAGGACCCAGAGGGGTATAAGGAACATCCAGAGCTTTAATAGCTTTTTAACAACTCTGCTGGAGCTCACTTTGCCCACCATAAGTTTTTTACAGATTTCCACGCTTGTCTTTCTCATGTCCATCTTACTTATTCTAGCGTTGCTGACTGATGGGGAAATTGTGCCCCTTGCTTGATGTGGCCCAAGGAAATAAACTGTTAGGCAGCACCTCTCAGCACTGGTATTAATTAATTAACCTGGCTAACTTTGTTTACAGACTGTGGGTTGAACGTCCATAAGCAGTGCTCCAAGTACGTGCCCAACGACTGCCAGCCAGACCTCAAGAGGATAAAGCGAGTCTACTGCTGCGATCTCACCACGCTAGTGAAAGCCCACAATACCCAGAGGCCAATGGTTGTGGATTCCTGCATCCGAGAGATCGAAGCAAGAGGTTTGTGTGCTTAGGGAAGCAGCAGTCACAGTGAAATGAAGATGACTTGAATTACGTGCTAAGCTGGGGCAGGGTGGTGTGCTCATGCACGCTGGGGACAGGATGAGGGAAGGATTGTTTTAGTGTAGGTGATACATTGCTTTGCATTAGCTAGTAAAATTAAATCATGGCATTTCATAATGCAATTTCCTGAAATGCTTTCTGAAAACATGTCAAAACATGTATTACGTTACACTTCTGAAAGGGCTGAACTTTCAAGTGAACTTTAAGTTTATGTTTATGTGTCTTTTTTCATTATTCTCTTTTAACATACCTAGGGACACTTCCAATTTCACAGTAATCAGTTTAAATCAAATCCCTTATTAATAACCTCTCCAGACATTACGGGCAAGGGAACACAAGTGACTGGAAGTGACTCAGACAAGTGAGGTCTCGGGCTGTGGCGTTTTGTGGTCTGGCACAAACCGTGCAGGGTTTCGCATGATGCTCAGCTACTGACTGATGGATACCATGGCTCAGGCTTGCATGTCACAGCCAAAACTCCAGCTTGTGACAGTTTTTTGGTATGGAGGAGGGTGCCAGATTGAAGAAATACTGTATTCTCTTTAGCACAACACAGTAATGATAATGTATTTTCACTCTGGATAGCAAATGTGTATGTTGTGCTTCCCAATAAGCCAAATTTCCCTGTTAGTCATAGCTTCAGCACAGGAATCTCATAATGCTGAATTCATGGCACCCCAGTAATCTGCATGGCAACAGATAGGGATACCAGCCATAGGGATTTCAAAGCCACGCATCATCTACTGAAATGAATCAAAGATTTACAAGTAAATCCCCTGCACTGCTCCATAAAGCTCTAGCAGGATTATATAATCATCGTGGGGACAAATAGAAAGAATGGTGTGGACTAAGACAGAAGAGCTTTACGCTGATGATATAGCAGGAAGCTACATTGCATTTGAGATCTAATCACTTACTTGTACATTTATTGATTAAGATAAAATCTGCTGCCCGCTGTCTGTTTTTCCAACATCTTTAACTTTTTCCTTTATTTGCTGTAGCAGCCTGTAAGATACTGATTTCCTGCTTAAGAAAACAAAGCGTATTAGATCTTATGAGTAGCTTAGTGCTGGGCATAGTCACAATAAGGAGTTCTGGGATTAAAATAAACATAAATAAACGTGTGTGTAACTCTGCTTGGCGAGTTCTGCCTGCTCTGCTGGGCTGCCCTGCGTTTCACGTTGGTGTGGAGCAGTGGGGGAAGAGTTGTGCGAGTGAGCAGGTCACTTGTGGTGAAAGAACTGTAGAAGGGATGTTCTGATGTGGAGAGGAACAATACCCATCACATCTATCAGCCGTGTATAAGTAAAAGCTGACGGCAAAACTGGGAATGAACGCGCTCATAGGGAAAGGCAGTCTTTTACTGGAAGTGCTATTTATCATTAAGCAACTGGTAAAAGGAAAGGAGACCTCTAAAGCTTTATTAATTCTAGCCAAATCCAGGAAAATCTCCCACACGAAATGCATAAATCATGATAACATCACATGCCCCACCATTAGCAAATTGCAATATTTTCCTCTAACATAATCAACCCTACCTAACAAAATCAGAAAGCATAAATTCTAAAAGTCTCTAATCCTTTAAAAAACAATTTTAAATTATTTTGGTGCTTTCTTAAATGCTCCAGAGTTTCCCATTGCAATTAATGTTTTGCTATGCTTAGTAGATCTGTTGTTCCTGCTTCATGGTTTTTAAGACTGAGTATTTGTTGGTTACTGAAGCAAAGTTCACCAAGAACTTTTTGTTTCAGGTTTAAAGTCCGAGGGCCTCTACAGAGTCTCAGGCTTCACCGAGCACATTGAAGATGTGAAAATGGCCTTTGATCGAGGTACAGCAGTTTTTAATCTTGTACAGTTTTAATCTAAGTTTTCAATTCTAGGACTTTTCAGTTCTTTTTTTTTTTGGTGTATATAAATACCATGGTAATGGAAGTGGCATGTAAGCAGAAGTACCGAATGAAACCATCTTTTCTGAGTGCTTAAATTAAACCGTAGTGATTTCCATAAGCAGAAGTCGTATTTCTGAGTTGGAAGGAGTGATTAAACAGTAAGTAATGGAAGGCAGAAGGCTAAGTGCTCAGGGGCTGAATGATTGCTCAACATATCAGCACGGACTAGGCTCGTGGTTCAAGCCTAGATAGAACCAGGGGAAAGTTCTTAGTCCTATTTTTAGTAGACTCGCTGCTCTGCAATACGGTAATCTTTTTATGAGTTTAAGAACCAGGAACTCCAACTGGGAAGTCATTCTGTGTATAGCCTCATGTAGTCTTTGCATGCAGGGCTAATTTTAAGTAAGTGGGTGCAGAGTAGGGCCTTCATCTCCAGAAAGTACATTTTCAAGTAGTACATTTAAGAAGCTACATAAATATTCGACTCCTTTCCCATAAATCATGTTTTCCTTCCCACTTAATGTTTTCAGGTATTACCTCTGCCATGGTAGGGAATAGGGTTGGACATAGCCCAGTGACCACAAGCGCACTGGGACAAGGGCAGGTCCAGATCAAGCCAGAAAGTCAGCCTGTGGGTCAGGGTACCAACCAGAAGGGTGCACGGCCAGGCATGGGCATGGCAATGACACAGCTGGAGACAGCTACAGTGTCACTCAGGCAGGGACTGGGGGCCCAGGGTGCCTGTGGGCAGGAGGTGTGGGGGTTCCAGGGGAGGGTGGGCAGGGCCAGTAAGGTCTGTGGGTGGCTCGTCTTACTGTGCCTGAATACTTTTTTGTTTGGAGACAAGTTTGTCATGCTGACATCACTGGCAAAGGAAGTCCAGCTAGGATGTGACTGCTATCATAGGCTTCGTGTGCCGATGTGCCGCATGAAGGGTCACAGTCCCCATAGGTCCCACTGCTCCCTGCAGGAAGGTCTGGCCTAGCAAACCCTTCTGTTCTGTGCACTAGTTCTCCTGTAAGTGTACCAACCCACCTGAAACCCAGAAGGAGAAGCACAGGTTGAAGAGGGAAGCATCTGAAGACAGCAGATGGAAATTTGAATCTGAGCATGACTTGAACACTTCCTTTGTGAATGCTTCAAACTGCTGGAGCCAGTTCAGTTTTACAGACAGCCTACCTTTTACTCTTTATCATTTTATTATTATTATTGTATTGCCCGTGGCATTACCTGGTGGCAATACACACTTGAATAGACTCACAACAAGGAAGAAAGTGTGATTTTCTGGGAAAGGTGGCAGCTAGAAACAGGATGACTAAGGTCACTAGCAGTATCAGATTTCCAAAAGAAAATAAGCACTGATAAACAGGGAAGCAGAGAAAGTAAGGACTGAGTTTGCATTCAAAGGCTGTGGGATAAACCATTGGGCATAAATTGATAAAAAGCTGTGTCTTCATTTTCTTTTAACAATCTCATGAGGGGAAAGGCCTAAGAAAGGAAAGAGTGTTGCCATGAATAATGCTAAAAGCAGCAGAATGAGGAACAAAACCTTGTTATGAGAATTACATGACTAGAGTATTGCCAAGACCAGAAGCTAAGAACTTTCCAGTTTTGAATATGTTTTCTCCCTGAACTGAGATGAAAAAGCAGGAGGAGTTGGTTGAGGGGGGTGGGATTTTGCAGGAAGTGATTTGAAGAAAACCGAAATAGATGTTTTGTTCTGGCTTGTGAGCTGTGCAGCTAGAAGGTGGTTGTCAGCTGGCAGAAGGTCGAATTGGCAAGATGCTACCAACCTGACAGCTCAGGGCTTGCTTCCCTGTCAGATCCAAGTTTACAGGGACAGGGCCCACACCTTCTCTTCTGCACCCCAGCCCCACAGGTAGGAACATAACTTTTCTGCACTCTAGAAGCCAGAGCGGCAGGGTTTGGACTATACCAAAGATGTGAAATATCCCAGATCTCTGTTCCAGGTGACAGAGCTGGGAGAGAAGGGAGCTGAGAGCCAGGTGGCAAGTCTCACCTCCAGCAGTGCCTGGGCAGTTTTTGTTCAAATTTCATTTCCTGCCCAGAAAGTGAAATTTGTGGGAGTTTTACAGAACTGTTGTTTCCATAGTCACTATGGGAAATTACTGTGCTTTTTGCTGAAGTAAAAAATGAAGAAGAGGGGAAAAAAAAGGGAAACTTTGTGTCTGAAATCTAAAATGGAAAATTCCTGATCAGTCCTGGTTAACAGAAGTGTTGCAGCAGAAACAGCCACATGTGTGGCCACATCACTGTCCCAGACATCTCTGGAGCACACTGCATAGCAGAAAGCAAACATCTTTTAAAAGAGCTGGGGATAGTTAGCTTTCAGAGGAGAAGCTAAAAGCAGGGCTATGAACCATAGAAGAGAGCTCTTTAATCTAATGGATAGCCTTGGCACAATAGTAGAGGATGTACACTGGCCAGGAATAAATTTAGTTTGACAGTTTAAGGAGCATTTTTTAACCAGCTGAAAGCAAGGCTCTGAAGCCACCTTCTAATAAGAGCAGGGATAAAACCTTAACTAGTTTTAAAATGGAAGCTGAGGGGTTTAGGAGAAGGGTTATGTGGCGCGGTGCCTGCAGTAGCAGAGCATTACAGAGGTCCTCCCCTGCCCGCCATTTCCGAGTCAGTCAACAGGCACCTGGCTAGAATGCCAGTACACTTCTGCATCTCTGGAAGTACAGCTTTTAATAAATGGGTTTGGAAATAAACAAGCAAGGAGTCCTCCCATGTTAATGTGCACGATGCATCCTTCAAGTAATGCCATCAAAGGATCTGGTTTCCCAGCTCTCCATCAAGCCACAGGAGCCAGAAGTCCGTATGATACAGGGACAAGGCGCAGGGACTCACTCAACTGTAGGGTACCTCTCCTGCTCATGTCATGTGGAGCTGAGGGGTGCAAAGCCAGCCCTCCCTCTGACTACTCCTGCTTTGCCAAAGGGACACTCGCTTGTTGCTTCCATAGCATTACAGCGAGAACAGAAAAGCAAAGGCAGGTTTGAAAGTCAACATCTTGGGCAGAGAATGGCATTGCACATAATATTATTTGGGCCAAATGAAGCTGTGATAGTTGGTTTTGAAACAGGGAGAAGTTGGTCCTTATCTGATTTAAACTAAGACTCCCTTCCAAAGCCAAAGCAGAGTAAATACCCCTACTGTAAATCAGGGTTAGGCTCTCTGAGGCACTGACAATGTTCCATTTTAGTGATTTTTGTAATGAGAAAGAGGGGAATAATGTGGATTTATTTAATCTGGTGAATGTTGGTGCTGTAGAGCAACAGTTGCTCTCTGTCAGTATTGTTGAGCTGTGGCGTTGTGGCATCCATAAAACCCTCATTGTGTGCTTTATCCACAGAGCTGCCATTGTCACCAGCGCATTCTGTCCCCCTGCTTGTTTGTATGACTGGCTGGTACAATACACTTGCTAAAAATATTATGCTGTTAAATATTACATGAGTACTTAGAGGCATCCTAACTCATACTCACTCTTTTGCCAGTGTAGCTGAAAACCTGTCAAATGCCAAATCCGGGGGGGGGGGGGGCAAAAAAGAAAACCACAAAGCAGCATGTTAGCAGATTGTGCAATAAAAACAAAGCGTTAAGGAAAAAGGAAGTTAAGTAGAAATGTAATTCAGTATTCAGAGGGCATAGCTGAGGCTTTAAGAATGTAATTCTTGCTCCATTTTATTCTCTAATAAGCTATTGATATATTTCTATGGCATCCAAAGTCAGCTGGAACCTTTAAGGAACGTAATAAAGATCTTCTTTGTCTTGAGACGTTCAGACTTCCAACATAATGCAACAAAATATGTTGGGAGTGAAAGTAACAAGAAAAGAGAAATTATGGGGTTTGGGTAGAATTAGGTTTGTAAAGGTGCAATGACTGTATGTTCATAATAAAAAAACCACCTCAAACATAAATTGTACTAACATATGTCCACTGCAGTGGTGATGAAGATACTTATTTCAGTCTGAGGAAGTTACTGTATTGAAGAATGGAAAAAAAAATATTGTGGTAATGCAGAAGCACCAGATAAAATAGCTGTAGTTCATAGAGTGTGCTGCTGCAGAGGATCCTCTCTGAAATATGTCATGACTTTACCAGCAGTGAATTAACTTTTCTTTCTCAGTGCTTTGAATTTTAAGTGTGTTTAAATAAAAATACAAATCCAGGAATTTGAGGAGGATAAGAAAAAAGTGCAGCCTGCCAAGGGCCTTTAACTGATGAATATGAAAAGGGGTAAAAAAAAAAAAAAAGACAATTAACATCTACAACAATAAAAACCCACCTTCCCCTACCTACCCACTGCAGAGATGTATGTGTAGGTTTATTATAACACATGTGGTGTTTCACTCACTTTAAAATAATCTTCAGTGTGTTTCCAATGGATGTACATGTGTCTCTGCAGTGAAAAGAAAAATCTTTGACTAGGGAATGAATGCATTTTTTCCTACAGTAAATGGATATGTAAATAACAGATACATTTGAGGTGCATTGGAGTTGGAGTAGCTGAAGTGGCCCTTTAAGGAAGCTTGCTGGGCTGCTTTGTAAGAGTGCTAAATAAATAACACTTCCATTTAGTGTACTGGTGACCTGGATAATAGATGCAACCTTGTGCGTTGCTGTATCTGTTCTGATGCAGCTGCTGGCTCCTTGGAGGTATCTGTTTTCAGTGGAGCATTTTGAGTGCTCAGTGTCCATCAATTAAATAGAGCTCTCCACACAAAGCTTTACAAGACTAACGCTACCGTGCCTGGAACGTGTGGATTAAACAAAAGATTGGGGCAGTGTAAACATCCTCCTAGGGCTTATTGATGCTGTATTAAATTAAATGCTGATGGATGTATTCAGACCGTTCAGCTGCATCAAGAAAGGCTGCTTGTTTTAAACACTTAAGCATATAATCTCCTCTTGATGAGAACATGTAGTGCTATTAGTCTTAATGAGAATTATGTGCATACATTGGACAGGACGTATCCCTTCAAGATTAATGCCGTAGGTTTGTATAAAATGTCTACAATCAATATAAACTCTTTTACTCCGCTGTGAAAGCCTTTATCACCATCTCAGATGCTGTGTATCAAGCACACTCTCTCATCTGTCTGTATCAAGGCATGTCTACAAGCACAAGTTACTGTGAGACAAGCAAGGCGATGGCTTTACAGCATGTCAGCGCCTCAGTGCTAACAGCCCAAGCTTGTGCTTGCATCTCCTGGCAGATAGAAGCAAATTCTTCTCTGTTGTTCAAGCAAGCATAACCTCGCATCGCCCCACTCATCATATGGTCCTAATCTTCACCACCCCCTGCAAGGGAAGCACTGTTATCCTCACTTGAAAGGTGGGGAATAAGGACTGCGGGGTATAACTGATCTCCAGGAAGCCTGAGGTAAAGCTGGGGATTAAATCCAGACTACCTCAGCCACTGCTTGACCAGTGTCCCACCCTGTCTTTGTACTGGAAGACCACAAAGGACAGGCCCCAGGATGGGAGGACAGCAGAATTTCCTGGTCTGGAGAAAAATGTGGGTATGAGGGTAGTACAGAACAGATGTAGTCATTTGAACTTGAAAAATAGTGATCCAGCCATGCTGCTGGTTCTTGTAATCTCACTCACTGCAAGCCATGTGTTGGTCAAGGGCTTACCAGCAACACTTGTAAACGTTATGCTTGTGTCATGAAAAGTGCTCAGTCATGGAGCTCTGACTGTGCTATAATACGTAGCAAACAAAATATCTGTCAGTTCAGCTGCATAATTCATCTGTTTCGCTGTTCATCCCTTACAGGAATCCATATTCATTTAACAAATTGCGATCCGCATCTCAGAATAAATTGTATAGCTAAATGCCATAGCATATCTATTCAAATTCAAATCTTTGCTATAAATAAATAAGTCAAATAGGAAGACATCAGAGGACACCCAGAATATAAGGCAGCTTTCTCACTAGCTAATCAGTATAGATAGTTTGGTGCAGGACTGAGACAATTTGGATGTTTACTCTGATTTTTCCAGTGGGTCTCCTGAGGATCATTAGAAATTTATGTCATTTCTCTGTGCCTCTGTTTCCCCAAGTGAAAATCAAAAGAATGGTTCATACTCCTGTGTGTTGATCTGCAGATACAAAATACAACATCAGAACAAGTTACTAACAGCTTATTTTCAGTGAATATACAGGCCAAATTCAATAAATGTATTACTGACATGAATTGTCACCCAACATTAAAGCAGTATATGTGAGATGGTACACTGCAGATATTGTTGATATAATCACCCAGCCTCTCCAAAAGATGTAAGCAAATAAATTGTTTACTTTAAGATAAAGAGACTACCATTTCTCATTCATATACTGCAGAGTTCCTGGCAATATTTTCTCATTTAAGCCTTCCAAATGCTTTCAGGTTGTTTTTTCTTGTCACGTTGGACACAATAAATCTGACTTAGAAGCCTAGCCTTCCTTCAGTCAAAATTAGCCTGGTTTCAAAAAGATTTCTTCCTTCTCTTCTAGATGGTGACAAGGCTGATATTTCTGCCAGTATTTATCCAGACATAAACATCATTGCTGGAGCACTGAAGCTATACTTCAGAGACTTACCAATTCCCGTGATCACCTATGACACCTATTCCAAGTTCATAGAGGCAGCAAGTAAGTATTGCACAGTAATTTGTACCGATCTCTAATTACATTTCCCATCCACAAAGCTGTCCATGGTAAAGAAAAAGACAGCCAACAAATTGGAAGCAAGGGCATTGTTCTGTTCATTATTTGCCACGTCCTTCTTTCGCATGAAACTTTGCCTGAGTGTTAGTGCAGATGGGACATGACACAGGTACACCATCCCAGGGCTGGTCTCAACAGACACATGCAAGAAGACATGGTGATCCCTGACAGGTCAGGGATGAGAGAACAGTGTGAGCCATGAGGGTGCTTCCCATTTCCCCACCCTTTGCCCCACCTCTTATACCCTGACCTCCTTTAGCAACAAATTTGCACTGCTGACCTGCAGGTCCCCTCCTTCCATCAGTGAGGGATCAGAGCTGTGAGGTACTCCACAGACCACACCTGCCCCACAGTTCAGCTGCATCCACGGTTCCTTGGGTCCTACAGTACCTAACCCATACCCATACCCAGATGGGAGGCAGGTTGTGGGTGCACATTGTCAGGGAGGGAGGAGGACGGCAGCATTCATTGCCTGAATGTTGACAGAGAGCACTGATACTTGTCTCAAATTCTGCTCTCCAGGGCACAGCTTTCCACATAGTGATAGCAACTCATGAAAAATCACCAGGTGGATTGCATCAAAGTCAGATTATTAGCAAAAAATGTCAAAGACCTGAGGTGTCTTAAGAAGTAGCATGCTTTCTTCTTTAAAAAGTATCCTTGGTAATTTTGAAATGGCACTAAGTACATGGACAAGCATAAGGAAAGGTGGCCTGTGTGTACTGCCTTCCCTTGCCCTCTGGCTTTGCCCTGCCTCACACTCCCCATGCAACTACAGATACCTCTCTCCTGCACTCCTCCCTTCCTCCTTGCCAAAGAAATTATCTTTGCTCATCTCTAGTCCTGTGAAAAACATGCCCAGAGGAAGCAGTTCCTATCACACCAATACACCAGTCTCGTAAAAGCAGGACATAAAGATTCTTAATCTTCTAAAATGTCAAGCTCCTGGTGCTCTTTGTAGGAAAAGTCATGCAGCAAATAAAACTCTGACTAAGTTCACGGCTCAAGAATCCATGCATTTCATGAAAAACACATGTAAATCCTGCTCAGCTTTTTAGAGGTTGCCAAATGAGCACTGATGCTCTCTGATCACTGGTACCTACATATTTAAAGATGTTCAGAAATCTTTGTTTATGTAATTCCATGTCATTTCAATCTCTAGCTAAACAGACATTCAAGCAGAGTTTTTAAAGCATATATCCACACTCCCACCTGGTGTTGAAGGCTAATGACTTATGTAAGATTTTAAAGAGTCAATTCCATTCAGGGTTATTAGGAACCAATACAGGCCCGTAGATAGAGCTACAGACCCAGGACGTGACTATTGGGTGGTCTTTGTTGCCGATTTCTTTGTAAACCCTTTTTTTTTTCCCCTTTGAGGACACAGAAGTTGATCTCTGATAAGCACCACGTTTATGAGTTTGGTATTTATCCTTCCAAGCACAGTCAGTGGCCTGTAAATGACTCCTTAATAACAACTTGGCTTCCTGAATTACTGGTGTTTACAAATGGCAAGCCCTATTAACATTAATCCTGTTTGGTGTTTTTACAGAAATCTCCAATCCTGATGAACGGCTAGAAGCAATACATGAAGTGTTGATGTTACTCCCTGCTGCTCACTATGAGACACTCAGATACCTAATGATTCATCTCAAAAAGTGAGTTAATTGGCATGTCGGATAACTCTTAAAGAGCTGAACAATTTTCTGCTTTGAAAGAGAGAGAGATTACTGGAAGTACCAGTAAAGCTTCCTTTAGGGCACTGCCACTAAACCAATAATGTTACAAATAAACAGACAAGCTGTGTTTGTATAAATGCATGCAAGGTGTGCACATACACAGCGGAGATCCTTGTGCTGGCGGATCTTTGCAAGCCTTGGAAGAGTTAATGGAGATTCGGCAGGATTCTCTGAGGCAGGTAATACCTGAAAAACACCAGAGTGGTAGGTACTTCGGAGATGCACTAGATGTGGTGCAGCACATCACTTATGGAGCCTTGCTTCTGCCTCCCCTTGCCTCCTGATGTGTCTTCCTGAGCCATAACAGCTAGGAAAGAGCTGTCTCTTCCGAGCTGTTTGCTCACATCACAGTTAAGGCACGAATCAAGCAGGACCTATTTTTATACAGCCAGTAAGAGGAATACAGGTGTTTTAAACACGCTCTGCCTTGCTTGCTTTCCAAACATGTATGCATTGTGTTTCCATACCTAAGGCATACAGAAGACATACATAATGCTTTGTAAGGCATATGAAAAATTCAGAAGTGCCTAAACTTAATTTCTTTAAAGTGATTTGGGAGTGTACTGCTAAGTTTTCAGCCAGGTACATAGGAAAAGTATGAAGGGCTCCAAAGCGGGTGCCTCACTGACACTAATTTCAGGCAATTTGGTATTTATTTTTCCCAAAACCACGCTAACTCCACCTTGCTACTTTGGGAACTTACATGCCTCAGGAAGTCATCTTTCTAAGTTTTGAAAAACTGAAGCTGAGTAAAGACTGGCACTGTCGTCTCAAAGCAGGCCTTCATTTAAGGGTATATTGCCAAAGATGTCCCCTGTCTCTGGTTAAAGTTCATGGTGCTGCTTGGAAACAACGGAAAAGGGGATAAGGCAGGAATAAAACTACTCACCTTTTATCCTTGATCTCTTCTTAGTTGTCCCACTACTTGGAACACAGTTGCAAATTTGGAGTATTTTCTGAGTTTGATCTGCACTCTTCTGCACTATTGATGCCAACCTAAAAAGAAAAAGATGTCAACTCAGATAAAACTGCATCAGAGAGCTTGTGTGAAGTGCCTTTCATGCTCAGTCAGGTTCTCATTATGCAGAGACTTTACCTCATTTTGAATTGGCTCAGGTCATTACAATTTTTCCCTGGCAGTGGAGGGTGTCCCTGGCCATGGCAGGGGGGTTGGAAGTAGGTGATCTCTGAGGTCCCTTCCAACCCAAACCATTCTGTGATGACCTGGGCGTGCAGGAGCTTCTTCAGACTCCGCAGAAATGAGAGTGCAAACACCCACCCTTGTCAGCACACATGCACGGACAACTCAGGATGAAACAGGTTGGCTTTTCAGAAGGCCTGGGGACAAGTGACCTTCATACAGAATCAGTGTTTTCATGTCCCAGCAGCAATTTTTTAGTAGACAAGTACTGACTTGCCTTCCTCCTTTTATGTGAACAGCAGGTCCAGCTGTTGACCTGAACTACTGATGAAACAAAACCAGACCTAACAGCTGATTAAGTTTTCTCTTTCAAATACCTGCAAGTCACGCAATGGATTTCCTCTCCTTTCCCAAATTGTAGCTTTCAGCATCTGCACAGAAATCTAGCATTTGTCATTTCCTATGGAGAATCTGTTGGAGAGATCTGTATGTGAAAGAGGGAAGGATTCTCCTTCTGTACATTGGAGTCCCAACTCCATCCCCACAGGGCTCCTCCTGCAGGGTGCCCGTGTTACAGGTCACAGCCTTGTTACCTGCGCTGTATCCTAACAGGAAAGAAGCGGCCCGGAGCTGTTGTTAAAAGCACGGGCCAATCCAGCAGAGGGCAATATCAGCAATGAAAACCGGGTTTGTCGCTCAATTAATTGTTTTCTTCAGTCATCTTTCTGATGAACATTTCTAAAGACTGGGGGAAACACAATAGCATGAGCGGCCCCCCATGGTGTGAAATACATCCAACTCCATCCAGGCCGACGTTGCAGCCTGTGAATCTCCTCTGTGCTCACGACAGGCCACGCAGCCAGGCCCACGCTCCCGCAGAGAGGTGCTAGTAAGATGTATGTGGCATTGTGTAGCTGTTCATCACCGGTGCTGCATAGGTCCACAGATGGAAAGCAGGGTGTTGCACATGCACTGGCACGGGCAGCTTTGGTTCATCTTTTCTCCTTGCAAAGCACAGCTAACCTATCTGTGTGTCTGTCCATGGGGCACTGGGACTGATCAAGGACCACGGCTGGCTCTATGCTGCAGTGTAAGGGCACTCTCAGGACTGAACTCAAAGGCTTGCTGGGCAACATGGATGTGACCCAGCTGAGTTACCTGGAGGAAAACCTTGCACACACCTTGCATTTTCCAGCAGGCCTGCCTGATTTTCCAGGCAGGGCTGACTTTTCTGCAGCGTGGCCAGTCCTTGGTGGTCTTTCTTTGCTCCAGCTGCACATAATCCACTTACTTTTCTATTTACATTCAGTGACTCTTGTCAGGGAACAAAACAGCCTGCACTCTTTCCTACAAGTGCCTCTGTTCTGTCTCAAGGATAGATGGCATTAGTAGCAGCCTGACTTTAGCAAGCCACCTCTCCAGGCTGCTCCAGGATTCAGCCTGCTCCTGAAATACAGCCAGTAATCAGAATCACTGAGCCGCTGGCTGCCACGAGGCAGAAGTGTGTGAGGGGGTGGGTTCCTGCAAGCTGGAAGCCCATCTGGAAGCATGGGGGTCACTGGCAATCAGAGGAAAGCCTGGGTTTGTATTTGGGAAGCACACCCACACCTCTGGTGTGATGCACACGGAGCACAACGCACCAGAGAACTGCAGTTACTGTAGCTTAGGGGGCTGCTCCATATATCTTCATTTAAACCATGGTTATGCTTTTCAAAAAAGCAATTGCCTCTAATTCTTACATCCTAACGGATAGCTGCATGGAAAAATCACCTAAGAGTCACAGGAGGGGTGTTCAAAGGCACTAAAAAGCTCAGCCCCATGGTAGTTGCATTGCACTTGCTGTGAAAAGTGACTATATTCAGTGAAATTAAAAATTATTACTGAAAAGTGTCATTATCTGCCAATATTTGACGTGAAGCAGGACTACAGATTAAGATGCATATATTCTTTTCTTCTGGGAAGTAAGCAACTGTTGACTTTTTTTTTTTATTTTTTTTTTTTCTATTTTAGGGTTACCTTGCATGAAAAGGATAACTTCATGAATGCTGAGAACCTGGGAATAGTGTTTGGGCCTACTTTAATGAGACCTCCAGAGGACAGTACCCTTGCTACGCTGAATGACATGCGGTACCAGAAGTTAATTGTGCAGATTTTAATAGAAAATGAAGATGTTCTCTTTTAGACAGAGAGAGGCATATCTTCAAAGCCATTTGTTTTGAAATAATTAGTTTGAAAGAAAAACAACATTTCTTTACTATTTTTTTTTTAAACATAAAGGAAAAGTTCCTTGACTGCACTTCAATTTCTGCAGAGTTGCAGATGGATGCCAAAATGTTTAGGGAAAGCCTATGTCTCATAGACATATGCCTCTTTGTAGAAGGGAAAAAAAGGTCAGAAAAAATCCTCTTACCTTGTATCTTTTGCCTTGCCTCAGATGTATATTTGTTTTGAGAGGTTACAAACAATTTTATTGTTAACTTATTAAGAAACACAAAACGTATTTTAATATGGCTAGAGAAGCAAAAAGGTACTTACCAGTGTTGCTTGTATACGCCTATACATTTCCCTCACCATGAGACATAATTATATATGTCAATTGTGAAACAGAACCTATATTATAAAGATATTTTTACTTTACCTAGCTGAAAGAATGGCATTTTATTTTAGCAAACTATAAATCAATGCGGTGCATTGATTATTTTCCACGTAATTCTTTCCTGCATTTTTGCTATGATATATTGAAAACAGTTACCACTAACGCAGTATTATCCTGACATACCTCTTTCATTGCAAGTTTTTTAAAGGAGAATTGTTCTCTTGTGTGTATTCCAGCTTTCCTTAGGTTTCTTTGCATCTAGGCACTAGCATCCTAAGATTGTACACTTTTAGCCATTTGATATTGCCCAAGACATATAGCATTTTTTCTTTTTTCTTTTTTTTTTTCTTTTTTGACTCCCATGTAAAATACAGCATTGAGAATTTTTCAAAGTCCGGGTGGCATTACCAGTTTCCTATGCCAGATTTTTTTTTTTTCTTGGATTACAGTAATATGTAAGTTAAGTAGTTAAGTGATGCTGGGACACTGGATATTTTCTGGCCTTGTTGAAAAGTTAGCACTTTTTTGGGTTAAATATGAAGGATTTGGTTTTCTGTAAAAATTGAGTTCTGTTTTGTCATGTTTCTGTATTTATAAACGTACAGTAAATCTGCTAAAAATGTAGGTATTTATCTTGAATGTGTTTCCTGATGGTTTGTTTAAAAAAAAAAAAGAAAAAAAGAAAGAAAAAAAGAATGAAAGAATGTGTAGGAAATGTGGGAGTTAGTAAATTTAATTATTACCAAATTTTAATATTTTTCTCCCCTCACAAACATTGACCTACAGAGTTCACAGTCTAACTGCAACTTATTCCTAATGTTAAACCTGTTTCTCAGCATGAGATGTTTCTGCAAGCATAGAGAATCAACATAGTTTACTACCAGACTCGATTTTCAAGTACAAGAAAAAGAAAATTATAATAATCCCTCATCCTGATGGTTTGTATCATATGCTTGGTAACTCAGTGTTGCAGTTTCCTGGATTATTTCAGGGAGCACATGTTTCTATTCAAATTGAAAAATACGTGTAACTATGATAATGAAGGGAGGTGGATGGGTATGACTGTAAATTTGTCGTCTCCTAGAGAAATAACTAAGGGCTAGATAGATTAACCCAGATTGCAGAGCAAGCGCTAAATAGTCTGAGTTCCCAATACTTCCATAGATCCTCCTGCCTTGTACAGGACTGTTTGTTGTAGGTTATGTACTACTTAATACTGTCATAAAAATGATCTGGAAATGGTTTTATTTTGTGAAGTGAAATATGCTTTGTAATTTATGATAGTGTAAATGGAAGGAAAAAATCCCATTAAATGTGTTAAAGAGTTCTTGTGTCTGTCACTCTGACCACCTGGCAAGCAGCCAACTGAAAATCAATCGCTAATCACCATCCTGACATTGCTGGAAACTTTCCTACATGGAAAACTTAGAAGAGTTTTACTGAATATCAGCAATTTCGGATTGGCACTCAGATGCCTGTACTACCACAGCCAAGCCCACACACATATTTATATTCTGTGACCAGCCTGAACCACCTCTGAGTAAAACTTCCAGCAAGGAACAAATTGCAGTATCAATCCAATCAATTTCCAAGACTCAGTGCCATCACAGCACTTTTCTACTCCCTCAAACGCAGACATTTGACTACCAGTGACTTTGTTTTTTCCTGTTCAGTTCAGTAATGAACATTTTTTTAAGGCAAGAACAGTACTTTAGTACCATTTTTCATTTTTGCAGGGAGACAGACAGGCCGTTCTCCTTCCTCTTCTCCCTTTCTTTCTACCATGAGCTAACTAGTAGCTTTGACATGTCTTACAGTCTGGGGTCTTCAACACATGCCCCATCCTAAAGACTCAGTGGCAGGTTACAAAGCAGCGTGTTTAGAAACACCCATGCACAGTGTCTTTGGAGGACAGAAGTTTCTCATCTGTTGGACAGAGGGAAGAGTATGATTCTGCATCTTAAAGCACAAATATCTAATGAATTGTCCATGTTTTGTCTTGGCTAACCAAAGCCTGCCATCCTTGTGGGCATATACAGAGCACAGAGGTAAAAGGACCTTGTCCCCTCCATGTTTCACTAGTGCTGCACATGCTTCATCCCACATGTCAGACATAGTGTGGCTGTACCTGGGGCTGAGCAGCACCTCTGAGATCTGCTCATCTCTGTTCCAAACTCCTATTCAAGGAAATACACAGCTGGCAGACTTTTCCTCTGCAAAACTGACTGCTGAAGCAGAGGACAAAACATGTATCTCCAAAACACGTATCTCTGTAATGCTCCAGCACACAACCCCGTGCCTGTCTGGATCTTCCCTTTGCTTCAAAGCATTTGGCAGGGCGTGATGACATACCTCACATGAAGCACTACCAGAGGGCAGTGATTTGAAAGATGCTCCGGGGGTCTGTTTGAGCTGATGTAACTTCCCTGCTAAGTCATTTCATCTCAACTGGAATGCAGCTGTGCTTCTCTGGAAGCAGGTGAGATACCTGTGTCTGAGTGCACTGGAGCCCGGCAGCAGCCAGATGTTTGGCAGGACCCTCATTCCCCTCCCACTGCCCGGAGAAGGCCTTTGGTGGAGTCCCTGCTGCCGGCATCCTCCCGTGGCTTCCGATCTGCCATTCAGCTAGCCCCATCTCCTGGTCTGAAGGGTGCAACTCTGCACCCCCTTGCAGCCGGTCCTTGGAGCTGCTGCGGCCAGACAACTTGTAGAGGTGTCCTAGCCCCAAGTAGTAAAACACCACCTGGAGTTACTGGTTTGTAGAGCAGTAACTTTACAAGGTGCTGTGGAGCACCTGAAATAGCACCTTCATACCTCTGGCTCTGCAAGGCTCACCGCTGCCAAGTTTAGATATTTCAAGCCTGCCAGGCAAGTGAGCAAAAGGAATTGCTTCCCAAGAGCAGCGTGCTGGAAACAGGGTGGCACGGGCTGTGTCTGACTCCAAAGCACGTGTGTGCTGACAAGGCAGCTGGCAGGCAAGATTGAGGGGGGAACTGGTGAAGGGTTTTGTCAACTGGGACACCAACTTGGTGTCCTCTACCCAGAGACCAGTTCTTGTGAAACAGTTTTTTCTCTCCCATTGTCCAACACCATTGGGATTGGACAAAGGATGTCAACACTGCTGAGGAAGGAGAAGAATTTGGGGGGGAAAAATTAAAGAAGAGAAACAAAGGGAGTGAGTGCAGGCAATGTCTCCTTGGGAATACTTTTAAAAATTGTCACAAAGGAGACACAGCTTTGCACTCGACTCACCGTTCTGCTAGCTGATGTCAGCTGAAGCTACAAAATGGGTCAAACAGAGCATAGAAGTGTGTGAATTGGTACACCATCCATTTTATTTCTGAGCAAGAGGTAAGACTACACTTCCCTATATGCTTAACAGTCTCATGGCTCGCACATTTGAGCTTAGTGAAGGAGACCGGGCTGCAGGGACACTAGCCTGAGACTCTGGGAAGGAATGCATCAGGTTTGCGATCTCTTCGGAAACAAGGTGCTTCCTGAGTGGTGTATTACTGTGAAATTTAGGATACAGGAGAAAGGAGGGATTGTAGGGGCGGTATTGGGCAAAACTCTGGTCTTGGTGAGACAGCAGAGAGGTGCTGGGCGTGCCTGGAGTTATACATACCTGGCCTGAAGGAAGGCTTAAAGTCACACTGCAAGGAGGTGAAAGTGAAGATAGGTATTCGGAGCGGTTTGCAGAGCACATGGCGCAACCGAGTCTTTTATGATCTGCTCAAGCACTGCGCAGTGCAGGTCTGTACAAATGAGACACACTGAGATAATTAACTGCGTTTGCACCGGGCCCTGCCTGGACTTTACACATCCCGAGGCAGAGCGCCTCCCTTACCCTGCTAGGCTGCTGCTGTCCCCTTCTCCCTCCCACCTGGAGATGGAGACAGCCGACAGCTTCTTCTGCTCTCCATCAGCCGCTGCCAGTATTGCACTCCTCCACGCAGAGCACAGACAGGGCACAGGCAGCCTGCTCCCTGATCCTGCTAATGGCTGGGTAGGTGCTGCCCTGCTGTCTGAGAAGAGTCTGGGGAGGGCAGGAAAGGAGATGAGGCTGGGAGGAAGGCTCACAGAAGGGTCCCTAAGTGAGCATTTCTCCAGCTGTTCAAGCTCACCTAAGTGGCAGCAGCTGGAGATGCTATGACATTTTCCCTCAATGCTGCACTCTCCCCAGACCTTGCCCACAGGGCACAAGCCACAGGAGCCTGTCTGGCTGCTGCCTTCTTTATTGACAGCTACAGAGTCAAGGTCTGCCAAAAAGGGAGGAAGATGGTGCATGACAACAGACACCAATAACCAGGAACTGATGAAAACTCTAAGTAGGAAGGTAAATCACAAACACTTACGCAAGGAGAAGAATGCCATCTAACTGGATCTTCAAAGCAGAATTATATTGCTATATCCCCTACAGCTATCTGAAGGGAGTGAAGAGAGCTTTGGGCTCATAGAGATAAGAGACAGTCAATACATTATACGTTCTTTTGCTGCAGAGATTAATTCCTTGATTGAAGTAAAGATGATGGTTAAGATTCAGAAACCTGAACCTGAGGGAACTGTGATTATTGCTGAATGCTCTAGGGCTTGCAGATTTAGGACATCGATGGGTCTTACATAGGGGCCATACTTCACGTTTTCTTTCCCTGAAGGCACGGTCTTCAGGATATAGTTCCACTGATGCTACAGGTAGAGCCAGCACTGGCAGTTCAAAGCCTGAAGGACTTGGATTATTGCAGGATGCTGGAAGGACTGCAGTTAGGAAGAAAGCTTGTGTCACTTAGAGCCAGGGCTTTATAGGCTACAATAGCAATGAGCAGCAGGGTTTAAGTAGAGAAACTGTCAGGGTTCTGTTTGCAATAGACTTGGGGGTGGTAGCTGCCTTCATTGCAGGGCTCTGCAGGGCCTGATGAGGTGAGGGTCAAAGTATTCTCTCTTTTCTTGAAAGTATGAGAATCTAAGATGAAGGTTAGAATGAGGAGTAGTGTTAGCCGTAGGGTTTGGAACTGTAGGTCTTGAAGAACATAAATTGCTGGTGTCAGTATCAGAGGATATCTTATGCATGTCCCAGACCATTACAGGAGGAATGGCTGTGTACTGAAGCATCAGAGTGCAAAACCTGTTGCAGTAAAGCTGGAGCACTGTGGAGGGTGATAAGCCACTGTAGTTTCATTCCTTAAGGGGAATAATCTTTTGCTCCTCCTGCCTTGAACTCATGCCTGACCAGTGGGGATTCACTGACATAGGCCAAATCGTACCAAGGGGTCACCACCAACAATAGGGCCAATTCACTGGGGTGCATTGTTCTAACTCACTCCCCAGCTTTTTTTTGTCTTTTTTTTTTTGCTTTTTTTTTTTTGGAAGGAGAGACATATCCTGGGTGTGGGTGCTGCAGTCCCCCTGCCTTAAGCATCAGACTGGTGTCAACAGGGAAAATGCTCTTCCCCTTTAGAAAGCCATTAAGAGTCCTTGCTGTGGTTATGGTCAAGGCTGAGGTTTGAGATGCTGCAAGCACTTTGAAATCCAAAGCTAGGAGAGCTGAAGTAACTGCTGGCTTCTGAGTAGCAAGTCTGATGCAGGCAGGAGCCAATTCTTTGCATGGTCTTGTTCCATGCACAGAGGTGCCTTGGTTTAATTAAGGTGACCAATAAGCTTTGAGATATCAGACTTCCAAGAACTGATTTTAATGCTGAATACTACAATTCTCACTTGTGCCAACAAGTGTCACATCAGTGTTTCCATTTTCCTTTTAAGGGCCAGCTGCTCAGTTGTATGTCAGGTCAGGATTAGCATTTAAGAATCAAAACTTGAAGATTCAAAAATGCTGTTGAATATTGGTGGGATTGTGGACCCAAGTAGAACTCTGTTCTTTATCGGTGCCAGTGCCATATGTTCTCTTCTACAGTAGGTTCAAACATGGCCTTGGCCTTTAGGTTAACATTTGAAAACCTCAAGTTTCAAAAGTCCCATGTATTTGCCGGATGGCCTGGGGCTTCAGGGTAAGTAAGAAATCCGATAGCAATATTCACTAGAGCCCTTTATGGTTTTGAGGACATTCTTGGATCCCTTTTGTATAATTATTACATTTAATATTGAGGTGAAAGTTTTGGAAATCAAAAGGTTTCAGAGCACAGCTGGACACTGCATAGTCCACAGTGCCGGCAAGGCTGATGTCTGCGGTGGATGGTGTCTCTCTTTTCCTGAGAGTAGAGATGGATCATCCCAATATAATTAGACAAGGGTGTGGTTTGGTGATCTAAGGTTTCCAGAGCCCTGTTGCAACTTGGAACACAGCAAGGTCTACAGAGTTTGGAAAAGGCACAGTGGAAGTGCCACAACCCCAGGGTTTTTTCTTTCTTTTCACTGCAGCAACAGTTTAGGTGTTCTAAGATTAGTTTGAGAGCTGACATTTGTCTTCAGGAATCTGAATCTTGAGAATACCAGGTTATTTTCTGAATTTTGGAGAGCCTGCAGAACTATGAAGATACCTGATGTTGATACAGTCCAATCCTATGCAAAAGGAGCTTGTTACAATGTATGAAAAAAGGCCCTACAGTCTTATTTTGCAGTGTACAGGGGCGTCTGCTGCAGTCCTCCACATCCACACTAGCTGGGACTACAAAACCCCACTAACTTTTATCCTCTCCTCCTGCAAAGACAGGACAGGATTTAACTGCAGCAGCCTTATTAAATGAATGCAGTATCTAACTCCCAGGCATTGAAAGAGTCAGTGGGTTATTTTACTTTCCTTTCTGTACCAGCACTGTAAATACATGCATACTGAAGGGATGCAACGAGTACTCTTCCAGTAAGAAAGGGGGAGAACTTACCTTTTCACGGTCAGAGCTGTTTTCATACAAACACTAGCCTTGTGTAACAGCATGTTGTGATTGCCTCCTCGCAGTGACTTTCGGACGCAGAGCAGATGTTGCTGTCCTCCCATGCTGCTGTGTACACAAGCGGGCAGTGCCCTCCCACTCACACCATCTCTTATGAAGCTTTACATCCTGCCTGTCTCTTTCCAGTAGACCCTGCCTTCAGTACTGTGCAGAAAAGGACAAATACCTTTCATTGTAAGGTTCTCTGAAACAGGCTGAGCTTTGATTTGATGTAAGATTGGCATTATGTGAGCAAAGAGGTCAGGTCTATGGTAATCAAAATAATATAAACAAGTAATATGGAAGGAATTTTTTATAAGCCTATACCCAGAATAGAAGATATAAATGTTGACCAGTAATATTTTTGTGAAAAGAGCTTTTAAAAATAATAATTACTTTTTATTTCCCCATAAATTCTCTTTTTCCCAGGCACTTCCTTCCCTGGGACAAAAGATGAGGAGAGATGCTGGCGTCCTCTTTCTCCATAAGGACAAATGAGTATCATAGGAGTAGGTTACATTCACTGGGACACACTTGACCCAATGCCCTGGTACTATGCATCTTAGAAAATGCCAGCTGCTTACTTCTTAGGAGGGCATGTGAAGGCCACCCTTTCTCATGGGAAGTTACTGGTTTATTCCCTAGGAGAGGGGTTTTGCCACTTAGGCAGTTTGGAGCATTTTCAAGCATGTATGTGTGCATGCTTCCCTGTCCAAAACCCTTTGGGACTGAAGAGAGCAATTTATAGACTAACATAAGTGTGCACCCCTGGTTCCTCTCCCTCAGTAACCTGTAGTCACTGATCTCCATACACCTTGTCTTTTTGGGCTATTCAGAGAATCTGCAAACAATTGATCTGCAGAAGATGAGGCTGAAATACCACCGCTTTCATGAACTCCTCCAGATGATCACAGGCATCCTTGAGTAGCCGGATGGGAGGGGTGTTAGGCACCAAATGACTATTACATGGCAGAGTTCCCAAGGAACAACTCATCATTTTAACCACAATTTTGGTACAACTCAATCTTTTTTCCTCCTTTCTGGATGACTAAAAAGGCGCAAAGAGATTTGTGTGGCCCAATAACCATTGTACACAGAAATTCCAAGTCCCAGTGCAAAGCCAGTCCAAGTACTATATGGCTCTGTCTCTCTTGGCTTGTTAGCTACGCTCAGCTTTTAAAGATGGGCGATTAAAGACAATTCTATTTTCTTTAAGGCTCCAAAATATTCACATCTACCATGGGCCCAAGCAAAACGCGTTGCCGGTTCAGCCACGCACCCTGACAAGACGTCAGCCCCGTTGGTGCTGCCTCACCTGCACTGAGGCTCCCTCCTCCTCTTCCCTGTCCCTCCACCGCCGGCTGTCCCTTCAGGGGGGACACCGACCTTCCCCCGCCCCACAACCCCCTCCCCGCAGCCCGGGGCCGGCCCTTCCCCCCTCGGCCGCCCGCTGCGGCCGCTCCCCCTCCCCGCGCCGCGGGAGCCAGGCAGGTGAGCGGGAGCCGCCCCGGTCCCGGGGCCGGCCGGGCCGCCGCCCCGCCCACGGGGGCGAGCCGCGGGGCTGGCCGTCACCTGCCGCCGCGCCGTGCCGCACAGCCGCCACTCTCCGCCGTCCGGCGGCCTCTTTCCTCCTTCCCTACGATGGAGCTGTAGCGGCGTGCGGAGGGAGAAGGAGAGCGCTCCCGCAGCCCGCAGGTCAGTGCGCCTCCCGCACCTGTTGCGCCGGGAGCCGGCGGGGCAGGGAGGGAATGAAGCGGGGAGGGAAGGAGGGAGAAAGAGGCGCCCCATCGCAGGAGCCCGCAGGAGTGGTACGCGGGCTCCCGGCCCCGTCCCGCTGGGAGGCAACAGCCCCAAGGTACCGGGCCGCGGGATCCGCTTCTGCGGCTGGGGGATGGCGAGAGCAGGGAGCGGGTTCCAAGGCTCGGCGCCGGGGCTTTATTTACCTTTAACTCTGCCAGCCGCGCACGGGAAGGCGGGATGGCGCTTCAGAGCCCGTCACCGGGGCTCGGCGTGAAATCCTCCCCCCGCGCCCACCTGTCTGCCTGTGCGAGACCTGATCCCTCCCTGCTCGGCAGCTCCCAGGGTGCAGGACAGACCTCCCCACAGAAGCGCTGCCCGCCTTGGGGGGCTGCCCTTGGGAAGACGGGTCCCTGCCGCCTCCAGCTGCACCCGGCGCCGGCCCGAGCGGCGCAGGGGCCCCGGCGTGCCGGCTGCCAGCCCGCCCTCGCTCTCTTCCTCCCCCGCAGGAGCCCGAGATGGCGGACAGCGCCGCGGCCACCGCCGCCCCCCGCACCGGCGTGAAGGGCAGCTCGGCGGGGCCCTGGTGGAAGTCGCTGACCAGCAAGAAGAAGCACAAGGAAACGGCGGCCGCCCCGCCGCCCCCCGCAGCCACCGGCGAAGCTCCCGCCGCTCCCCCCAGCCCCGGCGGCCGGGAGGAGCCGACGTCCCCCTTCGGCAGCGGCGAGGCCGCGGGGGCGGGCGGCGGCAACCGCCGGAGCCTCCGCGTCTCCCACTCGGGCCGCTTCAAGGAGAGGCGGAAGGTGCGGACCTCGCTACTGGCAGACAGCCCCGACGTGTTCGATGGCGGCGGCGGTGCGCCGGACTGCGCCGCCCAAGGAGGCGAGTAGTCCAGGAGGGCTTCCTCCCCGGAGCCGCAGGGCTGGAGGAGCCGCCACTGGGCAGATGGCCCGAGCACTGGCAGGACAGGTGGCTGGAACCTGTGGCTGATCCACATCTGGGGGTGGCCTCGCTTGGCCCCATAGGCAACATGGAGGTGCATGTGTGGCAGCAGCCTCCCCAGCCCTTGGCTGGACACCGCGGGGAGCCCAGCACCTCTGCCAGAGGAGTGAGTTTTGTACTGTGTTGTGTGAACACTGCCACGGCCGAACTCCCAGACGATGGGACGATATGATTGTCTTAACAAAATAACACCAATAAATGGCCCCACTCGCTCCCTGTACCGCGGTGAGTGGACTCAAAGGTGCTATCCCAGGACCGACGCTAGGCTCTCTGTACCTTCCTCCCCGCAGCCCTTGCCAGCAGCCAACGCGCTGACTTCTCAGGCCTGTGACCCAGCTCCTCTCGGCTCGCCAGCCAAGGAGGCGCTTTGCTGCTCTCATCTCACGCGCTGCCTTATTATCAAAGGAAGGGGGGAACAAAGTGTTCTTATCTAATTTCAGGGCCAAGGACCTCCAGCAGTGCTGTATGCGTTCCTGCCCTGCTGTAAGCAGGGACGCCGTGAACCCATCCTCCTTCCCCTGCGGGGGTCAAAAGACAGGGGCAGACGTCTGCTTGTGCCCCACACCACAATGCATTTAAATATGCAAAAGGAGGGACTGTGCTGGTTTTCTCCCTCCTTTACTGTGCAGTGCTAAGCAGATGTTTCAGAGGTTGGTCACCTGTAGTTCTGCTGCAGAGGGGGGACGGTTGTTGTCTAGCAATTCGTGCTGTTTACCCAGGGAACACATGATGTTTGCATAATTGGTTATAACTGGCATAATGAAGCTCCAATGAAGAAATTGTGAGATAAAATGTAAATACTCTTTTTTTGGAGATGAGACCAGCCCTGGAGAGTACAGGCAGGGTTATATCTCTAATGTGAACAGGCGTGGGCACCACTGGAAGTATTCCTTATGTGTCCGAAGCTTGTGAGGCAAGGTTAAAAGATTCCCAGGATTTCTTTTGATAGTGAGATAATGTGCTTTAACTCAGGCAGGTATCTGCTCCCTCTAACAGCTCCTGGATTTTTGGACAAAGTAAACTGTGAGCCAGATTTGTACTGGTGTTATGCCTTACAGAGCAAACTCAGCTAAAAACACCCAGCAATTACACATTTCTTGGTAGTAGGTGATGTAGCAACAGCTGATGTATTTATTTTAAATGCATTCACAATATACTTTATTAAAATGGTTTAAATGGGCTTTTTTCCAAATGTGAGATACTGCATAGTGGCGGGGACTGAAAGTTATTTCCTGCAGTGTTGTGCAGTTACGATTTTGTTTGGTTGTAACTAAGGATTTAAGGTCAATTAAAAATAAGAAGGAAATGAGCTGAGAGCTGAGTTTGCCGTGAAAATATGGATTAGACCAGTCAGTGACAGTCACTGAAATAATGCAGTAGATGCTGGGCAAGTGCCCCGTGGTTCAATGTGTGTAATAATACATACCAAACTTCAAAAGCCCCTGTGCAATAAGCTCAGACAACCTATCTGGTTTAGGTGTTTACTGGTCCTTGCTCAGCTACTCCTTCAGACTCTGCAGCCCAAGGACAAAGGGACTGTAGCATCGGATCTGTTTTCATAAAAGCTTTTTTCCACCTGATGGGCAGACATACGCCTTTTTATTTCATTTAGTAAAAGTACAAGACACTGGATTTTAGCTGCCTTTTTATGTTCCTCACCACATGCAGACCAAGCAAAGAGCTGGTGGGGGGGAAGGTTGTGAGGGGAGCACCTCCTCGGAGGTGCTTTTCTTATGTGGAGCCTCTTCATTCAAGAAGAAGCAATTGGAGCAAACTCAGCCTCAGATGAAGGGGTGTGAGAGGGAAGGAGGGAAGTTTAAAAGCTGGGGATGGAGAGACGAATGAAGAACTGTACTAGAGTTAGCCCCGAGGGGGAAGGAGGCAAAAGGGGTTGGCTTTGCTGCCTGGGTTGTCATACTTCCTTTGGAAGGCAACACATTTGTATGTAATTCTGGCAAAAAAACCCCAAACCACCCCAAAACCAGCCTGTATTTATGTGTTCTAGGGCCCAGAGAGCCTTTTTTGTATGCGCGTGTCCAAAATGGAAGAACAAGTAAGCAGGTGTTGCACCGGTGTGCTTCTTCGGCCTGCATCCGATGTTGTGTGAGCTCTGCCACATCCTCACACCTATCCGCAGTCCCATGTATGCAGACGAGTGTTTTATACCTCTCACGTCTGTGTGAAAATACAGTTTTTCTCTCTTTTCTACCTCTCTCTACAATGAACCTCTATTTGCTCTTTGGAAACGTGTCAGGTTATTGATTGCAAGTCTTTACCTAGGCACAAGACACCTACTAATTCGGGTTTTATTTGAGAAGAAGCCTGGCATGCTGTTCGGATGGCTGTTGTTAGGAGTCGGCATCAATACTGGTTAATATGTGACAAAATATTAGCCAGGCCTTAATCCTTGAGTGTGGTACTTTCAGCTTAGAAAATTGGTCAGAATACAAAGTCAATAAATGCACATAAAATTACTCACTGGCAGCTATCCTCCATCTTTATCCTGACCTTGAGCTGTGGGAAGGAGACGTAATTCTATCTCCCTGCTCAGTCAAATCCTTGCTTCAATGAATTTGATAGCAGCCACTGAAAAACTAGATCCATGAGAAAAACGGGCCGGCTGCCTGGTCTCACTTTCCCCACCCTCTGCACAGGGGCCACAGTATCTTTAGGTTAGTGCTGACCTGGGTACCACAGTGAGGAGTGAGAGGTCCTGTAGGCTGTAACCAACTGGACATCGTCATCTTTTTTCTCAGGCTGAGCATCAGAAAAAGCTTTAAGTAATCTAGTATGTAAAGGAATTAAACTGGTGCAGGAAAAGGCTGTGTTTTATGGAGCATCTGAGAATTTATTTTTTTTTTTAACACTTGAAGTGGAGAAGATTTGACCTTTTGTATTGGAGAATAATTGCTCAGTTGTAACAACAGTGCATTTCTGTGCATTGAATTATTAAAAGGCTGGCAGCACTCCTAATGTATGTGTTTTCCTCATCTCTTTCATAAAGATCATAGAATCATAGAATGGTCTGTGTTGGAAGGGACCCCAAGGATCACAGACTTCCAACCCCACTGCCATAGGCAGGGCTTCCAGCCTCCAGGCACGATCTAGATAAGGTTGCCCACGGCCCCATCCAACCTGGCCTTGAACACCTCCAGGGATGCGGCATCCACCACCTCTCTGGGCAGCCTGTTCCAGAACCTCACCACTCTCTCTGTAAAGAACTTTCTCCTAATATCTAATCTAAAGCTTCTCTCCTTCAGCTTCAATCCATCCCTCCTTGTTCTGCCATTATCTAACCTTTTAAAAAGTTGATTCCTCTCCTCATGCATCAGAACCTAGGTTTGGGAAACGGGGTGGCTGCGAAAGTGTTTGCTGTTTGTTTTTAAAAGCAAGCAGGGACTCACTGACTAAATAAATGGAAATAAGCAGATGAGGTTTCACTTCAGCTATGTCAGTTGTAGTGCAATTTTCTTAATACTATTCCAAATACAAGTAAGGATTGCAGGTTTGGGGGGAAAAATTAGTAAATAGAGTGAACTTTTCAAATAAACTTGCAAAGTATATGCCTGCTTATTCTTGCTCTTGTCAAAACTAAAAATAAATCTCTGAGTAGCTGCCTGGTGAATCATTCCCTGCTATTGTAGGCTGCTCAGCCTGGGCTTCAACAAAGATTATAGGGAGCACCTGCAGAAAGTGATCCTAAATTGGAAACGCTGGAACAAATGCCTTGAAAGCCTCCAGACTTTTAACCTCAGATCTTATGTCAGGGTATGACTTAAAGTGGGCTGAAAGAACGGAGAGGGGACTTTAATGGCTTTTGTTTTGCTTCATTTTTCTGTCTTTGCTGTAGTGTAACCAGTGATAATTTTGTATGTGAAACACCAAGTGTCTTGTCCATACAGGGGCTAAAATCTGAAGGACAGAACTGCCAGCCTTGACCTGGCCAGTGCAGCTGGATGCTTCATGTTAAAGCACGTAAAGTTTAATTTAACTTACTCTGACATCTGAAAGAAAAGCTGTTTCAAGTGCAGGTACAAACTGGAAGCTCGTTTTGCTGCCTTTTGGGGGATCCTGCCTGGTGGGGCGAAAGGAAGAAACCTAAACCTGGTATTTCCTAAGATATGTTTTAAAAGCTGGGGTGAGAGAGGGTTGGTTATACAATGATATTTGAGACCATATCATTAGACCATTTTGAAAAACAAACCTTTCCCCTTCATCACCAATTTATTGTAAATAAGGTGGGAGACCTGCTGGCTGTGATTTCAGAACAAAACAAAAGAGATAAAGTTGCTCCATTTTACAGACACCAGCAGTAGTGGTTTATCTGTTTTATCTGTAATGACACATCTGAAATTCACAAATAGCTCCAAGAAACAATATTTGGATGCAGTCCTCAACTAAAGCATATTGATTAGCAGCTGCAGCTTACGAATTTGATTTACTGCCCATTTTATCTAGATAAACCAAGGTAACATCAGGTAATACGTGTTTGGGGGATAGCAAACAGCCTCCATGATAGCTGTGAGGCATGATTTTAAATGAAATATGTACTCTGGTGAGTAATCCTCATCAGACCGAAACGTCGTGTTTGATGTGAGTAAAAATGAGTTAGAATGGGTTTTTTTTCAGAGTATTATTAGTTACCAGGCTATCAGATGTTTTGGGATGTGTGTCATAGGATTGATTCTCACACACAAGTCTTTATGTGCCATGAATCTTCTGCTGCCAGGTCTGGCCCTGATCCAAAGTTACCATTTATCATGGCAGTTTCTTTAACCTAAGGAGGTAAAAAGCATGATCCTCTGCGTTCCTGCAAATAAGAACCATACCTACCTATGTCTGTTGAAATGAAAAATTAGAGGTACTGTGCATCCTTTGTCTTTGGTGACTTGCTTTTTCTTTTCTTTCTTTCTTTCCCTTTTTCACTGTTGACTTAATTTAGCTTTCCAGGTCTTTGTTTTATCCTCATCCTGTAAATGTTTGAGCAGATAAACTGTCCACTGATCTCACAAGAACTGCTCAGTGGCAGGAGATTGGGCAGCACTTCAGTGGCCAAGGAAGAAGTTACAGTAGATCCGTTTCTTCGTGTGCCTCAGGGCACAATCCCTCTCAGTTTTACGAACAGGAGCAGAAGCGAGCCTTAGTCTTGATTCTGGGAACACAACTACCTGAGAAACAGAAGGAGCCCCACAGTCTACACATCCTTGGTTGTGTTTATCTTGGCATGTGCTTCTGGTGAGAGTTGGTTTACCTGTCCTGTTTACCATCATTGGGTTCGGGACGAGGAACATGGCATAAACTTAAAAGAGAGATCCTGCCAACAGCGCTTCCTAGAAATGCTGTAGCTCAGACTTCTGTGAGGAGGAGGACAAAAAAACCCACCGTAATTTCTGGCTTCTCTATTTTTGGGTTCTTTTCTTGGCATACCAACACTGTGACAGCTCCTTGCCGGACCCTGAAGCAGCTGGAGAAGTAGAATTTCTGAAATAGGCAGGTGTACAGAATGTACAAGGACAGCATTTCGCACTGACGTTTTCTTGAGGAAGAGACAAACCAACAACCAGACGTTACACTGGGTGTTTAAAGGTGGCTTGATTCTTCCTGCAAGGCCAGAAAGCTATGGCTTGTTCCTGGCTCAGTTCTCAACTGGCTAACAGTAGATAGGAAAATGCCTCGGGGTAATACATTAGCTATTGCAGGTGTTAATTAACATCTGCTGAATTGCATCCCAAATGGAAAATGGTGAGAAAGTGAGGAACCATGTTAGAACAGTGAACGTTGCTGACCATGATTGAAAGCGGCTTTGGAAAGATGAGGTCCCGTGAGCTGAAGCACTTAAAATGTTACCTGTTTTTGTTACAGAAAGCTATTCTTCCTTTATTCGTACATTTTTATTTTTCTGCTGCAATAATTTAACCTTTTTAACAAGTAATCTTACTCACTGTATATTAGCTCTGTAGTTTTATGTAGTAGTCTTGTCTTCTTTTGTGCTGAAACAGAAATTTGGCTGGGCTGGTCCCCTGAAAAATGTTTCCACAAAATCTGAAGATCTTCCCATGACCTATGCCTACACCTAAACTCAAAGTAATAACAACACCTTGCCATTGAGGAGAAGTGAGCTCACCACTAAACACTGATCCTTTCATCTTCCTGGAAAAAAAAATCCCTACTTGAAAGAAAAGTAATTCAAGACATAGGGTTAAAGTAAAGCTCCTAAGTACCCAAACACAACGACACCTCTAGCGTGAGACCAGAAATCAGGCTATATCAAAACTACCTAGGAAACCCAAGATGCAGTAAGCAGTAGCAAGAGGTTCAAATGGGCTTTCTGAAGTTTTAGATCCCTGAGAGGAACCTTTGGATATACGACAGCTTTAACATTGCCTAAACGTACACGTCCTTGCAGAGCTACCTCCAGGATAGTTACTGATGCTGTGCGTTGTAAACTGCGGCTGCAACTTTAACAAGAACCAGAGACAGGCAGAAGTTGAACTGTAATGGCATTTGTGGCAGCAGCATCCCAGTTGTACACATGGGGAAACAATTTAGTTACCTCCTAAGACGTGTATTTAAACAAGGGTAGTTGTGTGAGAATGTATCTGCCCCGTGCCGCCGCAGGTTTCCGGAGTGGTCGAAGGGTCATATTGACAACAGCATTGAGGTATCTGGTTCCACTTGCTTTGGTGCTGTCTCGGTACCTTTGTGGATCTAAGCTTCAATAAAACCTCTCAGAAGAGGGAGCGTAGTTACACAAAACTATCAGAATTGTACTAAGATGAGGAAGTTAAGGCAGATTTACCAGGGCGAATAGGGTTATCAAGGCGAAAGAGCTGCCTAATAACACATGTATTTTTTATTCTGCTTTTTCAATTGTTTGTGCTGAAGCAGTATAGCTCCTTTCTCCCCTCCTCCCTGGTATATTCTTCCTTTTCACCTGCTATTTGATCTTTTCCAGTCTTGACTCGAAATTACTCCTCACAGAACCTCTCAGTGTAGCGTTTCGGCGGCACCATTGTTCTTTTGTCCTCTGCCTGTAGATTTGCTTTTACTGCTAAACAGCTTCTTTATAAGCCCCAATGAAACCTTCTCTCGTGCTTTTTGTCTGTGTTGAAAACAAGACCAAAGGTTGAAGATGGCTTTAAGTCCTGAGGTGTGTGGAGCCCCCTCCCCTCCCCGCGTTTTGGTGTTAGTTACTGCTTTGGCCTTTACCCATTTCGCTTTGCCAGCCAGGATGGGGCACTCCCTCACCCAGCACAATACAAACCCATTTAATTAAGAGCTATTTGAGCTCTTTTTTTAAAAAAAAATAATGTTTGCTTCAACAATGCCCGTGTCAAGCAGCAGTCATATGACACCTTCCCAAACCTGCAATCCAGAGCAGTGACCAGCAAAAGAATTTTAACTCGTTTTTGGATCTGAACCATCACTGTAAAGATCCACAGCTTGTTCCCAAGGCTGGGGAAAGGTCACTTGCCAAGGCTGTGCTGGTCCCTTCTGGTGTTTGTATGCTCTAGCATGGTTTCTAGAACTGATACTAAGGAGTGTCTGCTATCTGGGGAGAGGCAAGAGTGGCAGTACAAATTCGGCTTCTTGACACCGGGTACTTACCTATGTGAATGGCAGGTGTGCACTAGCAAATGGGGTATTTTCAGGGTGTATGTGACAGTCAGCCTCTGGGATCTGCTGCCTGCCAATAGGTGTGAGGGGTTTGCATTTAGGGGTGGACCTGTGCAAATCAACATGGGCTGTAGGAAGCATTTTGAAAGTGTCATCCTTCTGGACAGGTTGGGGATTGTCACATCTGGAGCATCCCCGCACGCCCCACATGACTCCTCTGTGGCACTGTACAGAGAAGGCTCTGAGTCTATCACACCTCTGCTAGAGCACCTCAGTCATCCCTCGAGAGGAAACAGAGCTTGCTTAACCAGTAAAATGGAAAGTAAAAGCTACTACTGGAGGAGTTAATGCCATGGGGATCCTGAAGGAGCACATCTTAATTACTCTTCTTTGCCAAATCAAAGCTGCTTGTGCTTGGCGTGTGGGAGCTGTGTTGCTGTAGCCTATTGCTGTAAGGGCTTCCCCACCTGCTTTCATCTGCCTTTAAGTAGTGTGGTAAGATCATTTGGATATGTTTGACAGATCTGAGGAGGGGTGTGGTTCACTAAAGCCCTTGCTAAAGAATCATAGAACCATAGAATATTGGGCTGAAGGGACCTCACGGATCATCTGGTCCAACCTTTCTTGGCAAAAGCTCTGTCTAGACAAAAACACTGTCTAGACAAGATGGCCTAGCACCCCCTGTCCAGCCAAACCTTAAAACTGTCCAATGTTGGGGAATCCACCGCTTCCCTGGGGAGTTTATTCCAGTGGCTGATTGTTCTCACTGTGAAAAGTTTTCCTCTAGAGTCTAATTGGAATGTCCCCAGGAGTAACTCAAACCCATGACCCCTCATCTTTTCCATGTGACTCCTTGTAAAAAGAGAGTCTCCATCTTTGTAGCCATCCTTTAAGTACTGGAACATGGTGATCAGGTGTCTCCTAAGCCTTCGTTTCTCAAAGCTGAAAAACTAAATTCTCTCAGACTTTCCTTAATGTGGCAGGCCTCCCAGCCCTTTGGTCATCCTGGTGGTCCTCCTCTGGACCCTCCCCTGCCTGTCCACATCTTTTTTGTATAGTGTGGACAAAAACTGAACACTGAACTTGGAGAGAAGCCATCTGTATGTGACAAAATAAAGCTAAATTTATGAGGAAGGATCTCCCTGCCTCAGGTCCATATCTGTTCAGAAACACACCCAGGAAATTCTTCTGAAGGAGAGTTGCAGGATCTCCTCTGAAGATGCAGATTGAAGCCTCAAAAAGCCAGAATCAAAACGCACTAGCCTTGGTGACTATGAAGCAGATGTTCTTTATTGCAGCACTGGGCACACAGGGGCTTGCCCCTCTGAACGTGTGCACTGTTTAAAGCCAAATTTCTCATATTTATACAGATTAACTATACATATTCATTATAATTTCTAAGAAAAAGCAGGGTTATGCAAATTATTTCCAGGAAGTCATTTACATTAACTCCTTCCAGATAGAGCATGTTCAGTGACACTCAGGGGGTCTTCTGGTGGTCTTCAGGGATGAAGGCTGCACGTCTTCCTCTCTCTCAGCGCATGCTCTTTACGGTTTTCTCCATAGTTTCTAAAACACATTCCTGCACAAACTAGTTACTAAACTCTTTTAGCTGAAAGTAAGATATACTCTGTCTCTTAATTGGTTGTTGGTCTCATTATTTATGACTCCCTTATCTTCACCTCTTTATCTTCAAGGCTGTTCCTCTGGTATGGTTAAATTTTGTAGCTGCTCTCACGAAACAGCTCAAATGGCTACAGCCATATTCCACTAAAATCCAAAACACACAAATACTTCCTATTCTTAAAGCATGCACATTCTTCTTATATTAAAGCTATATTAATTAATTGTCTCTTAAGCTACATCTATATCAGTCAACTCAGCATTATTACATATTATTGAATCATGATGACTACATGGGACTGATCTAGGTGCCCATCCACTCCAGCAGGAAGCAGGGCATGCTTTGAGAGACCATCAACCTGGGACTCGTTATCCTTGCTAATGGGTCAGACCCCAAAGTGTAGGAAACATAGAGGCTTTCCCCTCACATTATTGGTTTAAGAAACACACATTGGACAGTTCACTTTTGTGCTGATGGCAATGTATCATTGCTCTGCCATTTTGATCAGTCTTGCGTGTGATGTTTGCTTATTAGGCCAGCTAATTGCTCTCTGCTTCGGACAGCTGCTCTGTTACTCTGTGCTGTTAACTTTCACTCTGAATATGCCTAGAGGCTATTAAAAATATGCCTGAGGTTGAAGATGTTTTGGTCTATCAGGTAGAGAAACCTGCCCATCCAACAGAGTGGGAAGATCTGCAGCCTTGGGTAAATCTCCTGACAGAGGTAGTTTTGAGACCCTGCAGGCATGAGGGAAACACAACTGGGGTAGCCACCTTCCTTGGTAAGTGCTTTAAATGTCAGACTAGGTATCTCAGTGGTGTTGATGGTGCTCAAAAACTATTAGGCAGATTCCAGTGAGAAAAGTCCATGGAGATCTATTAGCACAATAATGGGGTTGTAACCTCCTGACGGGAATTTCTTAACCAGAAAGCCTTGATTTTGTCAGTAGGCGAGCATAGCAGAGGAAATATCCCATGTCAGTCTTGTTCAGGAGATGAGGCAATGGAATATTTGCAACCAGTTACTGTCAGAGGGTACTGTGCTAGTTAGGCATTTGGTCTGACCTGGTAAAAACCTGTCTGTCTTGTGATGAAAAAGTGAAAACAAGCCCTGTGCACTTCTCTGGAAAAAATGGTGCTGGCACTTGTGCTCAAGAGGGGATCCTGAGTGTGCCTTTATGAAAGCATGTGTCAGCAGAAAGAGAGAACACAAGAAACTTGTATCTGTCCCCAGGACTTATACACACAGAATGCACAGAATCACTAGGTTGGAAAAGACCTTTGAGATCATTGAGTCCAACCGTACCTGCCCTCTACTAAACAGTATCACTAAGCTCCTCATCTACCTGTCTTCTAAATACATCCAGGGTCAATGAGTCAACCACCTCCCTGGGCAGCCTGTTCCAATGCCTGATAATGCTTTTGGTGAAGAATCTTTTCCTACTGTGTAATCTGAACCTGCCCTTGTGCAGCTTGAGGCCATTCCCCCTCGTCCTATCACCTGTCACTTGGGCAAAGAGACCAACACCCATCTCTCTGCATGCTCCTTTAAGGTAATTGTAGGCAGTGACAAGGTCTCTCCTCAGGCTCCTCTTCCCCAGAATAAACAATGCCAGTTCCCTCAGCTGCTCCTCGTAAGGTTTGCTCTCCAGTCCCTTCACCAGCCTGGCTGTCCATCTGAACCCAGCACCTGAACTTTGAGAAGTCCCAGCCTGGAATGGAGTCCAAAACCAAAGCTCCTTAGTGAATCTGCTACCAGGCCAAAAGTCACGTGTATTTACACCAGGGCGAGGACCCTTTGCACAAAAGTACAGTAAGGTCTGCGTTGTCCGTGCTGATTTCTCTGTGGTTCACATGTAGCAGGCACCTTCTGCAACGGCTACAAGCAGCTGTATCTTCACTGTGTTTTATCTAAATGTGGCAGTACTTTTGCACACCATGTACTCATTTCTAGGCAGATAGTAGTTCCTAAATGCTTTTGAATACCTCTGCATGGGAGCTGCATGAGCAGAAGGGATGGGAAGGGATGGCTTCCTGCTCCTAGGGGTTCTTGGCAGGAATTCCTGTGCCTGCACTTAAGACTTGAACTATCTTTAAAATGCCTTATCATATTTTTGAAACAAACAAACAAACAAACAAACAAATGAGCTCCAGGCGCGTGCAGGGTGACACGCCACGCTGGGTTTTATAGCAGTTAAACTGTTCAATGTTCAAACAGTAAAATATCCCCAATTACACAGCAATAGACAACGTCCTTCCTGCTATAGGGAGGGGCTGATGTGAAAAGCTTTTCAGGCACATCCTTTGGGAGGAATTCACATCCTCAGCCTCCTTCCCAACAGAGGCTCCCATGCCTGTCACCTCCAGGGGCTTTCCTTTCACACTAGATGACAGCTTTTACCCTCTGTCCTCTTTCTGATGACTCCCTGGATTTTAAACTTACCTACCACGGCAGTAGTTGTATATCAGTTATGGTGTAATCTTAAGATGATCTAGGGTGCCCTGGTAAAAATGTAATCTGCCAGGAGAGTGAGAATGTTACTTGTTACTCCAGCTGCATAGGGCTGGCCATTGCAGTCCCTTTTGAGTATACATAACATTGCTTAACATTGATAATTTCTTGAGCCAGCACATAGTAGATCCTTATAATTTATGTTCTCTAGCAACAGCCTCAAAGACTGGTTGTCTTTCTACACCACTGTAATAAGCCCCAGGAAAAAAATTACTAAAAATACTTCTTTTGTCATAGGTACTTCAGGATCTGTTAAAAAAACCAAAAAAAACCAACAAAGTTTTTTTAAAAGGGAATTACAGGTTCTTCTGGAACAGGGTCTTGCACAACCAACTTCAGGCAAGGAGGTCAGACAACCAACTTTTAGTAACTACGGAGATTTTAACTTGTATGAATTGTGAATCCCTGGCTCAATCTACTGCTCAGACAAGTTTTTTCTGACCCTCCTATCAGTTTGAAAACAGGCAGTTAACAAGCTTTATTTCTTGGGGCTGACAATAGTTTCTGTTTCTGATTCCCTGTTAGGAGTGATCCTCTTCAGAGGGTTTGAGGTTTCCATAAGGCTTTTGCTCTGCTGAAGCTGCAGATTGGAACCTCAAGGGAAAACACAACCATGGGATTCCAAGAGGTTTTAATCAGGTTTTTAATGACTTTACACATAAATATCTCCTGCAAACTTCATGAAATCCAACAAAGCCAAGTGCAAAGTCCTGCCCATGGATTGGGGCAATCCCAAACACAGCTACAGGCTGGGTGGCAAATGGATTGTGAGAGTAGCTCTGAAGAGAAGGATTCGGGGATGTTGGCGGGCAAGAAGCTCAATATGAGCCAGCAGTGCATGCTTGCAGCCCAGAAAGATAACCGTATCCTGGTTGCACCAAAAGAAGCATAATCAGCAGGTCAAGGGAGGTGATTCTACATCTCTGTTCTGCTCTGGTGAGACCCAACTGGAGAACTGTGTCCAGCTCTGGGGTCCCCAGCATCAGAAAGAGATGAACCTGTTGGAGGCCACAAAGATGATCAGAGGCCTGGAACACATCTCCTGTGAAGACAGGCTGAGAGAGTTGGGTTGTGGAGCCTGGAGAAGAGAAGATCCCAGAGTGGGACTTAGACATGTAGTGAGAGGACAAGGGTAATGGCTTTAAACTAAAAGAGGGCAGATTTATATTAGATATTAGGAAGGAATTTTTCCCTGTGAGGGTGGTGAGGCCCTGGCACAGGTTGCCTGGAGAAGTTGTGGAAGCCCCATCCCTGGAAATGTTTAAGGCCAGGTTGGATGGGGCTTTGGGCAACCTGGTCTAGGGGAGGTTGGCAGGGGGTTGGAAGTAGATGGACTTTAAGGTCCCTTCCAACCCAAACCATTCTGTGATTCCATAATTCTGTGATTCTATGATCCTAAAGCTTTATTTATTAGGAACACAAGTATAAATGTTAGTTTTTGGACTTGCAGGCCTTTCTCTTGACACTGATGACCCAGCTAAGGACACAGCTTTCAAAGGTTTTCTAAAGCTGCCTCCTATCCACAACTAATAATATACTGTAGGACTAGCTTAATTTAGCTTAAATTTAAGAGTAGTGTGTATGACTACATCAAGAGTAAGACAAACCTATGATTTTATTAGATTCCTTGGGAAAGGAGAATTAATCTGATGTCCTTAACAGTTGTGCAAAAGTATGTCTGGGTGCTTAAGGCATTACGAGGGGATGAGTAGTTCACTCTGCCAAAAGTGGCAAAGGGAGAGCTTTAAGAAATAGCACGTAAGCCTCTCTCCAGTTTAATATCAGCCTTGTTTTGTCTTGGGCCTGGAGCAATCTTAGTGGGCACCAGAACAGTTTGTAATCTCTGCTCCGTCGCCTTCCCCAGTAACTTGATTCACATCATGTGGTCGCTGCCGTCCTCTGCCCAGCTTTATGTAGCTGCTGAGGCACAGGTGAAAGGTCCTTCACTCTCACGCTTCCAAATTCTGAATTTTCTACATGAAGCTTTTTAATTTCCCATCTTCATACGTGAGAAGAGTTGATTCTTTCACGTGCTAAGTAGCTCTGCTTTTCGCTAGCCTGAGAGACCTGATAAATGGATGTGCCCTGCACTTCCAGCTCCGCAGAAAGCGATGGCACGCTGCAGGTGACCAATACCTGATTGAGAGTCTGCTTACAAAAAAGCCCTAGAAGGCATCTGGAAAGAGAGCCAAAAATCTGTGGGGAAAAGTCCTTCTACCCCTACCCAAAACTTGGTTTCATTCTTTGTGCATTTGCCTTGAGTGCTGGAAATGCTGACAGGTTTGAACTGTAGATTGTGCCAGGGCTGAAAGGTTGCAGGAGGAGGAGGAGCAGAAGCTGAGGAGCAGGACATGATGTGCTCTGCGTTGGTTACAAGGGCAGCGGGGTAACCTGATGGAAAGGAACAAGACACAGTGGTACGTCTTCAGAATTGACATCCCTTATAAAGCAGGTTTGGGTGTAAATACTGATGTGTGTCATGTGCAAGCAGCCTCATCTGGTACAGTCAGAGAAAGCAGCCCAATAGCAAACTGACACTCGTTCCGTGTTTTATCTGTTTTTGCCTTATAAGCATGACTCAATGCCTACTGATAAAACCTCTGTTGGTATTCGAAGTAGTAATGTACTAAAGTTGTTCCTGATATATAGCTGACAGATGAAAGGATATTTAACCTCCCAATTAAGAAAAGCTGCTAAGGGCAGAAAAGCTTTCATATTGTACTGCTGATATCTGATATTCGGGGCAGTACACTATCAGTTCCTGCTGGCCTCAACCACGGGAGAACAACTCTGAGGATTTTCTGCTTTTATTCTCCAAGTTTCACATGCAGAAAAATCCAAATTTCTCAGCACTTCTGGAAAACAAATGATTTTTTTTTTTTGGTATTTATGATGAGAGCTTTATTGTGGTTTTCAGACTATGGTACCACTGGACCACAGGACTATACTTCCAAACCAGTGCTTTAAGTTGAATGTTCAGCAACCACCATATATGTATTTTAAAATTATATGTATTATATGCATTTGATTGCAAGACCCAGATCTGTTCTGTTTCAGGAAGACATTTCCTTTTAATTCCGAGCATGAAGACTGAGGCTCTGAATGTAAAAAGAGAACAGGATTAAAAAGTTGCATCTTCCACAGCAACCAGATCTGAGCAGAATGATTCCCTTGTTACTTGGGAAATAAATTATTAAGTTGGATAAGAGAAATAGTCCTCTCAGTAATAGTTTAAAAGAAAAAAAAAAGAAAAATCCGAAGGGCAAGAAATGGTTAATTTTCTGAGTGCAGGAAGTGTCTGGTGGGGAAAAGGCAGTGGAGGGTGAGGTGACAAGACTATGGATTTTTCAGAAGAGGCAGAGTTTAAACTACAATCCCAAGGCTTGGCAAATAAAATGACAGATGAAAGTCGAGTTAGTACAGGAGTGGATCCAGGGAAAACACTCCTTACTACACACTTACAGCGGTAAACTCTCCAGAAGGTACTGCTGCTTGGTAAATAGAGCTTGAAACTCGTGTTGGCTATTTCAGCAGAAATACCAGCTCAGTACTCCGTGGTAGTCCAGAAAGGTAAATAAAGGGTGAAGATTCATCAGTAAAAGAGCAGAGAGCAAAACTGAAAACTGCAGGCTCATGATGTGGCCACAGTTTGGCTGGTGAAGGCAGTTCCAGTCCTTATTACATGTAAAACATAACAGGGTGGAAAAGGTGTAGAGAAAGGTAAAAAGATGATCACAGGTTTGGAAAGGGTTTTGTTGAAGATGACTTTAGACAGATTTGCTTGGAAAAAGTGAGTTAGAGAAAAGACATAACACAGCTATACAAAATGATGAAGAGCAAGGAAAGGTGAGCAGGACACCGTAATTTTCTCCCTCTATGCACAGCTCAAGAAAGCTGGTTTAAAGCAGTCAGGAAGTGTTCATCACAGCCAGTGAATTAAGCTGTGGAACACCCTGCCACAGGGTGTTGTGGAGACAGAAAGTACAATTAGGTTGAAAAAAGTGACATGGATAAATTTGCAGATAAAAAAAAAATCAAATCAACCAGACCCTATTAAATACAAAGATATGGGTTAAACCTCTGTCTGAGGTAGTCCTCAACTAGACTGTTAGGGTCTGTGAGGATATACTGCAGGAAATATAATTGTGCACTCACTTTATCCTTATACTCTCCCTAAACATCAGCTGCTGAGTGCCAGCAGAGGCTGGCTACTGGCTACTGGCCTGGACAGACCTTTGGTCAGATCCAGTCTGACTGCACTTGGGCACCATAAATCCAAGTGTTTGACAGGCAAATACACTGAAATGAAGTTTATGCATCAGATAGTGCTGGAAGATATGCACTTATATAAGAGTCCCATAAAAAGTATACAAGCAATCTATCATTCTCTTGCAAATATATTGCAGGGAGCTATTATAAAATGGCATGATGTGCTCGTTATATCCGTGCTCTATCAGACTATCGGTAATAACTCAGTACTATTATATTTTCTCAGATTATATTACTTTCATAACACAGGTCATGGCAGAATCTTGGCGTCAGAACTTATGGTAGTTTAAAAGGTTATTTCTCCATTCGAGTCAAATGGTTGCTTTGAGATCAAGGTCTTGCTACCAATTGGTCTGGTTTAACAACAAATTAATATACACCATCTTAAAAATTAAGATATGCCTAAATGGCTAGTCTGAGATGTGTTAGAGTTCACAGTTTTAGAGGAATCTCTGAAAATAAAGCACGAATCCAAAGAACTAAGAGTTTATAAAATATTGCAAGCCTGAATGAATTAATATTCCAAAACCATGTGCTAGGCAGGGCTGAGAAAAGGAATTTTTTTCCCAATTATTAGAGAGAGATCCAGCCTAAACAGTAGTTTATCTTTAATAGAGATCAACCCCATTATCCCATTCACATAGTGCCATTCATTATCTGAGGAACTTGAAGTGCTTTACAAACATGAATTGGCTAAGGGCTATGAAGTAGGCAGACACTAGAGTAACCTCTCTTTTAGAATGAGAAAACCTCACAGCAGAAAAT